>JAOQGL010000001.1:1794391-1816202 GCA_027564165.1 Gallinago nigripennis | reverse complement strand
TGAGACATCTCTGGCTGCCTGGATGAACAAGGTCTATCTAACCAATGTGGGGTGGGGATATCTCTGCTTTAGAAACTTCATATTTGCTTGATTTTGAGAGAATAAATTGGCCGAGTTTGAGGAGAAAAATCCCAGACGTGAGGGGAAGCTCAACACTTTGCATATTGAAGAGGAATCTGCTGGGAATGGTGCAACACAACATTGTACCCCGTGTTCACTCTTTGATAGACAACTGAGAAGCCAACTGTGAGGTCTGGAGACATGGGACAACCAACCTCATTGACGCCATGACTCTTGGTGTGGGCTGTAGATGAGACTGACCTCCATCATGCTGCAAACTGCAGCCTTGTGAGTGATCCTGGAGACAGCGAAGGGTGGGAGAGCCCGTTGAGTGGCTCCTTGCTCCTTGCCTTTCTACTGAACAGCAAGAGGCCAAATACATCCAAGAGAAACCCTGATGGACCTGAATTAAAAACCCCAGCTTGGTGGCCTGACACCACTTTGGGCACCTCCAAATGGCAATCAGAGCCCTGCTGGAAATGCATTTGAGCTGCATGGCACAAACATCTCCTGATTGCCCCAATCCGGGGATGTGAATCGATTTAATTGCTGAATGGAGATACAATTGCAATTAAGCCTATTCAACCCGATAACGAGGCATTCAGGGATTTAGGAGTTTTATATGGCTCAATTAGATGCAATTGTTAAGCCTGAGCCTTATGGAGTGCTCCTCTGAAGTCTGGGATCTGCAGGCAATCCTGAGAGCTTTGGGCGATGTTTTCAGGCAGGAATGGTCTGAGGAGGAGGGGAAAATTATGAGTATATATGGACATGAAGCAGTTAATTCCTGGGATGTTTTGCCAGAGTGGGGAAACATCAGCCGAAGTGTTTTCCCTGCAGGTTCGAGCTGGTTGGGAGAATGGGAAGAACTGTGCTGCACCCATCCTCTCTTTTTAAACCTGTCCCTCAACACCTGGAAATAGGGGCTGATTAATAATTTGAATAATTTTTTAGCAGCCGTTTGAGACTACTCATGTTTATTAACGGGGCTGTGGTAGTCCCACAAACAGCAATAGAATGTGGAGCTGTGAGGACACTTTGTCTTGGCTCCCCCCATCCCTGTTCACTTCACCTGGACCTCCAGGGATGGGATTCCCTTGGACTTTGCATCTCAAGCCAGCGTTCTCCTCTTCACCCTGGGGTCTCGTGTCTTTCACTTCTCTGTCATTTACCTTTTTGGCCTATTTATCTCTTGGCCAGAGGATCTCTAGCTGCAGGAATGGTTAGGACCTACTGCCATGAGGCCTGTTCTTCATCGGGTCTGCAGGTGTGGGGAGGAGACCCGGGTCATCCCCTACTTTGATTGCAGTTTGGAATGTGAAGTCCCTGGTTCTTCCCCTGAGTGTCTTCTCAGCTGAAATCTCCTCTACTTGTGTGGTGTAAGCTCTAGGGATGGCTGGAGGGGGGGTTCACCCTGCTGCTGGGCTGCTGTAGGGTGAAGTGCCTCTGGCTTTGATGGGATCAGGAGGTGGTTGGAGCTGGGGTTCCCTGTGTTTCTCTGAGAGTGAGATGTCAGATGTGCTCCTGTGACCCTCTTTGGAGCTGATTTCTCTCCTAGTAGCAAGGGACCTCATCCTCCATCGTGCGTTGAGAGTCTGCCCAGTTCACCCAGAGCTTTGTGGCCATCCCACCATCCCCAAGCCAAGGAGGCAAGGGTGGCACTTGTGTCCCTTTTGGGGTCATTTTCCAGATGTTGGAGCCCAGAGATTAGGCACCAGACACCTGCATTCCCTTCTCTGTGCCTCAGTTTCTTCCTGCTTGTAGATAAGTGACCATCCAAGTGACCATCTCTTGGGAAGCTCTCTCTTGTTGACAAACACAAGACAAATTTTATCAGACAAGGTGCAATCACAGTTTTGTTCGAAATGTCTCAACTCATCCCCCTCCATACCCTTCCAGCACCCCCACAGCCACCTCAAACCCCCATATCTGAACCCCAAAATCATTTTGCACCCCACTTCTGGTGTTTCCCATCCTCTCCGGGGGGCTGATAACCAACCTGGACCCTTTCACCCTTTCACGGAGACTTTCTCTCCCCCTCCCAGCCCTTTCCCCAAACCGGCCCCTTCCTTTGCAAACATCCCAGTTATGTTATTATTTTGTGCCCACGAGGTAAAGGTTGTATTTTTATATTTTTTTTCTCCTCCTGCCCAAAGTGTGCGGGGTGGCATCCCCATCCCAGCCTCCCCTCCGCCGCTTCGGTCCCAGCTGCCGGCCCACGGAGAAGGGAGTCGGAGCCGGAGAGGTGGGGGGATGCCCAGAGCAGCCCCTCCTCCTGCCTCATAACTTCTTCTTCCAAGCGTGCGGGGAGAGTTTCGCTGCAGCCGGGACCAGACAGACAGACGGACGCCTGTTTTCTGGGGCCATCGGAACCCTCTCGCCCGGGGGAGGGGGGGAAGCCAACACACGGCAGCTTCACCCAGGTAAGAAGCGCCTGTCCAGGCTGTCCGTTTGTCCAGATATCGGGTTTTCTATGCTCCTTTGAGTTTTTTTTTCCAGCTCTCCCCACTCTCGGGTTGCAGTTAAATGAACCACAGAGGGAAATCTGTGAAAATGGGCCGGGAGGGGGCAATGGGGAGGATGAGGAGGTGGAAGCCCCCAGGGCTGCAAATTGCACAAGTGACCCCCTCGCTGCTGGCTCAGAAGAGCCTGAGGTGCCCCAAATCTGTCTGAAATCTGTTTTGTTTTTTAGTTTTTGGGAGGTGGCTTTGCGTTTCCCATGATGGGAGGTGGCTCATGGGCATCAGCTGGTCTCAGTGGCAGGGAGAGGTTGTGAAGAAGCACTGTTGTGTGCAGCACATGGTGGGCTTGGGGGTTTTCTTGAGGCTTTCTGGAAGGAAGAGTGTTCTTGTCACCTCTTTTGATGCACCCAGGAGATCTGAGCGTCGCAATGGGCACAGTCTGGTCCCAGTAAACTTTCACTGGTGAAATAAGGAAGTGTAATGACAGGACAAGGGGTAATGGTTTTAAATGGAAAGAGGAGAGATTTAGATAATATACTTGAAAGAAATTCTTTGCTGTGAGGGTGGTGAGAGCCTGGAACAGGTTGCCCGGAGAAGCCCCATCCCTGGAGGGGTTCAAGGCCAGGTTGGATGGAACTTTGAGCAATCTGGTCTGGTGGGAGGTGTCCCTGCCCAGGGCAGGGGGGTTGGAAGTGGATGATCTTTAAGGTCCATTCCAACTCTAACCGTTCTCTGATTCTATGTATTTTACTTCTAATCTCATTTGGTTGGGTTGTGCGAGGGGGATGCTGGTAAAATAGCCAGTGCTGAAAGCAGGTCCTGGATCAAAAAAAGCTGTAACAACAACCCAACAGACCCCCACCCCGGGACTGGTTATAACTCCAGACAAAATGAATATTTCAGCGGGTTATGGGAAAAAACACAGAAAGGGTTGGACTGGGGCCATGCCAGGCTGGGGAGGTCAGATCGTTTCAAGCGGAGAAGTTACGTATTTGGGGGCTGGGTTCTGCTTTCCCACAGACTGGGCAGACTGGGTCTGTGAAGGGTCGTAGCATCACAGCGTGACCTCTCGGGTGCAAACCATGGACGTGCAGTTCTGAGTTGGGGTCCTCTTCTCCTTTCCCAACCCAGCAATGAGTCTCACAACACAGGTTTTCCTGCCTCAGTAGCACCAGTGGTTGTGGTGAGTGAGGTCCTTCAGCATCATTCCACCCATTCCTACTTCCTCCAGCAGCCGCCGAAGTGATGTCTCGTGGCTAACGGCAGTGATGAACAATTTTGTTTGGCTGCTATCTGTTGGAGACCCAAAATAATGTAATTACTGCTTGTAGCCGTGGAAATTACAGAAAGTGCCTTTCTTCTGGTGAGAGGAGAAAATCAGCCACCAGGCAGATGATTCATGGGGTGTCTGAGAAGTCTTTTGTGGCTCTAATGAGGAGGTTGGTTTGTAGGATGGAGTCTGCAGAAATGGCTCCATGTGTCATGTTATTGCATGCCTCAGGAGAAGCAGAAAGGGGAGGGATGATGCTGGATTTTGGCTCCCTAGTGCTTCTGCAAAGTGTCCCCTTCTGCAGGCCTCCTGCTCAGTCTCTTCTCCAATGCCTCAGGCAGGTGAGACTGGGCAAGGAGGTGCTTGGGGTTGGGTTTGAAGGATTGACACGAGGACACGTCCTCACCTGCAGGTCATAGAATGGTTTGGGTGGGAAGGGACCTTAAAGATCATCCAGTCCCACCCCCCTGCCATGGGCAGGGACACCTCCCACCAGACCAGGTTGCTCAAAGCCCCATCCAACCTGGCCTTCAACACTTCCAGGGATGGAGGGGTTCTCTGGGCAGCCTGGGCCAGTGTCTCATCACCCTCATAGCAAAGAATTTCTTTCTGGTATCTAATCTAAATCTCCCCTCTTTCAGTTTAAAATCATTACCCCTCATCCTATTGCTCCACTTCCTCATAAAGAGTCCATCCCCATCTCTCCTGGGGTCCCTTTAGGGACTGCAAGGGTTCTGGTGCTCTCCTCAGCCTGGTTGAGGGTGTGATGTGTGATGGGAATTGTTGGGGTGGTTCTTCCTCTCCAGAGGCTGTTCAAGAGCAGCCACTGAGGGATTTCTCACTGGAGCAGCTCTAGGGGCTCTCCCTGGTCTTTAAATACTGGTGTACTGGGGTTCACAGCTGAAAAGAGGGCTTATGTGCAGGGAAGCTTGTCTTCTTGTCCCACCTGGCTTTCCCAAGCATGGCTTGTCTCCTGTTTCAGCTCTTCTCTTGATCTTCATGTCCCAAACAGTGCCTCCCCACCAGATTTGTTTCTCTAACCAAGCCTATTCCTGGTTGTGGACAAGGGAAAGAGGAGAAACACAGGAGGACATCTCTGATTCCCATGTCTGGCCACGTAGAGTCCTGCCCCAGGCAGTGATGAAGGCATGATGTCCCCATGTCTGTAGGAAAGGTCACCCAAGGCTTTGTAGCCACGATGGGAAGCAGATCTGCAATGACTGCCAGAGGGAGCCAGAAAAAAACGTAGAGTTTGGGGATATGTCAGGTCTGTGCTTTGCAGAAGGACTTCCCCTGGGAGGACCATTTTGTAGCTGGTGGGGGCTGGAGGTGTGGAACTGGGGAAGCCTGTCAGGCGAGCTGGGGAAGGATGGATGAGTGTAGCTTCAGAGTGGGACTGTTTTCTGGGATGAGTGATGTTTTGCAGAGCCCAGGAGGTGGTGCAGGTGGTGGTGAAAGGTGGGTGAGGTGTTCATCTCAGGCCTCACCGTGGAGAGGAAGGAAGGCAATAAAGAAATTAATGTAAAAAGTAAGAGATTTGGGTTCAAACTTTTCCATGGACCCCCCTTGGTTAGCTCCTGAGGGCTCCAGCTCAGGGACTGGGGTGCTCTTGCCTTGCCTGGGGGAAGATGCTCTTGCCCTGGCTGGGGAGTAGGTGCTTCTCGTTCAGCCTCTCCAATTCTCTGTCCATAAATCCTCCTTCCTCTGTGTCTTGAGGGAGCAGAGATGCACCAGCGATTTCTGGGAGAGTGCGAGGAACAGAGAGAAACATCCAAAATGGGTTTAACTGCATTCATGGGAGCTTCACCCTCCAGTGCAAGTGGGCCAAAGTCACCAGGACACTCTGGTGGCAGGGGCCAAGAAAAATAGAAGAATAGAATCTTCTAGAATCATAAAATGGTTTGGGTTGGAAAGGATCTTATCCAGTTCCAACCCTCCTGCCATGGGCAGGGACACCTCCCACTACACCAGGTTGCTCAAAGCCCCATCCAGCCTGGCCTTGAACCCCTTGTGCCTCAGATAAGTGCTTTCTGGGAAGGTTTCACTGTTGCAATGGCCTGAATCTTCCTGTTCCTACAACGTGCCCATCGGCGTACCTCTCAGCACCTCATCAACTGATTTTATTTGTACAGTCAGTCCATAAAAGCCCATCTAGATGGATATAGGGAGACAGTTCTCTCTTCCTTAATCATTAACACCAGTTTATTGGGGGTATAAAACATGATTGCACCAGCTGGGGGGTTTGTAGAGAGGTAAAGCAAAAATGGCATGTAGTAAAATGGCAAATGATGCCAGTGCTGTCTGTTTAGGGAGATGTCCATCTGTCACCCCACACTTGCTTTGATGCCCCAGCAACTCAGCCAGTGCTGCACGTGAGACTTGGGAGACAAAAATAGTCCATGATTCCTGTCCGGTTGCACCATCTCAGCAGTGGGGAAAATGCCAGGGAAATATGGGAAGGTGCATTTGGGAAGGGTTTCTCTTGCTTCGTTGAAACTGAAGCTGAGATTTATGGTGTCTCCACACAAGAGGGCAGTTGGTATTTGCATCGTGGTCGTGTGAAGAGACTGCAGGGAAGATTCGGGGGCCCTCTTCATAATATGAGGCTTTGTACAAACGTAGACCATAGGGGCATCGTCTTTTATGGTGGACTTGTGGTCAACTGAGGTTGACTCCTGACCAGGGCAGGGGGCGTAGACTTAGGCTGTAGATCCTGGAGTAGGTTTCCATGGGGTTCCATGGGGCTGGAGGAGCAGATAGAAAGGGTCAGGCTGTCTCACAGGGGGATGCGCCTGAGCAGGAGATGGGGACATGCATGTCCCATGCACAAGCCCTTCTTCCCTTGCTCACTCCTGCTGGACCCAGACATGGCTCTTGTTCCAGCAAGAGCAAATCGAATGGGCTGGAGGCGGTGAAATGGCACCAACCTAGAGGCAACGAGGATCTACTTGGAGAATTTATCCTGCCACAAAACCAAGAGGCTCCCGGGAGGGGTGCAGGAACCTCAGGCTGGGCTCTTTGTTTTCTTTGTCCCGGCTCCCAGCCCCCTCTAGTCTAAAGGAGCTCAGCCCTAAAGGAGCTCTACTTTGCAATGCCAATAACCTCCTGGAAAAGATCCAGCCCCAGAGCTGTGGAGTAACCTGAGAAATGCAGACCTGGCTGCCAGCCAAGCAGTCAATCCCTTGATCAATTGACTTCCTAACCCTTTTTTTCTTTTTTTTTTTTTTTTTCTCTCCACCGCTACCCCCCTCCCTTCCCTCTCCATCCCTCCATCTATTGATTTCCTTGTCTGCAACATCTCCCTGCCCACCTGGAAATCTCGCCTTTGACTCCACCGATGCATAAGCCTGTGGGGTAGACCTTCCACCTCCCTTATGGGAAGACAGATTAATGAGCGTCATCTCCTCGGTGCCCTAGGTGGCAGAAGGGTGGGGAGAACTGTAAACACCCTTACTACTGTGATACCTGTCCAGTGGGCAACCCCTCTATCTCCGTGGGACCTCCCCAGAAGCTGGCTGGCTCGTTTCAAAGCTGAGCGTTTAAACCGGGTAGAGGTGGCCAAAAGAAGTTGAAGCTGGTTTTGAGGTGTTCTGTGTTTCTGGGGAATGTGCCCAGTGACTTTTTGACTGCTATTGCTTGTCTCTCTTTTAGCTTTTTCCCTTTCAACTGTATTGCTCACTTTTTTTTTTTTTAAAGTAGGACTCACGTTGGGATGCTTCTCAGCTGGTGGTTGCCCAGGTGATGCTATCAAAGGCTGTGTTAGGATCAGAAGCCCAGTGGGGAGGCCACTGGGGTTGAAGCAGAGCCATTTGTTTCATGTAGACCTCTGATGAGTGGTGATCTCCCTCAAAACTCTCCTTCAGGGTTATCCACCCCGATCACTGTGCTCTTGGTGTTCTTGCAAGAAGGAGACCTTAGGGGTGGGCAGCAAACAGCAACACAAGCAAAGACATCAGTCTTGTTCCCCCACCTCCCCCCAAACTAGGTCTCTTGGAGAGGAAGAAAGAGACTGGCTGGATCTTCACAGCCACCATCTGACTGTAACTTTCTGCTTGGAAAGGTTTCTAAGTTTAGCTAAGAAGGTATTTTTACTGTTGTTAATGTGAAAACCTGATGTGTGGGGAGTTACCATGATGTGGAAGAGAGGAAAGGAGGGTCCAATTTTCATTTCCAGGGCTCATAAGGTATTTTTCTGCTTTTCTCCTTGGTGCTTCTAAGCTGAAATTCTCCATCCAGTGCTCCCAGATGCTGCTTGGATAGTTTCTGCAGGAGGTGGAAGATGGCAAAACAAGCCCCAGTTGCACATGACTGCACGTTGTCCCGTGCCAGGGAAAGAGGTGTCACCTGCCAGTTATCTCCAGCTACTTGTCACCTTTTCATCAGCCTTACTGCCCTCTCCCCAGCGGGCAATGGCCAAAAAACCCAAGGAGGTCTCTCCTCCATGAAGTTTTTGCCCTGTTTCCATCAGATCTGAGCAAAGCCGAACCTGTGCTTTGTTCCATGTTGTGTGACCCCTTAGGGGGAAACTGCAAGATTTGTGGATGAGGATATTGAAGATATTGAGATGAACATCTCAATAGGTCTCCTGAGAGCATGGCAAGGGTTGGCTATGACTCTCCTCTGGGGTGGGAGGTCTCTGCCTATTGAGATGTTAATCCAGCTGCTTTTATACGTGTCTCTCTGTCTCTCCACCACGTTTTCTGGGGAAGCAACAGCTCTGGGGTCTAAACCTTGAGTTGGTGGGACCGGGTGGCCAGCAGACCTTGTGGGGTCACTGCTTTTGAACAAGCCAGGCACGTTCAGGTGGGTGCCGAAGCGGAAAATAGGTTTCCTCCAGCTCTCACTTCATCTTCTTTGATTGAGCAGCCTCACAAGATTTACCCCCCCCTTCCTTCTCTCCCCATCCTCTCTGTTGAACATTACTATGCAGTGCAACCCCTTTAAATCAGGAAATCAATGGTATTTATTAAAAAAAAAAAAAGAGACTCAACAAAACACTTTCTCAAAGAGCTTTTGCTCTGAGAGAGGGAGGGGGGAGCCTTTTACCCATTCTGCAAGGAGCAGCAGTTTCTCACAAGTGCTGACGCTGCTCTTTAAACGGGCCCAGTGCTGCAGCGTGCGGGTGCAAATGCTCCTTGAAAAAGGGTTCCTTGCTTTAAAAATCCTTCTGTTTCTTGACAGAACTGCCCAGAGCTGAGAGGGAGGTTGCCCAGGTGCATCAGTGCATCTTCAGAAGGTGGAGGTGGGCTGCAGCTCTGAGGATGTGGTGTTTGCTGGGCCTTCAAGGAGGCCTGTTGGTCACCCCTTGCCTCCAACGTTGTCACTTCACCACTGCCAAACAGCTTCTGCTGTGTAGGCACCCACATGAGGGACACCCTAACCCATGCTCCTTTAGCTTTTTTTCCGGCTCTTCTGGCTTCCTTCTGGGATGTTCCTTATAGAATTATGGGCAGACCTTGATCCAGGGTGGTGCTGGATCAGAATTCAAGCTTTGGTCTAAAAGGTATGTGGCCAAATGCAGACACCTGGGGCATCAAGAGATGGTTGTCATGTGGGCAAAATAATTTTTAGGCCCTCACAGAGAGAACTGCAACCAGAAGCCTAGGGGGCTTTGTGATCATCTTTGTCATGCAGGGACCATTGCACTTTGTCCACTAAATCTACACGATGGCTGAATGCCAGGGACCCAACATGGCTCTTTGGGGAGCTCAGCATCCTTGCTCTCTTCTGCCCAACCTGCTAGCCCTGGGCAAGCCAGTAATGGGCAGAACTGGGCTGCGCGTTGCCCAGATGTTACAGCAACAAGGGGACATGGTGAGGTAAATCCGTGGGGTCTATGCAAAATGCTCTCCTTGGTCCACTGAGGATGCCTGTGTCCTTCTCTTAGCTGAAATGAAGCCGGTTCTTGGATCTAACCTGCATCACTGTGTCATTCCAGGAGAGCTAGTGGAGGTGTAGATACAAACATGTCCTGGAGATGGAGCTTAAATTGCCCAAAGTGTTATCTACATAGTGTCTGGAAAGCTGTGTGGCAGCTTTGAGACTGGAAGGGTGTTTCTGGAGGATCCATCTGCCTTGGTCCCTCCTCTCAGCAACCAGAGTGAGGTCCAGCTGCAGTACTGTGCTCCATGGTGCTGGCACCGTCATGTACCAGAGAGGGTACCTCCTGGCTCTGCACCCAAGCTTGCTGCTCTCCTTTCCTGAGAGGTCCATGTAGCATGTCCTGGGCAGGGATGAGAGTGGTCACAGAGAACACCTATTGCACTGGTGAGGCCCTACCTCATGTACTGTGTCCAGTTCTGAGTCCCTCACTACAAGAAAGACATTGAGGTGCTGGAGCATGTCCAGAGAAGGCCAATGGAGCTGGTGAAGGGTCTGGAGCACAAGTCTTGTGAGGAGCGGCTGAGGGAGCTGAGGGTGTTCAGCCTGGAGAAAAGGAGACTGAGGAGAGACCTTCTCATTCTCTACAACTCCCTGAAAGGAGGGTGTAGCCAGGGAAGGTTGGTGTCTTCTCTCAGTTATGGAGATATTTAAAAGACAAGCAGATGTGGTGCTGAGGGACATGGCTTAGTGATGGTTTTGTCAGTGTTAGATTGGTGGTTGGACTTTCCAACCTGGACCATTCTATGATTCTAAAATCTCTGCTGGTTGGAGCCTGGTTTGGATGCTCTGACGATGGCCCAGTTGGGGCCAACATTGTCTTGATGTTTTGATATCAGTTACTGGTATTTTTAAGAATTTAGGAAATCCCATTTTTCTTTTCCTTGTCATGTGGCCAGAACTTCACTGTTGTGAAAGGGATCTTCTAGAAAATGGAAAATCCTATATGAAGATGTCCCCAAAGGGGTGTGAGCACCCACACCAGGAGAACGACATGAATTGGGTGGGCATGGCTGTTCCCAGCTCACACTGGCTGAAGGACCTGAGTATGTTCAGCTGGAGTTGGTGCTCCTCATCCACGTAATTAATTCTGAACAGTTTGGACTGTGTTAGCGTAACCCTGATTTAGCCTGAGAGGTGTCCAAGGGGCTTTCAAAAAGACCAGGGATGATGCCAGCCCATTGGGACTTAATTTGAGCTCTGGTTTTTGGTACCATTTCACACCTCTGGTTACAAAGGGAGCATCTCCTCCCCACGGATCAACCCTCTCCAGGCTGCTTCTGGAGAGCCCCGTGCGTTTTGGGAGTGTGCTCCAGCTACCACCAAGCCAATGCCTTCATATTTCTGTAGAAAAACAGCTTAACTTCTGTCTTCAAGGGATTTAGAGAGAAATCAATTACCATAAAAATCTATTAACTCTGTTAAAAAAAGAAACTGTAAACTCTTGACTCCCTGAGGCTCATTTCTGTCAAGTGAGGAACGAGCCGTGTTTAACCAGATTTTACCCCCCGTTCAAAATCTACCATTTTCCTGGAGGTTTGAGAAGGGCTTTAACCCCCCGGCAGCAAATGGGGCCAAATAGCAAGGAGAGGAGCTGCAGAAATGCCCTGACCAGACTTTTCCACGGGAGCATTTCAGAGCTGAAGGAGACAACCCATGTTTCCCCAGCAGCAAATGATGAACACCTGGAAAATGGACAGACCTCCTAATTGGCACCAGCACCTCCACCCTGTCTCCTGAGGCTTTCTGATGCTGGTGACCACATGCTGCTTTTGGATGAGCTGTTGGTATCTCTTTGGAGCTGGGGGTGGTTGTGACTGTGACATTTTCTTTCCACCTCTGTGTGCCATTAGGATTGACTCCATCCTTCACCTCTTTGCTGGTGTCTCAAGCCTCAAGCCCTTGTTTTTTCATCTTGCCTCCAGGATTCAATGGTTTGAGCTTGTCCTTTGCTTTAGTCTGGGTTCAGTCTGTGCCTTGGTTTTCCAAATCTCCTGCTAAATTGTGGGTTTTATGCTGGGATCTCAGTGACCTGTTAATGCCGGTGCCATCAGGACCTGGACCATCTCCATACCCTTCTTCTGCCAGTCTCTTTGGTGCTTCCACATCCTGAAGTTCCCATTGATTTCCCATTTGGGCCAATCTCTATATTACAATTACACATCCCAGTGGGGGTTTGCTGGGATCTCTCTCCATCGGGTTTTGTGAGTGTGCCTGATGGTGGTCCATGAAGAGGAGCCCTGGGATTCTGGGCTGGGTACAGTGATATCAAGTAAGGTGAGATACAGCTGAAGCCCTGGTGGGTTCTTTGCTGGCTAATATATAAGGTTGTGCTCAGCCTGCAGTCACAGAATCACAGATTGATAGGGGGTTGTCAGGGACTTCTGGAGATCATCTAGTCCAACCCCCCTGCCAAAGCAAGACCACCTAGTCCTTCAGAGGGAGCTGCAAATAGGATATCCTACCTCTGTCCAGCTGGCTGTTTTCAGGACGCTTGGATGAAAATGTTTGAGACCCAATCTGTCAGATTGGGCTGAAATTGTCAAGGTTTTGCTAGGTCCTGAACCAGATGGTCTGTTGGCTTGTAGGATGTGTGCTGTGGCACAGTGGTGGGTGTTGGGATGTGGATCTCCACAGATCCCCAGTCGCAGCTCTGTAATGTAGTTTTTGTGTCTATATGCAACAGGGATATCTGGCAGATGGAGCTGGCAGCGTCTGGCCTGGGTAATCCTGGGGCAGGAGATGTGTGAGACCCAGCTGGAGCCACAGCCAAGTGGGAGGGAGGCACCAACCAGATGAGACTTCAAATCCACTGGGTCTCATCCCTTTCAGATGGACCTTGCTGGCAAGGGTTATTTATTTATCCCAAAATCTGTTGGGGCGAGGGAAGAAGAGTTTATTGCAAACACATACTCAGGAAGAATAAATGGAGGGGAACAGCCCAGCCTCTGGCATTTCTGTAAGTTTGTAAGACCTGCTTCTTTTTCCTCTCTTGCCCTCCTGCATCTTGCCAGGCTTCCCATAGCTCTGTCATCTGATCCAGGTGAGGTAAAGAGAGAACCCGGTCCATCAGCTTTATGGGGTTTGGAGGCAATTTGTTCAAGGAACTGTAAAACCCAGAGAAGTTGCCCCTATAAGTTATTTACCGGGGGCAGTAAAAGATCAAGGAAATTGCTGGGATTCCTTGCAAAACCCTATAGTTTATGGGGTGGTTTCCCTGCACCTACCAGGTTTCTGTAGATCTCTGTAGTGGTTTTAGGTCTTTGACAAGTGCTGGTGGCAGCCAGTGTCTCAAAGATCAGCTAAGATCTGCTAGATTGAAGTTTGCTAATATGTAATGTATAAAATGAGTATCATGGTGGCACCTAAGTGACCTGAGCTGCCCCAAGCTGGACAATGATGATAGAGCAAATGGCAGTCCTCCGTCAGCCTTGGTATCCCAAATGTAACCTGAAAGATGGAGCACATGTAAGGAGCAAGCCCAGATATGATCTTGACCTGCTGGTGGGTTGTAGATGGAGGTGGGTGTTGAAGCAAGTTTCTGGAAGCTGCAGAGCAGCTCTTCACCCTGAGAGGCTTCATGTGGCTTCATGCTGCTTCACATGGCTCGGGCAACAAACAGGAGGAACTGGAAGCCACCGTGCTGCTTGAATGCTAGAATCTAGTTGCCATGACTGAAACCCAGTGGGAGGAATCTCTGATGAGACCCCCCCTGCAGTGCTGCTTCCATCTCTGGGCCCGCAGCACAGGAGAGACATGGACCTGTTGGACAGGGGCCAGAGGTGGCCATGGAGATGATCCAAGGGCTGGAGCCCCTCTGCTGTGAGGACAGGCTGAGAGAGTTGGGGGGGGGGTTCAGCCTGGAGAAGAGAAGGCTCTGGGGAGACCTTGGAGCCCCTTCCAGCCCCTGGAGGGGCTCTTGACGAGGGAGGGGAGCCATAGGATGAGGAGGAAGGGTTTTAAACTGACAAAAGTGGAGATGATTTAGATGAGATATTGGTAAGAACTTGTTTGGTGTGAGGGTGGTGAGAGCCTGACCCAGGTTTCCCAAAGAAGCTGTGGCTGCCCCATCCCTGGAAGGGTTCAAGGCCAGTTTGGACGGCGCTCCGAGCAACATGATCTAGGTGAAGATGTCCTTGCCCACGGCAGGGGGGTTGGACTAGATGGCCTTGAAAGGTCTCTTCCAACCCAAGCCATTCTGTGATTCCATATACACGTCCCCCTCTGCCTTTTCTCACCTTGGCCTGGTATTTCATACCCAAGTGAACCTGTAAAGGCAGAGGAATTTTGGAAGGGCAAAAACAAGAAAGGAAAGAGTAGTTTTCTTTCTAAGAGAATAGTGCCCTTGAATTTGGGATCATCTGTAATCTGGATGTGCTGCAGTCATCCATCAAGGACCTGTGCTGGCAATGGAGCAGCAGGAGTTGGGTGGGTTTTCATCCCCGAGTGAGCATTTGCAGCTCGTTGCTAGAAGACAGAGCACAGCTCTAACTAGAATTTTAAAAATATATGTAATAAAAATCAGAGCTATTCAATATGTTCCGGAATCGAACACGTAAAAGTTCAACATGCCTGCACATGTGTATATATGAATTTTTGTCTGCCAGGAAATGTGTTTAGTTTGTGGCATCTGGGTTATGAAACCCTTTGGAATCCTTTTCCCTCACCTTTGCGATGTGAATTCAAGGTGTGACTGTTCCGAGCCTTTCTACACCCCTAGGGTCTTTGAGTTTTGCGAATGTTAACACTTGCTGGGGCTTACTGTGCTTTTTCTTTGCCTCTGAAGTCTTCTAGGATTTATTCCTTATATCGCTATTTTCCTATTACTATGTTAATGTGCATTTTTTTTACTGTGTTTGCTCTGTGCCGAAGCATTAAACAACATCAGAGCTGGAGGAAAAAAAAATAGAAGAATCATGTGTTAAACTTTTATCTGCAGAAATGTGCTTTGGCTTAGCTGCCCAAAATGACTGGAGATACTCCAACTTATTTTTTGTTGTTTAGGCCTTTTTTGTTTTTATTGTTTCCTGCATATATGTGAACTTGGGTGACAAATGCTGAAGATTCAGAGGTGCTTTTTTTTAATGTCCTTTGCCCTTTGCCAGCTCCATATCGCTCTCAAGGTATCACCATGGTGGTATGTACCCCTGCCCCATGGGTCAGGGCTCTGGCCAGTGGTGCAAGGAAGCCAGTGGCCCAGAGTAGACCCGCTGTAGGATGATGTTGGCACGTGCCCTGTGATATCACACAGGTACCTTAGAGGGACTCTCTTATTCTTTAAGAATAAATCACTGTTTCCTTGGAATTCCAAAGACGAGTGGAGATTTGTTTGTATTTAGGTTTTTCCTGAATAATTTAGGGTTTTTTCCATCCATTTTTTGCTCAGCCTATCCTAAGGGTCTAAGCAGGAATGAAATTTCATCCTTGATATAGAGCAGGACTGGAGAGGATGGGGTGGGAGAGGATAAAATGTCACATTTGGAAAGGCAGGAGGTATGATTTAGCTTGAGTCCAACATCAAGCCTCGTGTCTGAAGATAGAAGCTACTTACAAACCTGTTCTGAAGGCAACGAGTTTGTAGCTTGTTAATTTACTGCCTGTCTTCCCTTAATTAGATGGGATGGATTGGTGACTGCCAAAGGCAATAAGGGCTGTGAGCACTGGCGGTCTCCAGGGATGGAGTATGTGCTAGAGGACCTTGACACCAAGCAGGTGTCACCCTGTGGGGTGACATGTGGTGGTGGACGTGCTAACATGTCCTTTGCCCCCAGGTACAGCACCAGGGGTCCATAAGGCACTGATGAAAATCTGCATTTTGGAGGATCTTCTTCTGTTTCAATGTGGCAGCTGGTATTTTTGGGGTGGGATTGGGTGGGCTGGTCCCAGTGCTGTTCACAGAAACTGGGGAGCCTTCCTCATATAGACCAGTAAGATCATTAGGACAGGCTTCAGTGCCAGCTGTTGTGATGGACATGTACTCTTGAAGGATCTACATTAAGCTGTCTCAGTACATATTATTTTGCATTTCTGGTATTATTTTAGATATAGAAATTCTCAGAACAGTGCCTTGCATTTGTGAGTCAAATTATTCTTCATTTTGATTTTATTTTGGGCAGGAGGAAGTGTAGAGCTGTGAATGATGGTTGAAAGAGGAGAACAGAGGATGGAAGGAGGCAGTTCTTGAAAAACATCAAAATAAAGGTCTCTGCAGGAACATTTCTGGAGGGACATTATTTTTTTTTTTTAATAATATTAACACAGAGCTCAGAAAGTCAGTCAAAGGTTTTGTTGCCTTCTTGCTCCTTAAGGGGTTTGTTATGGTCCAGGATGAGCCTACAGAGCTGAGGATTAAATGGGGAGGGAAAAGGGGATCCTGCCAGGTTGGCATTGCAAGAGTGCTGGGATCTGAGGGGCGATGGGGTGATCTTGCCAAAGCTCATTAACACAACTCTTCCAAAGAACCATAGAATCATATGGGGTTGGAATGGACCTCTGGAGATCATCTAGTCCAACCCCCTGCCAGACTGGGTCTACCTAGAGCAGGTTGCACAGGAACATGTCCAGGCGGGCTTTGAATGTCTTCAGAGAAGGAGACTCCACCACCTCTCTGAGCAGCCTCTGCCAGGGCTCTTCCACTGAAGAAGAGTTGGTAAAACCTAGTTTTCCTGGATCCCAGCTCTGCACTTCTCCATTATTTGATTTTCTACCAGCTTATTTACTTGTTTTGTTTTGGTTTTTTTAGGATGAAATTGTGGTTTTGCTGTGAAGCCATCTCCACAGCATCTAATGGGAGCACCACACAGAGGTTTTGACAAGAGTTAGGCAGGAAGGACACAGCAGAGATCTTGATTACATCCAAGTACACCCAGCCATTAGAAGAAGAGAGAGGGAAAATAAGAAACAGAAAACACATTGGGGCATCTTAAGTCCTGAGGGTCTCAGAGATGGTTGTAGCTACGTGATGGGCAAGGTGACCACAGCCTTGGTGCCCCACGGTCTAGACATACACCAACTGCTCCAGGCATTTGATCTTCATATTGCTTGTTTGGGGATGTGTTTAGGTGGGGTTATTCCAGGCTGTGCACAGGAACTCAGCCTCATATTCCAAAAGGGACCTGATCTATAACACAATGTGATTTTTGAGGCTGCATGTTAATTGGAAGGACCAATCCAGCCCTGGCAAAGAGCTAGGCTGGATGAAGTCATCGAGCTTGTCTTTTCCACCATGGAAGTAGTCTATGTCTCCGTGAGAAATCTGCTCAGCCTGAGACAAGCAAGTGGGGATCAGAACAGGAGAACTTTTTATTGCCCATTAAAAAATAATAAAATCCCTTTTGGCAACCCCACATCTGCTACAGTTGTTGCTTCACAGAGAGAAGTCCCTGCTTTTCAGAGGGAGAATTCTGTAACAATTTTGGGGACTTGCTAAACCGTCCATAGGCAGTAACCAGAGTTTTTCACCTCATTTGGCTGGTCCACAACGGTGGGCTGGATTTAGGAACCTGAAGATTAGTTGCAAAAAAGGCTAATAAAGGCTTGAGTGTGGGTGATTGCTGTCTGCAGTGATCTGCTACTGATCTTTCCTCCCTGTGTAACTGAGCGTAGCAGATGACAGAATGAGAGGGAATGGCCTCAAGCTCCAACAGGGTAGGTTTAGACTGAACGTTTGGAAAGAATTTTTCACAGAAAGAGTGGTTGGGCATTGGAAGAGGATGCCCAGGGAGATGGTTGGGTCACCATCCCCAGATGAGTTTAAGACTCGTTTAGATGTGGTGTTGGGGGATATGGTGTAGGGGAGAACTTTGAGTCCAACCATCAACCCTACTCTACAGTGATCCCAAGGGTCTTTTCCAACCTAAATGATTCTATGTTTCTATGATTAATTGCCTAAGGTGGATTTTGCCTGAAGAAGGGCACTGTTAGGGAAAGGTGCTGGGGGAACAAAGCTGAGCTCTCCACTGTAGCCAGGATCAGCAAAGAGATGAAGGAATTAGTGGATTTGTGGACTTTAATGCCAATTGCCTAATCCAAGATGAGCTTTTCTAGCTGGAGAAAAGCTTCTCTTGCCACCGTAGGTAGGTGGCAGCATCCTAGTCTCATTAAAGCCTCTTTCCTCCTGCAGATGAATGACTCTCCAGGCTGTGTGCTGACTCCAGGAACCAAGAAGGAGGTTCTTCCCAAGGAAAATGTATGCCCAGATCCTTGCCCTGGCAGTGGCTGTGGTGCAGTACAGAGCCGTGGCTGTTCACGAAGGTATGTGACAAGTGGGTTACCATGAATGCAGCTGGGGAAGATGCTGAGACACATCAGGGAGAAAAAGACCTTTTCCAAGCAGCTGCTTCTACTAATGTCATGGATGCACACACAGATGCTGTCACAGTGGAGCTGTGATGCCTTTAACTTCTGCACAGGGTCATTTTAGGCTGGGATCATCTCATGACCAAGCATCTCAGTTGGCCCCAAAAGGCGGGCAGGACCTGACTTGCTGCACTGTGGTTTACGAGGAAATTAGTGTCCTGCCCCTAGTACCACCTAGCTGCTCCAGAGGAAGGTAGGAAGAAGGGGAAAATGTCCCCCCTCCTGATTTCTCTTCTGATCTCTAAGAGCTGGGACAAGCCACTATACAGGGGATATGAGAGAGAAGATCTCAAAGCAGCCTTGAAGCCTTCTGCTGCTGTTTAGAGAGTTGAGATGGCACAAGGGCTGACCTCCTCCATGGCTCCCCGTTGCCTGTGCATGCCCACAAAGGACTTTTGGGGAGGAGGTGCTGGGCCCAAAAGGCAGGAGACAAAAGGACCCCAGAGAAGAGCCTCATGGAGTTACAGCATGATCCACAGCATGTCTCTGTAGCCTCAGGGTCCTGCAGGAAAGGGAGGCTCCTTGAGAGCATCTGACAAAGCTTATCCAGAGCTACCAGGACTGTCATTGGGTTGAGTATGGTCCTGTGGGTCCTCTTTCTTCAAATTTTTCTGCAGCAACAAGCCCCCAGGCTTTGAAGGTGTAAATTCACCTGGACTAACTCCGGTTCATTCAACAAGGAGTTAATGGAAGCTTTGGTATCAGCTACAAAATTAACTTGATTAAGTTCCTGTCCATCAATTAAGCCAATATACTTGACTATAATGCTATTTAATTCAAAGCTGGGAACACTGCAATAAATCAACGTTTACAGATGTCTCTGGCAAACCTGTGATTGATGAAACGTGGTAATTTTGGAGGTGCATGGAAAATTTCAAATAAAATCATATCCCCCGGTGATTAATATAGCTGTCTGTGTTGGTATTTTCTCCAGAAGGTACCAATCCAAATATGCTTAATATCACATGTTTCTAATGACAGCTTCAGGTACCTCATCCAAGTAGCAAATGCTGTTGAGTTTCTTTGCAAAGCTGGGAGGTGCTGAGCTCCCAGCTCAGCATCTCACAGAATGGGCTCTGATTGCCCTAAAAGGGCAACCATCCTGGCACCATCCTGCCCTTTTTTATCCCATGGAGCTCTTGCTTGTTGTTTTTCTCCTTGTTATCCCTGGATGCAAATGAGGGCAGGAGGATTGCGTGGGGTGAGGGAAACTCCCAGGGACCAGGAATGGATGGAGGAGGCTCTCTGGGGATTTGAGATGTGGAGAGGTAGGTAGCAAAGGTCCTCCTTTGCTCCAAGGGCATTTTGAGAATGTTTTCCAGATCAGGGCCAAAACCACAGGTCTCCCAAGAAAAGCTCTCTGCACTGCCTTGAATGACTCCAAGAGATGGGTGGTTTGGGGAGGGCTGGTGGATGGTCTTCTTCATCGTGTTGAACCTTTTTTGGGATTTTCTTATGGTTACCTTGGGAAGCCGTTGAATGATTTCCACCAATTATGAAGTCAGAGCCAAGGACCAGAATTGCCTTCCCTCCCAGTCCTATGGGAACAGGAACATCAAGGTCAAAGCTAGAGAAAAGTGGTAGATCCAGAATAGAAGTGGCAGCTGAGAAAAGAGCTTATGATGATCATAGAATAGAATGATCTGCTGTTAGCAGCTGAGCTGCCTCCAAGACACCCCTGACAGCTGAAAAGCACTTAGAGAGGTTTGAGAAGGGAAGGGAGATATCAACAGAGAGCTTTAGGAAGGAAATTTGAAATAATTGTCTCCCATTTTTGTCAAGGAAAAGGGCTTTATATTCCCAGCTGGATATGAGTAAAACCAAAAAGAGACAGTCATTATTTTTCTGCAGTAAACAGAGCTGTTAAGTCATGAAGAGCTCAGTGTCAGGATGTGCAAAGAAAGATGAAGAAACCAAAAGCCTTGGGTAACAAAGACCCCTGGATGGCCATCCATCTACAGCCGGCAAATGACCCTCTGTCTGCTGTGTGGCCAAAGGGGATTGATCAGGGACACAGCAACGAAGGACAGCAGAAAAACTGTGTCTTCCCAAGTCCTTTGGGGAACCTGTTTATAGAAATGGGGTAAAAGTCAGGTAAATTGAAGAGACAGAGCTAAAACAGACTTTCTATTTGCAGCAGAAGTATGAGAAACCCATCCAGCACATCTCCTCAGCAAACTGGAACAAATGCTGCAGCCCAGTTGGGTGCAGGTTGGGTCTCTGGACCTGAAGCTGAAAGTCAAGGCAGTGGCTGGGTAAAGTCCAAAGCAAAATGACACACAAAAAAAAAAAAAAAAGTGAAGAGGTTGAGCCCAGTCCTGGTGAGCAAGATCCCAAAAGCCTTCCTCCAGCAGTCAGCATGGTCTACTTTTTAGCAGTCCTACAGTGATAACTCAGCATCTATCTGCAAGGGGGGGAGAGATGCCAAAGAAAATACAAATTTTGAACATCCCTTGTAGAGCCTTCACTAATTTAAGGCCTCTTTAAAAGTCATCAGATTTCTGTCTATGAAATGTATTTATTGGATGCCTAAGGAATATTAAATTCAATTGAGACTGAACACAGAATAGGGAAATATGCCTTGATGTTCATTAAACAAATTTCCCTGTACACCTGTCCCTTCCCTGCCAGATGTCATCAGATAGCTCTGGTTCGTACAGAAAAAAACACTGAAATTGTTCATTCTTTGCACAAGATCCTTTCCATGCTTGGGGCTGGTAAGGAAGAGGGGAGCGTTGCAAAGCTGAATGGCTCAAGCATCTCAAGCTCTCCATCTGCAAGACTGGAAAACTTGGTTGTTTTAGGGCTGGCAAAGCGTGGGTGGCCAGGTGGCCCCATGTCTACATGGGTTTCTCACATCGCCTCTGGAGACCCTGATGCAAGAAGCCCAGGATGACTGGTGGGGTGGAAGGGCTGCCACATTCCCAAATTACAGTTGTGTGCGTCTCAGGTGGTGACATCTGCCTCTGGACATGTGAAACCCTAGGCACCTCCTTGCTTCCAGCTTGTCTTTCAGACCTGAAATGCCTTAATAGATCTGGGTCTTGGTCTTTGTGCTTCAAATGAGAAACTTCCCATGGGGGAGAACAGCAAGATGGAGAATTAAGAGGCAATTAAAGAGAACAAAGCAGCCTGTTGCTCTGGGATGACCACGATTACCCTACCCACTTCATTGGGCCTAAGCAATATTCCTTAGCTGAAATATCGTGGGGGTTCACGTGACTCAGAGGGGTTTAGGTCCTGGCTGGCTCATTGCATGGTGGAGGATGAACCTTCTTGCCCTTTTCCCTCAGCATGTAGGACAGCGGAGGTGGCCGACATTCTGTTCCTCGTGGGACAGTCACAGGGCACAGGAAGGGAGAGCTCCTGGCTGGTCAAGGACTTCATCAGCAGCATGGCTCGTTCCTTTGAGAATGTGGTGATGGGCAAAGGAGGCATCCGGCTGGCAGTGGCACTCTACGGGGAGAAACCAAGGTGGGTCAGTCCATCCTCTACCACCAGCACCCAGGTTTCCCAATGGCTCTAGGTAGGCAACCATGTCCCCATGGTTAAGGAGTTGAACCATTGCAAGATCAGAGCAAGAGTTCAACTCCCAGCAATGCCACCAGAGTCTAGAGGTGCTTAGTGATGGGAACTCTTTCAGGGCAGGGAGGCTGGATCGGTGTTTAACCCCCTCCCCCTTCGAGCCTAGTTTAAAGCCCTTCCAACAAGCCCTGCCAACTCACTTGCCAGTATCTTTCTCCCCCTCTGAGTCAGGTGTGCTCCGTCTGTTGCTAGCACA
>JAOQGL010000001.1:1714568-1724597 GCA_027564165.1 Gallinago nigripennis | reverse complement strand
AATGCTGATGTTGTGTTGGCATGAGTGAGTGTAAAACCTGCAGGCATCCGTGAGACACAAGATGTCATGAAGAACACAATTGCTTTATGATCCTTGTCCATTTAGCTGAGTCATCTACAGGTTGCTTTTGAAGTCCTCCAGAAATATCACTCCCTCTCCATTCTTCTTTGCCAGGCCTGCTTGCCTGCAGCAATTTCAGGGTCTTGTTCTGCTGTTAAATTCCCTTTTCATTGATAGGGGACTGAGTCAGAGGAGACACCGATCACAGCCAGCATTTTGACAAACACCTTTTTATTTATTAAGCTGTTACCTGTAATGGAATTAATCTGTTACTGCGTGAAGGATGGGCCTTTATGAAGTTCTTCAGAAGGCCAAGGGTGGTTGTACGACCAGGTTTCATTCCCAGGATCTCATTCCTGAAGGGCTCACTCTCAGCCTTTACACCACAAGGGCTTGCAAGATGATGTGTCCCAGTGGTCAGAGCAACAGCGCAGGGCACAGGAGGGTGGAAAACCCTGGTTTTGTGGCTTTTGAGAAATGTCTGTGCTCTGTCTCTTCCCCATTCACCCTGCCCGTGCCCACCCCTGTGATGAGCTGCCAGTTCTACAAGTGGAAGGTCCCACCTCTCTGCATATTGATGGGAGGTCCCCGGTCCCTGGTTTTGCTAACAGTTTACATCTGGGGTGACCACCATGGCTTTTCAGCTCACCAGGTGTGGTTCCCATCCTAACTCTGTCTCAAGGTGCTTCCACCTTCTCTGGAGGACTCCATAACCCCATTTAGGAGAAGCTCTCTGAGAGCAACCCTTCCCCAATGGTCTCTGAGAAGTGGGGGCTGCATCTCATTAGTGTTATGAGTACAAAAAGCACAGTTCATGGCTTAAAAAATAGGGGAGTTTGGTTAAATTTATAAATCTGCCAAGATTCTATGCTAGTCCCATCAGCAGCTTCTCTGAGGTAGACCCCATCCTTGGAGGCACCTCTGCGTTCAAGTGGGGGATGCTCTTTCCTAACACCTTCCCCTCACTGGTATTTACCTTCACTTGTTGTTTTATGTTCTTGCAGGGTCTAAAAGGCTTCCCAGGTGTGAAAGGTGAAAGAGTAAGCAACATTCATCTTATCTACACAGAGCCTGTGGAGGAAGGCATCATTGTGGGGAGCCTTTCTCTGCAGGAGCCCACGCTGCTGGTGCTCCTGTTAAAACAGTGGGAATAATCCCAGCGTCTTCTGGGGGTGGACTGGGAGGGGACCTCATTCAGTGTGTGGAAGTGTGAAGTGGAATTAGCAGCCCCCTGTAATGGCTGGGCTGTGATAAGGGTGCACAGTCTTTATTCATGCCTGGTTCTACTTGGAAGAAAATTTGGGAGTTTGGACAGACGGAGATCCCTAGTGTGCTCTGGTAGATCCCCAAATGTGCAGGGTTGGGGGGAAGAGGGCAAAGGAGGTTAGGGTTGGATCTTCTGGAAAATATTACTGAGGAAAAGGATCTGGGAGTCCTGGTGGATGGCAGGCTCTCCATAAGCCAGCAATGTGCCTTTGTGGCCAAGAGGGCCAATGGAATCCTGGGCTGCATAGGGAGAAATGTGGCCAGTAGGTGGAGGGAGGTCATTCTCCCCCTCCATTCTGCACTGGTGAGGCTGCACCTGGAATACTGCATCCAGTTCTGGGCTCCCCAGTTCAAGAGGGACAGGGAACTGCTGGAGAGAGGCCAGCGTAGGGCAACCAAGATGATTAAGGGATTCCTCTTGAGGAAAAGCTCAAAGAGCTGGGACTCTTTAGCCTCAAGAAGAGATGACTGAGGAGACCTCATCTATGATTACAAGTTCCTAAAGGGTAGGTTGAAAGATGATGGAGTCAGCCTCTTTTCAGTGGTTTCCAGCAAAAGCACGAGGGGGAATGGGCATAAGCAGGAACATGGGAAGTTCCACTCAAATATGAGGAAAAACTTTTTTCCAGTGAGGGTGGCAGAGCCCTGGAACAGGCTGCCCAGGGAGGTCATGGAGACCCCTTCTCTGGAGATCTTCAAGACCCGCCTGGATGCCATCCTGAGTGATGTGCTCTGGGAAATCCTGCTTTAGCAGGGGAGTTGGACTAGATGATCTCTGGAGGTCCCTTCCAATTCTGTGAATCCATAAAGGAGCAGATACCCTACAGCATCAGCAGGACAATGACTGCCCACTAGGAGACACATACCCTTTAATTTGTGTCACTGAGCAGGAGTCTCCTCAGTCTCCTGCTACATCCTACTTGCAACCCTTGAAAGTGTAGTGCTGAGAAGAGCAGATTTTGTCCCAAATGCCAGGGATGGCAATAGGACACCGGAGGAGGGCTCCATATACAGCTCTGCCACTCAGAAGCCATTCAAATGCAGTTTTAAAGCCTGTCTTTGCTCTCCTGTCACCTCCTGGTCCTTGCAGACTCCCCGTTCTCCTGCTGTCACCGCACCACCCCACACCACCACACAGTCTTGAACACTGGAGAAGCTTAAGAGTTGTTCAGCCTGGAGAAGAGAAGGCTCTGGGGAGACCTCAGAGCCCCTTCCAGTCCCTAAACAGGGCCTACAGGCGAGATGGGGAGGGACTTTTGATGAGGGTGTGTAGCAATAGGATGATGGAAAATGGTTTTAAACTGGAAGAGGGGAGATGTAGATTAGATATTAGGAAGAACTTCTTTGCTGTGAGGGTGGTGAGACATTGGCCCAGGTTGCCCAGAGAAGCTGTGGTTGCCCCATCCCTGGAGGGGTTCAAGACCAGGTTGGAGGGTTCTTTGAGCAACCTGGTCTGGTGGGAGGTGTCCCTGCCCAGGGCTGGGGGTTGGAACTGGATGATCTTTAAGGTCCCTTCCAACCCAAACCACTCTATGATTCTGTGCCACCAGGAATGGGTCCTGCCCTTCAGCTTCGTGTCCCATGCCCATTGTAAAAAACTTCCAGGAATGCTAATATTTCATACACTGTCAGTAAAGCATGCCAGATTTGAGGTCGAAATTTGGGAAATCCTGTATTACTTAAGTTGCTTCCCACCCTAGATGTAGCATAGGCCCATCTCTGCACTCCCAAGCTACGTCCCATTGGGAGGTCAAAATCATCCAGCAATAGCTCCACATTGTGGATGCACTGATCGTGGGGTCAGGCAAACCACTTCAGTCCTCTGGGTTTCTACTTTTTTTTTTGTTAATGCAATAAATTCTAGTACACAATCTCTTCTGGGAATCTAATCATTTTGCAGAGCGCCCAGAGGAACTGACTTAGTGACAGATCTTAGTGGCTTGGTGTACGAGTGTGTGGACTGAACAACAGAAGAAGAGTGTGGAAAAAGGGAATCTCTAACTGTCTTTTTTTTTTTCCTTTCCTGTGTTCAGGGTGATCGGGGACTTCTGGGACCCAAAGGAGAAAGAGTAAGGACATTCCAGATTGTGACTTTCTGGGGCAGACGGGATAAAAGGCTTTCAGGATTTTATAGTTACCAGTGAGCAGATGGACAATTATTTAAATGAGTCAGTGATCTTACAAGGTAGAGGCATAAATGATAAAAAATATTGATATGTGTTTTCAAATATCTGGGGTCTTAGTGATTTTATAGGATTTGTCTCATGACACGTGGGTGAGCAGAGCCTACCCAGCAGGGAGCACTGAGCAAGGGGCACAAACTTGAGCATAGAAAATTCCATCTAAACATGAGGAGGAATTTCTTTCCTTTGAGGGTGGCAGAGCCCTGGCAGAGGCTGCCCAGAGAGGTGGTGGAGTCTCCAGGTGGGGTTTGAACATCTCCAGAGATGGACACGTTCCTGTGCAGCCTGCTCTGGGTGGACCTGCTCTGGCAGGGGGTTGGACTAGATGATCTCCAGAGATTCCTTCCAACCCCATATCATTCTGTGAGTCTGTGGTCGCAGATGATGGGGTGCAAATGCCTTTCAGCAATGAGGACTTTAAATCCTACCTCCAGTACCCAGTGTTGTGTGCCATCAGCCTGGATCATTGCCAATGAAATCTTCAGGAACTGAGGTTCTGGACCTCATGTGTGCTTCTCCATGTCCCTGCTCAAGCATCTGGCCACCCCCAGGGTGAAGAAGATTTTCCTTCTGTCTAACAGGAGTTTTCCTTGTTGCAACTTCTCCTTTCACTGTGTGCCTCCAAGAAGAGCCTGGATCCATCCTCTCTGTATTGTGCACCCCATGTAGGTTTTAGAAGACAATATGTAGATGCCCCTGTCTTTCTACTGGGATGTCCACCAGGTTCAATCCACTTTGTCAAAACCATCCATGCGCTGGACACACAGCTCCGGGTTGAGCTTGTGTGAGAGTTTTGACGGGATCCTACAAGACAACAACAAAAAAAGTAATTTCGGCAAGTATTTGCTGGGGCACAAAAATGCCTCCTGTGAATTAAGGGAGGAAGAAAATTTCCAGTGATTTTGGTGTAACCAGCTCACCCCAAAAGCACACTGCAATCTTAAAAAGCCTGAGCTGGCTCATAGCAGGTAATGGGAAAATAACTCCCCGGGCGCTTCTGGAAAACGCACAGAAAATGCTGAACTTCTGCCCAGTGTTTTGTTAACTTCCTTCCTGGCTGAAATGGCTTGTTAGAAAATGAGTTTTAGAAAACCTACATGACGATTCTGCCTTTGAGTCATGCAGCATTAAATGATTAAGGCCGATTTGTCTCCGAGGAAGCTACTTTCAAAGGGGACTCGCTCCAGAGACGAATCAATTCTTAATCTGCTTTGTGAAGAGGCCCTAAAACACTTTCCAAGCTGAAGGAATGTGTAATGCATTTTCCAAAGAATACCTTAATAAAATAGAAGGTAAAGTGCGAGATAAAACAGGAGGCGGGGGGGGATAATTGGCTTGGGTTTGTTCCACACGATTGCAGCTTAACTTTCTTTCTAACTCTCCCTTGGTCGGTACAGGAGTAACTGTGTGGATCCCAGGGCCTGTGATATGTATTGGATCGAACCACGGGATCTCTGTTCTCCCTTTTCTGTCCCCAAAATTGATCGAGCCCTATCATGTCTTCATTAGAGACCCTCCAGAGCAGGGAAGCGGGGAGCGTGCATTAAGCCAGAATTCGATCACGGTCCGATGGTGATGGTTGGATAAACTGCAAAAGATTGTGAAAGTTTGGGGAATATTGATTGATAGGTGGTTTTTAAGACTCCAGCAGCGAGGCACTCTGAAGTGAAAAGAGCTGGTGTAAAGGAAGTCCTTCACAGGTAGGCTACAGTTACCCATTAGAAGATGACTTCAGTCCTCCTGCCTCTGAACTATGGACAGCATCACTACTTTGGAGACACAACCAGAGCAGAGCTGTCTCTTGCATGGGAATAGCCTTGTTGCAGCTTCTTCAATCTCTAAGGAACAAAATGTCCCTCCTCAGCTGCTGAGCTGATAGTAGACTTGGCACAGATGTGTCCATGGGGTTACTGCGTGCCTGTAGCTACTGGCTCCCTCAGAAGGACAGTTTGGGGGCTCTGAGCCTCCAAAAACTACCTTTGAGGGGTGCCATAAGTACCACTCCCCTTCCCTAGCTCCAGCTCTGTGTCCATAAGTCAGGACACCATGAGTAGACCCGTTCACCATCCTGCCTATGGCCAGCTCCCACACCTGGGAAGAGATCAAACCTTGGCATCCTGAGTGACCTACAGCAACAAAGGAGCCAAGCCACCGTGTCAGATATGAACCCATCCCACCACGGACAGCCTCAGATCAGGAGTTGAACCTCAGGGTCATGGTGTGCACAGCTCCGTTTCCAGCCATGACATCTTCACTGGGGTAATGCCAGTGGGCCCTATGTTTTTTGGAGCAAGAGATCACTGTCAAACCTCAGGACTTCTTGAGGTCTTCTGTGCTTGTTCATTATCCAGCTTTAGTTAAGAACTTTAACAATTCATGTTGTGCTATGGAGCCTTCATGCCTTCCCCGACATAGGGACTACAGTTTGGGAAATGCTTAGCTTCATTGTAGATGTGTGACTTACCACTTTGCTCATCATAACAGCTGTGGTTCCATCTGATGGGACGCATTGAGTTCATCTGTCACCAGGTGTCTACATGTCTCTCTGTCTCCTTTCTCCAGGGTGAGCCCACGACTATTTTTGGACCCCAGGGCTATAAAGGCAGTAAAGGAGATCCCGTAAGTTTGACTCCTCTTATTAACTAATTAAGCGGTCCCTTTCCCACTGTTGGTGGCCTCAGCACCAAACACAGCTTGGGATAAGCACTGAGAACCAGGACTTTGCTCCAGAGCCAGTGGCTGAGAGCTGGGTCCTTCCAGGAGACAAGCACAATCCACTAATTGCCATCTTACCTTTCAGGGTGAACGGGGCCTACCAGGTTTTGATGGAGACAAAGGCGAGAAAGGAGAGGATGGGCCTGTAGGAGAAAAGGTATGAACATTCCCAAGGGACTAAGAGAGGCAGCAAAAGGTCACTGTTTGCACGAGGAAATGATTGATATCTCTACATCCTCCCTTCCCATTTGCCTGTTGGAAAATGTGGTTCAAGAACATGCTTTCCTAGCTCTTACCACAGAAAGGGAGAGGAGGATGCTGGGCTGGGGCTTGGGAATGTGACATGCATCCAGTTTTTACCAGGTATCAAGTCTTTAGTTTTGGGACCTTGTCTGGACAACAGGATAAGAGGAGATGGAAAAGAGAAGGCTCTAGGAAGACCTTATGGCAGCCTTCCAGTACTTGGAAGGAGCCTACAGGAAAGCTGGGGTGGAACTCTTGATCAGGGAGTGGAGCAATAGGGCAAGGGGTAATGGTTTAAAAAGGAAGGAGGGGAGACTGAGATGAGATCTCATGAGGAAATTCTTTGCTGTGAGGGTGGTGAGAGCCTGGCCCAGGTTGCCCAGAGAAGCTGTGGCTGCCCCATCCCTGGAGGAGTTCAAGGTCAGGCTGGACAGGGCTTTGAGCAACCTGGTCTGGGGGGAGGTGTCCCTGCCCTTGGCAGAGGGGTTGGACTGGATGATCTCCAGAGGTCCCTTCCAACCCCATACCATTCTGTGATTTTCATATTGTGTTAATACTTTCCAGAAGTCTGACTCAGGATGGGGACTCTGCTGAATAAATATGAGTATCTACAAGAGCAGCATCCCTTTCTGAGCTCGACATCTAGCTCCTCTTTTTCCCCTTGGAGACCTGTACAATCAGTGTAGTTCAGGGTGGGAACTGCCTGATCCAGTGTGGACATCTCCCTTGCAAAGAGGCAAATTGTGTCCTTACCATGACTGACTGCGCAGATTAGGTCCCCAGGGACTGTAAAGGAAAGCCTTGGAGATGCTTCCACCTGGTTTTTTATGTCAAATGAAAGTCCATACGTGATATCTGTCACATTGCTTTCTAATCAAAAAATAATACATAGGCAAAAATAACCTCCTAAAGCAATAACACCTCTTGGCTTAATATCTGAGTGACTTTGGACAAAGCCCCAGAATAGTATCTCCATCACCAGTACTGGACTTACTGTGTTCTCAAGGAGGCAGCTCATCCAGAGGTGTTGAGACCCTTTTCTGCTTGTTTTTTCTTCAGTCCCCATCACTGGGTACCAACTCTTTTACAGGACAGTTCATTGCGATCTCTGCCAAGCCGTTCCACAGATGGTGGCTTTCTTCTCTAGCACTGGCCACCATACAGACCTTTGGGCTCCCTGAGGTTGAAGTCTAATGGTGCTTTTTGTCATCCCTTCTGCCATTGCCATTGGGTTCTCCTACTGGTCTCTCTCGGGGAGGGTGACTTTAAGAGCAATAGGTACTCAAAATGTATTTGACAGGGATTTTAAAATTTTAGGGAGTCAAAGGTGAAGCTGGCTCCAAGGGAGTGATGGGGCTTTTTGGAACAAGAGGACCAGTGGGACAGAAGGTGAGTACAGTGAGCACCTATGTTAAGGCATCTTCTATAAGAACCACTATGGAAAACCACACAAGAAAAATGTGAGCATGTAAAAGCCCATCACAGTTTTCTTACAGAACATAATTCTACATTCACTCTGAGGGTGGTGAGACCCTGGCCCAGGTTGTCCAGAGCAGCTGTGGCTGCCCCATCCCTGGAGGGATTCAAGGCCAGGTTGGACAGGGTTTTGAGAAACCTGGTCTGGTGGGAGGTGTTGGAACTAGGTGATCTTTAAGGTGCCTTCCAACCTAAACCATTCTATGATTTCCACTCCAAAATTGCTGATTGAAATGTTATGGGCTGCCAGAGGGCAGAAGTAGCTGCACTTTTCCAGGAGAGCCCTAAAGATTTCTCCCATTTTGTAAACCAGCAGGGTGCTCTGACATCTTTCCTGGGTTAAAACGGTCAATAATGACTAGCTGAAATGTCAATATTCAGGTGCAAGGTGTGAACTGCTGTCTAAGCTCCAGTTATAGCCAGCAGAGATGCAGGGCTCCATTCAGTTGACCTGCTGAGATGTTTGGGATATCCTACCTATCGTCTCCAGCCATTCCAGAAGAGGGATCCCCAAAGGTCCCATTGTCTCCTCTTCCACAACTGTAGGCATCTCTACAGCAACCCCCTTTTCCAGAGGAAGTGCAGCTCTTCAACATGGTAATTTGCCACCTCTTTCCTTGCAGGGGGAGCCAGGAGAACCAGGCTTGCCGGGCTCTGCCGTGAGTTGGAGCATTTTTCTCTACTTTTGCAAGTGTTGGGTGCAGAGCTGGGCTTCCTTGGCTGATCCTCTCCCCACAGCCATGCGTGTGGGTTGTGGGGTGGGATGTGGGTGATGCTGTCTCCATTGCTGCTCCCCAAAGCCCATGTTGAAAGAGGCTTTGCTGGAAAACCAGCTGTGGGCAGAGGGGCCCACAGCCAGAGGTATGTCTTAATAGGATCTGATATTTTGCATCAAGGAGAACATGTGAAATATGCATTTATTTATTATTTCAATGCCTTTAGTATATTAGGGGGTATGAGCAGACATGAACAGATGATGTTTCATGTTCAAATAGCTTAAGAATTGTGACTATAGGTCGTATATCCCATAAGAAAAGCATATATCCTTCAGAGATTGGGCTACAAGTGGCTATTCTTAGCATTCAGTTGGTGTGTGTTGCTGGCCAGAGGGAAAACAGTTTTGCTGGAGGACCTGGATAATCTCTGAGTTCACCTTATTTCCTGAAAAATTGCAATTGGGGTGGGAGGGAGGCAAAAAAGCCATTTTGGTTTGCAAAAGTGTTTACACGCCTTTGAACTCCACTGTTTCACCTGGAAGACTTTCAAGACATTTCCTTCTCTGGAGAGAACAGGCTGCCCAGGGAGGTGGTGGAGTCTCCTTCTCTGGAGACATTCCAAACCCACCTGGACACGTTCCTGTGCAACCTGCTCTGGGTGACCCTGCTTTGGCAGGGGGGTTGGACTGGGTGGTCTCCAGAGGTCCCTTCCAGCCCCATATCATTCTGTGCTTCTGTGAAGAAACCAGTAAGTGAAAAAATGGTCTCCAAGATTGTCCAAAGTGGGAAAGAAAAAAAAGTCCCATCTCATTTCTTTTCATCAGGGAAAGGAATAAACAGGAGGGGAGGGAACAGAAAAAGCTGGCTGGGACTTTTTCTCAGGTCATGGAAATACGAGCGTGTTCAGTTGTTTTATTGAAATAAGAAATATTGGTGTTTCCTTAACCTATTCCTCAATTAAGCCTCTTTGTGTGTGAGAGGGTGATTCTCAGCAGGTATCTGTTGCTGTGAAGGCTCCACAGCTGCTCAGCGTTGCCCACCGGTTGCTGGTCACGGCTGTGTAACTATTTACAAGCCTGGTAATTGCTCACTGAGAAAATGGCCCTCATTCAATTAAGTATTTCCACCCCTGCCTAATTGTTAACAACCTTCTGAGCACTTTGCTGTAACGTGCTGTGAGACCTCAGCATCTGGGATCACCCACCGCACGTGGTCAGGGGATTCTGCTGAACACTGGGACAATCAGATGCTAAGTCTGGCCAGACCAGGAAGGCTAACAGAAGGCTGGAGGACACTCTTTTGCCACCCTTACACAGCACGGTGTGTCAAAACCAGACAGCCCTCTGCAGGGTCTGAAGAATTAAGTGATA
>JAOQGL010000001.1:1625704-1649920 GCA_027564165.1 Gallinago nigripennis | reverse complement strand
GGGGAGCCCAGAACTGGACACAGTGCTCCAGATGGGGCCTCACCAGGGCAGAGCAGAGGGGCAGGATGACCTCCCTCCACCTGAGGGCCACACTCTTCCTGATGCACCCCAGGATGCCATTGGCCTTCTTGGCCATAAAGGCACATTGCTGGCTCATGGTCATCCTGTTGTCCACAAGAACCCCCAGGTCTTTCTCCTCAGAGCTGCTCTCCAGCAGGTCAGCCCCCATCCTGTCCTGGTGCAGTTATTTCTCCCCAGGTGCAGCATCCTACACTTGCCCTTGTTAAACACCATTAGGTTTCTCTCTGACCAACTCTCTAGCCTGTCCAGGTCTTGCTGGATGGTGGCACACACCCTTTTGGGGTGTCAGTCACCCCTCCTAGTTTTGTGTCATCAGCAAAGTTCAAGTCTTGGTGCTTTTCGTCATGTGTCGCGGAAGAAAATTTTTGACATGGTTATGGCTTAGCATCTCTTCACAATTTATCTGTGATTGAGTAGCTCAGTAGATTGAGAGGCTGAATTTTAGCAGCAAACAGGTTTAGGGGTTTACAAGGTGATTAAACAAAATAATTAAGTGGCAACTTAGTTACGGATTCGAAGATGGCAAGATTTACACTGACTTACTAGAAGGGATGCCAAATCGATGCACATATGTATGAGCAGAGGTTAAAACATATACATTTATGTATCTAAGCAAAGCATATAAGCACAGGTACACGCACAGACACTTCTCTGATGGGGAATTTCTTAATAGCAGACAACGCCAGCGAGCCAAATGGTACCACTTTTAGGTCCTACACGTTAACAGATGGACAGAAGAGCATCCACATCCCTAAAGGAGAGATGGATGAGAGAGGGAGAGACCAGCCTAGAGTTAAAACTTCCCTTTCTCAGATTTAGGTTGAATACTCACAATGCATCGGCGTTCCTCAATGGACAGTAGTTGAGGCTTGAGAAGGGTCTTTTCCTGCCCTGACCTTGAGGTGTCAGCCTGAGAGGTATCTCAGCTGAGGAGACTTACTGATCCAGAAGAGCTCAAAGGCTCTTTAGTAGAATTGCTATTTATAGGTATACAAGACAATTGATTTTCATCAGATACTTTTCCACTCCAGCCCCACTCGGATGATGGCCACACGACCCCAGAGTTTGCTAGATCTTGGGGTCCTGGCATCCTTCTGTGGCCACGGTTTGTATGGTGTCAGGAAGGACCAATTATAGACACTATTGTGTTCTTGGTCTGATGCCCTCTACCTTTTCTTCCTCTCGTGTTAGACCATTATATTACATTCTGGTCCGTTGTGTTGTTCAGGCTGGCAGAGAGACCATGTACCAAGTGGCCTGAAGGATAAGGAGGGGGTTGCACCATCACATCATGTTAAATGCTGGAGCTACCAACACTGCCTTTGGTGGGGTTGGAAACTGAAGCTTTTCATCGAGTGTTTTGTAAGAATTAGATTTCAGCACGGAGGTTTAATTTGAATTCTTGGGATGAATTTGAATGTGCGGTGTAGAGAGATCTGTTGCATGACTGGAAAAACTGGGTAGACGCATTGGATTGTCCAGGCTGTTCTTGGCTGCACGGGATCTTCTCATTCCTGCACATATCCCTGCTCCCTGATGGAAAAAGGATTGTTCTGGGGAGGCTGAAATCAAATCCACAGCAGCGTCAAAAGGGCGTCGTAATGTTGTAGCGAGAGACCCATTCCCCTGCTGTGCTGAACTGCACGAAGGAGAAGTTTTTCCTTTCCCCTTGCCACAGACAAAGGCAATTAAATGACTGACAATCCTGATTACTTGCAGTTCACGGGGCTTTTCCAATGCTCCTGAATCTCTTGAGAAACGATGAACGCTGTCATTAAGCCTATGTAAGCAACCGTTTTGAAGATGTAAAAGCAAAACACTTTTTCCTTCGTCTTCTACAAGTTGAAATGCCTTGTAAAAATACATGCGTAAAAATACATAACAGTATCAAAACTGTTTGGTTTTTTTTCCACTGGCCAGCTCTCTGGCTAAGACAAAACAAAAACTGGGCCTAACTATAATATTTGGTGCAAGGGGTGAGAAGTGAGAAGACAAAAGTAAGGAGTGAGAAGTGAGAAAAATAGAGAGACTTGGATTATCCGTACTAATTTGCTTAATTTTTTTATTTATTTTCTAAAAGCAACCAATTCTGCGTGGTGTGTACCAGTGGAGAAACTCATCACTTGAGGTCGACAGCGGCAGTTTGGCCAACTTGGGTATCTCCTCAACTTCATGGAAGAGCTCCGAAACTTTTTGTGAGTCGAATGTGTCCCTTGGTGGAGTTCCTGCTGTGAACCACACATATTGTCTACCCTGATGCCTTCTTGCTGACTGCCTGGAATGCAAGGATAGTTTTCATCAAGTTTTATGGCACTTATTTTCTAGGGTTGTTTGTTGTTTTCTTTTCTAGATGAAAATACAGCAAGTCAGGTTGGTGGGTTTATTTAAAATGCTTCTAAATACTGATGGTGACACACTCCCTAATCATGTGCAATTTATGGCCTAAGGTTTTATGGCACTATAAATGTCTACGCTGCCTTGAATCCTCCAGATGACTACTCTTGAAGTAGTGTAAGCACTTAAATGAGCAACGTTGCCAAGTGTATAAAATTCTACAAAATAACTTGACGCCTTGAATCCTGAAAGAGATCAGTGTCAACGAGGCGTGCTTTAATCTTTGCCTAATTAAGTCAGCTTGTTTGAGAACCACAAGTCCTTAATGCATGTGTTACTAATCCTCTGCCTAATCCAAAAAATCTTTCCGAAAGGGAATAGCTTTAACAAGACAGGCATTTAGGTCAATAGAACCCCTACTACTCCTTGCTGTGACTGGGGAGGAGGAAACCTGGCAGGCAAAAGCCCTCCTTTGAGCAAAATCTTTTCTGGCCTCAAAGAAAGGGAGGAAAGGCCAAATGTGACGTTTCTCCTGGACAATCATGACCTTCTGAAAATGCAGTTTTGCAACCCCTGACGGCACGTGCGAGCAGGTAGGTGGTGTAGCATCAGTGGGCATCTCCCCATCCTCATAGCAAGCCCCTCAGAAGCTGTGCTCTGTCGGTAATTCTGGTTGTGAACCACCCCTGAGGTCCCACAGATACCATGTGGGCATAATCTTCAACCATTTCTTGTCTTTATGGGCACTGGGCTGCCCAGGTCTATCTTCAGTGGTGTAAACAACCTCAGACACCACCAGAGGCTCGGCCATAAAGTCAGGACATGGCCTGAAGCAAAGCAGAGCTTCTGTCCTGACCATCACAGAAGAGGCTGGTTGTACCAACCAAGTGTTGAGCTAAATGCCTGACTTTGAGATAATATCTTTATAGAGCATCCTAAATCCACTCACGCTTATTAAAATAGCAAGCTCTGCACAAGGAGCAGTTATCAGGGCTGTGAAGCTGGTAAGTCTCATGCGTAAGTCAAGAGAAGAAGACACAGGGTGAGGTTGGCGCCTCTGGCTGAAGACTCTTGCTCATGTCCTGATTAGCAGAGTCCTCCTGCCCAGTGCTTGCCCTCATTCTTCCCATGACAAGAAGCTGGGGATCGCCCTGGGCATGATGTCTCAAGTCAGAGAGATGATGTCTCCATACAGCAGAGTGAGGGAGGAATGTGTGAGGGGCAGATCTCCATAGCGTCAGGAAGGATTTTCTTGTGCAGCCTCTGGCTCCTTCGATGAAATCATCGCTGTTGCATGATGATGCTGTCCAGAGTGGCCTTGGTGGCACCCAGGGTGGTAGCAGCAACAGTGATTCTGATAGCAGTGGCCATGGTGGTGGCACCTACATTGGCCTTGATGGCAGCACCGGCAGTGATAGTATCCATGGTGGCCCTGGTAGACACCTGGTGGTGTCTATGGTGACAGTGTCCATGGTGGACTTGGTAGGTGGCACTTATGATGGGTGGCAGTGCCCACAGTGACACCAGAGGTGGAACCCATGCTGGCCTTGGTGGCAGCACCTGTGGTGACACCAGTATTAGGCCTTGCAGTGACACTGGTGTTAGAGCTTGCGGTGACACCAGCCACTGCCATCTCCACCTTGAGGATATCCCATGTTGTGCCCATTCCCTTCCCGACTCTCATCAGGGAATGGAAGTTGTGAAAAGGCTTCCAGAATATCTCAGTTTTCCTCTTCCCTAGTCCTTCTTGGGGGTTCTGCATTTCCTTCTCTGCTGGACAGGGCAGTGAGCAGATGGACAGTGCAGTATTGCCTTGAACATGGGGTCCAGCCACATGGGGACCAGCCCTGGTCCCATAGCCAAGCAAATAAACGAGCTCCTCTTGGTCCTTCATTAGTGAGAGAGGACATGGAGAGCAGCTGTCTAGACCATCCATCTAGCTCCAGAGCCCCTAGTCACCCCAAAAATTGATGGAAATCTAATGAAGAGGATTATAAGAGACATGAAAAGTGTTCCTGAGCTGGACTGGGTTCTCAGCTTTCCTAAAATGTTCGCACTAAGATTCCTGTGGCCCACAATGAGAGGTTCTTCCCTCTTCTGAGCTGCAGCCCATGCTTTGAGGTTCCCCTTTGTCCCCCACTGCTCAGCAGATCCTGTGACTACTGTGAGTTCGAGGAGAGTTGTAGGTGAGTCTCCCTTTTAGAGGAAAGTAACAGTGACTCTCATTTTCAGTTTACCTCTCCCTGTTCCTCTTTTCACTGCCACCTGACCTCCTTTTTACTATGGAATCCCATGAACGTGCTTTGCTGTGGTTGAAATTCAGATTGGTGTCCACTGTTGTTCTTTCATAGCCTGTCAGTGGGAAAGGAGATGATGCCAATAGTCTGGAACTGCTACACACCTGGGAAGGTGACACTAGATTCATGTGCTGGATGATGTGACTTCCAACATGGCCAACAAAGCATGATGGGTGCGGAGTGGAGGCCTTCTGAGCTCTGCTTGAAGATGGATGGAGGCTTTATTTGTCTGGAAGATGTAATGGAAAGGCAAAGACAGGTGGGTGTGGCAGAAGTTGATAAAAAGACAGATCTACTCTGCTCAAGTTCAGATTTCAGGGTATGTTACCCTCCCCAGTCTGGCCACAGATCAATCCAGTTTTGATTGACTCAAGATGAAGCGTGGCATTCAGAAGTCTACATATGGGTTGAATACTCATCTATAGCAGCTTCTCAGAACCCCCCTTCTGCTGCCTGCTGATCAGTGCATCACGCAAGGGTTCCTGGTCATTCAGATTCAAGCTGTAGCTCTGAAAATCAACTTGGAGACAGGGAGACCTACCAGCTTCCACAGGCAGCTCCATGGTGACCTCCCACCACACCCTGGAGCATTCAGGCTCCACAGGAGACAAGAAAGTCATGTCATAGATGTAGGACGTCACCAACTACAGCCTGGAATACCCAGCATCCCACTTGTACCTGCTGATGGGGGGGCATCCTTGGTTTAGCAGAGCCTTCAGTATTGACTTCACCAAGAGAAACACACCTGTTGATCACATCCTTGGATATGTTTTATCCTCGTGACCTACATACCTATAGTTTCAGCAGAGAAGGCCTGCAAAAAAGCACCTCACAGCCCACCAATATCTCTGCCGAGTTCTCCAACGAGATGGAAAAACCATTTGATAAGTCCATGGCTCACTGCTGGCTGTGCTGGGACGGGATGCAGCGCTCCGGGATGCAGTTGCAGCCACTGCAGAATGCAAAAAACAGGAGGTCTCGCAAACCTTGTAAGTTTTTCGCACCAGTTTGTGGATGGCTGCTGAAGGAACCAGGGTCCAGCTGAGCAGGGGAGGTCCCTGAGGTAGGAGGCAGCTATGGAGAAGAACTGGAAAGAGGTGAAAGAATTTGGCAGGTGGAGATGAAGTGCGTGAGTGTCTATCAGTAACTGTAAGCCAATATAAATTAAACACCAAGTGAGGCGACACAACTTGCTAAACTGTTTAGGGTTGAACGAAAACAGAACGTTTTGTCACGTTAAGTCTGCACTGGAATAAAATAAGCAAAATTAATTCCCTTAGTTTTGGCATAATACCAGTGTGCTGAGTCTGACTCTTCTGGCATCCTCTGCCGAGGGTAAGCCTGGTGTACGGGGTATGCTTAGTCCTTCTCCCATCCCAACGGTACCTTTCAAAATACAAGCATAGCTTCTTTCTAAAACCTTCAAATCTTTGTCTCGCATATGGTTACGTTAAACCTTTTGGCAGGCTGCTCTCTCCAGCTTAAAGAGGGGGCATCTACTTTCCCTGAGTCGAGCTGCAGGTTGCACTTCAAAAGGTAGCACTTCTTTTTTCCTATCTCTGAAGAATCCATTTCTGATCCATTTACTAAGATGCAGCCAAGCCAGTGAGATGCCTCGTGTGTATGTGGGGGGTTTTGATGGGTCTCAAAGCATTTTGTCCAACTGCTACACAGAAGTTGAGATCAACCTGCGGCTGAAATGAAGATGATAAACTGGAAAAGGCCGTTCCAGCAGAGCTGCCTGGGGTGCCAGCATTGCTAAAGGGGGGCCTTCCTGCCAAAACTCTTTGGTCTAAAGGCAGATTTGCACTCCAGAGGAGATACTTCCAATTTAAAAGCAATGATAAACCCTAACCCACTCACTCGGTTGGGGCTGCCACCCCGTGAGGGGAGGGAGGGAGGGATGGAGAGACCCCATCCCCTCCACCGCAGCCACTTTCCACAGAGGGAAAGGGATGAAATGGAGGAAAATTCCAAATCTCAGCCAAGTGGGACACATTTCCAAGCGATACCTTCACCTGAGCATGTTTAAATTTTCACCCAGTGTCTCGTTCAAAGCACCACTTAATCCAAAGTGGGATGGGAGGAACCGTGAGGGCTCCTGATGGCTTTTCAAGGCAGAGTTTCTGGGGTTTGCTAGCCAACCTCCGTCTCGCCAAGGCGTCTGCTTTTCTGCAGCACTATCAGAATTGAAGACCCCACTGCAAATGGTTTACACAGAGGTTTCGTGCACGTGGCTCAGGGACCGCCAGACCAGAGCCTGTGAGATCCCACCCTCCCAATGCCAGCAAGCAGTAGATGAAAATCCCACCTTCTTCCCTCACAAGGTTTTGTGATGCTGGATGGGGCTGGTTTCATGCAGGCACATCCCATGTTGTCCAGAGAGAGTGAAAACCCTTGCAAAAGCAAGAGGAAAAAGGCCGGGGAGTGTGGGTGGGTAGCTCTGTAAAGGAACCTGCTGCCTCAATCTCGTGCCCACACCCAGAGCACACACCATGTTTATAGAATTAAAGAATCATAGAATCACAGAACTGTTTGGGTTGGAAGGGACCTTAAAGATCACCTTGTTCCAACTCCCCCGCCCTGGGCAGGGACACCTCCCACCACACCACGTTGCTCAAAGCCTCCTCCAACCTGCCCTTGAACCCCTCCAGGGATGGTGCAGCCACAGCTTCTCGGGACAACCTGGGCCAGGCTCTCACCACCCTCACACCAAAGAATTTCTTCCCCAGATCTTATCCCCATCTCCCCTCTTTCAGTGTCAAACCCTTCCCCTTCATCCTATGGCTCCACTTCCTCATCAAGAGTCCCTCCCCAGCTTTCCTGGAGCCCCTTTAGGGACTGGAAGGGGCTCTAAGGTCTCCCCACAGCCTTCTCTTCTCCAGGCTGAACCCCCCCCGACTTTCTCAGCCTGTCCCCCCAGCAGAGGGGCTCCAGCCCTCCCAGCATCTCCGTGGCCTCCTCTGACCCCACTCCAACAGCTCCATGACCTTCTGCTATAGGTGGCCCCACAGCTGGAGGCAGCACGGGACGGGGGTCTCCCCAGAGTGGAGCAGAGGGGCAGAATCCCCCCCTGGCCCTGCTGGCCACGCTGCTGGGGATGCAGCCCAGGATGTGGGGGGCTTTCTGGGTTACCAGTTCACGTTGGTGGCTCATGTTGAGCTTCTCATCCACCAACACCCCTAAGTCCTTCTCCTCAGGGCTGCTCTCCAGCCATTCTCCACCCAGCCTGGATTTGTGCTTGGGATTGCCCTGACCCAGGTGCAGGACCTTGCACTTGGTTTGGTTGAACTTCATGAGGTTGTCACGTTCCCACCTCTCCAGCTTGTCCAGGTCCCTCTGGGTGACATCCCTTCCCTCCGGCCCGTCACCCTCTCCACACAGCTCGGTGTCACCAGTCAACTTGCTGAAGGTGCACTCAGTGGTTTAAACCGCTCATGTGTGCTTCGAGGGGGGTGCCTGAGGTAAATTTTTAAGATTTGAGCTCATTTCTGAGGTATGGAGGATTTTGGGGGGCGGGGAGGGCAGTTGTCTCTGCTCCAAATCCTTGTTGATTTCTGCCTCCCTTTGATGGGGCCGAGGATATTGCTGCTCTCCCCGGGGCTGTGGAGTGCTGGCTTTGCATTCCCTGAGGAGAAAAGGCTGAAGGGAAGGAGGGAGGACAGGAGAAGAGCGCTGGCCGGGACGGCCATAATGGCTCCGTGCCTCAGTTTCCCCCGCATCCGGGGTCCTCCCAGCCCTCCCGGGCGCTAGGGGGCGCTGCGCTCCCTGAGGGGAGGAAGGCCCACCTCCCCGCCGCTCCTCTCTCCTCAGAGTCGCCCCCACTCGCTTTTCCCCGCCCCCACGTCTCTTAGCAACGCGCCCCTCCCGCCGCGCTGATTGGCCGCCGCCGCCGGCGCCGCCATTTTCAAACCGCCGGTTCGCCGCCGCGGTCGCCATTACTCTCTGAGCGGAGGCGGCGCGGTTTGGTCCGGTCCCCGCCTTCTCCGGCGCGACGTGTCACCATGGAGGCAGAGCCCGTGGGCCAGAACCCCCCTCGGCGGAGACGGGGCAGGGTCAGTGCCGAGGTCCGCGCCAGCCGCTCGCCTCCGGCGGACAGCACTCCCGGTGTGGCCGCCTCGGCCGCCTCCTGCAGCCGGTAGGAGCCGCGATCCCTCCCCGGAGCCCCGCCAATGGCCTGCCGTTCCCCCTGGGTCATGGGGATCCTCGTCGTTTTATAAGGGGGGGGGGCCCTCCCTTCAGCCTGCAGGGGACTCTAAGCCCTCCTGTTTTATGAAAGGAAACCTCTGTCAGGCCATGGGCATCCCCTCACCCTCCTACCTTACAAGGATAATTCCCCCTCCTTCGCCTGTATGGCACCCCCCCTCCTATCTTATAAGGGGAATTTCTCTACTGCAGGCTGTAGGGGATTCCTTGCCCTCCAACTTTGAGATAGATGCTCCTTTCCTTCCCCCTTAAGGTTGCAGGGGGCATCTGCCTCTGTATTCTATAAAGAAAGATACCACCCACAATCCCTGGCAAGCTTTCCCTCCTGTCTTATAAGGTGAAAGTGTCTGTGAAATTAGGGGATCCCTGAGTATTCTGTAATTAGATGACGGGCCCGTCAAAGCCCTATCTTTTATAGTAACAGTGGTGGAGCAGTATTTCTCACGTCATAACTGTTTTCCCTGCCTGTTTCTGGCCCATAAGGGGGGAGGTTTAGCTGCTCCTATCCCCACCCCTGCGTGCCAAACTACCCCTGGGCTTTCATGCAAAGACTTTCCTCCTCCCTCATCTCTTTTGGGGGTGTCTGGCAGGCTGCCCGCGGTCCACATCAGCTCAGGAGAAGGAGGAGAGGAATCTTGTTGCCCCTTGGGGTGGGGATAATCTGGGAGTGGGGTGTTTTATATTCCCTGGAGAGATTGGATGAGCCTTCAGGATTTCTGCAGACCATAACACTGGAGCAACTCCCTCTCCTGGGCACGGGGAGACCCACCTCAGCTCCACTGTCAGCCCTGCCTTTTAACTCTGCTTTTTTTAAATTCCTGTGCGTGACATTTGTTACTGTTATTTTGATACGTTAAACTTGGGAGACTTTCTCAAGACCGCCCAGTGAAAGAAACTGTTACTTCTTAAGTTAACCTGAGGATCAGCTTATCTGTGTTGACTCCAGTAATGATACCTGGATGCATTTATCAGCAGCTGACCCCTGAGTGACCCATCTCCTGCTGACCAGTATCTAGACAAACCCAGATTGAACAGCAGAGGCTTGTGTTTTCTATTGCCCTCAAGGTTAAGAAATTACTTCTCCAAGCATGCAGGTGATGTAGAAACCAGCCATTTCTGACAAATGTGGCCCTAGTTACCTGAGCCTGGTTTCTACCTCCAGATGCTGTATTTGGGCAGAGGTTCACACCTAGATGTGATAAGAGTCTTGTCCTCATTTCTCTGGTTCTTTGCACATGATGGGGGGTTGCTGGTGTCTTCAGCACAAGAAGGACATGGGCCTGTTGGAGCAAGTCCAGAGGAGATCATGGAGATGCTGGGAGGGCTGGACCCCCTATGCTGTGACGACAGGCTGAGAGAATTAGCAGTGTTCAGCCTGGAGAAGAGAAGGCTCCGAGGAGACCTTGGAGCCCCTTCTAGGCTACAGGAGCTACAGGAAAGCTGGGGAGGCACTCTTGATCACTGAGTGGAGTGACAGGACAGCGGGGGACGGTTTTAAACTGATAGAGGGGAGATTTAGATGAGATATTAAGAAGAAATTCTGGATTTGTGAGTGTGGTGAGACACTGGCCCGGGTTGCCCAGAGAAGCTGTGGCTGCTCCATCCCTGGGGGGGTTCAAGACTAGACTCATCAGGACTTTGAGCAACCTGATCTGGTGGGAGATGTGTGAGCCCATGGCAGGGAAGTTGGAACTGGATGATCTTTAAGGTCCCTTCCAACCTATTCTATGATTCCTCCAGTCTCATCTGTGCCACAGGAACGAGTGAAAGGAAGCTGACTGGGGCAGTCCCTTGTTTTGAAACCTGGTGAAATTCCCCACAGGCTGGAGTGGATGTTCTTTATTAGGTGACTTAAATCAAAGCGAGATAAACGTCCGTGAGCTTGGTTTTCTTAATGGCTGGTTTTAGTAACCATTGTGTGTTCTGGATGGCAGAGTGTTTTAATGAACTTTTAAAAATAAATGTTTTCATAGAAATAGGCTGCAGTATCATCTTGAAGATCAAATTGTAGCTCCTTAATTACCACAGTTGAAAAGCGTAGCATAATTGAAGGCTTCAGCGATTCGGTGAGGTGATGAAACACACTGGCTCAGTTTCTGGGATGGTCGTGCATTCCTTTGTGAGGCTTGTCTGCGTGGAAAGGCCCAGGGAAATTGTGATAAAACTGGGAAAGGAGCTTATGCAGATGAGACATGTATGTATTAAACCTTAATCTGGAGACTTGCAAACAAGAAGATGCGAGCTTGGCATCTAGATGTGGTCTTGTGATGTAGGTAGAGCAATTCAAGGAGTCGCTGGCTTGAGGCTTGTTCGCAGAATAAGGGAAAATTTTAACTGGAAGGGACTTCTGGGAGGTCTGGAGTCTGACCCTTGCTCAAAGCAAGGGCAACTTCTAATTTGGATAAGGTTGCTCAGAGCATTGGCCAGATAAGCTTCAGAAACCTCCAAGGACAGAGATTTTCTTAACTCTCTGGGTCCTCTTCTTCTCTCTGCTCCCTTTTTAGGTAGCTGTAGGCAGCAGTTAGATCCCCCTTTTGCTTTTTCTTCCCCGAGTGAACCCCATCATTCTCTCGTTGACCCCATGCTCCAACCCCAACACCATCTTGCTTGCCCTTGGCTGGATTTGATACGGTTGTTGATGTTTCTTGTACTGGGAGGCCCAAATCTGGATCCAGTATCCAGATTGGGGGTCTCACAAATACTGACTGGCATCCTTTGACCTGCTTGCTGTGGTTTTGCCACCCTGGTAACTCAGAGCCAACTGTCTTTCTGCAAACTGTTAATAACAGAATTTAAATTGTTTAATCCCTTCAGCTGTTGGGGAAGTGACAAACTAGGACAGAGGGACAGGGTTTCAAAAAAAAAAAAATCAGCCTGGAAACATGATTTTTTTAAAAAACACTTTGGCCAAATATGCAAAATCTGTGTTTTATGTGTGAGTGGTCCTTCTGCCGGGCTCAGTTCTTGAGTTTTAAGCCAGTCTAAGCTTGTATGTGCTGTTATAGGTCAGTGTGTGATTTTCCCCTTGTTAATGGTGACTGCGTCTCTCTGCCTTTTGTAGACAGGATCAATCCTTGAGTCTCTGGGCTGGGACAGGCAAAAACTCCAATTTTGCACTGTGTTTGTGGTCTGAACTGAAAAAATCCATGATCTTGAGGGGTTGAATTCAGCTGGAGAGCCCCATGGAGCACTTAAGCAAAGACCCCTACTCCCTAAGCAAGCACTTTTGCACTAGAACATAAATATATTTAAACGTATTCACAGTAAATTGCCTCACTCCCTCTGTTAAATTGCTTTAACCTCCTGAGTGTGTGTGCACGCATGCATGAAAAAGCTTTTGTCTCCGACCCTGTAATCTGACCATGGAGGAGTCGTCCTCTGCTCACCAGCCCCATTTTAGTCAAATATCTGTCCAGGCAGAAAGGGAGCTCCAGTTGCAAGGCTGAGGCCTCTGATTGAAAGACTCTGTGAATGCACTAAATACATTCAGCAATGTTTGAGGGCGAGGTAATATCCTTTATTAGACGTGTCCTCTTGCAGACCCTGCTTTGCTTTTGTACCCTTAGACTCTCACGGCTACAACATTCCTGAGCAGTCTCAAATCTGCTGTTTCAGGGAGGGTTGGTTGTTTGATTATTTTTTTCTAAGCATTCATTTCATTTCTGTAGAAAGCATCAAGTTTCACTTCTGTGATGCTAGAGAATTCCTAACACTTCCAAAAGAGTGTTATGTGGCCAGGGAGGTGTGAAGAGACGTGGTTTGGACAAAGTATTTGTAGTCTTGTCTGTGTAATCCCAGAGTTGTGTCTAAAAAGGGAGGAGACAGTTGATAGCGTGCTAGAGACAGTGACTTCAGGCAGTTATGAACAGTGAATATTTCCCCTGATAGCTCTGATTTGGGGACTGCTTTAACATCTTAGAATTTTCCATTCATCCCTTTCCCCCATTGGCAATACGACCATAGCTCTCACAGGGTGATGTGAGTCAGGTTTAAGGCATAAACGTGGGAGGTAATTTCTCTGCTGAACAGAGGGAGATGAAGCCAGAGAGTGTGCCCAAAGCAGAGCAGTCCTGAGCGGGGAGTGAGGAATGGGTTTACCAAGAAGACACTCATTCTGTTGGCAGCTGGTTTCTGACCCAACATCAGATCTCATCGCTTATTGCTGGGTGACTGTTTCTCTGAACTTCATGTCCCTGGCTATGGCAGATAGAAGGCAACAAAAAAATTGCAGGTAGGCTTCTGGGACAGATGAAAGAAACTTTGGTTTTGGGGTTCCTTTGCTCTGTAATCTTGTTCCCAACTTCATAGTTTATCTTGTGTCAAGGTGAATCCAGGTAAGGCTGACAGCTCTGGGCTATGTTATCTCTTCTGAGGTAACAAACATAAATAAAACAATGAGTCTTCTCTCCTCCCCCAGATGTTCTATCTAACCATGACTTATATCTTGCATGTATCTTTTGCTGAGCTCCATGAGCTAGTGTGGAGCTGTGAAGGTCCTCCCTCCAGCCAGGATGGCCAGCATGCCACTGGGAGGACACAAGTTCCCTCCAACCCCAGGCCACCCTGTTGCTTGCAAATTCCTTTTTATCTTTGTCCAGAGTCAACTGTTCTTCCCGATATCTAGAAACATTCTGTAGCTTTCATATTGCGGAAGCACCTGGAGGCAATCGTGCAAGGTTGGAGAGCTGCTGTGCTGAGCTTCTGAGGATAGAGATGGGCTGCCAAGGCACACATCTAATTAAAGCCCTACCTCACTCTCCCCTTTCTTGAGAGTCTGCATCTTTGGTAGTACACAGCCACAGCTCTTTTCAACCACTTATCCTATGATCTTGTACCTCTTCTGTGATCTGTTGGTACTTACTTGGCACCTGGGGTCCCAGACCTTGTAAAGACAGAGCAGTTCTGAACAAGAGACAGCTCTGTGTCACTTGGAGACAAGCTATCTGCAGTGGGATGGGAAGAGAGTCACAGCTGATGATACATATTCATGTACTCATATGTATTTTAATTGTAACCGTCACTTCTTGGTGGTTATTCAAATGGGATTAATCCCAATTAACTGGCTGACTTTGTATGGAAGGATTAAAAGAAACTAGTGTTTTTTATGTAGGTCACTTCAGGTTGGAAGGTGGAAAAGATACTCGGTTGTCAAATTGTGCAAACAAAGGTGGTGTCACTGTAAACCCTTGAGCAAAAGGTGGTCTGAAGCAGGTTGACTGGTATTGACTTGAGAAAGAAAGAACAGACAGCTTCTGTCTGGTGGGATCAATGGATGGGGCTGACAAAAGAGCTTGGTAAAGTAGCAGATGCTGGAGAAGAGCTTAGTGTTTTCTGACAGATGGTGAGACTGCAAACTCCTGCCAAAGGTGGGGTCTGGGTTCCCCAAACCACCGCTGTTTCTGCTGCTTTCCTTGCAGCAGTCTCAGTCACCGTGTGGCTGCAGAGTGAACTGGGTACTTCATCCCCAAAAGTGAACTTTTACATTAAATCAGCATTTGGACCACCTTTTCCCTATGGACCGCTGAATTGATACTGCACGGATCTGGCTGGGAATAAGGGAGAAAGGTGGCCCTTTTTTTGGTGGCAGCCTGCAGTCACACCGGGGAGGTATAATGTGGAGAGAGACCTCCTTCAGAGCAGGAGACTCATCAAGAAGAGGTTTCCTTAGCAGAGATGGGAACAAAGCAGCTGGTTGTCCACACAGGAGAAGAATGGCTTTTAAGGAGGCATCTGAAGAGAGTCCTTTCTGAATTATATGTTTACATATATTTTTTTAAAAGGCTTTTTAAACTCTTCCCTGATCATCCGCTTGTTCTGCACAATCTGCAGTAAACTCTTCAATTGGCTTTTATTTATTCACTATATACGTTTATGCTATTTAAAGTCAGTTGTTTGTTGGCCGGTGACCTAACGCTCTGTTGTGAAGGCCAAGTGTTTTTGATGGTGATGCCTCTCTCTTGCCTTTCTTCTCCCTAATTATGGCTTTTCTGAAATGAATGTTGGTTTGCTCTTGATCTCTGTTGTGATTAAAGCCTATATTCCATCAGACTTTCTTGGGCTGGTAAAATACTAATGAAGAGTGCAAACATACACTTTTCCTTCCTATTATCACATCAAAGTTAGCACAAATGGAAACTTTTACTCCACTGAAGAAGGTAGCTATTAAAATGCATCGCTTGGACATAATTGGAAGCTACAGTGTAGCTTTCAGAAAATATCTAGAGGCTCTCGAATTACCACTGTTTTTTTATTCCAAAAGCAGGATCTGAGTGTCTGGGGCTGAATATGTTCAAGGCACAACAGGTTCATACGCAACCACTTCAACCAGTTGTCCTTCAACAGCCATAGTCTTCAAATGCACAATTCTCAGGAGGCAGGTAACGCTCCAGTAGCTGTCGTAGCCTAAATTGTGTGTCCCTATTTTGGCCTGAAGTTACTGTAAAAGAATAATGATACTTTGGCAATCATTCATGAAAATCAAATGAGGGTTTGGGGGCTTTAAAGGGTAAAAACCCTATTTGTGTACTTTGTTACTTGTGCTGCTCAGCTCTCCTTTGCACAAGAATTCCACAATGTTTCAGCAACTGGGAGAGGGCTTGGAACAAAGTATCCCTAAAACTCTGATACCAGTGATCTTTTGACACTGTATTTTCTTCCTCTATAGACTGTTTTTCAGTGAAATAGCTAGTATCATGTTAAGGTCATCTTTCTCTTTTGCTACACTTTGAGTGTCAGCAGGTTTATTAAAATCCAGTAGTAAAATCCAGCAAACTGGAATGAAATCCTGACCTTACTGGACATTTATTAACTTACTGAGCACCTATTAACAAGTGTTGGTGTGGGGAAACTTTCTTGTGAGTGGTAGTTTTCTGCAAGGAATAAAGTAGATGTGACTAATCAGCTGCACATCTCTGGAAATAGTTCCTGGGGTCGTTTGCTTTTTGTTTGGGGTTTTTTTGTTAGGACATGTGAAATGTGTTAAAACACAGGCAGAATTATTAAAACAAGCTGAAGTATACACTTCATCTGCTTCTGGTGGCTTTTGAAAGCATCTGTGGAACACTCTTCCACCCACACTGTGCCCTCAGTGCAGCTTAGTGTTTCTCAGTGCTCGGAGATGGTGGGAATAAATGAAGTTTCTCACAGGGAAGATGAGATGAGGGTAGGAGGAGGGAAAGACCTGCAAAATCATTCAGAACTTGCTTTTTCTAAACTATGGCCCTGCTGCTTTCCCAACCTACGTGACAAGTGCCACCAGCTGGTTATGAAAGCCTGTTAAAACCTTTCAGCCCTCTCAACAACCCTCTATGTGAATGTTGACTGTGGGTAACACCAGTCTCTTAATTACTGTATGCTGATGATAGCCTGCTTGTTATTGTCTTGTAAAACAGAAGTCATGCTACACTTACCAAATAATTATCTTCACTCACAAATCATTATCCTCAACCTCCAGTTGCTTAAGCCTAGCTATTACTAGCTTCAATTAATATTTTCAGGGCAAGTTCATCACAGATGCCTTGCAGGATGCTCCCTTCAGATAAATAATTTGCAGCGGATGAAGACAGGATATTACTGATGAGCCCAGCCAACTTCAGTCCTGCAAGTCAAAAGATAAGGATAGCATCTCTTCTGTAAACATGGTCCCTTGATGATAAGAATGAGCCTTTCAGCACTTTGCACCCAGCGAAGTAACCTGTGTGTGTGCTGAAGGTATATTTTCTACAATTTGGCATGGTCTTAACTCTAGTTGTCTCTTCTGACTGGACTTTCCTCTGACCTAGGTATCAGGCAAATGTTGGCATAAGCCAGCAGCTATGACACAGTTTGGTGTGATGAGGAGAAGACTTAACTCTTTCTCGTTTTGTTTCCTTGTGAGTAGCTGCAGTAGTTTTTAAGAGAAGAAAAAAAAAAGCACTTAATCAAATGATGCTTCTGCTGGGGAAAGGTCAAGAAAAAGCCATCAACTCTTACAGTCCTGCTGATCTGGAACAAGTTGCTGACACTGGAACAGGTTGCCCAGAGAAGTTGTGGATGCGCCATGGCCAGGCTGGATGGGGCTTTGAGCAACCTGGTCTGGTGAGAGGTGTCCCTGCCCAGAGCAGGGAGTTGGAACTGGATGATCTTTAAGGTCCTTGCCAACCCAAACCATTCTATGATTCTATCTGGACAGTGGAGAACTGACTGAGTCTTTTTACTGAAATCATGCAAGTTCTCACTTCACTGAACTACACAGGCATCTACCTCAGTTAACTTTATCTTATGAGGAAACTCTGCATGTCTTGACTATAATCCTGTGGGATCAGAGGAAACTGAAGCACAAATAAGATCTTTCTCAAAGGACCGAATCTTGTATCTGTGATGTGAGAAACAACAAGTAAAAGCTGCATCTCTTTATGACAAATGCTTATTTTTGCCAGAACAAGAATATTTTGACATATGCTAAAATGTGAAGCTCCAAATCATACAAAAGTTACCTTGCCTCTTGATTTATATTCCACCACCAGAAAGGCAGCCTGGATGTAACATCTACGCTGCCACCTCAAGTCTAATGAGTTTAGGTAAGAACAGCCTATGGGTTAAAGAAAAGTTTAAGTTGTGAAGGAGAAAATACCTGGTTTTACTTACTTTGTCCTCTTCTCCACTCCAGGAACATAACAGACCTTGTACTCACAAGGCTGGTACCAGAAGGCTGCTGTAAGGTCTCCCCAAAGCCTTCTCTTCTCCAGGTCAAATTCCCCCAATTCTCTCAGCCTGTCCTCCCAGCATCTCTGTGGCCTCCTCTGGCCCCGCTCCAACAGGTCCATGTCTCTCTCCTGTGCTGAGGCAACACGGGGGGAGGTCTCCCCGGAGCGAAGCAGAGGGGCAGAATCCCCCCCTTGCCCAGCTGGCCATGCTCCTGGGGATGCAGCCCAGGATGCAGAGGGCTTTCTGGGCTGCCAGTGCATGTTGCTGGCTCATGTTAAGCTTCTCATCCACCAACACCCCTAAGTTCTTCTCCTCAGGCCTGCTCTCCTGCCATTTTCCACCCAGCCTTGGTGTCATCAGCCAACTTCTTGAGGGTGCACTCAATCCCACTGTCCATGTTGCTGACAAAGATGTCAAATGGTACTGGAAGCACTCTCTAAGGCTGGCAGTGATCAATAGGCAAGGAAGGACCATTATGGCTTGTAAACATAGTTAATGAAGTTTCTGAAGAGGGTGAGGAAAACTGACAGCCTCAAAGCCCTTCTGCTTCTTTATGGAGATGGTGTTTGACAGGGTTTAATAGAGTTCTAGGCATGTCAAATAGGGGTAAAATTGTTATTAGACTGTAGAATTGCCTGCCACATGGATAGGCATTACTGTTGATATTCTGCAAAGAAGGGTTGGAAATGTGAGTAGGTTTGAGAGAGCAGAGTGCTGTAGCACTGTGACAGCTCTAGGCAGGGCTGGATCCAGATATCTTTGTGAAAGGGAAGACCATGGAGAAAATAAAGGGGTAGGAAGAGAAGAGTAGAAGCTTGTAGAGGCTGAAGGAGAGGCATTTGCATGTCTGATGGGAGAAGAATGAGACTCTGCTGCTGTTTCACCCACAGAAAACTTGTGGGTCCTCTTCAATGCCTGCTATTGGGTCAAGCTTTTCAAATGTCAGAACCATGTACCTTAAATTTTCACATTTTTCCTATTTCTATTGACCCAGATGCTCGGTATTCACACTTGACATCATACCGGATGTCAAGGCTTTCAGTTTCTGTTGTATTAGGAAGCTTTTGCTTCGTTTCTTTTGGTTTCAGTTTTCTGGTCAGCTCTTTGACTTGCCAAAGTTATGCCAAGTAAAACCCCACCCTTTAGAATTTGAAAAGGTTTTTTCTTCCTCTGGGCTCAATTTTTGGGAACCATTTACATGTGGAAGGATGTGAGCAAATGTCTTAGACCATTTTTCACAAGTGCCAAAGTAGATGTTCTGTACTTTGTCCCCTTCAGCTGTATATGAAGTAGTAAATCTGCCAAGGTCTCTTCCTTTTCCACTTCATAGAAGCAGCTTCTTTTAATACGGTCTCATAAGAGAAATCTTTGTGTGTCTTGACCTTCCTCATGTACTCAGGAGGGTGATGTTTTTCTTGAATTAGCTTATTAAAATATTCGGGCTTCTGTTTTACCAATATCTTTTTTAAAAAATACTCAGGATAAAGTGTAGGTAAACTTTCATTGCTTATCTAGATTCACGTACATTTAAAGTATGGAGAAATGGCTCGGAGCATTTTAGTGTGCGTGTCTAGTGGCTGTGGATTAACCCGTGAATATTTCTGTAGGAAGATAATGAGCAAGCACTAATGTAAAAACTTATTAACATAATTTTATACATGAAGGATTCCAAGGTAGGGGCCCATCTTTGCTGGAGGCTTGGAGAAAGACAGTTGGGAGTGAGTGATTTTAAAATGTATTTTTATTTTGTGTGAGGTGGAAAGTACGGAAGTGGTATCTTTTGGCAGTTGTAGTGGATGCTGCTGTCTGTGGCTGTAAACAAGCACCGTTTGGGAGCTTATGACTGAAAATACATGCTGGTGAAAGAGTTTAGATCTTATAATTATAAATCTTGGTTGGACCTAGAACCGCCCAGTTTCTTAGGGACATTAGTGGTACTCAGAAGTTACCTCTACTTTTGATTTCCTGATCTGTAAATCCTTTCTTTTTGGGCTTTCCAGCAACGCTTTTCTTTTAAACATTGCTAAGGCAATGCATAGATAAAAATATAACCACACTGAAATCGATGGTGAGATTTCCAGTAAATTCACTGATCCTTGACCGCTTTGTATAAATTTCAAGCACCAGTCACTTTGACAGCCACGGAAGCTTCCCATCTCATCTGATTTGCAAGGATTTCCTCTCTGGATACTGGAAAAACTTCATCCCTACTCTTAACACTTGTTTTCTAGCTCTGCTATCAGTTGGCTAAAATTACTTTTCTCTTTGGTTTTTTCCCCTTCCCCCCTGCTCTTCCTTTCCTGTCAGATCTGTCAGTATATTTCATACTTTCGTTTCTGTGCTAGCTGTAAATCTGTTATCATCTGTGGCGTGAAGAAACAGCAGGAAACATGGGGTTTCTGGTGAGTGTCAGCAATGAAACTTAAAGGAAAGTTTTGAAATGCCTGAGAAAGGAAAGCAGTGATAAGGCAGCCCTGACAATAATATGTGGAAGGAAGGACTCTTCCCAGGCAGAAACATGCCAGTGAGAGATGAACAAACACTGAGAAGCAATGGGGCGAGAGAAACAGAAAGACTACATGCAAGTTTCTCTTAAAAATAATTTATAAGTGGAGGGGAAACAGCTGGTGATGATCCTGATGCTTCTGAGGTAAAACAGTGAGGATGGAAAACCATTTCCCCCAGTGTAAATCAGTTAAATGAAGATTTGACGGTACTTAAACTTATATGGACAATTCCTAGAGAATCTAATGGAATTTGACTACTTGTATTCCTGCTAAACTGGCAATATTTGGCTGCTTTTGGAGAGTTAAAAGATGTATACATTCAGAATACACTGAACTTTTATTTACATTTTGAAATTCTGCTCACAGGTAATGAGAATTCATGTTTGCACCAGAGGTGTTCTGGAAGACAGCGTCTCTTAAATAGTGTGAGGTTTTATTTAGTGTGTGTGTGTGTGTCCTGGTGCCTGATGCCTTTTACTGCTGTACTTGAAGAGCCTTCTAAAAATCTGCAATGGAAGTGAAGGCAGGAATTACTTCATCTGCTAATCAAAACTAGCAGCTGAATATAAATATAAAGTACCCTGGGTTAGGAAAATGCATCCACCAGATTCTGAAATGGGTTTTAGGTAGTTCATTCAGTTTTAATTTGGCTTGGAAACAAGTAGTATCAACCTAAGCTCTTCCTGAGAGGAGTTCTGTCTTGCAAGAGCAGGTCCTGCAGCGAGTTGGACAAAGTGCCACCTTCCACAGAGCTTGTCACAGTGACTGGGATGGCTGTCGCTGAGGGATTTCTGCTTTGCATTTCATAGGCAAAAATACTTCATGTAGTGGAATGCCTCGGAGAACTGGGCCTTTGGTAGATGTGGTACAAGTGTGTCCTCAGCAGCAACCACTGCTTTACTTTGTGCATGTCTTCACAGCCACGGACAGGCAGTGTCACATTTGAGCGTGACTTTGTCACCTCCTGAGAAGCCCTGAACACAAAGTCCACAGGCGGGAGCTTAGGAATTACATTCATCTTCAAAAAAAAACCATGTCATGCTATTAACATACCCAATGAGCCGGAGAAAATGGCAGGTGAAGGTTTGTGACTTGCTTGCAAATAAGATTTTAAATGGTCATTAAATTTGTCCTCCCAGCTCTACATCTTCTGCACTTCCCAGCTTTTATACTCTCCAGGGCAAACTTGAGCAGTCCCTGGAAAGCAGTTTCATGTAGGATTCACATGCCTCAATATGTACCTTGTTCTTTTAACTGTTGAAAATTTGCAGCTTTGTTGTTTCAGCTGAGGTACCTCTTCCTTTTGCTGTGAGAGATGTAAATAATTCTTCAGTTTTTCCACACCAGAAATTACAGGTTGCCAGCGAATCTATTTAATTCTGCGGTGCCCATAGACCTGGTGGTCCCCCCAATTACCACATCCTGGTGAGAGGGGAAGTACCTTATTAAATGTGCTGACATAATTGTAAGCAATTATCTGACCAAACCTTCAACTTTACCTGCAAATGGACAGGAAGGTGGGCATGATCACAGGCCTTGACTTCCCAATGCCTTGCCTTCCTCGGGCAATTTTATTTAGGGTTACTTTGAAGTCTTCCCAGAAATTAAAGTTGGGACGGAGGCCCTCCCAGTAGTCTTAACAGGGAGGAAAAAGGCAGAGAGTATTTCAGATGTGTGGGTGGGTCCCAGGTGGACAAGGGAATTTATTCCTTGAGCAGGACCTCACGCTTGTCAACAAATTCTCCAAAAGAAGCATTTAGGTTCGTGAAGAAGGATACAAAGTGTTATCTCTGCAGTCATGATCTTACAGGCCCCGTGCTGCCAGCATTATCCTTATCTCTGCTCCATTTGGATGCTCGACTGCTCACCTTTATTCTTGATCTTTATTTTGGTGAAGCCAAAGAAAATGCAGACTTCAACAACAACAAAAAAGGCATAAAGCCAATAATGTAGTTAGAAATGCAAATCCAAGTGGGCCCCACCTTATGTGGAGGAGTAGTAACAACCTTGGCTAAAGTTTCCTGCATGTTTTAGCACGTAATCCTAAGGACGGACAGTAATGCAGCCTGGTTTCCTATGGAGCTGGCTTGTGCTTGGATTTTCTGATGTCTTTTTCTCCCCACCTCCAGGATTGAGGTGTAACAGTTCGTTCATGATGTGTGAAGTTGAAAGAGAAAGTCTTTTAAAAATAAAAAATGAAAAAATATGTGGACGTTGAGTTTGGGGAATGGGGGTAAGGTCCAGAAGGAAAGGCATAAAGGGGCTTACCTGCTGTTGGGGGCCTGGGTCCTCCAGGTCTGTGATCCTGGAGGTGGCTGAGCATGATTTTTCCAGAGAAGCTGTGGCTGCCCCATCCCTGGAGTGGTTCAAGGCCAGGCTGGATGGGGCTTTGAGCAACGTGGTTTGGTGGGAGGTGTCCCTGCCCAGGGCAAGGCAGTTGTAAATACATGATCTCTGTAAGGTCCCTTCCAACTCAAACCACTCTACGATTTGCATCCCACTGATGCTCCTGTGCAAAATACTTTGCTCTTCCTACAGTGTGAAGGGTGTCTGGGCAGCAGCATCTGCTGCAGAGGAGCTCTTGGGAGGACAGAGACCATTTGCAAGGCTCAGGGCTTCTCCCTTTTCTCCTCCATCTTTTTCTCATGTCTTTCTGGAGCTCTGTTACTGCCAGAACTGTCTTCTCGCTGTGTCCTCCTATGATGGAGCACACACAGGGAACTCCAGAGTAGGAAATAAAGGGTCTCCAGAGCCACTGCTGGCTTTGACAGAACTTTTAATTTCTTTTTCAGTCCTGTCAGGGGCTGCCAAGCACGCAATGAAATCCTCTCCCTCTAGGTGTCACCACTGGATTGGGAAACAAATCCTTTCCTCTTTTCACTCAGGCTTTGAACTTCTTTCTAATACATTGACTGGTTAGGCCATATTTAGGATTAATTTTGTTTTACCGAGTCATATTGTTAATGCTTCCCCACCCAGGTTGATAGGAAATAATTTACTGAATGCATGCTGATTCTATTTTTCCCTCTCCTGTTGTGAATTAGTATTCTTCCATGACAAACTGTCTGCTGACCATGACCTTTTCCTAAACCATTTAAACCCAGCTCTGAGGCAACTTGGAGGGAGAAGAGCGAGCAGGGAACCAAAGCAGGTGAACACATCCCGGGTGCCCTGAGCTCTCGGCACGTGGGTGGGCTGAAGGAGGAACCCAGCAGGGCCGGGAGCATTCCTCACCTGTGTCTTCACTTAAAAGCTTTCCTGCAAAGTTGTCTGGGTGGTTCCAGGCTCGTTTCTGAGCACCCGGAATATGTTAGTCTTTGGCATCAGAGAGACCACAAAAGCCTATTGCATAAAATTACAATTATGCTGATTTTTCCGCCCCCGCACGCATAAAGGTCTGAAGACTGTTTGCAGCCTCTTCTATATCTTGCTTAGTGAGAAGAGTCTGTTAAAACCTCTAGATGCAAGGCTTTTCAGCAAGATTAAGAGATTTAATTCCTGTGGGCGACTTTATTTTTAACGGCAATTGTGTTTGTGAGTCCCTTAATCTGGCCGGGAAAATATCCCCCAGAGCTCTACGAAGCATTATCTTAATTAGTGGCCCTGTCCTTCACAAATGATACAGCTGCTTGTTTCATGGGACTTTGCACTTTTGTACAACGATCTTTCAGGCCTGAGGAGCTGACTTTGTTATAACTCTCACAGAGGGCTCAGCTTTGAGACTCACTTAAGGACAGACAAACAGACGGAGGCCAAAGCGGAAAGTGCTGACTTTCAGCAAAAATAACTATTAACCACAACACGGCCTGGCCTCTGGCTCATCCCACCTCGAAGGCTGCCAGCTGCTGGTGGTGTCACATCCCCTTGCCCTGAGGTGGTTTATATCAAGCGAAATGAGCCGGTGTTTTAACTTGTGCTGTACCAACAGTTGGGCAAGAAGGTGCTTCTCCATTAGAGGTGAAGCGTTGAGATCAACAACGTCGTCGGTACAATAGGAAAAGGGAAAGTTCAGGTTAGATATTAGGAAAGATTTCTTTACTGAAAGGGTTATCAGGCATTGGAATGGGCTGCCCAGGGAGGTGGTGGAGTCACCATCCCTGGAGGTA
>JAOQGL010000001.1:1601937-1613605 GCA_027564165.1 Gallinago nigripennis | reverse complement strand
CCCCTTTCAGTCCCTCAAGGGGCTCCAGGAAAGCTGGGGAGGGACTCTTGATCAGAGAGTGGAGCCATAGGACAAGGGGAAATGGTTTTAAACTGCTTCTACCCCATAAAATCTTCATTTGGTGGGAAGATGACTGCATTAATACAAACAGGCTAAATTCCTACTTCTTCTCAATGGCAGCCTTCTACCTGCAGTCCCCTTGGTCCTCACGGGTAGAAGGACACAACTTGAGGTGCACCCAGGACCCCAGACGATGTAGCTGGGGCAACTACAAGCAGCCCACATCCATACTGGGATGACTGGGAGTTACTCTAAAGGTTTTGTGAGCCTCGTGCGGCTTCCAGGCCACAATTTGGCTGCCTCTGGTGTCGGAGATCAAAATTCATGGAATAAAATTGCGTTTCTGCTTCCCAGCATAAAAGCTCCCGCCTGTCTTGGAGACTGAGGCTCAGTCCATTCTGGGATCTCTTTACAGCTGTGCAGGGCACAGTTTGCAAACCATTAATTACCTCTTTGCTCTTCTATCTGTAGTCAAGGAAGGTTTAATCAAACACATAAATTTTGGTCTGGGCAGCCCAGCAGGTTAGATGTTGGGATTACACAGTAAGGATTTTTCTTTCTCGTGAGAAAAAAAATGACTCTATTTTAAATTTCAAAGAAATCCGATGCTCATTCCCAGATTTTCCTCCCGAGCGGTATGTACCCTTATAAATCCCAAAGAATGTTCCCTTCCAGAAGTTTCTTCTCCCTCTAGCAAGCGGTGTACTGGTATGCAGCTCTTGGAAATGCCACTTTCCTTTCTGGAGCAGTGTCGCAGACATAGGGATTGTATTAAAAGGTTTGGGCTGATCCTAAGGTACCTGAAGGTCTTGTGGTCTGAAGAAAAGTTTCCTCTGGTTTTACATAAGTCTTAATTGGTGCATATGGGACTATTAAACAAGCTTTTAGAAATATATTTACAATTTTTATAAATTTTAGGTATTTATTTTAGATATCTATATATTTAGATAGATAGTCTATGTGTATATATATATCATAGATGGCATATTTACTATTCTAACCACTTTGAAGCCCGTGACAATGATCCCACATCCTGGTTTTCCACTGCAGATGCTTGTTGTTTAGTATTTGCACTACTTACATGACATCTGCCTGGCTCAAACCCTTGGAGCTGGTGAAATGCACCCTAAACAGGTCCCAAGGGGACTCCAGCGACCCCAGAAGCTGCAGAGAAGTGATGCTCCTCTTTCTGTGGGACCTACTGAGGTGGCTGAACAGCTCTCACTCCCTGTCTACATCAAAGTATATCGTTTTCTCCTAAAGGCTGCTTCAAGAAATGTGCAAGGAGTGTATGGCAGCCACATTCCTTCACCACCAGTGAGGAGCGAAGAGGAGATGCCCTTCTTGCACCTAGTGGTTTTGTCTTTTTGATACCAGATGCCAGTTTCTTGAGTCATCCCAAGAAACATAATCTGCAACGTAGACACTGGTCCTTCCTGGAGTGAGGAGCACAGAACCAGCTCAGGCATTCAGCAGTTCATAGATTTCTTGAAGTAAGATAGTGCTGCTTGTATGAACAGATGTTAAGCAAAGGGTCAGCATAGAAATATATTTTTGGAGGAAAATTACTAATAAGCTCACCTTTGCAGTCTACATCTGCTGCATAAAATGTTGGCCTCATCACCGAAAGCCTCTTGTATTCCTTCACATCTTGCTTCCAATAAGGTACACTTCATATAACATTTACCTTGTTGTTCTGCATTGGCTGATAGAAGTGCAAAAGCATTTTCTGGGTGGGTTGACTTATATTTTCCAAATACCAATCCAGAACACCCCACCCTGCACAAACCTTTCACAGACAAATGCTTTTTCTCTTCCGATACGGAGCGCTGACGTTAAATACTACTAATACCCTGCGAGATGAATTTTCAGCGATGCTGGAGTGCGAGTCGCTTGAAAGTCAGAAGGATTTGCATTCCTATATTATTTCCAGGTTTTTTTATAATCCTCTGGGATCTCAGGACGGAGAAGAAAGGTGCAGCTGGCGAGGAGATGCCTTTTCTGTCTGAGTTTGTGACAGCGAGAGGGAAATCTCCCCATTAGGCGATGCAGCTGGCTGCCTTTGAAAAAAATAAGTGTGTGGCCCGTTTGGGACTAAAATTCTACACGCAGAAACCCAATGACAGACAAAAATGTTTCTCCATCCTATGGCCAGAATAAGCTTTAAAAAATTGTTGCTGGAAACATACCTTAAGTCCACCAGACAGTGAAAGTTGGAACGTAACTTGTTTGCTTAACTCGGTGCTAGTACAATAAATGACTTGCATAAGGCAATTCGTTTACCATTGTTCAAAGAGCAGGGATTATACAAACGGTCTATTGTGTGTAGTGCTTTCTGGTGGTTTAACTTTCTTGGATCCAGAATGACTTAATGAAAGACCACAACTCAATTCCTGCTTGTAATTTTATGGGAAACTACAAGGCTGCATTGTCAAAGGTATAGTTTGTTGCCTCCTTTCATTTCAGCTTCATTAACCTTGGAAAACGAGGCCACAATATTGTTATTTTTTATTATTATTATTATTATTGTTTTATCCTTCTTCTTGGTCAGCTTGGCAGGTTTGTGGTCAAAAAGAGATTTTCCTCCAGACCAGCCTGCAGGGCCCAGTGGAAGGTTTTTGCCCGCCTCCATAGCACAGAGCCGTTTGTTGTAGCAAACTGGGATTTTTAATCTAACACCTGCAATGGTGGTGGGAAATACTGGCAAAACTTTTGGTCTCTCCTTCCCAAAAACTGTGCTACATCATTGTCTTTGCAGCTCTTGTGCAAGGAGTTGAAGATGTACAATACCATCAAAGCTGTGGAAAATGTATGCAATTTATCAATTGCTGCATTATTTACCTTATTCCTTTTTTTCTGCTCCCAGGTACCCTCTCAGACGAGGCAGCTCCTTCACGTTTCTGACTCCGGGACCACACTGGGACTTCACTCTGGTGAGTTCAAACAACTGGTGGGTGCACACTGTGAAAGCATGGAAACAAAAGCAGGAATTCAGAGATGAAGGTTCCTCTGCCTGGAAGGGAAAGAAAATCAACATATTCTTCTCTACCTGGCTAGATGTTTTCAGAGCCACTGAGGGCTCTGAGCTTTAGCTGGAGGGTGCTTTTTGTACACAAGGATTAAGCAAAGCCAGGATATCCGGGACACCATGGCTTCTTTATAAACTTCTAAATTTGTGATGTGTTTCAGCAATCCTGCTAACTAAGCTGGCAATGCAACAGGCTAGATGTAAAACATGGTGTAGAAGTAAACCTTTCTTTTTTCTTTTCTTAAATGCAAAAATCTGTATTTTATTTGGTAGAAACTACCTAGAGCAAATGCATGGCCTAACTGCTGTAAGCCTTGTATTTTTCTCTCCATGCTTTAACATGCATCCCTCACTTGGGAAGTGGTTCACATCCAGCCTCTAGAGAGGGTAGGTGAAGCTGGTAGAGACCTACAATTCCCTGAAAGGAGGTTGTAGCGAGGGGGAGGTCGGTCTCTTCTCCCAAGAAGCAGGCAATAGGACAAGAGAAAAAGGCCTCAAGTTGCACCAGGGGAGGTTTTTAGGATGGATATTAGGAAAAAATTCTGCCCTGAAATGGTTATTAAGCCTTGGAAGAAGCTGCCCAGGGAAGTGATGGAGGCACCATCCCTGGAGGGATTTAAAAGCCAGGCAGACGTGGTGCTGAGGGACATGGTTTAGTGGTGGGTTTTGTCAGTGTTAGGTTGATGGTTGGACTTGATGATGTGAAAGGTCCCTTCCAACCCAGGTAGTTCTGTGATGCTACGAGGATGCACCACTCTGCAGAGTGGTTCAGACGACCTACCCTGGCCTTGTGTTCTGAATTTCTGCTTTATGATGTCTCTCCTGCTTCATGCACCACGGATTTCAAGGCAATTAGTCAGCTGAAGGAGGTGTATAGTGCCTGGTCTTGTGTATATGAATCTTGTCCTGTCTTAAATCTTCATTTTCATGACCTGCCTAAGCTGATTTGCCCCCCACTGCCTTCTGGAAATGGGGATGCTCTCCTCAGCCAGCAAACTGATCTGGCTGAAAAACTTCCCTTAGCAAAAAGAAAACAAAGAGTTTGGGATGAGCTGATCCAGCTGACTGCACAAGCTGTACGAATGCCTGTGGCGGCACGAGGAAGGGCGTGAGAATGTGTCTGGAGGTGGGAAAAGGACAGGATTAGCTTTTAGGAAGGAAATCCCATCACAAATCAGCTGGAGCTTCTTGTGAAAGTGTTTAGACAGAACTTCACTGGCTGCGCCTTAAAGGGCAGCCATGTGCAATTTTGAGGCTGCACAAACACCAGTCCAGGGTGGGAGAGGATTAAACAAAACCATAGTCTCTTGTAGATTTTTCTTTTGCTTAATTTTTAGAAACTTTCATCTGGTGACTGCAGCTACATTAAACATATACATTTGAATATTACAAAACCCCAGAAATTATATTCTTTCAAATTTGAAAGTATTGTGCACTAACATCACAAATTAAAAGCATCTTGACAGAATTTCAAGTCATTCCTGTTCTTTGCAGGTTTTTTAATCTGCTTTTATTTGGCTATAAGCGTATTTAACTGTCTCCCAATCACAGTTAGAATGTATTACATGTCATGACAGACAACAAAAACCAAAGCAACTGTTCTTTGAAGGACTTAATTGCTTATCTGCATTCTCCATCTTGTCCCTCATCAACCTTGTCCACTGCTTCTTCTCCCTTCAAGCCTAAGTAGCTACATTTGGAGCTACAGATGGTGGGTACCTCTGAACTCCAGCCCTTTTCTGGACATCCCAGCTTTCCTGTGACTTGGTAGAGGTTAGTCTTTGACTGATAGATCTAACACTGGAAGAGAAGCAAATGAGGAGAGAAAGACTAATGAAGGAAAGGGCATAGCTGTGCAGTTCTCTTGCCCAGCAGACTTATCCTTGCCACGTGGCCGGGGACCAGGTCTCTGCTTAGAGGCTCTGCCAACGTAAGTATACATTGACCAGAGCGCTATATTTTGGCAGCAGCCCCTTGGCAAGCAAGAACTCTTACTTTTCTTGGTGTCTCATGTGCTGGACTAAGTGTGTCATATAAGGGTGGAGGGTTTTTTTGCCTCAAGACCACCAAGTACTCATATACCAGTCACAAACAGCATCTTTTCATGCCGTAGTTTGTGCAGCTGTTTGGCCAAAAGTCTGCAAAATGTACCTGGCCTGAGCCTCGGGGGAAGAAGGTAACTCAGCCAAGTGTCCTTTTCGTGCCTGCCGAGGCGGGGTGGGTTTAAAGAGAAGGACTAGTACGTGTTCTGCATAATTCTAAGAAAAAACTACTGTAGTGTGGCTTAACACACCCTCTGGATGGCTTCTGACTGGAAGCAAGGTTACTCATAGTCTGTTTTCCTTTCTTCCTTTTCATTAAGGAGGATTCGTTTATGGGAAACAGGCACTTGATCTTTGTTGATTTAACGGTCCTTGGTGCACATTCCTCACCTGAAGCCTTATTGGTCTTTTATGACTTCAGGTGGGCAATAAGCAGGGAAAACCAGACTGATCCCTGAAGAATGAAATATCCTGGTTTTAGGCAAAAGCCCTTAGTGGGAGAGAGGAAAACTAGATGACTAGAATTGTTTTCAAATTGAAAACCAGCGCTTTCTTAAAAAGCAATCCTGGAGCTTTAATCAGAATCCTTGAAATATAATTAACATTCATGCTCATGGCGTTGTTTGGGTCTTTCTAAAATAAAGTCACAAAATATTTAGATTTCCCCTCCTGATTAGCATGGTTTTTTATGCTTCTCCTTTACAATACCTCTTTGAGAGCCTAAATCGGCTCTCACGGTTTTTACAGTTTAATAACTTTCGTCGAAGTAACTTTTTCCACATGACTTGAGTTTCATGAGAAGGTTAACGTATCAGATCTCTGATCGTGACCGTCTCAAAAAATATGAGAAAGCGGTACCGTAGCGATTGCTTTTCTATCATGTGGCTTTAAACACCCAGATTTGAACAGTCTGAAGAGGCCGTTTTCTTGGAATCTGTTTCTTTTCTGGCAGCAGAGAGGAACGAACGGCTGGCTCCGGAGCGAAATGTCTAAGTTTTTGTATGAAACTATATTGGGCAAAGGAAATGGGGCCCAGCCAATGTAATACTTATTGCATAAGTCTAGCCAGTTTAAAAACAAAACTTTGGCCTTCCTTTCGTGTCTGGGCTTTGGTCTGGAGCTGTATGTTAAAGATGTTAATGTACTTGACTCCATAAGGAACGAATAATATTCAGACCGAAAAGGCGTGGTGTCTTTGTCTTTATGGCAAATTTTCTTCTGTTAAATAGATGCTAATATCCTTGACTTACATATGGGAAAAATAATCCGCAGACCAAAAAGGTGTGGTTATAGCAGTCTTTTATTGCGGGGTTTGATAAATAACCAACCCTGAATATTTTACTAAACCTAAAAGAACAAATGTCTGCATTTGCATGTGTTCTCAAGCCTGCCAAAGGTCTGTTCAAAAAGCATGGAGTGTGCTGGGACATTAATTCAGTGTCAGTGCTATAAATATGGTACGGCATAACGTCTAATGTGAGAATTTGTGCTCTGCATTTAACAAGCCTCAGTGAAGGGGCTCACGTGACTGAGTCAGTATCTTGTCTTTGCAAATACAGAAAAAAACCCCACAAAACAGAAAAACTGAAAACCCTGGGGAACTGTTGTACTTGAATCCACTTCTGCAGCTCGTTTGAGTAGCTGAGAAAAAAAAACAAGCACAGCACCAAAACCCAAAATAAAAGAAACTAGTGAGTACGCTTCTGTAATATCTTACCATTACGTGCGTGTATTTAATAGTTAAAGTGTAGAGTCAGCATAAAACTCATCATGCAAAAGCACTAGCAAACAGGAGAACAGGTTTCCTAGAACCCTCCAGGGAAGCTGGACATCCCCTCAACAAGCATCACATTTTCAAAGGAACCATTGAAACTAGGCTGGTCAGCATTTAAGAATAATTTGAATCACAACTTGTATTCCAACATTTTAAATACGCTTACAATGATGACAAACCTCTATTAAAGCTGAAACTTTTAAGTTATTTGAATATATTATTAAATTCGAAGAAAACAGGAATTACCTATGTACTCCTGACAGAATTTCAAGCTGCTGTGCCATCATCCAGCGAGACCTGGACAGGCTGGAGAGCTGGGCAGAGAGAAACCTGATGAAATTCTGCATGGGCAGGTGTAGGGTGCTGCACCTGGGGAGGAATAACCCCCTGCACCAGGACAGGTTGGGGGCTGACCTGCTGGAGAGCAGCTCTGAGAAGAAAGACTTGGTAGGCCTGGTGCACAAGTTGACCATAAGCCAGCAATTTGCCCTTGTGGCCAAGAAGGTCTCCTGAGGTGCAACAGAAACAGTGTGACCAGCAGGTCAAGGTCATCCTGCCCTGGTGAGGCCCCATCTGGAGCACTTTGTACAGTTCTGGGCTCCCCAGTTCCAGAAAGGAAAGGGAACTGCTGGAGAGGGTACAGCAAAGGACTACAAAGATGATGGGGGGCCTGGAGCATCTCTTTTACAAGGAGAGGCTGAGGGACTCGGATTGTTTTAGTCTGGAGGAGAGAAGGCTGAGGGGGGATCAACGTCTATAAATACTTAAAGGGCGACTGCCAAGAGGACGGGGCCGGTCTTTTTTCAGTGGTGCCCAGGGACAGGACAAGAGGGAACAGGCACAAACTTGAACACGGGAAGTTCCACCTAAGCATGAGGAGCAATTTCTTTCCTGTGAGGGTGGCAGAGCCATGGAACAGGCTGCCCAGAGAGATGGTGAAGTCTCTGTCTCTGGAGACATTCCAAACCCACCTGGACACGTTCCTGTGGGACCTGCTCTGGCAGAGGGTTGGACTGGATGATCTCCAGAGGTCCCTTCCAATCCCATATCATTCTGTGATTCTGTGCTGGACTGGTAGAGCATAAAACTGAAATTTGCTGAACTTCAGAATGGACTTGGGGTAGTACTTCCCTCTGCAGCTGCAGAGAAGGTGTTTCCCTCATTTTACCTAGTTCAACATCTAGTCTGTTAAACAATATGTAGGCCAATATAAAGATACAAAGCAGTTTCTTTTCTTTTTCCTCTCTGCTTAATGAAGTGGAAAAGGATAAACTTGAGTCATTCTGAAATGTTGAAGGACAAGGGTCGAACACAGGATGAAAATCAACTACTTGTTTCATGGGTGACCAAACAATTTGTGCTCGTGACCCAGGTTTTTTTCCACACTGGGTGATTTGCAGGGTGGCACAGTGGAACAGGATGAGTCCACAACTGGTTTTCCATTATCTGAGTAATGAAAAAAACAAATGATGTAGAAGCCCAGATAGTACAGAAATAGTGGGAGGTATCAGGAAGCTCAGTGCAGATGGCTTTGATCATTGTTCCACTGCCTTGTGCTCTTCTTTAGAAAGGAAAATAGCTGAGAGCTGCATGGCCAAAAGCCTCATCTTTATTCTACAAAAATGCTTATTCTTTTAGTCCATTGCATTCCTAGCGGGAATACTTCAGCCACAGCTGTCTACTGGCCATGCCCAAAGTAATAAATTAAATAAGTGATCAGAATGCCCTCACGTACACGCATTCAGCTGTTTAGGGAACAGCACTATAAAACAAATCCCTGATACACAGTAAGAATCCCCTGGATCAAATAGATTTGGGTATTCCAGGGTAGCTGAGGAGCAGGAACAACCAACCTAGTGCAAAACTGCTTTAAGCTGATGCTTCCTCCAGGGGGGAAAGCTGTAGATCTCCCTCCCTCACAGACCTCTGCCCCAGCCAGGCCATGCTGGGGAGCAAGTATTATAAGAATTAGACGTGGTATCTCCTGGTGTCCCCTGGAGACCTCAGAACCTGATATTCACCGGGTCTGACCCTCTTAGTACGAAAGTCTCTCAAAAACCCCAACTTTATTGCTGGATTGCTGACCTCAGAAACCACAAAAAATGTTTCATATAACTAAATGAATCTCAAATAATTTCACAGTGGTAACCGCTGCGTTCTGTCCTGCGACTGAGATTTCCTGCCGAAGACTTTACTCACAACCACAATTATGGGAGTGCAGAGAAACAAGCTTATAGGAATATAATTTATAGAATCAGGGAACAGTTCACGTTTGAAGGGACTTTAAAGATCATCCAGTTCCAACCCCCCAGCCCTGGGCAGGGACACCTCCCACCACACCAGGTTCCTCCAAGCCCTGTCCAACCTGGCCTTGAACCCCTCCAGGGATGGGGCAGCCACAGCTTCTCTGGGCAACCTGGGCCAGGCTCTCACCACTCTCATGGTGAAAAATTTCTTTCTCAGATCTCATCTAAATCTCCCCTCTTTCAGTTTAAGACCCTTCCCCCCTCATCCTATCACTCCCTGATTAAGAGTCCCTCCCCATCTTTATTGTAGCCCCTTTAGGGACTGAAAGGCTCCTATAAGGTCTCCCTGGAGCCTTTTCTTCTCCAGACTGATACTTATAGGTATATATCAGGTGACAAACCATGAAAAAGCATAAATCTGCTTTGCATTTATTTTCAGCCTTTAGTTTTTTGAGTTATTACAGTTAGATGGGGATATAAAGAAAGAAAATGTCCCTATTATGCTTTATAAATAACAGAACCTTCTTTCTGAGCGCAAATCGAGTGTAGAGCTATAATTCTGTTTCATTTCTTGCAGAAGAGGAAGCGTCGAGAGAAAGACGATGATGCAGTCAGTATTTGCAGCCTTGACTTCAAGGTAATCAAAACACGTTCCTCTACAGTCTTGTGCAATCATCTGCTCTGTCAACTCTATTGGTTCCTACCGGAGAACGTCATATTTTCTATGTTTGCATTTCACTATCAACAGTTTAAGCGAGGGGTACAGCTGTGTTTGCTCTTGTCTACACCTCTGGGGTGGGCTGAGTCTCTTTGTGATCTCCGGGTTTTAATCATTTAAATCTTAAATCCACCATATTCTAATGTTGTGTGAAATAAACGCGTGTAACCTGAACTCAGCAAGAACATAAGCATTTTCAAGTGCCAGGAAGCAAAACTGTGCAAAGACCCTTCAAACGTTGCTTTTGTTTGACTTTGGTTAGTGTACATCGTCGTACTGCAAACAAGTTGGACTGGCTGGGTGGTAAATTGTTCTTAAAGCTATGGATTAAAGTGACTTACAAAAATAAGGGTGGGGAGGTGCAGAGTTGTAACTTTTTCCAAGGATTATGCAAGTTTGGGTTTCTGAAAGAGAAACTGCTTCCCGCTGTCCATCTTCCCTCAAGGTCTCGCTGGCGGACACTTCTCTGCAGAGAGGAAGGAAGAGAAATAGGGTTTTTCCTAAGGAGGTAACTATTGAGCTGAGAGTTAACTAAGTGGGGTTTACGGTTTATTAGACTGGGATTAGAAGTAATTTGTTAGTGGAGAATTTCCTGTTTGACCTAATGACCAAGGCATCCTCTGTTCTTGTCACTTACTTTACATTTCTGCATTATTTATTAGCCTCACTTAACCTGGCTACTGTTGGATGCTTCCCATGACCGATTGTCCGGTCCAACAGGCAAAGTCTGGGCTTTGACCCCTCTAGATCAGATCTCCTCTTCCAGATAAGACCATCCCTGTAATTTCCCAGTAGGGGAGAGAAAAAAGAAAAAAAAAGATTATCTGCAGAGGGCTGTGATGCCTCTGAACTGACTGTGTTTTGGGCTTGTTTTGTTTCTGAGGTCTTTCTGGTTTTCTGATGCTGATGGGAGTGTTACAGCTTGGAAATCTGCCCTCAGGGAAAAGGATTTTCTTCTTTCTTTTCTTTTTTTTTTTTTTCTTTTTAATTGGGCTACCTTTTTATGTGTTGGACAAAATTGCATGAATTAGGGTTTCTCCCACAAAGCAATCACTTCAAGGTGAAACGAAAATATCAACAGTAATTTGTGTACTCGCCTTTTAAGAGTTTCAACAGAAATCTTCCAAGAAAAAAGGGAAATCCCGAGGCTAATACTGTCAAAGTTCAGACTGCAGCTTTTGTTCAACCTGATTTTTTAACTTGTTCTTTTGAAAGGGTCAGGCTGTCCTGGACAGTTGAGAGTTTGAATCACACCCCTCAAATACACTCCACTGCTCTTATTAAAATACATTACCGGTACTAGTTGGATTGTCATTTTCAGGCTTTTTTGATACCAACTCTGAAGGTTATTTAATGTTTCAAAAGCAGAGCAGTTGACTATTTATAGTCAGATTTTCGAAACTCATCTAAGCCTCGTCGAGCACTTACGCAGTAGCACAGACCTTGCTCTGTCTAGATTTGATGAGGGTGAACCAAAAGCCTAAAATTTGGCTCCATCAGACACGGATATATCTATTTAATTGATGAAATAAGGACACGACAGAAGACCAAGACTAAGAATGTTACGTGTAGGTCAGCCCATGTTGTTTACCCCCATCTTACAGATGGGAACTGATTTTTCGGGGTTGGTCTCTAAAATGTCTAACCTCACAGCATAACTGTTATTTCAGCTCCGTTATCTCCCCCAGCAAATATAGCTCAGCTGACAAGCTGCTGTTTTATCACCGTACTTGTAATAACGGAGGAGTTTTGCCAGCATATTGCATTCACACTCCTACTAGACATAATTGTGCTGACAAA
>JAOQGL010000001.1:1529655-1540870 GCA_027564165.1 Gallinago nigripennis | reverse complement strand
CAAAGCCCTGGAAGAGGCTGCCCAAGGAGGGTGTGGAGTCCCCTTCTCTGGAGATCTTCAAGACCCACCTGGATGCCATCCTGAGTGATATGCTCTGGACAACCCTGCTTTGGCAGGGAAGGTGGACAAGATGATCTCTAGAGGTCCCTTCCAACTCTGACAATTCCATGATCTTCCACCTTCCCCTCCTCCTCCTCCTCTAAATAATTGGTCTTTGCATTAGAAATGAGGAGAAAGAACCCAATTATCTCCTGTAAATCCCCGGATTTTCTTCCCCTGCGTGCCAGGTTCCCCCTCCCACCCCCACACGCGTGCAGTCACCTCCAGAAAAAGCGAAGTTGTCCTAATTCCCAGCGGATTATTTAGGCAGCTGATATTTATGAGGAATTCGGAAGAGGCCTTGGTGCCTCTACGTGTGTTTTGCTTTGCCCAAAGAGAAGCCGTGGCTTCTCCTGCGTGGGCAAGGAGCCAAATTTGGGTGCTGGTTTGAGAAATGCCGCTCGAATCCGCGCTTCCTGAACTCTCAGATCCAAACACCCATGCCTTGATTTCGGTAGCAGAGCCAAGCTTTGTCAACAGCTTGGACAACTGCCATGTGATAATATTATTAACCTTTCTCATTTACATCCAGCTCTTGAAAGAGGAGGCTTTCTTCTGGATCTGACTTCTTTTATTACGCGGTCTCGCAGTCTTCCCCTGAAGTTCTTCCCGAATTGCTGGAAGAAGAAAGCCAGGAGACATAAGAAATGGATAAAAAACAGAGACCCTCCCCTGCAAAAAAAAATCCCCCTCACTCAAAATAGTCTCCGCAGGAGCAGATCCACAAGGATCTTCATCTTCACATCACCTTCCTGCCAGGCATTTGGGATTCTCCTCCTGATCTGCATTGGCATTCCCAAGCAGCTGGGAGCTACGCCCTAAGGTAGACGCCAGCTGAAGAACACCCGCTTTCCCCTTCCATCCCCAGCAGGATAAAGGATGAAACCATATTTTTTAAAAAATGATAAAATTGCATTTTTATTTAAAAAAGGTAAAATCCTATTGTTTCTTACCATGCTGCACTGACTACACTTCTGGAATAAAAATCCACCCTGTGTTTGTTGAGGGAGAAATCAATTTTTTCCAGCAGTGGACATTTTTTTTTCTCCTGAAAATATTAATTTTGAAGGAAACCAATTTTCCATGGCAGGAGGATGAAATCAAATAGCTCCAGTGGGAAACTTCTGGTCAGCACAGTGGTAGACCTGCTGCCACTTTCCTGTAGTAAGAAAATCAAGTATTTCTTGCACTGATTTTGTAAAAACTACAATTGCTACACCGTGTCAACTGGAACACAGGGGTTAGCCCAGGATGGGATGTCTCAAAACGTGAGATGTTATCTTTTATGTTGTAGCCGTTCCTGCCAGCCTCAAAGACAGGATGAAAGAATTGGGTTTACATCTTTCAGGGTTTCTATTCCCAATTTAAAGATGCAAAGAGCTGGTGTCCCAGCACCGTAACAGGAACAGAGAGAACGGAGGTGGAAATGACGGAAATTCTCTTGCCTCTTGCCCCAAGGTGGGTCCAGGGATGAATTTAAGAAGTGGATAAGCTCATCATCTTAGTGCAGGAGGACACCAGGTAGTGCCAGGTGGAGATGGAAACACTCTGCAGATCTGCATATGGTGTCAGCTGCAGTTCAGACAGTGTTGAGGGCTAATCAGCTGTAGGTAATGAAATTATGATACAGGCAATAATGTGAAGAGATAAATGTGGAGTTTGCCTCCATTTGATAAGATCACGAGTTACTGTTTGTATTTCAAAACATGTCCCTATACACACAACACCTGAAAACAGAAGGCTCAGAACGATTGCATTTTAATTTTACTCAATTTCTTATCTGGCCTCCAGCAAAGCACTCACTGCCTCCGTTCTCTGCTCTGTAAAATATGAATATTACTGGTTTATAACATAGAATCATAAAATGGTTTGGGTTGGAAGGGACCTTAAAGACCATCCAGTGCCAACCCCCTGCCCTGGGCAGGGACACTTCCCACCAGACCAGCTTGCTCAAAGCCCCCTCCAACCTGGCTTTGAACCCCTCCAGGGATGGGGCAACCACAGCTTCTCTGGGCAACCTGCGCCAGGCTGCCATCACCTTCAGAGTGAAAAATTTCTTCCTAATATCTAATTTCAATTTCCCCTCTTCCAGTTTAAAACCTTTCTCCCTTGTCCTGTGGCTCCCCTCCCTCATCAAGAGTTCCCCCCCAGCTTTCCTGGAGCCCCTTGAGGGACTGGAAGGGGCTCTAAGGTCTCCCTGGAGCCTTCTCTTCTCCAGGCTGAACCCCCCCAACTCTCTCAGCCCGTCCTCCCAGCAGAGGGGCTCCAGCCCTCCCAGCATCTCCATGGCCTCCTTTGGAATCTCTCCAACATGTCTAACACCTGCCTGATGGAGGAGATGAAGCATCACTGAATGGGCTGATGTGGCTCATGGCAGGAGAGACTTTGGTCTTTGAGAGCAGCCAGCACCTCTTCAGCCTCCTCTGGCTCTTCTGCAGGGAGAATGCAGGATTCCATGCAGATTAGAGTTTGGAAATAGCACGGACAAAATAAGTGGAGGAGGATCATTGATACAATCTCCATTTCCACCTATGAGAAAATAGTCCACTCTAAATATCACTTGGCTAAACAGGACCATGCGCCTGCATCTGCAGAGAGTCTGAAATACAAGTGGTCTGACCAACTTTCATAGGATCATAGAATCATAGAATCATATGGGGTTGGAAGGGACCTCTGGAGATCATCTAGTCCAACTCCCCCGCCGGAGTGGGTCTACCTACAGCACGTTGTTCAGGAACTTGTCCAGGCGGGTTTTGAATGTCTCCAGAGAAGGAGACTCCACCACCTCTCTGTGCAGCCTCTTCCAGGGCTCTGCCACTCTCACAGGAAAGAAGTTCCTCCTCATGTTTAGGTGGAAATTCTTATACTCAAGTTTGTTCCCATTTCCTCTTGTCCTGTCACTGGGCACCACTGAAAAATGACTGGCCCCGTCCTCCTGACACCCTCCCTTTAAGTATTTATAAGCATTGATCAGATTTCCCCTCAGTCTTTTCTTCTCCAGACTAAAAAGACCCAAGTCCCTCAGCCATGTGTTGGACATGTTTTCGCCTCACCCAAGCTGATACCAGCTCAATTGCAAATTCTCCTTCCGTTTAATTACTACAGGACTGATTACTGCAAGAGAAGAGAAAGTTACTCTGTTAGAAGATCTGCATGGTCTTGAACACAAAGTCTCATTTTCCCATGATCAAACAGTAACATTTTGGTTATAGAGAGAGCTTGTACCTCTCAGATCCATTCTTGTGCCTGGTAAGGGCTAATAATTAATGTTTAGACTCTATTTTCAGAGACCACCAGGTTTACATTGCAAAAACATAGGTTAAACAGCACAGCTATTAATTTTTAATAACTACCTCACTAATGATTAAAAAAAAAGGGAGGGGGGAGGAGAAGGAGAAATGGCAAAAAGACTTGAAAAAAAATCACTTGCTCCCCACTGAAAATGTTCATCTGCACTTTGTCACATTCTTGTCATCTTTGACTCATTTCCTGAGCGGACTTTGTAGCTGCCCGTGCGGTGTGTGGTTTTACACCGTTGTGAAAACACCATAAAACAAGCTGGGTTTTGTTAGAGGCTTTTGTAAAGTGTTCGTTTGCTGTTTTAACAGCGTTGGGCCTGATTTATTTATTTAGATATTTGTCATCTCAACTCCAACAAAAAGTTGGTTTCCTAGGAAGCTGCAAGATGTCAAAGCAGCAAAAAAAACCCCCACCAAACACAAGAATTAATCAAATTTGAGGGACGTCATCCTCCCCCTCTGCTCTGTGCTGGGGAGGCCACAGCCGGAGTACTGGGTCCACTTCTGCGCTCCCCAGTTCCAGAAGGAAAGAGAACTGCTGGAGAGGGTACAGCAGAAGACTACAAAGATGATGAGGGGCCTGGAGCATCTCTCTGATGAGGAAAGGCTGAGGGACTTGGATCTTTTTAGTCTGGAGAAGAGAAGACTGAGGGGGGATCTGATCACAGAATCACAGAATATTCATGGTTGGAAGGGACCTTTGAGATCATCAAGTCCAAGCTAAAAAACCCAACCCAACCCAAACCAAAACCAAAAACCAAAAAATCCAAAACCAACCCAAACCAACACATATCACACCCACCCACAGACAGACAAAACCCAACAATCTCAGACACTAGAGCATGCCCTGAAGTGCCACGTCTACACATTTCTTAAATACCTCCACGGCTGGTGAGTCCACCACCTCCCTGGGCAGGCTGTTCCAGTGCCTGACCACCCTCTCAGCAAAGTCATTCTTCCTAATATCTAATCTAAACCTTCCCTGCCCCAGCTTCAGACCATTTCCTCTGGTCCTGTCATTACTCACTTGAGAGAACAGGCCAACCCCCACCTCTCTACAACCTCCTCTCAGGAAGTTGTAGAGGGCAATGAGGTCCCCCCTCAGCCTCCTCTTCTCCAAACTAAATATATCCAGTTCCTTCAACCTCTCCTCGTATGACTTGTTCTCTAGACCCCTCACCAGCTTGGTGGCTCTCCTCTGGACAATGCCTATAAATACTTCAAGGGTGGGTGTCAGGAGGATGGGGCCAGGCTTTTTCCAGTGGTGCCCAGTGACAGGACAAGAGGAAACGGGCACAAACTTGAGTATAAGAAGTTCCATTTCAACACAAGGAGGAACTTCTTTCCTGTGAGGGTGGCAGAGCCCTGGAAGAAGCTGCTGAGAGAGGTGGTGGAGTCTCCTTCTCTGGAGACATTCAAAACCCACCTGGACACATTCCTGTGGGACCTGCTCTGGGTGACCCTGCTCTGGCAGGGGGTTGGACTAGATGATCTCCAGAGTTCCCTTCCAACCCCATATCATTCCGTGATTCTGTGAAATGTGAAACTTCTTTTAAGAAACACAAGAAACGCATCGCTAATGGACAAGACGTGAAGAGGAGAATTGCTTGGGATTTCCTCAAAGAGACAGAAGACTCTTGATAGATTGGTACGATCAGAAAATGTGCTGGCCTATCTAGATAAGCATATGCTGGGAAGGGAAGAAGGAAGATTTTGAAGGAGAAGACTCAATCAGCTCATTCTCTGGGAGGAATAATCCTCTGCAGCTAACCTCAATCTGCCTCTTACCCACAGATTTGGAAAGCAGCTGAGAAATTTTACACTTTCTCAGAGAAACCACACACACGTCATTCCTGCATCTGTATAGAGCTGGAGGTGGTGCTTCACATATTTGTGAAGACTTTCCCTTATTGTTGAAGGACAGGGCAAAATTTTGCTGTAAGATCCCAAGTTTTGCTTTGAGGAGTCTCCTTCTCTGGAGACATTCAAAACCCACCTGGACACTTTCCTGTGCAACCTGCTCTAGGTGGACCTGTTTTGGCAGGGGGTTGGACTAGATGACCTCCAGAGGTCCCTTCCAACCCCATATAATTCTGTGATTCTATGTTTCTGTGAAGGATGTGGCAAGAGAGCTTTATGGGGGATGACATACACCTTGCAACAGTGCTGTAGAATAAGATAGACCTTCTGGTCAGGAAGTTCCTGACTTTACATTTCATGTTCTTCCTTGCTATTTGGTTTGATGCTCCTTTACAGAAAAGTGAGTAGATCAGACATGAGTGGGGACAAACCTCTTTTTGTCCACCTGGATTAAACCAGAAAGGCTCAATGTTTGTGGAGGCAGCAGCCGTTTCTGAGATACCTGCCTGCTCCCACCCCTTCTCAGATGTCCAGAAGTCTTTACATAAACTTTTCATTCTCTGATCATGACACCTTTAAAAAGAGCTCGGTGTTTTTTTCTGGGCATACCAGCAGGAATAACCAAATATAATGGGCTACTAAAGAGGCCAAGCAAGCCCCATAAGTTCTCTTTCCCCTCTGTCTCTTTCAGTAAGGTCCTGAGCCAACAATTTCCAAGCTAAATGGCTCTGAACTTAACATTTTACCACCACATATCAGAAGTTCCTCAAACAACAGACGCTGGGGCCTATGTGACCCTCAGATTGGCTTGGTGATGCTGCATCTAAGGAGGCTTCTGGTTCAGGCCAGGCTCATTTCTGGTCAAAACTAGGTAATTTCTTAATGCAGACTTGTACAAAAAGATCAGTCAGGGACAGTCCTGCTCTGCTTCATTCCTGGAAGCAGCACCTGGGAAGGGAAACTTCATCTTGACATAAAACCATACTAGGATCCTGCTGTGACAGAAGCTCATCTTGCCTCCTCTCCCTGCTAAACCCACTTGCCCATGGTTCCTCTTGGCTTCTGCAGTTGCTCCCCTTCCCTCTGGACATGCCTGTCCAAAGATTCCACAGCAGAGGAAGAGCACCCTCCCCAAAAGCACCCCAATTTCCATGTGCTTGCATTTTACCTTTTAGACATCTTTTAATCTGTCCGCAACAGCCACGACGATGAAAGAACATCAGCCTTGGGCATCAGCCAGCCTTGGACTTCATGATTTGGCTTTGAGGTTTAGGCAAATGCAAATATTTATTCAAAATTACCTTGATCCACTGGTGACTTCTTCCCATCTGGACTCTCTCTGTAGCAACTAAGGGGACAGGTCACCCTTTAGATGTTCTCATGAGCAGGAGAGGAAGCGGGTCCTCCAGCAGACCACTGATCTTCTAGAAAATCAGAGAAAGGAGTCTGTGAAACCACTAGTTTGCTGTCAAATTGGGCTGAAACTGGCTAATGACTTCAAAAGTTAACGGAAGGGCCAGCCAGCCAGCCAGAAATTGTACAATCACAAGCCTCATTCCCTTAGGAAACCAAGGCAAAACCAAGCCACGCCACATATTATAAGGAAATAGGAGAAACTCAGTGTTTCCACGTATTTCTGTGTCATCTGCTGTCCCCGTGATTCACACATGGCAGGAAAAGGGGAGGGAGCCCGCAGGTCCTATGCCATTCGGCGCGCGTAGGCTGTGTTTGTACGCTGCAGGCAGCAGCTGGGACTCCTGACGCTCCTCCACACAGTCAATAAAGATCTCAAAGCTAATTATTTGCTTTAACGCTGCGCGGTGTCTTTCAGCAGGAGGACAACTGTCATTTTCAGGAACTGCTGCTCCCACCTCCCAGTTGATTCATTTCATTGCGACTATTTTCTTTTTCAGGATGACTGACAGCATCTGCAGGCATCATTCCATCATTCTTTTTTTTCTTTTTTTTTTTTTTCTGAATAAAAGAGGAAATAGATATTCAAATGGTTGCTTCTTTATTTTAGACCTCCAAGATTGCCAGAAACTTGAGTCACTCTTTTGAAGAAGCCAAAATAGAGTTATTGCCAGGAACTAGGTCCCCACCACAGTTAGATCATAGGCTCTTCCTCCTGCGTAGACCTTGTGTGCCACCACCCAAAAAGGCACTGAAGAGCAACATAGAAACTCCAGTTCGAAATGGTCTGATACCCAGAAGCTCCTGTTAACCCTCCCCAGCGAAACGAGGCCAAAATTCCCTCAAATTTTGTGCTTTTTTAATAGATGAAAAGGGAATAGATCATTGAGAAATGAGGTCTCATCAGGAATCCTACATTTCCTCATCAGAAATAATTCCTAATACTAAAATACTCATGTTTCACTGTGGCAGCAGCTGAATGGTCACACTCGAGGTGGAAACCCAAGTGCTGTGGTTGTGGATCTGCTCCTCCTCACAGATGCTTCCTCAGAGCCCTTCTCCTGTCTCCTAGGACAAGCCATATGGTTTCTCCTAGGATACACGGGTTCATCTTCCACCCTCACAGGGCAACCGAGGACAACATATAATATTTGATTTAGTCATCAACACCCTGGATGAGGGGACAGAGTGTACCCTCAACAAGTTTGTTGATGACACAAAACTGGGAGGGGTGGCTGATGCACCAGAAGATTGTGCTGCCATCCAGCGAGACCTGGAGAGTTGAATGGAAAGAAACCTAAGGAAGTTCAACAAGGGCAAGCGTAGGGTCCTGCACCTGTGGAGGAACAACCCCCTGCACCAGGACAGGTTGGGGGCTGACCTGCTGGAGACCAGCTCTGCGGAGAGGGACCTGGGAGTCCTGGTGGACAAGCTGACCATAAGCCAGCAAAGTGCTCTTGTGGCCAAGAAGGCCAAAAGTCTCCTGGGGTGAATCAGGAAGAGTGCGACCAGTAGGTTGAGGGACATCATTCTCTCCCCCTGCTCTGCCCTGGTGAGGCCCCATCTGTGTCCAGTTCTAGGCTCCCCAGTTCAAGAAGGACAAGGAATTACTGGGAGAGTCCAGCAGAAACTACAAAGATGATCGAGGAACTGGAGCATCTCTCTGTTGAGGAAAGACTGAGGGATTGGGGGCCATTTAGTCTGGAGAAGACTGAGGGGGGATCTCATCAGTGCTGAGCAATATCTAAAGGGTGGGTGGCAAGAAGATGGGGTCAAACTTTTCTCAGTGGTGCCCAGTGACAGGACAAGAAGTAATGGATACAACACAGGAAATTCCTTCTCAACATGAGGAGGAACTTCTTTCTTGTGAGGGTGGCAGAGCCCTGGAAGAGGCTGCCCAGAGAGGGTGGTGGAGTGTCCATCTCTGGAGACATTCAAAGCCCACCTGGACACGTTCCTGTGGGACCTGCTCTGGCTGACCCTGCTCTGGCAGGAAGTTGGACTAGATGATCTCCAGAGGTCCCTTCCAACCCCTACCATTCTGTGATTACGTGGCACTGAACCTGCAAAGATATTTCCGTCTTGCCTCTCCCAAGTTCTCCGGCATGGGAACACGGAATGCCTTTATTCTTACTCCTAGGCTAGTTGTGTTGAACACCAGCAACACCAGCAAGAAGTTCAGTCTTTGATACGTCAGCAGGAGCCAGAAAAATCAGGCAAACCAGAGAGACACTGCTACGTGGTCAGAGCACAAGACCGCTATCGACGCTGCCCTTACTGACTGTAGGACACCTGAAAAATCACTTACTCTTCCTCGTGCCTTCACTGGGGGGTAGCACTTTGCACTCTCTGCTGCTGCGGTAGCGAATTCTTAGAATGGGTGGAATATCTGTAACAGCACGTTACTGACCTGCAACGTCGCTTTGAGTAATAAGTGACTTATAAGTGAGCTGTCACATCATCATCTCATCGCTTTTTCTCCTTTTTTCCTTTGTTTGCCAGTCTTTCCTGCTGAGGCTATGACTACCCCAGCATGTGAAAATACAGCAGACCACATCAGCAGAGCTAAGGTAGGGCCTGGGCGCTGGGGAGCTGAGCACAGAGAGACCCAAAGGGACTGTGCAAGCACCAGCAAGGATCAAGAAGCGGCCTCTCCGTAAATTTATTTTCTCAGCTGGGTGACTGCACAGCGTGTCACAGAATCACAGAATGATATGGGGTTGGAAGGGATCTCTGGAGATCATCTAGTCTAACCCACCTGCCAAAGCAGGTCCACCTAGAGCAGGTTGCACAGGAACGTGTGCCAGGAAGGTTTGAACATCTCCAGAGATAGAAACTCCACCATCCCTCTAGGCAGCCTGTTCCAGGGTTCTGCCACCCTCACACGAAGGAAGTTCCTCCTCATGTTGAGAAGGAACTTCCTCTGTTCAAGTTTGTGTCCATTCCCTCTTGTCCTGTCACCAAGAACCACTGAAAAAAGACTGGCCCCATCCTCTTGACACCCACCCTTTAAGTATTTATAGGCATTGATCAGATGCCCCCTCAGTCTTCTCTTCTCCAGACTAAAAAGACCCACGTGGCACGATGTGCCCATGTGCTGTGTCCACAATGTGCATTGCGGTGTGGACACAGCACTTCAGATCTTATTGCCAAAAATACCTGAAGTCACAAGTGGGCTGCCATCCAAGCACCCACCAGACTCACTGCCTGCCACAATCACACGGGGGTTCATCCAACACAATCGTTGACCCATAACCTGGCACACTGTGTTCACACAACCCCTTGCACAAGAGGTTGGGTAAGCCCAGATCACCCTGTTCCCTGCTCCAACGTCTGTTGCAACATTGACTATTTCATAGAATCGTAGAATTGTTCAGGTTGGAAGGGACTTTCAGATCATCGAGTCCAACCATCAACCTAACCCTGACAAAAATGATCACTAGGCCATGTTCTTCAGCACTATGTCTACCCTTCTTTTAAATACCTCCAGGGACAGTGACTCCACCACTGCCCTGGGCAGCCTGTTCCATATTTGCTGCATTCACAATGTCCCTGAGAGGCTGCTGAGGCAGGTGAACTCTAAAAACAATCATCCACTCCTACTGTTCCGCAAAGGGTCCAACCATACTGCGACAAGGCAACTCAGAACCATCAAAAGAGACTGTATGTCCCTTGGAGCAATGTTAAAAGGATCTGGATCACAAGTGGTGTTCTCTTCTATCTATTCCAGCCAGACGAAGTAGTTTAGGAGGGAGGAGACAAATTATGGGACTCATCTGACCAAGTGGGGCAAGAGAGTTTTCACTACCAAGCTGGCCAGAGAGCTTTAAACTAGACTTAGGGGGGAAGGGCATGGAGTTTTGAGCGATGAGAGAAGATCCAGGGTCTGCTGATGCATTAGGAACCAACAAGGAAACACCAGAGAAATGCCTCAGAGCAATTAGGGCATGTTCCTCTGAAAAGGTGTCACAGTTGATAGCCCACCTGGAGCCACCCCATGAGGGGCCCTGGGAGTACCCCAGAAGAAGCTAGAGGGACAGGCTGGAGAGGTAGGCCCATGCAAACCTCATGAAGTTCAACAAGGACAAGTACAAAGTCCTGAATGTGAGTCAGGGCAATCCCCAGCACAAATATAGTTTGTGGGTGGAGAATGGGTGGAGAATGGATGGAAAGCATGGATGGAAAGCAGCCCTGCCGAGAAGGACTTGGGGCTGTTGGTGGATGAGAAGCTCAACAGGAGACAACAATGTGCATCGGCAGCCCAGAAAGTCCCCCATATCCTAGGCTACATCCCAGGCCACCCTGTGTGGCCAGCAGGGCAAGGGGGGAATTCTGCCCCTCTGCTCCACTCTGGGGAGACACCCTCTCCCCCCCCACTGCTGCCTCCAGCTGTGGGGCCTCAGCACAGGAGAGACAACCTGTTGGAGTGGAGCCAGACGAGACCATGGAGATGCTGGGAGGGCTGGAGCCCCTCTGCTGGGAGGACAGGCTGAGAGAGTTGGGGGGGTTCCGCCTGGAGAAGAGAAGGCTCCAGGGAGACCTTA
>JAOQGL010000001.1:1508094-1518606 GCA_027564165.1 Gallinago nigripennis | reverse complement strand
TGGTGTGAGGGTGGTGAGAGCCTGGCCCAGGTTGCCCAGAGAAGCTGTGGCTGCCCCATCCCTGGAGGGGTTCAGGGACATGTTAGAAGGGGCTTTGAGCAACCTGATCTGGTGGGGAGGTGTCCATGTCTATGGCAGGGGTTTTGGAACGAGGTGGTCTTTAAGGTCCCTTCTAACCCAAACTATTCTATGAATTTAGCTCCGTGTTTGGCTTAAACCGAAAAAGGAAAGTGACTTGTGTGCTTCAGCAGTAACGAGCCAAGACTTATTATACAAGTTGGGACATGCATTTGTAGATGTCATGGTCACCACTTGCGTGGGTGGCCCAGCTCTCATGTGGGTAAAGATCATGACCGTTGGATTCTCGGAATCCTTGCAGCACAAAAGGACACCGAGGTCTGGGTTTTGAGATTTTCTTTATTACAAAATGCTACGAAACTACTATTAGTAAAAACAAATATATGCATATATAAATATATACAAGTCACTACACCCACTTGGACGTGTTCCTGTCCAGCCTGCTCTGGGTGACCCTGCTTTGGCAGGGGGTTGGACGAGATGATCTCCAGAGGTCCCTTCCAACCCCTACCATCCTCTGACTCTGTGATGTGTCTCTGCTGTCCCACCGACCCCGTGCGGGAAGTCAGTCCCGTTCTCCGAGGACGCTGCGTGGTGGTAGTGGCACACCATGTCCAAGCTGCTCAGAGGGGAACGGCCGCTTTCACTTTTACTTCTGGTTCAGGCACTTTCACTTTCGCCTCCTCGCAGCCTTGCACTGAGACTGGCCAGGGCCTTCTGCTCCCGCAAATGAAACCTGGATGTGTCAAGAGTTTTTCCTATCTATCTGTGCGAGTGCAGACTCTTCCTTAGGGTGGGAACAGATCTGAAGGAGCCTCTTAAATCTGAAAGGGGAGATGAGGGTCACAGCAAGTGGCTGAACTCAGTGCCGTGCTCTGTGATTGTTTCATCTCATGTATTTATGTATTATTTCGGCAACTTTTTTTTTTTTTCTCCTCCCCCTTTTGGACTTTCATTTTTACACTGCTGCTGAACTTGCAGGGAGGAAGAAATGTGCCAGTTATCATCTGCAAAATTGCTGTTAAAGTTGCATTTTCAAGAGCTTCACAGGCTTTTTGTATATGGGTTTTTTTTTATTTTTTATTTTTTACAAAGCCTTTAGCTTTACCCCCGAAAGATACTGGATACCCAGTGCTTCTGCTGATTTAACACCCCCCACCCTCAATAGTGTTCTGCACTCGTGTGGGGGCTTTTTTTAACCCCGAGATCTCTCTTTGCCAGCTCGGTGTCTCACAATCTCAGCGTGGAAACACACCAGTGGCTCCCAGCTCACACGTTTAGATGCAGCCTTTTTCCTGCTCCGAGACCCCAAACTTGTCAACGATGCAGAGTTGCGAGGTGCTATCGGTAGGAAGAGCAGAATATTGCAGCCCGAAAAGTTGAGGTGGTTTGGAGCAGTAGCTGTGAAATGAAATAGCGGTGAAATTAAATAGCTGTGAAAATAAAAGCAGTCCTGTGCTTTTGGGGCATGAAGAGCAGTCGAGGGAGCTGGGCTTGTTTAGGAGAAGATGGAGGACAGGGCTGTCTCTCCTCAGAGAATGACTCCGGACACAAACGTCGTCGTGCTCCAGCAGGAAAGCAAAAAAAAGGATGTTATGTTCAGTCCAAGCCTTTGAGCAGAGCTGTGAGCTGGGATGTAATTCCCTGATCTGATTTCCATGGGGAATCTGAACTCCCTGGCTGCTTCTTTGTGATCCACAGGATGCAAGAGACAACACAAGATGAAAGACAAGTGAGGGAAAAAAGTGAGGAAACTTAACATCCCTCCCTACCCTCACTAGGTTCAAAGAGAGAAAATGATAATATTGAGAGAGAGCTGGAAAATCCCTTTATTAGTAATTTTTCTGTGCATGAGAGACAAGTTGTGTTCACTGGCTTTTTTTTATTGCTTCTATTCATCACAGAGGCATCACCTGAAAGTGGAAGGTTTAGAAAATGAATTCAAGAGGGCACAAAAGACCCCAGAGCAAGATTTAAGGGAGACAAAAGACTTTCCTTTCTGTGCTCCCAATTTCCATTCTGTGAAACCATAACACCACCATGCATGCTTTTCTTAGAACTGTTTTTAGATTCCCCCCACTCATAAGTTGAAATGAGAGCTTAAATATTTTTCCTCAAAAATTTTGGTGAGGTTTTTCTTAAGGAGCGGCCAGTGTGCCAAACCTGCTCTTCTCGTGGAGTTCAGGGTTGTACATTTCTTTGCTTACAGGTGACTGCTTTATTTTCTGAAGTGTATGGATCGGGAGAAATAAATGCTTTCAATACGTCTGTGTTGCAAACTCAGCTTGGGATTTGAAATCTCGTAGCTCATGAATCACCACCAGTAATAAAGGTTCTTAAATGCGCAGCAGAGACTGAACCCAGTGTTTCCTGTGTTTCTAAGTGGCTGTTTTATTTAATATTTGAATTTTAACGGCTGCAAGAGCACAAGTACTGAAGGTTTTTCCTTTGTGTCTGTGTCAGTATTTAATCTGTCAACTGCTTTGGGACCTCTTCTTGGTGGGATGCTGTTGGAAAGTGTTTTACTGAGATGTTTTCCTTTGGATATGTCGAGAGAATTTGGGCTTCAAGAAAGCTCTGCCCGTTGAGGCTTTGAAGAAAGGTTTGCTCTCCTGGTTTTGAAAGCCATGTTCATCCAAGACCTGAAGATTTTTATAGTAAAGGAGACAACCCTGAGAACCTGAGCATGCACTGAGCTTTTTTTTTTTCCCCTACGTCCACACATCAACTCTCCCACCCTAAAAGAGCGAGCAATTAATCTAAGTAACTTTTTAGCACAAGAGAAAACTCTGACCCTCTCAGAAAAGCGTAAAGTTAATTTACCACCAGGCTTTGCTTCCAGCAGTCACTATTTTTTTTTTAAGGGAAAAACTTTAAGGGTTTAGGAGGGAGCTCGAAATTCCTCCTGCCGAAGGGTAATTTAACTTGCAGACAAAGACTTGGGGGTTGCATGGCTGGAGGGGATCCCAGTGGGAGCCACCAAGCTCCATGGAGATCTGGGCTTGATAAATGAGGCCCATGTGTGGTGAGTCACGTTCAGCTGCCACTGGGGATGCCAGGAGTTAATTTTTGCACCTGCTTTTTATCTTTCTTCCCCCAGGTTTTCATCCAGAGCCAGAAGAGTCAAGTTCCCTTTTGCAGACAGCGGTTTCGGTGCTGCAGAGCTCCTACTTGGACTCTACATCTCAGGATGGTTTTCAGTACAGCCAAGCAATTCTGGTGGAAAACGATGTTTTTCTAAGTGAGGTGAGGCCGGTGGGGGAGCGGGGTGTTGCTGGCAGCTCGGGAAGGGGTGGCAATTTCTTTAGGAGCTGCAGAGGGCTGTGAATGCAGGTTTATGGCCAAGCAGCCTGTCTTTCTTCTGCAGCACGTGGCTGATCTTCTTGCCTCGTAGAGCCCCATTTGCAGTTCCTGACTGAAGGGAGCCTTTTTTTTTTTTTTTGCTTTCTTGCCCTTCTTCCTTCCCAATCTGATCAGGGACAAAAGGTCCTTCCAGCAGATGTTGCCAAAGGTTCCACAGCAGTTCCTGGAGCAGGCCTTTTGGGGCAGGCTGAAGTCCTGGTTTGATAACTGGCAGGAGAGCTTTACTTTTATTTTTCCAGGTTGTATTTCTTTTTTCTGCACTCACAACTGTGCAGACCCCAGTTTTAACCCCATTTCCCTTTCTCCAGCTGTCTGGGGCATGTACAAACCCACTTTTAAAATGACTTCATCCTTACAGTCCCACTGTCATTGGCATGGAAGACAGGCTGTTTCCTCTGGGGACCAGAGATGACCAGTCTGCTTGTTGTCATGAATTAAGTAGGGCTTAGACATTTTGGCTGCCTAAATCTGGGATAGTCACTGTGGAGCTGGATAAAAAAATTCTGGGAAAGGAGATATCAAGTCATTTGTTGATTTGCCTGAGAGTTCTAAAGCCAAAATTAGCAAAAGCAGCGATGACGTTGGGGTTTTTTTTGTCTTCTAAACCTGTTTAAAAAGATCCCATCCTTCTACAGCTTCTTTTATTAAAGCCCCAAAGCATCATGGACTCAGACCCAGTGCCGTTTGTTCCCATGGTGTTCTCCCTCTCTGGACTGAGAACATGCTCTGCGTTAATTATCAGACAAAAGAAATTGGAGTAATGTGCAGTTTGGCTGTAGCCAAGCCCTCTGAGCTGTGGTCGCATGATAACACCCGCCTTCTAGTCAAATAATCTGGGCTTCCCAGGCCCTGGAGAGAGAAGAAGAGAGGTGTCTCTAAGCCTCTCCCCTTTGTAGGCATCTTCTCCATGTCTTCTGAGGGTCGTAGCTGGCTACTAAATGTGATGTTCCACCAGCCTACATGCTGCTCATTGAAACAAGCTTTCTAGTAGCTGACGGTGTGTGGGAAGAGGGGCAAGGTGGAATAAGGCTGGACTTCCCTGGGATGAGCACAGAGTGACACTGTGGGGCTGGATGTGCCTGCTGTCCCTTGGAGGACATTGAAGATGTTCTGCTGGGGACAAAGGCAGGGACAGATGGACCGGCAGACACATGGATTTGGGGAGGTTGTGGTGGGAGCTGGGGTGTACACATGCCTGTGGGAGGGAATGATGGGTGGGCACATGAACTGGCCTAGCATCACCCGGCTACTGACACCTGCCTCATACTGACCACGACTGGAGGTACTTGTGTTCATGGTGTGAGGATAACGTGTCCCTGTCACTTTGGTTTGGCATCAGCACACTAGAACAAAGTGGTGTTGTTTGTCTTCTGCAGCTCAAAGCTTTTGCCCAAGCAAAGGAAGCTGCCGGGTACAGCCAGGAGGAGCTGGAGGAGACCTTTGCATTTCTCCTGTTTGATAATGAAGAAGAGGTAACCTGAAATGTTTATTCAGCTTAAGAAGTTTGCTGCCAAGTATCTGCATGTTTGCTCTGTCCCACCAAAGCCCAGCAGATCTGTTGACTGAAGTGTCCTGGCTCTTTGTACCCCGTTAACCAGTGCAATTACCGCTGTATAAATAGTCCAGAGCAAGTTCTGAAAGCAGCTCCTGGGTGGCTTTAGTGATTGATCTTATTTTATGTCTCTCTAGTCAATTACTGTTTGAGATTTGGCTGCCTCCTTTGTCCTCTGCAGGGAGATAGGAGTCTCTCTTTGTCCCAGTGGATTTATGGTCAAGTTCAGGCAGGTGAAACCTTTCAGGTATGCTTAGAAAAGCACCTTTGTGACAGAAGACAGGAGTTTGTCAAGTGGTTTTGGGCAAATTCCTTCAGTTTTGCCAGTTGGGTGGAGGGAGAGCCTGACACAGTTATTCCTGCCCATTTTTCACAAGGATGCTTTTGATTTTATGAGAAGAGTTTGTCTACGCAAGGAGGCTCAGGGAATCTAATGGGAATTCACTTATAACTTGATTTAATGATGCCATACCAAATCACTGTAGAGAGAGTTTTGTTCAGGATGAGAGTGGCCTGAATGCAATTTAGTTCTGTTCAGTTTGGACTGAACCACAGCAAAATAAACCACTTTCAGTCTCATTTTAGGTGCAGGAATTGTCCCCATAGGGACAATTTTGGCTTTTTGAAATTTAGTACAGTCTGTGTCAAGTGACTGAGCTCCTTGTACAGATCCTGGGAAGGAGAGAGCTCTTCAGAGGACAGTTGGACCTCATTTAATGCAGGCATCGAAAATCCTTGAGCTAAATCACTCTCTTGAGGTTGTTCCTCTCTTGCTGTTGTTCAGAGGAGAAGTCTAGCCGGCCAGTCTAAACACTTGCCTTTTAGGAGGCAGAAATTAGGTGTGATGAGTGCCACCTGTTTCTTATAAAGGGACTGACCACAGCTTGACTGGTTTGCTTTTATTTCTCACCTATAATGAGTTGAAGCTGCTCCTGTTGTTACTGTTGGGTCAATATATATTTGGACTTTGCACACTTTGATGAATCTGCTTTGGATGTGGATTAAATCAAAGCTAGTGAGATGCTCCCAAGGTAGTAATTGTACCCATGGAGGTGTAAGCACACAGTAGAAAATATCCTTTGCTTTCATGCCAGTGCCGTTACATTTATTGTTCCTCAAATTGCCCATGCAGATAAAGAAAGTGCAAAGTCCAGCTTTGTGCTTGCAGAGGTTTCTGGAGACGCTGGATTTTTTCCAGATTTTTCTACGCTGTTGCTTCCACAGAGGTGTTTGTAGCAACACTTGATAAATACAAGTATTTAGTGTGGGAAGCAACACATTTTCTTCCTGTTAGTTCCTCCTGTGGGCACTGTGTTTAGTTTTCTTTATACCACAGGTGTTTTGGGACTCTTAACAATCTGTAAGTGACTTGCAGCAGGTTTGCCTGTTGCAAGTGTTTTGCCAATTGTTGCGCTACACGTTTCAGTAGCCGTGTCCCTTATATTGGAAAATAGATGGTAAAAGAGGTTGTCTCTTCTTTTGAAGGCAAAAGAGGTGTGTCAGAGAGGCCTCCGTGTAAACAGCAGTTCTATTTCCACGCTCGGTGACCCAGCAAAAGGTAAGATTTCCATTCAGAGGACCAAGAGACCTGTTTACTCTTCTGGGGTTATTGAGCCCTTTAAAAACAAAAGCAAAAAGCACAGGCAGGCTCCTGGTACCATCTTGTTATTTATTGAAAAAATCCACAGAAATGTCCGTGTTTCACAAATAAGAAACTTAATTTGTTTGGATGAAGCAAGCAGCAGTGTTTTCCTTCTGTTCCCTCAACCAGATGAGGATGGGATCTTTCCCAGGGAATGTTACTGTCTCTTCACCTTGTTAATAACAACTTTTGTCACCAAAGTGGCATTTTGGCAGCTTGCCCCACCCTTTTGCTCTTCGGAGTTTGTTTGCTGAGCTTTTGCCACCAGTCTTGTTAATAAGCAGAGCGGATCGTGACGTGTCAAAGCCCTTTTCAGTCTCTCTGTGCTTGTCCCTTGCCCAAAGGTCTGGGGCCTCAAGGCGTGCGGTGCAGGACACGTTACTCAAAGAAAATCCTTCTGCCAGAAGCAGAATGTGTCCTGGTGCTCGTCCCACGAGTCTGTGCAGGCCAAGACACCTAATTATTGAACGATTAATGGCAGTGAATGCAAAACCAAACAAGAACTGGTTGTTTGTCTGGGTGTATGTCTTGGTCCTGATGGACTGAGATGAATATCTTTGTAGCACTTCCCCTGCCCAGTCCCTGTTTCCCTGTCGTGTCTTTCTCTACCCATCTAGTCTACAAATACGAAGCAGGAGTCAAGACCTAACTACCCCCTCCCACAATAAATCGACGTGTGATTTGGACATGGATAGGGGATGGGAATAAGCCATGTCAGAGTGGACCTTGTCACAGGGTAGAAGGTTTATGTTGGTTTCTGGGATAGTAAAGGGTCATAAAGGCAAAAGAAGTAGCCTGGGAGGGTCTGTGCCGTGCCATGGACCTGCTTTCATGTCCTTGCAGTGTGTGTTCCCCACGTACAGACATCCACATTGCCTTTTCCTGACTCCACATTGAGCAAAGTACCTGCCCCACTTGCAAATCTGATCTGGAAGCCCTTCACCAGATCTTCCTGTAAGAGACAAGCCCTTGCTTGATATGTTTTCATGTGAGGTGGGCAAAACTGATGTTAGCTGGGTTTCTCCTCCCAGGAGAAACCCAAGTTAACTCCTTTCCTGGAGCTGATCCTGAAATATATAGCGCTGTTCCGTACTAGCAGTCAAACAATGAAAAGAGTCAGAGTTTCACCCTGGATTTTGGCAGCAAGTGCTGCTGTTGTTTGCAGCACCAGCTCTCCCATTGCAGCAAGGAGCATCCTCTTTACAGCTGTATTTTTTGCAATGAGCTTTACTCCACAGATGATTCACATTATCGTGCATTGCTTTGTTTTTCCAGGAGTTTATATTTCCAAGTACGCAGACTGTCTTCATCCCAGACCCTGGTATCATGGCAAATCAGGCTATATCGTCATTTGTAAGCTAATTAAGGTAAAATGCAAGTCTTTCTTTTTATGTGGGGTGGTTTTCAGAAGCCACTATGTGGCACAGGCAGTTTTTTAAGGAGACATTGGTGCCCTTAACTCTGGTGGGATCTAAAATCAGCTCATTGGAATTTTTGACTGTGGGATGCATCAGACTGGAAAGCAAGAGATCTGGTTGGACTTGACTGGTGGCCCTGCGGGGCAGCAGGGGACCTTCCAGATTCCACCACTAAGATCAGAAATTCCCCATAGGGTCACTTTTTCCCTGGAGCGTGATGTGTTTTGGAGATTGGAAGGCTGAGCCCTAAGGTGGCTGGGATCACAGCCCCATTCCCTTCCTCCACGGGGCTGGAGTTTCTCCCCTCCCTGCTGGCTCCTGCTCTCTGTAGCTGACACTGAAAACATGCTGCTCCTGTTTGTTCTCCTGAGCAGAGCAGATTTGTCTGCTGTGCCCAACTTGGCCAAGTCAGGCCCTCATGTTTGGAAAGACCCCCCACACACACAACGCCCTCACGATGATGGGGAGTGTGGGGATGCCCCAGCAATGCTGTCTTTAGGAGAAAGGAGGATTCTGAGGTCTTAGTTTAAAATAACTTTCTGCGAACGGTTATGTGGATTTTTATTTTCTTTTTTTGGTCAATTTTCTGGCACAGGGAAAGGTCAAGGTGGTATCTGAGAATTACACGACCAGCTACACCCACCCATCTCTCGGCTATGACTGCCACGTCGCCCTGAGCAGAAACCACACACCATCAAAGACCAGCCACTGCCAGGCCTTCCAGCAGAGCCAGGTTTGCAGCAGGCAGCTCGCTTGTGGGCTGTGGGGGAATGCCACGCTGGCCCGGATTGCCTCCCTCGCTCCTCACCTGGGTGTTTTCATCTGTGTTTTCCCTTTTTTTCCCCAGTATTATGTGTATGAAGTGTCCGATGGCAGCGCTGCCGAGCGGCCCCGGCAGATCTGCCCGTACATAATCATCACCTGCCAGTACAGGGAGCCGAAGGAAATGCCCGTCTTATCTCTAGAGAGCCTGTAAGCAACTTGCTGTTGTTTCAAAATACCTGGACACTTTTAGGGGCTGTTTTTCCTCTTCCCGTTGCTAAATATTCCTCTTTTTCCTCCCTTTTCTCTAGGCCTGAGCTTAATCACAAAGGTAGGAGCATCTGGTGGTTGGTTTTGTTTTATAAATATGCCTTTCTCTGTTTGCCGCCTTCTTCTTCTTTCCCTGAGCCTTTCTCCCTTTCGCCTGTAGCGTTGTACTGTCCGTGGAGGGGGCAGCTCTCCATCCGGGGTCAGCGTCTGTGCAACATCGCCCTGAGGACCCCCTACAGCTCCACGATTCCAGCCCAGCTGTAAGTTGCCCTTTTTCTCTTCTTTCTTTATAATTTGCGGAGCGCGGAGCGTTATTGCCACTCCTGCGCATCATTTTGGGGTCACCTTTGGGTGTCCGTGTTCCAGTGACAGCCAGTGTTGTCTCTCCTGCCCTGTCCCTTCATTGATCAGCATCTTCTTGCAGCTGCAGCATCAGGGAAGTCATCAGTGTCAGGAAATCAGTGTTGGGCAGCCAGCGGTGGAGTTGTCACAGCAACAGCTGGATGAGGACATGAGATCAGGCCCTGAACTGCAGCTGGAAATGGCTGCGTTTTATCATCTCTTTTTGTTAACTGCTTTGGGATGTTTATTCCAAATCAATTATTCCTGCTTGGGTTTTTTGTTTTTTTTTTTTCTTCCCCTTGTGAAAAGTGGGCTTCCTGGTGGTGCGTGTACGATCAGCCCGTCGTGTTTACAGATCGGCACGATGGCAAATAAAGTATCGAGGTATCTAGCCATCCCAAAAAATTAGATATTTAAAATCTTCAGTAGTCAGAAGCCAACCAGCAGGCAGCAATTTGAAACAGCTAGTGACACAAGCCACCAATATCAGTGTTTGGAGGTGTTTCCAAGCAAGATCCTCAAATTGGCTAAGTGCAAGGCAAGCTGTGCTTTCTCCAGAACTGTTTACTCTGGGGCTTTTTACTGTGCTTAATTCTGGGAGTCTTTTACGCTTGTGCTCTCGTCTTCTGCCACTTTATCCCCACAGGCCTCCTAACCTGGACATTAACCACGTCATGGGTTTGTCTGACTTGAAGAAAAAGCTACCAGAAGCTGCGTTTGGGAAAAGAAATTACGTTGAGAACGAAGGTGAGTGCAAAACCCGCTGATGCGATGAGTAACATCTGCTTGTGCTGTGCTGGAGGAGTTGCCATGGGGGGGTCAGTGCTGGGTCCTGTCTTGGGTTGCAAATAAGCAAAAAAAATTCCAAGGTAGCACAGCGATATTCTCCTGCCCACACTTCACGTGTTCTCCTTTTTGTCCCGAGAAGCTGTGGCTGCCCCATCCTTGGAGGGGTTCAAGGGCAGGTTGGACAGGGCTTTGAGCAACCTGGTCTGGTGGGAGGTGCCAAGGGGGCTTGGAACTGGATGATCTTTAAGGTCCCTTCCAACCCAAATCATTCTATAATTCCATGGTCCTAGGAGACC
>JAOQGL010000001.1:1469481-1484127 GCA_027564165.1 Gallinago nigripennis | reverse complement strand
CCCTCCTGAGGACAGGGACAGCCCGGGAGATGCTGAGCACTCTATGGAGGTTGAGGACAGCAGCTGGGCCACCAGCAGTGGACCACAACATGCCTGTGATTCCATGGCCTTAGAAGCATGTCCCAAAAGTGCAAAGCCCACTGGAGCCAGTGGGGAAGGGAAGGAATCACAAGAACCCTTCGGACATCCAGAAAAAGAGGAGAAAGAGGTGGAAGAGGGGAAAAAAGAGAAAGAAGAGGACTCTCAAAATGAAAGTACAGCCCTGGGGCCTGCTGATTCAGCATTTTCTGAGAGCAGTGATGCCGACGTGGAGCATGAACACAGCGAGCAGAAGCCAGTGAATTCGGCGTGTCCAAAGGACTTTGGTGTTCCTGGAGATGACCCAGCTGCCTCAGTGTCCTCCTGCCCGGGCAGGTCAACACCAGTATTGTCAGAGGGGACTGGGACTGAGACTGGCCCTCAAGGGCTTCCTGGTGAGGTGGCACCAAGCCTGGACATGCTGCAGGAGCCCTGTGAGGCTCCGGCCACCCCAGATGCAGAGACAAACGGTGCTGGTTTGGCACAAGCAGCCAGTCCAGCCCGTGTGGGGTCACCTTGTGACAGCAAGTTGATGCCACCGTCACCATCTGATCCGAGCCTGGTGTGTGGGACGCAGCCAGACAGCATTACAGGCAACGTGGGACCTGCTGGAGAGATGCTGGGAGACGGCTTGGAGCAGAAGGACAAGGATTGTGCACCCTCTGCAGAAAGGTGGGCACCTGCTGGGAGCAAAGCTGCTGACACAGCTGGCCTCGAGTCACCATGTGGCCAGGGACTGTCACTATCACTGTCCCCTGACTCCAGCTCGGTCTGCGTGGCACCTCCTGATGGAGCGACAGATCCAGGGGCTGCTCCAGAAGACCAGGAGGCCATGGCAAGCATCCAGTCTCCATTGCAGAGCCACCTGGGAGGGAGCAGCTGCCTTTCCCTGGACGGGGAGGTGGAAGGTGGTGGAGGTGACGTTTGTGGTGACCACGCTTCGCTTCACGCTGGTGAATCAAACCAAGAAGGGGACAAGGTTTTGGTGGAAGAAGAGCATAGTAGCCCTTCTGCCAACCACACAGATGTGTCCTGGGGAGCAGATGACAGCCAGGGCTTCGCCTTCAACTGTACGGCCATAGCAGGTGGTTCTGAAGCTGAGGAGAGCGATGGTGTGTTCCTCGGTGCAGAAAAGTCCCCCAGGAGTGACAAAATGACCACAGCGATGGTGATTAATACACCGGAGGAGCCAGAGCCCTCTCTTGGTCACCTCCTGCAATCAGAGCCCTCCTCCTCGGTGGGAGAGGGGACGTCTGCCATGAAGGAGCACCTCGAGCAGCAGCAGAGATCACCAGACAGCCTGTCCCCACCTGCCCACGCAGATTTGGCTCCTGCTTCTCCCCCCAGGCAGGACCTTCTCCCTTGTGGTGGCAACACAGATGCCCCCCACCACTTGTTAGAGCAAAACGAGGAGGGGCCAGTCCCTTGCCAAACTGGGAAGCCTGAGGAGCAAGTAGATGCTACAGAGGTGGCTACCAAGAGCCTGGATGGCTCCTTAAAGCCCAGGTGTGCAGAGGAGGTGACAAAAGACACGGGTCCCCGCTGTGCAGAGCTGGCAGAGGGCTCCCCCCAGGATGTGCTGGTGCCAGGTAGCCCAAGATTGACACCTCCTTCTCCTCCCCACAGCCATAAGGCAGGTCTGCACAGCATCCAACCGGACTCAGCCCTCGGTGCGGACCCCGAGACGTGCTCCCCCAGCGTGAGTCTGGCTCCGGGTGGTTCCCCAATGTCCTACTACACGGGACAGTCATCCCTGGGCCCTTGCTCCACGTGTGCCAGCCCTGGGGACATGGGAGGGAGCCATGAGGAGGAACCCACCCCACGGGAGGATTCAGAAGGAGGAAGCAGCGTCCCTCTTGCCAGTCCCGCGTCTTTTTCAGAGGAGGAGTTGCTCACGCCGCTGTGCCAGCCCCCGTCTGAGTGCAAGAGTGAGGCTGAGAGATCCGACCCGTTTGCTGATGAGCACCACACCGGAGTGGAGGGGGGAGAGGGAGAAATCCCCACTCCCCCCTTCCCAATGTCACCGTTATGGGCACGGAGGGGAATTTTGGGAGAGAGCCTGGAGCTTAGTGACACTGAGGATATTTCAGACATGCTCCCGAGGTCCAAGCAGCTCCACAGCAGAGATGGACCCACGGACTCAACCTCTGAAGGTCTGTTTGAGTTTTCCTCCAGCGACTCAGACCAGGAATATTTTGGGAGATCCTTGGATGCTGCGGATGCAAGGACTAACTGCGACTCCTCCTCTCCGAGCTCGGTGCACACCGAGGGGTGCAGTGAGGACTGGGGCTCACTGGGCTTGGAGGGGGACTCAAGGGCTGAGTGTGGCTGGTCGATTGGCCCGGGGCAAGCCAGCAGCAGGTATGTCCCACCATACGTCAATATTAGGGACAGGCAGGGGGTGGCCAAGGACTACCGGAACTTTGTGGTCACCAAAAAGTGCCCGGAGAGGATGGGAAATTTACAGCCTTGGAAGAGGCGCAGCCACCATGCGGGACAGTCTCATTTGTTAAGGTCACTGGTGGGGACTTGGAGGGGTTTTGAGGAAATCACCCAGCACACCTTGGACATGGAGTGTCTCCGTTTCCATGATAAGCTAAAACAAATCCTAAGGAATAGGAAACCGCCCTTTTCTACCTCCAAAAGCATCTTTCCAAAAGACTTTGCTCCCCGGGTGGTGTCTGAGACGTTGCCTGTGCAAGAAGCTCCCGTCCCGCTCTCCCCACGGAGCAGGAGCCCTTTGCAGGTGACGCTCCTGCCCTCCCACACGTGGCCGGGTGACCTCAGCTGGCACCGGCCGAGGGGCTGGCATGAGGACCTCTGTGCCCCGTGGCGGGACAACCTCTGTGACAACAGGAGCAGGGCCAGATCCCGAACCGGGGGCCAGGGCCACGTGGCCACCTTCCACCTCAACAAGCTCAGATACGATAATAAGCTAAAGGACTCACGGGGGGACATCGCTGTCATCCTCGACGAGTACGCCGAGCTCAACAAGGTGAGGCTGAGCAGGGCGGACACGGGGAACGGGGACAGAGGGACGGCCCCGGCACCTGGTGGGGCCAGGAACGAGTGGACCCACGTGTCCCTCCCCGTTGGGATGACCGCCTTCGAGGAGATGGTGGCCGAGCTGTGCAGCACCCTGCGATTCCGCCTGCGCAGCGTGGCTGAGGAGGCCTGTGGCCGTGCCGGCATGTTCTACCTGGTGGAGACGGGCGAGGACCCTTTCTTTGCAAGAATGAAGGTAACAGCCAGTCCTGCCAGCCTGGATGGGGATGGGTGGCCCTGGGGTGAGAGCTGTTAAAGTCATAAAATAAGTTAAGATCATAGAATAATTTAGGTTGCAAAAGACCCTTGAGACTATCGAGTCCAACCATTAACCCAACACTGACAAAACTACCACTAAACCATGTTCCTCAGCACCAGGTCTGCCTAGCTCTTAGATACCTCCAGGGATGGTGACTCCACCACCTCCATGGGCAGCCTCTTCCAAGGCTTGACAACCCTTTTGGTGCCTAATCTCCAATCTGAACCTCCCCTGGTGCAACTTGAGGCCGTTTCCTCTTGTCCCATCACCTGTTCCTTGGGAGAAGAGACCGACCCCCCTGGCTGCCCGCTCCTTTCAGGGAGTTGTAGAGAGCGAGGAGGTCTCCCCTCAGGCTCCTTTTCTCCAGGCTGAACACCCCCAGCTCCCTCAGAAGTTCTCCAGACCCTTCTCCTTGTGCTCCAGACCCTTCACCAGCTCCATTGCCCTTTTCTGGCCACACTCCAGCACCTCTCCTGGTGCAACATGAAGGCATTTCTTCTTGTCCTATCACTTGAACATGCCCTGGGCCAAAACAAATCAGAGCTGCAGCAGGAGGAGCCCAAATTCAGCTCCTGCAAGGTGGCTTTTGGTTGAGCTCTCATTAAAGGGTTGGGAACTCAGGAAAGGTGATTGCACTGGAAGATTTGCTGCTCCAGAAGAGCAAGGAGGCCTGATGTCTGGTATGGTGAGATTCTGGAGCTGGTTTTCTAAAAGGTTTTTGCCACCTGCAGTAAATGGCTGCTCCTTCCCCCTCTGGTTGGAGCCCCAGTCTGGTGTACATAGTGCCTTTGACAGAGGGACACCGGGGTGCCTGGTGGGGGTCGCTCATCCCTCTCTCCTTGTTCCCAGACACGTATGTGCTGGGATCGTGGCACCGCTGTTGTGAAGACAGTCTCTGTACAAACCTTGAACTGTTTCTGTTTCAGGCCTTGCTGAAGAAAGATGGCTGCGTGGAGGTTGAACCTCTGAGCTTCTGCGAAGCCAAACACCCGGGTGCCGACAGGCTGCTTGTCATCATCAGGAACGAGGACATTTCCTCGCACATCCACAACGTAAGGCCTGAGCCTGTCCTTTTTTTTGTTTTCTACCAGCACTGATTTTGAGTATCAGGATCCATTTTAAATTTTACACTATATATTCATAGGATATGGGTGCCCATGAGGCAGCAGTGTGCCCTTGTGGCCAAGAAGGCCAATGACATCCTGGGGGGCATCAAGGAGCAAGGCCAGCAGGCCAACGGAGGTGATCCTCCCCTTCTCTGCCCTAGTGAGGCCCCATCTGGAGCACTGGGTCCAGTTTTGGGCTCCCTGCTTCAAGAAGGACAGGGAACTGCTGGAGAGGGTACAGCAAAGGACCAAAGATGAATAGGGGACTAGAACATCTCCCTGATGAGGAAAGCCTGAGGGACTTGGGTCTTTTTAGTCTGGAGAATAGAAGACTGAAGGGGGATCTCATCAATGCTTATCAATATTCAAAGGGTGGGTGTCAGGAGGATGAGGCCAGGCTTTTTTCAGTGGTGCCCAAGGACAGGACAAAAGGTAAAGAGCACAAGCTTGAACATGGGAAGTTCCACCTAAACATGAGGAGGACCTTCTTTCATGTGAGAGTGGCAGAGCCCTGGCAGAGGCTGCCCAGAGAGGATGGTGGAGTCTCCATCTCTGGAAACATTCAAAGCCCTCCTGGACATGCTCCTGTGTGACCTGCTCTGGGTGACCCTGCTCTGGCAGAGGGGTTGAACTAGATGATCTCCAGAGGTCCTTTCCCAACCCCATATCATTCTGTGATTCCCTGATACAGCTGTAGGTTTAATTGTCGGTCTCTGCAGATGCACCATTTACTGGAAGAGCAGTGCTTTGGGAAGAGCTGTTAAAAACAAGTCGTTCAGAAACATGAAGCCTGTCATTTCTGCTTTTCTTCTCTCTCCATTTTTGATCGCTGCATAACATCACTTGAGGTAGCCCAGCTCAAAGGGGTCAGGCTGGGCTTATCTTCTGTAACAGAGCGGTTCAGCCAGGTTTTGGGTTGTGGCCTGCAGTGAATATTGCAGGAGACTGACTTCCCTGTAGCTCCCTGTATTGTTGTCCACCACTCTGGGGTCGGGCAATGGAGACATGAGGGTCGGGGTGATGCAGAAGATGCTGAGGTGGGTTCCCCGGGTCTCCAGAAGCCAGGGTGAGCTGCAGATGATGTTGAAACTCAACTGTGTGTGTGAAAACATCTCTGCCTTGAGCAGGTCCCGTGTTTGCTGAAGCTCAAGTGCTGTCCAAACGTGGTGTTTGCTGGGGTGGATGGCCCTGAAGATGTAACAGCTCACACGTACCAGAAGCTGTTTCATACCGGTGGCTTCGTGGTGTCGGACAATGAGGTGTTGGAAACGGTAACGCTGGGTGAGTCTTGTGGTGGCTTCTCACCAAACTCCACTTTTGCTGGTCCAACGACACCTTCCATTGGCTTCCTCTGCTTCTGCTTTGGTAGGGGGGCAATTCTTTCCATCTATGTGACATTTGAGACCACATCTGGATAGTGGGTCCTGGTCGGGGCTCCCCAAAACATCTAAGCACAGCAGGGGCCACCAAGATGGCCAGGGGCTAAAGCAGGGGTTGCAGAAGAACATTCAGCCTGGAGAAGGGAGGGCAAAGGGAAGACCTTGTTGCTGTCTTGGGGTCACTAATGGGAAGGGGGAGAGAAAATGAAGCCACAAAGCTTCTGGAGACGTGCCATGATGGAGGCAAGAGGTGACGGGGACAAGTTGTACTTGTCCTTTTGAGACATTAGGGGGAAAAATTGACACCAAGTGTGTTCAAACACCAGGACAGGAGCCCAGTTTCACATCTCCATCCTTGGAGATACTCAAACCTCACCTAGACAGGGCCCTCAACAACCTCAGGTGGCCCAACTTTGAGCAGGGCTTGGACCAGAGACCCCCAAGGCCTCCTTCCACCCTTGGTTATCCTCTGACTCTTGCTGTCTCCTCAGGCCAACTGAAAGAAGTGGTGAAGGTGCTGGAGAAGCTGAACAAAAGCGGGAGGTGGAAGTGGCTCCTTCACTACAAGGAGAGCAAGAAGCTCAGAGAAGACATCAGGTAACGGCTCTGTGGTGGGGGCTCCCTTGTCCCTGCTGTCCTCATCACCACAGCAATGACATACCCACCGTGGCAGAGTGTGGTGACCCTTTTTACTCTCAGAGCAGGGACAGAGGATGAGTTAGGTACCTTTGGTTGAACTTTGGCCTCTTACGAGGTGAATTTCAAGATTTTTGTTTAAATAAGAACTTTTCTTATTTGTGAAGAGAGCGTGTGCCTCAAGTATGGCCTTGCCAGAGGTTGGCATTTGCTTGCTAGACAGTAAAGCGCAAGAGATCTTTTTTTTTATGCCTGTATGAGATGGAGCAGAAGGACACGGGACCTGGAGAGGATCAGGTGGCCCAAAACCTGTCCTGCACGTGATCCCGGATGAGGCAGAGCTCTGGCAGCTGCTTCGTGCACCCCGCTGTGCCTCCATAAGGTAGTTCCCCCCCTCTCTTTGGCAGAGATGCCCTCTCTGAGCGTCCCAGCCTGCAGAAGGGGCTTGAGGAACGGCACAAATTTTGTTTGAGGAGCTGCACGCTCGAAAGCTGCCTCTGCAGACACCTCCCATCATAGAATCGTACCATGGAATCACAGAATGGTTTGGGTTCTAAGGGACCTTAAAGACCATCCAGTTCCAGCCCCCAGCCCCAGGCAGGGACACGTCCCGCCAGACCAGGTTGCTCAAAGCTCCATCCAACCTGGCCTTGAACCCCTCCAGGGATGGGGCAGCCACAGCTTCTCTGCCCAACCTGGGCCAGGCTCTCACCACCCTCACACCAAACAAGTTCTGCCCCAGATCTCATCTCAATCTCCCCTCTTTCAGTGTCAAACCCTTCCCCCTCCTCCTATGGCTCCCCTCCCTCATCACGAGTCCCTCCCCAGCTTTCCTGGAGCCCCTTGAGGGACTGGAAGGGGCTTGAAGGTCTCCCTGGAGCTTTCTCTTCTCCAGGCTGACTCCCCCCCCCAACTCTCTCAGCCTGTCCTCCCAGCAGAGGGGTTCCAGCCCTCCCAGCATCTCTGTGGCCTCCTCTGGCTCCGCTCCAACATGTCTCTCCTGTGCTGAGGCCCCACAGCTGGAGGCAGCAGTGGTGGGGGGGTCTCCCCAGAGCAGAGCAGAGGGACAGAATCCCCACACACACCCCGGCCCAGCTGGCCACACTGCTGGGGATGCAGCCCAGGACGTGGGGGGCTTTCTGGGCTGCCAGCGCACGTTGCCACCTCCTGTTGACCTTTTCATCCACCAACCTGCTCTAGTTGCCCACCAGCTCACCCAGCTCACCCCAGCTCCTGCACATAGACATCTCCAGGAGCTCAGGGGGGACCTTCCTGGGGTTCCCTCTTCCCCACCTTCTCTTTGCTCTCTTTTTTTTTTCTGAACCATCACGTGTGGGGTTCAGGTGGAGCGATGGTGAACTCTTGAGTGTGGAACGTGGAGAGGAACCGGGGCGTCAAACCGTGCTGGGAAAAGCAGAACTTCTCCTGGTGGTATTTGCTGCTTAATTTAGGGGTTTTTTTTGCAGCAACTTGTGTTTAGGTGATGCTATTTGAAAAAGAGAAATAAGATACCCATTGAAATGTCCTGTTCTTATCACATTTGAGCTGAGAGAGGGGTGTTTTTACCAGGCAGGCTGTCATTGTCAGTGCCAGCCCACGGGCTGGAAAGGACGACTTTCTAGTAACGACCCTGGAACAAAGAGGAAACGGGTCTGTTCTGTGTGAGAAGAAAATGCTACAAATTAGGGGAAATCTCAGCTCCTCTCCACGCTCAGCCGTTAGGGCGACAACACAAAGTAATGGGTTTGGAGACCTGGTTTTCAGTCCTGGAGCAGGGAGATGTCACAGAAGCTCGGGGTGGGATACTTCATCATAGTCTGTGAGATGAGGACTCAACCCCTCTCTGCTCCGCTCTGGGGAGACACCCCCCCCCCCAGTGCTGTCTCCAGCTGTGGGGCCTCAGCACAGGAAGGACATGGAGCTGTTGGAGTGGGGCCAGAGGAGGCCACAGAGATGCTGGGAGGGCTGGAGCCCCTCTGCTGGGAGGACAGGCTGAGAGAGTTGGGGGGGTTCAGCCTGGAGAAGAGAAGGCTGTGGGGAGACCTTAGAGCCCCTTCCAGTCCCTCAAGGGGCTCCAGGAAAGCTGGGGAGGGACTCTTGATGACGGAGAGGAGCCATAGGAGGAGGGGGAAGGGTCTGACACCGAGATGAGATGTGGGGCAGAACTTGTTTGGTGTGAGGGTGGTGAGAGCCTGTACCAGGTTGCCCAGAGAAGCTGTGGCTGTCCCATCCCTGGATGGGTTCAAGGCCAGGCTGGAGGGGGCTTGGAGCAACCTGGTCTGGTGGGAGGTGCCCCTGCCTGGGGCAGGGGGTGGGGCTGGATGATCTTTAAAGGTCCTTTCCATCTCTAACCCTTCTGTGATTCCATGCTGCTGTGGAGTAAGTGTTTTCCTCGTGCTCCATCACTGGCACTCGTGTAGCACCTCATGACTCCATTGTGGTGGGATCATGAGCTCTGCTCTCTCAGAGCTGCCTGGAGCAAGGGGTCATTTTGTTTTCCTGCTGCTTACATGATCCGTATGGTGATGCTTTCTCCTGCCATCTCCATTTAGTGCAGGGTAACGAGCCCCAGAGCCCCCACGAGGCTGGAAGCAACACCCATGGGGGAAGGGCAGGTCCTCAGGAGCAAGGTGCCCCTACCCATGGCAGGAGGTTGGAACCAGATGATCCTGAAGGTCCCTTCCAACCCAAACCATTCTATGATTCTTTGGGGAGTGGGATGGAGTCCCTTCACCTTGTCCTTCTCCCTGCAGGGTGGACGCCAACGCCCGCAAGAAGCACCTGCTCCTCCAGTCGTGCCAGGGGACCGAGCTGGTGGAGGTCCTGCACTACCACGCCTGCGACGCCGCCTCCTGCCCCACGTCCCACTCCCTCAGCTGCCTCTTGAACCTGCAGGTTCAGCGCGTCAGCGCCCGCTTCGCCGTCTATCTCACAGGTGAGGACGGGCTCCAGCCTGGATGGACGTGGAGGAGGGACACAAAAAAAAAACCACCCCACCCCTTTTTCCTCCCTTTTTCTCCTAGAATCGCTTATTTGCAGTGTGGGGTGAGGCAGGAGCTGATTCATTGCAAATTGGGGGAATAAAAGGCAAAAATGAACAGATAATTTTTTTTTTTAGGAGCTCTGCTTAAATTCTGGCAATTTTTTGAGCCTGGGGATGGTTTTAGGTCATGGTCCCATTCTGGCCTTGCTGGGCCGAGGCTGTTGGCAAAGCAGCGCCGGTCGTCAGCTGCAAGTGGGATTTTGGGGTATTTTCTGTAGTTTTTGGAACAACCTCATTTGTTTGACCTCTTCCTTTGCAGAGAAGCCCGGCCTCAGCAGGGAGGTCCTCGAAAGCAAAGGAATCCTCGTGGCCGACGTCAACACCTTCCTCGGGACGGTACAGAAAGTGGCTGCCCCATTTAGGAGAAATTACTGGTAAGGAGGTGGCGAGGCGGGGGGAAGCTCAGGATCAACCTTTTCTCCCCCAAAAAGTCTGGGAGCAGCTTGTGGTGTCTGTGAGGTGGGGAGGAGCAGGCTGAGGGGGGATCTGATCAACGCCTATAAGTCCTTCAAGGGTGGGTGTCAGGAGGATGGGGCCAGGCTTTTCCCAGTGGTGCCCAGGGACAGGACAAAAGGAAATGGGCACAAACTTGAACGTAAGAAGTTCCACCTCAACATGAGGAGGAACTTCTTCACTTTGAGGGTGGCAGAGCCCTGGAAGAGGCTGCCCAGAGAGGTGGTGGAGTCTCCTTCTCTGGAGACATCCCAAACCCCCCTGGAGATGTTCCTGTGGGACCTGCTCTGGGTGACCCTGCTCTGGCAGGGGGTTGGATGGGGTGGTCTCCAGAGGTCCCTTCCAACCCCATATCATTCTGTGGGAGCTGGGGCTCCACCTGCTCCCCGAGCTGAGCAGGGACCTTTCCCAGGATCTGCTCTGGTGACACCCAGAGATGCCTCCTGAAGCCGTAGCCGGGATGGTCCATGCTCGACCACGGGAAACACTCCAGTGTTTCCTGGGGAAGCTCCAGGGAGCCCTTGACTCTGCCCGGAGCCGGGAGGGGAGCCATTAACCTGTGTCACCTCTCTGTGTTGCAGGTGACGAAGCCGAAAACGGCGTCACAGCTCCTCCCGGGGCCCCGTGACACCAGTTTGGGCATCCCTGTTCCTCCGTGGGATAGTCCTGACATCCCGGTGGGTCCCGGGAGCCACGCGGGGCCGGGGGGGGAAGTTGCCTCCATGTCTGTAGATGGAAATTATTTAAAGGTGGCGAATGCAAATCCTCCCCCGGGGATTTACTCCTTCACCATCCATCCGCGTTGCGTTTAGGAGAGAGGTTATTTTAACCTTTACACGGTTTTAAATTATTCTTGGACGTGGTTTTTTTTTTTTTTTCAAGTGATTTAGTGCAGGGGGGAAAAAAATAGGAAAATAGAAATTAAAAAAAAAAATTAAAAAATAATAATAATAAAGCCGTTTACTTGAAGGTTAGGGCCGATATGAGGCCACAATAATAAATGCATTTTCCACGGGGCTGGACACAGTGTCCACGACACGTGTGGTTGCTGGGGGGGGGGGGGATGGTTTAAAGGGGTGTTGGCAACCGTCACCCTCCCCCCCCCCGGTGCCAGCGAGCCCCCGTGGCCACCGCTCGCCACTTACGGTTCAAGCCACCCCCTGTTGCCTCTTGGTACCGTTTCACTGCTGGGACCGGAGCGTGTTGCAGCGCCCAGAAAAGCTTGTAAATAACCAGAAAAAAAAAAAAAAAAAGAAAAAAAAAAAAAAAAGAAGAGGACACAAGAACAAAAAAGCTCTTATTTATGGCAGCGCTGACAAACAAGCTGGGGGAGGGGGGGGAGGGGGGGGAGATAATGCCCTTACTAAGACCTTTGTAAGATACCTATGGATTGGGGGGGGGACAGGGTTGTCCTCGTTTCTTTTTTTTTTTTTTTAATAAAAGAATGCAAGACCATTATGTACAGGATGACTTCTGTAGAGAGTTTCATTAATAAAACCTAAAAAAAAAACCCCAAACCCTAAGTCTGACGCAGCGCTGACTCTCTGGAGGTGGGGGGGGCTTCCCTCCCCGGCCTCTCCCAGCAGCAGGGGAGGAGGAGGAGGAGCAGGGGGGAAAGCCTGGGATAAAAATCAGCTTTTTTCTGCACTAACCCCAACTTTGAAGCCCCCACAGGAAGGAGAGAGCGAGGAAGACCGTTCCAGGCTCACGGAGACTCTGGGTTTGCAGGAGCAACACCCTCCTCCTTCCCAAAGGAATGACCAGGTTGCAATAAGGGGACAACAGGAGCATTTTGGGAGGGGAAGAACTAATTTTTCACATTCTTTAGGTCTTTCTTGCCCTTTAAAAAGGCTCAGCTTGTTGCCACCAACGCAGCTCAAGAGAGGAAGCAGAAGGCCAGGGAGAACTTCCCCAGGCAGGGCTACACGGCTGGCTCTGGCAATACTGGGCCCCCAGTGGCTTCAACTGGAAAGGTGGTTCCTGGAACTGGTGGCCCAGGGAGGGGGAAGTACCAAAAGCCCCCAAGCAGAGGGAGGGGCTGAGGCCAGCACCCAGCTGCGATGGAGATGTGGTCAAAGATCCAGTTCCTCTTCAGCAGCAGGAGGAGAGCGGCTGAAGGGAAGGCTCAGCCCTTCACCAAGGGCCCTGCCTGGCCAAAAACTGCAGCCAAGAGAAGAGAAAAAAGCTGTTCTGAGGTATTTTTGATTTTTTTTTCCCCCTTAATTTTTCCTGGTCCACAGTATAAACACAAACCCTGCTCCTCGCCCAACACCAGAATGGCTTCAGGCTGCAAAATCCACACCAGGGGATCCATCTGAGAAAAAAAAAAAAAAATCTCTTAGAGAGAAGAAGCTCAGTGCCCTGAAGAGGAGCCATAAAACCACAAATTATTTCCTGCTGCTCCAAAAGCAAGTGCTATTTCTGGGGGCAGGCAGCAGGGGGGGGGGCTGCAGGGAGCGAGCAGACTCGCCTGGTGCTGCAGCATCTTCTCTCCTGCCAAAAAGCTGCCCCGAGCCTGATTTTTTTCCTGTAGGAAACGCTCTGCGCCACTCACCTTCCAGTCCCTCGGCGGGCAGAGATCCAAGGGATCTCGGGAAGGAGTTGCTGCTCCTACAACTGAAGTGAATCAGAGCCAGAGCCCAGGACTGGTTTCCAGAATTTGGCTTTACTTCGCAGTACAGAAATCATTTGGAGCCTTTGAGGAGACAGGAGAAGCGCAGGCTCTGTCATACCGATACCGCAGCGCCGTTTGGTCCATCCGAGAAGCCCACCAGGGTACAGAAAATACTTCCACATCTTGCCTGCTCTGTAATTTGTTCTCTCAATTTTTATTAAGATTAAAACACAAAGGAGCCTTAGGCACAGCTGTGTCCCAACCGATGTAAACAAGGGTTTTTTTGTTTGTTTTTTTTTTTTAGAAGCTTAAAGTGGAGGTTAAAGTTCTGTGCCCAGAACTAAGCCAACATTTGCTGCTGCTGCTACAAGAGATGTGGGCTTTGTCCAATAATACAACTTGCCACAGAGTTAAGATCGATGGGAAGAGACTTTTTTTTTTTTTTTTTTTCTCTTTTTTAAGGGATGCTGTCCACAATAATGGAGTGCTCAAGTTTCTATTATTTTCCCCGGCTACCAGGTTTGGGTGACAACCGTCACGGCTACTAGCTCACCAGAAGCACATTAATGGTGAAGGATGTTTTTTTTACAAATGCTTAAAAAGACGAAAGGTAAGACACAGCTGTCAATGAGTTATTTCAAAACCTGCCACCAACGTCTACGTCTGCAAAATAATAATAAAAAAAAAAAAGAAAAAACAACAACAACGACAAAAAAAAAAAAAGAAAAAGGAAAAAAAAAAAGGTTCGGTCTTGCCTTTCTCTTACGAGGTTAGTCGTTAAATCAGTCAGTAATTTGCCAGATTCTGGACAGCAGCCCTACTAGAATGAAATAATTAACACATGATATCCAAAAGGGGAACATCATTACCAGTGCAGTACTCTTCAATCTCTCAGAGATGGGATTACAAAAGCAGGCCTTACAATATTGAATTTCATACAGTGTTCATTAAGTTCCTTATATATTCATATTAGCCGATTTTTTTTTAATTTCTCCTAATTAGAGATTCTCATTACTGCAGCTCCTCCTCCCCGTAGATATCGTTCTTCTTGCGTTTCATCTCCTCGAAGTCGAACTCTGATCCCATCATCCTCTTATAAATATCTTTGATGTCGTCGCACGTCGTCTCGAAGTGGGTGGTGGCGTCGTAGGTGCGAGAGATGAAGATCTGGGGAAGAGAAAAACAGCCCCTTCAAGCCTCCAGCCTCTCTCCTCAGCCCCCCCTCGGGCACCCAAACACGGCGCGGAACTCACCTGGCTTTCGGTTCCCAGGTCGGTGGGTGCAAACAGGTCACTGATGCTAACGAACCTGGAAAGGAAGGGAAAATGAAGAGCTTCGAGGTGGTTCTGGAGCATCGATTCGGGCTTGAAAAGGGCTGAATTAAGGACGCTCTGCCCAGCGCAAACGTGGAGGAAATTTGGAGCTTCCACACCTCCGCGCCCCTCTGCCTCCCCCCTTCAGGCCCGAGCGCTCCCAGCGGAGAGGGGAGAAGGGGCTCGTGGAGGCCTTACTTCTGCTCGATGGGCTCCAAGAGGTCCAAGGCCGGCTTGATTTCCTTCTCCGGGTCAGCGGTCTCCACGGTGGTGCTGGCGATGGCGATGTACTTCCCCTGCGCCGCCACGTTGTGCGCGGAGGAGATCATGCAGACGTAGATATCTGGGGAAATGGCGGCACAGCAGCAGGTGAGCAGGCGCCAGGAGAGACAACAACCCTTGGGCTGCCTCATCCCAAAAGCCTCCTCTGACTTGCATGTTCTCCTCCTGCTCCCCTGGCACTTGGTACCTCCTCAGACCACGCTTGAACGAGTTCCATGCCTGCCCTGCAGTCCTACGTGCTCCCAGACCCTTGGCTGATGGGCCCGGGTACGAGCAGCCCTGCAACATCTCCAAAATCCAGTCTCTTGTGGCTGTGACAGCTCCCAAAAGCCCTGGGCAGGGGCACCTCCAACCAGACCAGGTTGCTCAAAGCCCCCTCCAGCCTGGCCTTGAACCCCTCCAGGGATGGGGCAACCACAGCTTCTCTGGGCAACCTGG
>JAOQGL010000001.1:1358717-1376786 GCA_027564165.1 Gallinago nigripennis | reverse complement strand
TCCCTCTCCGGCTCTTTTGTAGGCTCCTTTCAGGTATTGAAAGGCCGTTATAAGGTCACCCCGGAGCCTTCTCTTCTTATACACTGGTTATGCACCAGTTCAGTGATAACACAGATTCCCAGGGCTTGGCGTTTACATTGTTTGTGATGAAGCACCACCTTTCTAATCTATGTACTCTGGACACGTTGGGATTTCACTTCACAAGCGAAAAGCAATCAGCAATCAGGTTAGAGTTCATAACCAGCTTACGCAATAAATAGGTGAGGGCTATAATACTGGGATTTGCTCTGAAAACAAATACAGTCTGCAAAGACTTTACCCTTCTTCTCCAAGCATTCCTTAAAAAGCTACGTAAAACCCAGGGGTGTCAATCCTCTGGGGAAGGATTTTTGTGATCCTTGTGAAAACAAGCTCTGTAGCTACTAAACTTCAAGGAGAGAAGAAAAATTACATCTGAGAGATTATATTGGCCGAACTGGAGAATTACGATGCCCGAGAATGGTGTATTTTCAATAGGAAGCCTTTCCACAAAAAATCAGAGCTACTGAATGGCTGCGGCTGCTAATTTCTGGCATCACCCTGCCATGTCCTGCTTGATCCATGTCTCATGGGGCTCTTTGTGCACTGTCCCCCAGCACAAGGCATCAAAGGATCCTCCCCACCTTGTCCCCTTTCCATGCACCAAGACAAGGATGCGACCCCAAAGCATCCCTCACGGTTGGACACGGAGATAACCAAGGGGTGAGCACACCTTCTGAATTTTCAAAAGGCTTCACCATCCCACATCCAAGCTAAGAGTTGTCTGTTTTCGATTGCTTTGAACATCTGAGAAAAAACCTTTGGGCTGAGCTATCCCCCACTGTCTCGCCTTGGATTGCTCTTGGGAAGATTGAGAAGAAGTGGTTGAGGAATTCTGCTGAGGTTTTGCTTGTTTCTCCTTGGATATAGCACATGGAAGGGTTGTGTTATTAACTATAACTCTCTAATTGGAGATTTTGGGGTAAGAAAAGCTGGATTCTAGGCCAGGATCAGATACCAGTCCAGTGTCTTTGAAGAGAGACAAACTGCTTGTTTTGAGACGCCAGCACCAGGGTGGAGGAGCAATCTCCTTCCTGGGCAAACCTGTTCCTCTGGGCTCACTTTCCAGCTAAGAACAACCCAAATGATGCCTTATACAGCAAAATAGTACAACATCCGACAATTCATCTGCTTCTTTTGAAGCAGATGAACCAAGCTTCTGCTTGATTTGGACATTTAGCCAAGAATTGTTCCATTTCTTATCAGTTCTGAGGGAGCTGGGGGCGTTCAGCCTGGAGAAGAGAAGGCCGAGGAGAGACCTTCTCACTCTCTACAACTCCCTGAAAGAAGGTTGTGGAGGGGTGGTGGTCGGTCTCTTCTCCCAGGTCACATGTGATAGGGCAAGAGGAAATGGCTTCAAGTTGTACCAGGGGAGGTTCAGATTGGATATTAGGAAAAATGTTTACACTGAAAGAGTTATCAAACATTGGATGAGGTTGCCCAGGGAAGTGGTTGAGGCATCATCCCTGGAGGTATTTAAAAGACGGGTAGACGTGGCGCTAGAGACATAGTTTAGCGATGGCTTTTAGCAGTTAGGTTGATGGTTGGACTCGATGATCTTCCAACCTAGACAATTCTATGATTATATTAATATTTGAGAGTACAGTTCATCCCTGCTAATCGCATATGCTAATTACAAAAGTTTGCTAAAAAGTATTTGTAAAGCTCAGGTTCTCAAACTGGAATGATTTCCCATCACATTGGAACCCCTGCTCTTATTTTTATCTTATCTGCAATTAATCAGTCCAAGAAAGAAGCAGTCACCATCCAAAACTGCTAAAACTGTCTCTCTGTCCCAAAGTGGTGCTGCCCACTGTGCTTAAAGGCACCTGGAAAATAAAAATACAACCCTGGAAAAAAAAAAAAAAAGAGACAAATGGAGGTTTTTCCTTACTTAGGAAGAAATTACAGTGCTAACATTTGGTCTTATGGGAGCTATGAAAATATTGAGCATCTCTGAAGAAATACAGGAGCTGGTTTTCTGGTGCTGTGATAATTATCCCTGCTGGGAGTACACAGCAAATGCTCAAGGCAGGCGCAGGGTTTCGAGAGTCGAAAGTAAGCATGACCCACACTTGCAGGGACTAAATGAGGTTGACCTGACACTGCTTCCCACCCAGGAGACTATAAATGCAAAGGACCTTATCCTACGGGTGTTACAAATTGGTTTTAAAAGCTAAACACACTGAATGATAATCATATTATTCTTATTGTTCCTATTTCCATTCCTACTCCTACTCCTATTCCCATTACTATAAAAATTATCGTTATTATGTGAATATGAAGGCAAAGAAGATGAAGAAGATGTCCCCAACACTGGACACTTTGAAGATCCAGCTGGACAGAGTGCTGGGCTACCTTGCCTAGACCATGCTTTTACCAAGGAAGATCCTTGAGGTCCCTTCCAACGTGGTATTCTATGATTCTATAATTGAAGATGAAGTTAAAGAAAAGAAAAAAGATGAAGACAAAGAAGATTAAGAGGAAGAAGACGAAGAGAAAGAAGAGGAAGACGACAAAGAAGACAACAAAGAAGAAAGTGACACTGTAGGCAAAGCCATTTTCTGATAAAAGCTAAAATACACTTCACTTTCACTTACACTTGCTATAGCTTTTACACATTGATGCACGTGGAAACTTCATTTTTTGAATGTAAATTGGTAGATTTGGTCGAAATTAGTGGATTTGCTGCTCAGAGGGACACTCGATGGATATGAGTCCATGTTGTGTTTGTGGCATCTGGGTGGAGAGGATCCTGCCTTTCCAAAAGCTCCTCCTGAGCTTGATGAGAGAAATTGCTCCATGTTGGAGTTCCTGGAAGTGTGATTTTAGCACCAAGGAATCCAGCTGGAGCCAGGCAGGAGGCTGGAAGGGGTCTGTGCAGCTGACAGGGAATCTCCGCTGGAATTTTTGGGGACATTCTTCTCCTTTTCCATCCGGAGTGACATGAGTAGAGGGGAAGGACTGATGAAATCACAAAAGAAGTTTTCTGCCACGGGGTTGCTTTGGGTCTTAACTTCTGCGTTTGTAAGGTCAACAGTGAGAAGCAATGCAGCCTTTAATCAAGAAGAACTAGCAGATTTTTGTGCTGCTATTAAATCAGATAGATAGCATAAATGAAAAGTGGCAAAAGTTACTTATACTGGAACAAATAACCCAATCACAGCCACTGAGGCTGTAAAATTTCCAGCTGGAGGCTTGGACACACCTTCTTTTGCCTGCAAATAACATCCCCAGATGTCTTTTCTTCAAGCCAAATTAATTCTGCTCACATTTTTTTTTTATTTTCTGATAATGAAAAGGAGGATGAAAGACTGGCTCTTTCTACCGTCACTTTCTGGGAGCACTTGAATGTCTATCACATAGAGTTTGTTTCCTCTTTTCCTTTTCCTCAGGGTAAAAAAAATATGTATAATGTCATTCATTAGACAGTGTAACAAATTATAGGCAGGTTGTGTCACGTTGTGGGGTAAACCCTTTCTGTACATTCATCTTTAAAGCTAATACTTGTAAAATGAAGCTTGCCTCTGCTTGCTATTGAAAGCTGTAAATTATGGTAAATTGGAAATCTTTATTTTAAAAGCCTTGCACAGAGAAAATGGTGCTGCATCACTGGAAAGGCCTCCAAGAAACATGCTTCCTCCCTTCTAATTAATGTAGGGAAATTCTCATTGACCTCTATGAGCAGTCAAAGGAAATAGCTGGCTGTAACGGACTAAAAGCTGGGGGAAAAAACCACATTTTTGTGAACAAGATGGTTTACATTTCCCAAATTCTCTCCTGTCTGCAGTTGGCTGCGACTGTGAAAGCTTTGGCTTGGCTTTATGGGGAGACTGGGGGAAAAGCCCAGAGTGGGGAGCACGGCGGTGACAGCCCATTGATGCTGGGGGGCAGCCACTGCTCCCCAGGAAGAACCCACAGCTTGTCCTCGCTGGGAGAGCAGTTGATTTCCTCTCTTCATCATGAGAAAATACTCATAAGAAACATCCTGACTGGGTACACTGCCTGCCCACAGTGGTGCTTTTCTTCCCAAAGACCCCCTGGGAGTTGCAGTTACTTTATATATATATGTTAATAACTTGAAACCTAATGATGTTCAACAAGGGCAAGTGTAGGGTGCTGCACCTGGGGAAGAATAACCCCCTGCACCAGTACAGGTTGGGGGTGACCTGCTGGAGAGCAGCTCTGAGGAAAAAGACCTGGGAGTCCTGGTGGACAACAGGATGCCCACGAGCCAGCAATGTGCCCTTGTGGCCAAGTAGGCCAATGGCACCCTAGGGGGGGATCAAGAAGAGTGTGGCCAGCATGTCGAGGGAGGTCATCTTCTTCTTCTACCCTGCCCTGGTGAGGCCGCTTCTGGAGTACTGTGTCAAGTTCTGGGCTCCCCAGTTCAAGAAGGACAGGGAACTGCTGGAGAGGGCACAGTGAAGGACTACAAAGGTGATGAGGGGACTAAAACATCTCTTTGATGCGGAAGGCCTGAGGGACTTGGGTCTTTTTAGTCTGGAGAAGAGAAGACTGAGGGGGGATCTGATCAATGCCTATAAATACTTAAAGGGTGGGTGTCAGGAGGACGGGGCTGGTCTTTTCTCAGTGGTGCCCAGTGACAGGACAAGAGGAAACAGGCACAAACTGAAACCATGAGGAGGAACTTCTTTCCCGTGAGAGTGACAGAGCTGTGGAACAGGCCACCCAGAGAGGTGGTAGAGTCTTCTCTGCAGACATTCAAAACCTGCCTGGACACATTCCTGTGGGACCTGGTCTGAGTGACCCTGTTCTGGCAGGGAATTGGACTAGTTGATCTTCAGAGATCCCTTCCAACCCCATTCCGAACTTCCAACACATTCTGTGATTCTGGCAACAAGGATATAAAGTATTGGTGAAGTGGTTTTCCTGGATGCTAAACCTGAGTAGCAAGGCAAAGTCCAGTGGTTTCATATGTCTAAACCAGACAGGTTTAGACATGAATGGTTTAGCATGAACAGGAAGACAAGATGTAGTTTTGAAAAAAAACCCCAAACAACTACCTCTCCCTTCTTGTGTATAACAGAACATTTTATAAAGAGACAAAGAGGAAGGGGTGTTTAACTATTTGCAGCCACCATTTCAGAGAGGATTCCTTGGAAATATGGAAAGAAGCCCTCTCCCCCATCCTGCCAGCTGTCTGGTATTCAGCTGATATCGAGATTTAGAACTATAAAGTTTGAAATGGTTTGGAACTGCTCCTTCGAACGCTGTTTTCTTAAACACATGGATGTAATCCATAGGGAAGAGTCCACAATTGCTCCCTCACTCATGAGGAGAACTGCAGGAGCTAATGGTATCTACAGCCTCTCACCTTGCAGAAGCAAGGTTGCCCATGCTCTTCACAAAATGGAGTAACTTATGTTTTAAGATGGTCATTTAAGCATTGAATGAATTAACATCATTGGCAGTATCTAATAAAGGGGGATTTTGCTGCTGGACCTACAGTAGCCTCTGGAAAAGAGCCAGTATCACCGCACTTTCCAAGAGTGGGATTTTAGGACTCAAATCAAAACACACCATGAACTGATATACTTGATGTTTCCCTGTAAACTGGAGAGTATACACATTATTACACCATGTATTCTCCATTCATGGATGATCCCAAATCTGTTTTCTCTCAAATATTAAGACTATACAAAGACACTTTGGTAGATTGCAAGGACTTTCTTCTTTCCCTCCCTCCCATAAAATATTATTTATGGGTAACACCACCTCTTAGCTTCAACCCAACAGCACGTCCCACGATGACAAGAGGGAATTAAAGAAGTCCTCTACCCACCCTCATTTCAGAGACCAAGGGGCCCAGCTTGTTGTTTGTGTTTATGTTGCTCAAAAGAGTAAACCAAACAACTTTTACTGCAACACTCTGGTCCAAGCAGATGCTGTTTGAATTTTTGCCTATAGAAGATTCCACGAAAACAGGCATGGTATCAGGGAATTTGGACAAATTAACCATACTTAAAGAGTAATCAAAACTTTCCACTGGTTGAATGCATCTTGCTCTGAATTTGTCTTTGCTGGATTTGTACAGAAAAGCAGACTCAGAAATACTGTGTAATCCCTCCCTATCAATTATACAACTGGAAAACAAGCCTGTTCCCTGTGAACTGGCATATTGTTCTGGTCATCCCATTTTGCAGATGATGCAAATTCAAGGAAATGTAGATAAAAGCACTTTTAAATGCTCAGAGATAAGGAAAAAATGTTTGAAGATATTGGAGAGGGCTGTGAGAAAGAAGATCTCTCTCAGGAATGGTACAGAGGTCTTGCAACACACCAAACTGAAAAGAGAAAGTAGTAAACCCAGAAGCTCTGAAAGGGAAAGCCACTTAACACAACACATTGTTAGACAGCAGAAGTCCTTACAGACAAAAATCTACCCACAAAACCAGCTGGTGGCTTTACTGTACTGCCTGCGGAGAAAAACATTTAATCCAAAACAGTAGTCCTATTCTAAAGGTTTAGAATCATAGAGTTATCTCTGGATAACTGGAAGGGACCTTTTAGGTCATTAAGTCCAACCATCAACCAAACACTGACAAAACACCACTAACCCATGTCCCTCAGCACCACGTCTGACCAGCTTTTAAATACCTCCAGGGATAGCGACTCCACCACTGCCCTGGGCAGCCTCTTCCAAGGCTTGACAACCCTTCCAGTGAAGAAATTTTTCCTAATATTCAATCTGAACCTCCCCTGGCACAACTTGAGGCCATTTCCTCTTGTCTCATCACCCGTTCCTTGGGAGAAGAGACCAACCTCCCCTGGCTCCACCCTCCTTTCAGGGAGTTGGAGAGAGTGAGAAGGTCTCCCCTCAGCCTCCTTTTCTCCAGGCTGAACACCCCCAGCTCCCTCAGCCGCTCCTCATAAGACTTGTGCTCCAGACCCCTCACCAACTCCATTGCTCTTCTGTGGTTTAAACCAGTCTCTAATTTTCCTGACACCAAAATAAGGGTTGCCTTTGGAACAGATTATCCACAATGACCTTTTACAGGACTCATCTTCTTCCTTGTGGCCACTGCCAGGGACCTGACAGCAGATGGGACACTCTGACATTGATCCATCTGATGTTTCCCTATTTACCAAAGCAGATAAATTGATACCTGCCACCACAACACAGCTCTGTCAGTCCCAGCTGTCCAGATGATGGCAAACCAGCTACCACTGGGGCTTTCAAACAGATTCACAGTTGTTCTTCCTCCACTCTGATAAGTTTGGTCATTGGATTATGGAATTAAGCTCTTTGGTCCTGCTGTGTCAGCATAGCCAGCCGCAGCTGCGGCACATTATGCCCAGGCTCCTCTGGCTGCCTCCCAACTGGCTGCTCTTGCCACCACGCTCTCCCAGAAAGGACATTTTCTACTGCTCTGCTGGGAAGGACACAAGAAGAATGCATCTTGGCTTTCCATCTGATACCACCTGGAGAGGTGCAGAAACTCCCTTGTTTATGCTGTTCCGAGGAGCAGCACTCTAGGAAGCCACAAGCAGCAAGCCTGCTGACAACTTATGTTGGGTTTTTAATTCAGTACTTGAGGGGAAAGCATGTGTTTTATTGTGTAGAACAAGCTGACGAGGAGCATTTTGCTGTGCCAGAAGGTTCTGACAGTAAACATAGCTTTACTGGCAATATAACTGTTGCCTGGTAGATGGTTTCTAGATAGCCAGGTGGGTGATATTAAAAAACAAATAGATCATTAGAAAACAGGACCAGCAAAATCGCGTTTATTTATTTTTAAGAACAAATCAAGCAGGCAGCCCAGCAGCAGAGCTTGGCAAGTGTCTTATAGCACACAGAGACCCCCATGAAGAAGGCATCAGAGGAACCCCTAAAACACTTATAAATGGGAAAATAAAGCTGAGGGGACAGATGGATAACATGCAGCATCACAAAAGAAAAATGTAGTGGAGTTGAGAAATGTATTTTTGATGTAAGAGTGTGTAGCAAGACAGTGAAGGTGGTGAAAGGGGACCTTGACTTGACACTGGAGGACAAGGAAGATGGCTTTTCTAGTGGTATTTTCAAAGAGTACCCCTGGAAGGCTGTGATGGTACAGCCAGACTAAGTAGAAGAGGGTAAGGGACTAAAAGAGAATTTAGCCATGGGGTTGGAAAGAAAAAGAGGGATGTTAGCTATGGAGAGAGGTCAGCAGCAGCCAGATCTGAAGGCAGAGTGTGGGGTGAGGCTGGATGGAGACTGGGGTCCTCTCATGAGGGGTACAATATTGTTTGTTGGTGGTGATGGTGAAGGGAGGATGAGAAGGTTTGGAAACCAGGATGAGGGAAAGCAAGATGCTGAGCAGCATGATTTTGGGTGAAACAATCAGAATATGAGCTTCAATTGCTTTGAGCAACCTGGTCTGGTGGGAGGTGTCCATACCTATGGCAGGGGGTTGGAATTTGATCATTAAGGTCTCCTTCAACTCTAACTATTCTGATTCTAATTCACATCAAGGTTCTGCACAATGCTTGCCATCCTTTATTTAGCGTGCAGACATAAATAATTTTTTTTCCCCTAGTCCTGTTGCAGATCATTCTTACCTTTCTGTCACAGGATATTTTATTAGCTGAATTTTTCAGAGCAGGGGGTGCACGGCAGCCTTTAAGACCCTTGCAGACATCTCAGACCTTGTCAGCAAACAATCTGCAATTTTCTGAGTAAACCTATCCCCAAAAAATTTGTCTCAGAAAATTACCTTCTGAAACTACATTCTTCTTTCTATTGAAAATGAAACCCAAACAGGATGCCTAATTCTGAGACACCCAGTATTTAAGGAACATTAATTCTGCCCTGCTATCAAAAGGAGCACAATTACTCACACCTTTTGACCTCTCCCTGCACTTACATACATTTCAGTGTCACTTTAGTACTAACATTCTGTCTTTGCCAATTTTAATTGATGCTGTGAGCAGATGTCCTGGCTCTGAATGTGCAGATGTCACAGAGACAGGCGAGGAAGAGAACGTTGGTGGCTCCACGTAGGCAACATCAGTGCCACGGGCTTACCTGCAGCCGTGACTCTCTCCTGCAACCAGAAAGGTAACGCATCCCCGGATTTCCCATCTGGATCTTGCCTCGAACTTGTGCCGAGCTGGAGAACACCTGCAACAAGGAAGAAAAAAAGTTTAGTGAAATGCCAGCTCCTCGTTCACAGAATCACAGAATGATGTGGGGTTGGAAGGGACCTCTGGAGATCATCTAGTCCAACCCCCTGCCAAAGCAGGTCCATCCAGAGTAGGTCCTGCAGGAACGTGTCCAGGTGGGGTTTGAATGTCTCCAGAGGAGACTCCACCACCTCTCTGGGCAGCTTCCTCCAGGGCTCTGCCACCCTCACAGGAAAGAAGTTCTTCCTCATGTTGATTGAGATGGAACTTCCTCTGTTCAAGTTTGTGCCCATTACCTCTTGTCCTGTCACTGAGCACCACTGAGAAAAGACCAGCCCCGTCCTCCTGACACCCATCCTTTCAGTATTTATAGGCATTGATGAGATCCCTCCTCAGTCTTCTCTTCTCCAGACTAAAAAGACCCAAGTCCCTCAGCCTTTTCTCATCATGTTTGCTAATAAATCACCTCCTTTTAATTTTATCCCAGAGGTGGCAAGCATGAAAAGACTTTCCTTATGTCACGAGAAAGAGCATCCCAACGTTCCCAACACGGTAAGTGAAGGCAGCATCGTTTCCTCTGCTACAAAAAAATGCTGGCAACACCAGCGGATTAACGTCCCAGATCTGCAAAGTTGTTCCTGCTGTTTCCACTTGGAAGCGGCAGCATCTTAAATGACATTATTGATATTAATTTCTCACCATTTAGGACACAGCACCCAGGGCAGAGGCAGTTCATCAAGTCCCAGGCAGCTACAGGGCTGACACATGTCAAACTTTCATTTTATGGATCTTTTCTGTGGATGAAATACTGAATGTTTTGGGGCACAGTCCTTCCCCAGTGTGACCAAACAAGGGGGGGATTGTATTTTCACATTACTCCTCCTCATTAAAGTTGCTGCTGCCATTAAGTCTGCATTAAAAGAAAAATACTAACAAAACAATGAAAAAACCAATAATTCCCCCAGGATTAGATGGTTCAAAAGCAAACACACTGACAGAGCAAGCCTTGGGGCACGTTTTTCTTTAGATCAGGTGTTACCCATACTGACCTCTGGAGGTTCCAGGATCAAACCTCATTGATCTGCCAGCCATGGGAGGTTACTTCAACAGTGTAGCAGAAGGTTTAATGAATGTTTCTTCAACATAAAATATCACTTATTCCAGCAGGCAGGTTGCAGCACAGGCAGCACCTAAACCCTTAAGTGGCTTCCTCTGAAGAACAACTCTCACAGATAAATATAAGCTGGTTCAAACATAGAATCAGAAAGTGGGTTGGGTTGGAAGGGACCTTAAAGATCATCCAGTTCCAACCCCCTGCCATGGGTAGGGACACCTCCTACCAGACCAGGTTACTCCAAGCCCCATCTAACCTGGCCTTGAACCCCTCCAGGGATGGGGCAGCCACAGCTTCTCTGGGCAATCAGGGCCAGGGTCTCACCACCCTCATAGTCAAGAATTTCATCCCTAAATCTCCCCTCTTTTAGTGTCAAACCCTTCCCCCTCCTCCTAGGGCTCCCCTCTCTCATCAAGAGTCCCTCCCCAGCTTTCCTGGAGCCCCTTGAGGGATTGGAAGGGGCTCTAAGGTCTCCCTGGAGCCTTCTCTTCTCCAGGCCGAACCCCCTCAACTCTCTCAGCCTGTCCTCCCAGCAGAGGGGCTCCAGCCCTCCCAGCATCTCCATGGCCACCTCCAGCCCCATTCCAACAGTTCCATGTCCTTCCTGTGCTGAGGACTCCAGAGCTGGCCTCAGTATTCCAGTAGAGTCTCCCCAGAGCAGAGCAGATGGGCAACATGATCTTGACAACTCCACAAGTGAGACATTAATGCCCATTAAACATGACAGTTGAGCTATGGAAATCAGTAAATCTGGTGACCACTGGAGTGCTGGAGGGAAGGTGATTCTGCTAATATTTTGTGTGCTTCTGCTGGAGACAGGGGTCTCCGCGGGTTATCCTCTCGGCAAAAAGTGGGCCTAGGCAACTCCAGGTTGGTGCAGAAGGGCAGTTCTCCTCCTCCTGCAGTTGTAAAATGGGTATATGGAGCTAGTTCTCCTAATTCAGCCCTCTCTTTTGTCCTGGTACAGGAGAGAGACTCTACACGGTTCAACAGCGACCCATTTCAGAAACCTCTCAATAGCTTCAGAGGACTCACAGCACTTATGGTCAGATCTTCACTCTTCAATCAAGATAAGACAACACTGATCATAACAAACAATCCTCTCCCTGAGCTGAATTGTAACCCCATGGAATTTTACACTGAAAAGCATCTTGGAACGGTAGAATACTTCGTTAATCAATACACAAGAAATGAGCTTAAGCTATCTAGAAGGTCTTTTGAGGGCTGGAGGGTCACAGCTCTAAGGCAATGTTTAGTGGGCTGGGAAGTTGATTTTGAACTTTGGACCAAAGACTCTGTTTTTTGAGTGCAGCAGATCATTTCAATGGGTTCAATGGTAATCAAATCGTATCCACTGGGTCCACTTTCCATGATCAACAAACCGATCCCTTAGACTTGCTATACAATGGAGTCCTCTAGAGCATGGAGTTAGGAATAGGAAGAGGATGTGGGTTTTGGGGTGCTCCTCACTTAAAATTGTATTACACATAACAAAAAACCATACCCACTGACTCAGTGGGTTCAGTTCTGCCTAGCTGTAGGGTCAAAGTCTGAGAGAATTCACTAATGCCACCAAGACAAGCCATTTCCACCCCATTTTCCCCAATTGCCTTCACCTTTGCATGGTCTTGGCTGGGAAGCTCAGCTGCTGGCTATCACCTATATGCAGATAAAAAAAAAACATCCAGTGGAAAAAAACCAAACAATAAAATTGGTCCTGTTGCTTAAGGGATTATGGTAAAATCAGTTTAATGCCTCCATCCCCTGCAGGATTGGCAGCAAATATTGTTATCAAGTTCTTCAACTTCTTGACTGCAAAATGGAGGTAACAAAAGTCTAAATGGACCTGGGAGTCACTGCTCAGATCAGTGCTGAGTGTGGGGTTTCACTCATGTCTTTTGGGTCTGCTTGCTTGTTCCATAGAACCATAGGATGTTTTGGGTTGGAAGGGACCTTAAAGACCATCTTGTTTCAACTACCTGCCATGGGCCATAGGAGATGCTGGGAAGACTGGAGCCCCTCTGCTGTGAGGACAGGCTTAGAGAGTTGAGGGAGTGCAGCCTGGAGAAGAGAAGGCTCCAGGGAGACCTTATAATGTCCTTCCAGTACCTGAAGGGGGGCTACAGGAGAGACAGGGAGGGACTCTTTTTCAGGGATTGTAATGACAGGACAAGGGGAAGTATTTTTAAATTGAAAGAGGGGAGATTTAGATTAGATACTAGAAAGAAATTCTTTACTGTGAAGGCAGTGAGGCACTAGCCTAGGTTGCCCAGAGAAGCTGTGGATGCCCCATCCGTGGAGGGATTCAAGGCCTGGTTGGCTTTGAGCAACCTGGTCTGGTGGGAGATGTCCCTGTCTGTGACAGGGGGGTTGGAACCAGGGGGGGTGAACCAGCTCTAACCATTCTATGATTCTGCATCTCAGCTGGCTTCACATGGTAGTTCTGGAAAACACACCTGCATGTATTAGGATGGCTGTGTTACTGCCTTCCCTACAGCTTAAGCCTCTTTGGTCTCCATTGCTTCCCTCCTTTAGCAGTTATTCCATTTACTTTCACTTTCTCACAGAAACACCTTGCCCATCCACACCTCCTCATTCCTGATACAAAATCTCTTTGCTGTACCTTGAACAACTGCCAGGAACTTAGCTCTTGTGTTACAGTTGATGTTTCCATCCTGCCTCAGAGTCTCTAGTTCAGTTTCACTATGCATTTTCTTCCAGAAGATCGCTCCCAAGCGTCCGGTTCACTTTACCTTGCTGAAGTCACAACGGAAGGAGCTGACAGAGCCAAGGACTCTGCCATTTCCTGGGGAAATGGCTGGGAAACATTTTATGCTCAGGTGCCGTTGAACCCTTTCCCTTTCTTACATAATTCCTACCAGAGAACTATCGTGAATCTTGAGCTGTAACTTTGACCTGAAGCTAAGAAAGGGACCCAGAGCACATAGAAAAGCTATGATTTATCTCTTCTAAATGCAAGGAGAAAAGAAAGCTGTTTAAGTGTTTTCAAGTGGTGATTAAGATCCTCAAACAGTTTTGATCGATAAGAAAGAATGACCCTGCATAAATGTTTTAGCCTATGTATTTCCATGCCTTCTCATCCTCCTTTGCTATCTGTTCTCCCAGGCCACCACGGCTGCCATTCCTGGTTTTAAAACGGTGCTCGGGTAGGCTGTGGTGGGAGTCTCTCCTCCCAGCACAGCACAGGTATTGAGCCCAAGAATAAACCTCCCAGCAGGGTAATAGCTGGACTAGAGCACTTAATAGCTAGAGAAAGGCACTTAAAGGGGCTCTACTTCACCCTAAATCAACATTTACAGAGTCACTTCAGGACTTGTGGTTGCAAGAGAAACCAGTAAGTCTGCCTTAGCCTTGGCCTGACAAGGAACAGGACATGCTGGGCCCAAGGTCATGCAATACCCACTCATCTTGTTCTGCCTGACACATGAAAAGGACTGCTCATTTTGTTATTTGCATGATTTTCCACCTGTTGAGCACTCAGAAGCCTAATCGAGTAACACAAAACTATCCTTGGGACCTCATGCTGCTTTCCTGAGTCTGCTTGTCATTTCACACCCTAGGTTCTCTGAAGAGAGCGACTTTGAGTCTAAAGGACAGTTCTCAAAAACCTTTGCCAGGAAGCAAATAGAAAGGCAATATCCACAACTCCGCTACCAAGCCCTCCCTGAACCAGGTGGGAAATTACTGTTCCTTGAAAAGGGGAAAGAAGGGTGGGTTGAACAAATCCAGCACCCAGCCATCGCCTCCTGCACACCTTTTATTAGGTCAGAAGCAAAGAGAAACCTGTGTCTAGTTCCTTGGGAAGCTGTAGGAGAAAACCAGAGGGTGCAGGGAAGGTGAGACACAGACTTGGTACCCTCCAGCCCATGGGTAATAATCCATAATAAGATAAAAGATTCTCCTTTTCCATCTTACTACAAGCCATCCTCTTTACAAGATCTATAGAAGTCCACCAATCATTCTCCATTCATCTGTGGCAAAGATACCATCAGTAAAGATTTACTGGTGGTGAGACCTCTCAGCCCTCTGAATAAAAGCTGCTGCTCTGGCAGCTGTAGTCATCCTAAACCCATGCAGCAATTCTCCAGCAAGAACACGTTTGTATCATCCCTTATAACATTGGTCACCATTTAAGACCCCTATGTAATCACTACAGCTTTGTGAAGAAGCTATGCCAGTTTGACATCTATTTTTAAGTTGATTAAGCTAAACTTTCATGGGCACGAGGGCCAGTGTCTCCTAGAGGAAGAGACATGAGCACATCACAGGTGAGGTAAAATGTGACTTGCCATCTTGATACCAAAACAACCAACTCTACGCTCCCTGCCTTCTCTTTCTCCTTTTCTTCCATCCTGTGTTTGCTTCAGCATTGCTGCTGCCTCTCAGCCTTTTCCCCTAAGTTGCATCAAACTAATTTAGCACTCAGACCTTAACATTGCAATTATCAGAGCCCCCGTATCCCACTTGCTCTTCAGGACAGCTCTTCCCTTTACACAGAGCTCTCCACTTCTCTTTGTAAATGCCAAACTCCATGCTTGGTACTGCTTCATCTTCAATCCTAAGACTGGATCCATTCCCTCAGTACTTCTGACAAGAGCTGGGCTTCTAATTTTATAGAAAGAGGAGCAGGTAGACCTGGAGCCAAAGGAATCATCTCTGAAAACAATCAAAAGCAAAAGATCCTCTGTTGAAAATCAAGGTCTGTAGGAGAACTGAGAGAAGGGACATGATGGCTGCTGTAGAAAATTAACGAGTCTGTCCTGAGAGTAACAGATAGAGCACAAAGAAAAGAAAAGCCTTATTGGTGAGATTCCCTTAAAGGAAGGAATCTCCTTCCCTCACAGTCTGAGGGAAGAGGAGCAGGTGCTAGAGATGGCCCTCTGCTATAGGCAGGAGAAGACATGGAAAAATCCAGCCACTGAAAACAGGCAAGCAGGTGCTGGATATTATTGTATATGGGTGTCAACATGCTGCCAGGATCAGTTCTTCCAAGGCTTCAGATGCAGCCCTAAGGATTTTGGAGGGAGAGGGAAACATTTGGCTCGCAAGTGGTGCTAATCTGAAATTAGAAACAGAAATCCCTGCTCTGATTACCTGGGAGAACCTGAAGCATGGACTTTAGCTCACTCTCCTCCAGGGAATTTCCAAGTTTGAAATGCTCAAAAAAGTACCCATGATAATACTCACTAGTAACACCTGCTGAACACTGTATCTCTATCTCTCACCCCAAAAGATCACCACCTTTTGATGTGCAGACCATCTACTTGCAAAGCAACGTATCAAGTGTGAGAAGGGACAGGCTAAAGCCAGGGAGGCCCTCAGCCACTTCACATGGCGGGTGCTTGAAGTAGGCAGGAGCCAGTTTTTCAGCTGGCCCCAAAATGTGCCCAAATAACACACACGAAAATGCCCTTACATGAAGTGCAGACACAGAATCATGAAATAATAGAATTGTTTAGATTGGAAGGGAAGTTTCAGATCATCCAGTTCAAATATCAACCTAACACCAACAAAAACACCACTAAACCATGTTGCTCACCACTATGTCTACATGGCTTTTAAATACCTCCAGGGATGGTGACTCCGCCACTTCCCTGGGCAGCCTCTGTCAAGGCTTTATAACCTTTTCAGTGTCAAAATTTTCCCTAATATCCAATCTGAACCTCCCCTTGCACAACTTGAGGCCATTTCCGCTTGTCCCATCACCTGTGACTTGAGAGAAGAGACTGACCTCCCTGGCTACACCCTCCTTTCAGGGAATTGGAGAGAGCAAGAAGGTCTCCCCTCAGCCTCCTTTTCTCCAGGCTGAAGAACCCCAGCTCCCTCAGCTTCTCCTCACAAGACTAGTGCTCCAGACCCCTCACCAGCTCCGTTGCCCTTCTCTGGACACACGCCAGCCCCTCAATGTCTTTTTTTGTGGTAAAGGGCCCAAAACAGGACATAGCACTCGAGGTGGGACCTCACCAGTGCCCAGTACAGGGGAACAGTCACTGCCCTAGTCTTACTCATCACATTATTGCTGATACAGGTCAGGATGCTGTTGGCCTTCTTGGCCACCTGGGCACACTGCTGGCTCATACTCAGCTGGCTGTCAACCAACACCTCCACGTCTTTTTCCACTGGGCAGCTCCAGCCCCTCTGTCCCCAGCCTGGAGCATTTATGGGGTTGCTGTGACCCAAGTGCAGGTCCCAGCACTAGGCCTTGGTGAACATCACACCACTGACCATCGATCCAGCCTGTCCAGATCCCTCTGTAGAACCTTTCTACCCTCAAGCAGGCCAACCCTCTCGCCTAACTTACTTTTGCCTGCAAACTTACTGAGGGTGCACTCGATCCCCTCATCCAGGTCATTGATAAAGATATTAAATAGAAGCAGTCCCAATACTGAGAGCCAGGGAACGCACGCTGGGGCTGCCTTGCTGAGCAAATGTCTGTGCTTCCTCACAGGCCCGCTGCTGGCTCAGACACGAAGCAAGATGTCAACCTGCTCACCAGAGCCTTTGTCCCTCTCCGACCTTCTCCAGACCCACCGCATCATCACCGTGCCCGGCAGCGATGACTTCCAGCAGGGACAGCAGCTGCAGAGAGGCTCATCAGCACCCACCACCCAATAAACCCTTCCATTACCTCACGGGCGGCCATCGCTGTGGGGAATGGTGCCACAATGGGGTGTCCATATCACCTCTGGGTGGTTTCTTTGGGTTCTCATCACCATGAAGGAGACTGTTCGCACTCCATCTTTCAGAAAGACCTTGTTGAGGTGTTAATAACTTATGACAGCTCCTTTTTGGCTTTATTATTTTTAGAAAGGGCAGGGGAGAGGAAAGCAGAAGTCCCCTCAGAACGCAGCAGCAAGGACATTGCTGCTGAAATACCTAAGCGCCAGGCAAAGGTGCTTCACCTCTCCCTTCTGAGGGGAGCTGGTGGCTGAAATGTGTGTTTATTTTTTTGCCAATGGGGCTCAGATGGTTGGTTTGTCTGCCTGTCTGTGCGTCAAGCAGTGAAGGCTAAACACCCCCTCACAAAATGGCGGCGCGGCCCCTTTAAGACGTGCCCGCACCCTGGCCCGTCTCGTCCCCTCTCCCTCAGAGGCGGGAGAAGGGGCGTGGCTTGGAGTCACTGAAGGCGCTCAGCGTCCCCGAGTGGGTGAAAGAGTTGAGTGACAGCACGCAAACCAATGAAATAGCAGAGGTTGAGCCGGGCAGGCGGTTCTTCCGGTGGGCCCTCGCGCGGCGGCGCAGATCGAAGGGAAGGGGCGCGATCTGCGGCGACATGATAAAGAAGTTTGACAAGAAGGACGAGGAGTCCGGTACCGGCCTGGCGGCGGCGGGGAGGGAGCTGGAGGCGGGCCTAGGGGGTGGGCACGGCGGCACGGCCCCGAGGGGAGCGTTACTTAGGCGTCTAGTGGGCGCCGCGGCCTGTAACGGCCGCTGAGGTGAGGTGCGGGCAAGGGAGTAACGGCCGCTGAGGAAGGAGGCTTCGCCTGCTTTCTAGTGCAGTGGCCTCACTCGGAGTCTCCCTTCGGGATGCCACTTTGCTCTCGTGAGACCTCACCTGGAGCACTGTCTGCAGGTCTGGAGCCCTTGACATAGGAAGGACGTGGACCTGATGGAGCGGGTCCAGAGAAGGGCCACGAAGATGATCAGGGTGTTGGAGCACCTCTGCTCCGAGGACAGGCTGAGGGAGCTGGGGTTGTTCAGCCTGGAGAAGAGGAGGCTCCGGGGAG
>JAOQGL010000001.1:1344253-1357034 GCA_027564165.1 Gallinago nigripennis | reverse complement strand
AATCACTAAACCATGTCACTAAGCACTATGTCAACCCATCTTTTAAATCCCTCCAGGGATGGTGCCTCCACCGCTTCTCTGGGAAGCCCATTCCAAGGCTTAATAACCCTTTCAGTGTAAACATTTTTCCATATATCCAATCTGAACCTCCCCTGGCGCGACTTGAGGCCATTTCCTCTTGTCCCATTGCCTGTTCCTTGGGAGAAGAGACCGACACACACACCTCACACACCCCCTGCCTACACCCTCCTTTCAGGGAGTTGTAGAGGGCAAGAAGGTCTCCCCTCAGCCTCCTTTTCTCCAGCCTGAACACCCCCAGCTCCCTCAGCCGCTCCTCACAGGACTTGTGCTCCAGCCCCCTCACCAGCTCCGTTGCCCTTCTCTGGACACACTCCAGCCCCTCAATGTCTTTTTGTGGTAAAGGGCCCAAAACTGGGCACAGCACTTGAGGTGGGGCCTCACCAGTGCCCAGTACAGGTAGACGGTCACCTCTCGAGCCCTACTCACCACGCTGTTCCTGATACAGGCCAAGATACCATTGACCTTCTTGGCCACCTGGACACACTGGTGGCTCATGTTCACCAACAGTTGACCAACGCCCCCCAGGTCCTTTTCTGCCAGGCAGCTCCAGTGACTTCTCCCCAGGCCTGTAGCGCTGCAGGGGGTTTTTGTGACCCAAGGGCAGGACCCAGCACCTCAGCTCGTTCATTGTACTGTGTAATGGGTTTTCCTGTTACTCTTTGAATACTTCAAGAATGACTGCAAGTGGTGGGCTCAAACGTAGTGCAAAGAGATATAAGTAGGAACTACATAGTTTCCTTTTTTTTGTTCCTACAGACTAGTGGTGTTTTGCCTACCGATGCTATGGAAAGAATTAAGTTGTTTTGCTTTTCTTTTACAGTATTTTTGCTAGTTTCAGATGTTAAAGTGAGTCAAGTGACAGGAATATGCTCATCGGGATACATTTTTAGAATGTAAAAAAGTTATAAGCTACTTGGTTGAAAACAAATTGCTTTACTTCTTATGGTGAAAGAGAAATTATTGTTGGGTTACAGTGTAATACAGTATTTATTCTGTGTTTGTAGGCACGAATCTTTAATGAGACACCTATAAATCCTCGAAAATGTCTGCATATCCTTACCAAGATCCTTTACTTGCTGAACCAGGTAATTTACCATTTTTTCCCAGCCGGAATGAATATTCCTGAAGTTAATTTCTGATACCTTTCAGTGTGAAAGTTTTCTACCTCTTCCTCCCTTCAGACTTGGGAGGTTGCTTTTGAGGAGATCAAAAAATTGTTTATGCTGTAGTATTCTCTTCTCCTTTCCAATTTTGCCATTGAGATGAGGGAGATGTGTGTCACTGAAGACTTCTTTGAGAGCCAAGCGAGAGCTGCTGTTTGGTCTGTGTTCACCAATGTGGTCAGTTTTAATTGGCACCAGTTGTCTTTAAGTAGATTCCATTTAAGCAGGGGGGATCCTTGTGCTTACAAGCGTGACACAAAACTAACTGCTGATAATTTGATGCCAAAAGAGGAAACACAGACTACTTTACAAACTATTCTGCCGCTGTGGATGGCATTTCTATTGGAACCAAGTAGATAATGGTGGTAAATTTGACACGTACTCCCCAGGAAACATAAGGTGAGGGAGGGACTGCTTCTCACATGAGGAAAAAGTCTTCAGAGAAAAGATTCTTCATGTGGTGTGTTTTTAGATATTACAAGTTGGGCTTTAAAGCTGGAGGTGGCTAGATAGTGGTGGTGTTTTTTCTCATATTGCTTTTGTGCTATTTTCAGGGTGAACACTTTGGAACCACTGAAGCCACGGAAGCTTTTTTTGCAATGACCAGATTATTTCAATCTAATGATGTAAGTACCTGATGTTTACCACTTGCTGCCTCCCTGGTTTTTTCTGGATTTGCAGTAATTGCAAAACAGTTGGATACTGGGAGGTGGGAGGAGAGTGAGGCAAGTACTTCAGAGAACAAGCTTTGCACACAAAGTACTTGCTGAAGGCAATTCATGGTTTGGAAACAAATGACTGACTAATAACATACAGTTACTCCTGCAGGTTGTTTTTGGTGGTGTTCGTTTTTTTTTCCAAGTTGAATTACTGTTGTAAAGAACATGAATAATGACAGAAAGCCTTAATACACAAAATAGTATAATTTTAATGGCTGTTTCTTACACTTGCAGGTAATAGCCTTCTGCTTAATTCAGAATTTAAAAGTTGCCTGTAGATCAAATACTGCAATTCTCTAGAACAACTTGCTCTGTTCATAGAATCATCTCAGTTAGAAGGGACTTCAAAATCATCTAGTCCAGCCATCAACCTAACTCTGATAAAAATCATCATTAAACCATGTCACTAAGCACCATGTCAACCCATCTTTTGAATACCTCCGGGGACGATGGTGCCTCAACTGCTTCCCTGGGAAGCCTATTCCAAGACTTAATAACCCTTTCAGTGTAAACATATTTCCTGATATCCAATCTGAAACTCCCCTGGTGCAACTTGAAGCCATTTCCCATCCCTTGTGACTTGGGAGTAGAGACTGACCTCCCCCTGGCTACCCCTCCTTTCAGGGAGTTGTAGAGAGCCAGAAGGTCTCCCCTCAGCCTCTTTTTCTCCAGGCTGAACACCCCCAGCTCCCTCAGCTGCTCCTCATAAGCCTTAATCTCCCAACCCCTCACCAGCTCTGTTGCCCTGTTTCATGAATCACCATGAAGTCAAGGGATGAGACCATCCTAAAAATGCTGGATTAAACTTTGGACTTCATCCAATGTCAAGTCCTTCTCTAATCTCTTTTGTAGAGAGTGTAAGAACTTGGAGGAGTATGTTTCATGGGATAGACCTCATTAGTTTTTTGTTACAAAATTAACTGGCACTTCAGGTTTTTAGAGATTTGGCCGGGGAAGGTTGCACATGTAATTGTTTAAAGATAGAATGAAAATTTTGGAAGTACAGACTGTCTGAGACTGTTCTGATATCCACGTTTTAGAAAGGGAGGTTGTTTTTTAATGTAAATATGTTTTGAAAAAATTAAAATGATCTATGTGTTATTGTAAAAGAAAGATAGACATGTGCACAAAGCACTGACAGAGGAAGCTCTTTTTAAAGTTTTTAACTGATAATTGTGAGGCTTCTGCATGCAGAAATTATGTATCATTTCTTTCATGATGTGGATTTTTTCTTTTTAGTCTTATTATTTTATAAGATATTCTCTTATTCTTCCTGTGTGGTTTTTTTTGATAACAGAGTAAGGCTGTTATCCAGTTATCAAACATGATTTTACTTTTGTGTTTGATTTTTGTATAGATGAAGGGAGCAGAGAGTTCAAAATTTACATATTTTAACAGTTTTCTGCGATATGCTTTCACAGCAAACCCTTAGAAGAATGTGTTACCTCACTATCAAGGAGATGGCCAATATTTCTGAGGATGTCATCATTGTCACAAGCAGGTAGAACTTACAGAAAACACGGTATCGGAGCTCTGAAACAAGTAGCTGCTTCTTAATGTGTTTGTTTTAGCTGCTCTTTTTTTCTGTACTTGTATGCTTCATAAAGGATTTGAAGCAAGGGAAGACATATTATTCATGATACAGAGTATATGTCACCATAGGAAACGTGAATTTCTGCCTACCCTGTTACACTTTTCTAAAAGAGCAAGAGGTTTGCCTACAGTCTATCAATTGGTTGCTACGTTGTTTTCTTGTTTGTTCTTTTAAAGCTATAGTTCTTTAATGGTTTTGTGAAAACTTGGGCTGTGACTTCTGTTTCACTTGGCTGTCAGGGCAGTTTGGGGAAAAGTGGAGCAAAGCTCAGTTCAGTCTGCCAACTGAACTATCAGGTTTTTTTTTTGAAAGCAGAGTAGATGTTACAGTTGTTGCGGGAGCAAAAATTGCCTCTGTGGCATGTATTAAGCAATTAGCAATTAGTTTTATTTTAGATTTGTTTAATGCTGTTCAGCAAACTCAACTTTGCTATCATCTGAACCAAAATTTAATGTGGTAGAAAGAAGAGCAGCACCAAGAATTAGAATGGCTGAGCTAAATAAACCAGACCTATGGCAAAGTAATATCATGGACTATGCATTTTGTAATGTTCTGTATTTCCATGGAATCTGATGTTAATAATTTTCAGATACCTTTTTCTTAAGAATTTGTTTCTGGCCAATACTAGAGTGTAGCAGTTACGAGGTAACAGCTAAATGAGATGGGGGTGAATGTCACAAAAGAACCAAGACATCAAGATATTAAAGAAGTGCTCACAGGGTGTCTTTGATTATTTTAGTTTGACCAAGGACATGACAGGGAAGGAAGACGTGTACCGAGGCCCGGCCATCAGAGCACTCTGCAGGATCACCGATGTAAGTACAAATCATAGAATCATAGAATTGTCTTAGGCTGGAAGGAACCTTTAAGATCATCTAGACCAACCATCAACCTAACTCTGATTTAAAAAAAAAAAACAAAACAAAAAACCAACCACACAAAACACCCAAAAAACCCAGCCCATAACTAAACCATGCCATTAAGCACTATGTCAACCCATCTATTTTTAAATCCCTCCAGGGATGGTGCCTCCTATTTTTAAATCCCTCCAGGGATGGTGCCTCCACCACTTCCCTGGGAAGCCCATTCCAAGGCTTAGTAACCCTTTCAATGTAAATATTTTTCCATATATCCAATCTGAACCTCCTCTGGCACAACTTGAGGCCATTTCCTCTTGTCCCATTGCCTGTTCCTTGGGAGAAGAGAACGACACACACACCCCACACACCCCCTGCCTACACCTTCCTTTCAGGGAGCTGTAGAGGGCAAGAAGGTCTCCCCTCAGCCTCTTTTTCTCCAGGCTGAACACCCCCCAGCTCCCTCAGCTTCTCCTCACAAGACTTGTGCTCCAGATCCCTCACCAGCTCCGTTGCCCTTCTCTGGACACACTCCAGCCCCTCAATGTCTTATTTTGTGGTAAAGGGCCCAAAACTGGACACCCCACTTGAGGTGGGGCCTCACCAGTGCCCAGTACAGGGGATATCTCTCGGAGAGATGAGTGTTTTCAAAACAAAAAGTCTACTCTCTTGTAGGGTGTATTCTTTAAGTAGTGATGGAACTCCTGCTTTAGGGAGGGCTGCTCCGAAGTCCTCTGCAGCTGTGAGGAACACTGTGGAGCAGCAGCAATGTAAACACAGAATTAGAAGACAGGAGCTTTGGAGCTCTTGTTTCTGATCTGAGCTTACTTTGCAGGAGGCTTTGATCATGTCACTGAACCTTCAGGACTGGATATCTCCCTTGCAGAACCATGTGTTTTCAGAATTAGCTCAAGATTATTTTTTTTTTTGAGGGCCTTTTGAATACACTGTGCATATATTTTTGCCTTATGCTGGTTTTATGCTCTCCTTCCAAAGTATCAACACTTTTTTTTTCTCTTTCATAGGGTACAATGTTACAAGCCATCGAGAGATACATGAAGCAAGCCATTGTGGACAGAGTCCCCAGTGTGTCCAGTTCTGCACTGGTGTCTTCCTTGGTAAGTAAAGTGGTAGATTATTGTAAATCTGTGCATTGTGTTGTGGCTGGGAAGGGTAGTCTGTTGCATGTGTAGCTCTGCCTGACCTTTCTTTTGTTCTTTTTTCATCTCCTTTCTCATTTTATATGTTTCTTCTTCATCTCCTTGCTGGAAAATAAACAAAAAATAGTAGCAATGGAGTTTTCTTTGTCTCAAGCAGACTCTCTCTTCTCAAATTCCTTCCTTGACATTCTCTTGCTTTAGAGTACATCAGTTGTAACAACCTGAAGTGCAAAGTGCTCAGTCATCTTTCTATGCAATTAGAACATTAATTTCCTTGGGGAGGGGCCTTGTCTATATTGGAAAGTCAAACATGGATTGACCGTGAAGGTGCTTATCAGTTGGTGAGAGTAAGCAAAAAATAACCTGTTCTGTTCTGTAAAAGAACTTAACAGTGATGACAGTCAAAGACTGTTCTTGCCCTTTTTTAGAGAAAAGGCTGGCAAAGATCTCGCTAGGTTAATATTTTTATTAAAGAGAGAGAATACAAGTAAAAGCACGGTAATCTGAGCCTGAGATGTAATAAAAGCAGTGGTTTATAGGTGCATAGAATAAAGAGACTGGCTGCATTGGTAAATGAAGAAGGCAGAGCAGGAGGTAAGGGCTTCACCTGATGGAGTAGAGCCTGAGTTAGGACCCTGAGGGTGCAAACAAAGCTGTATTAATACTGACAACCAAAGTCTTCCTGCTGGACTAACTCTGGGCAGGTGAATTGTCTGAGCATTATCTTGTCCTATTTGAACATAGACAAAACCTCTCCCGAGTTGTTTTTCTCTTTATTGAAACAAGCACATCTGTGCAAATTGTGTATTTGGGAGTTATTCTTTATTACCTGTAGTATGTAGCAAAGCCCTAGATTGTCTTGAACTCTTCAAACTTAAAAACTGAAAACAAGGCTTCTGGTGCTTCACTGTGCCTCTAATGTTAGTTTGTCTGCAGTCTCAATTTGTGGCTTCTTCCAGCACATGATGAAGGTCAGTTATGACGTAGTCAAGCGGTGGATCAACGAAGCTCAAGAAGCAGCTTCTAGTGACAACATCATGGTGCAGGTACGTTTGAGGGTGGTTGCTCCACTACAGGCTTTTGATGGTGTTCTGTGACTTCTTAAGGTAACCTTAGGAAAAGTAACTTGATTTTTCTTTTTCCCTTACTATTTTAAAAACAAGAATTGTGACTTGAGGGAAGTGACTGTTTCAAAAACTGACAAGCTTCTCTGTGATCCCAGCACAAGATTCTTAATTAAGAGTTGGCTCTTTAGTGCAGTCCTCTGCCCTTTCCCTGCCAGCCTTCTGGGAGCTGGGATTCCATGGACTCTTTCGCAGTAGTTGTTGCAGAAGGACTTTGAACCTGAGTTTTCAAAAAAGAAATTATCTTGCTATTTCTCAGAACATCGGTATCTCTCATCTTGTCCTTCAGAAAATTTGCCAGTTGTTCCAGGACCACAGAGATTAGTCTGAGTATCAGTAAGATATCCATATCAGCAAATTTTTTGCATGAATATTCCAGACAGCTGTGAAAATGAAAGCATTCTGTGTGTTCAGTCAGCGTTACAGACTAACCATCAGAAACAAACTTGTAAAATCAGGTTTGTTCTTGCCCAGTTTGCAACTTCATTAAGCCTTGCTTAGAATCAGTCTTATGGCAAAAAACCCCACCCCAAAATAACTTGGCAAAGTGACTAGAAATGTGCCTTTGTACGTTTACGGTAAATGCCTCAAGGATTTTTGTAAGGTCAGCTGTCATTTAAAGGCCTTGGGATATCCTGGATGTTGAATGCACTAGAAATGCGAGTGCTGTTGGGCAGTAAGGTGAAGCCTTTGAAGTTCTGACTATAAACAGGGAGAAAAAGGAGTAAACTAATTTCATGGCTCTTTTGATCTGCGGATATATGAGGCTGTTTTAGGGTGGATAGGAAGGGGAAGGAAATACTATCTTTCTAATTTGTCAGGAAACTTGGATCATTTGAGATTAGAATGTATTTCTGCTAGGAAGCGGTGATTATTAATCTTTTTTATGTCTTTCAATCTGACTTCTCCATCTGTGGTGTGTATTCAATATCTGCACATCTGTGTTTCTGATTTCCTAGTACCATGCTTTGGGGCTGCTCTATCACCTTAGAAAAATTGATCGCCTTGCGGTTTCCAAGATGCTGAATAAATTCACAAAATCTGGACTGAAATCTCAGTTTGCCTACTGCATGCTGATCCGAATCGCAAGCAAACTCTTGAAGGAATCTGAAGAGGGGTGAGTGAGAGGCAGCACAGGAATTACCAAACTAATTATAGTCTGAAGCAAACAGTAGCTAGGAATTTAGCATTTTTATGTTAAAGTTTGTGGAAATCTACACATAGTCGGAGAGACAACTGCACTATTAAAAATAAAATGCAGATATAGAATCATAGAATGGTTAGAGTGGGAAGGGACCTTAAAGATCATCAAGTTCCAACCCCTTGCCCTGGGCAGGGACACCTCCCACCAGACCAGGTTCCTCCCATCCAACCTGGCCTTGAACCCCTCCAGGGATGGGGCAGCCACAGCTTCTCTGGGCAACCTGTTCCAGCATCTCACCACCCTCACAGCAAAGAATTTCTTCCTTGTATCTAATCTAAATCTCCCCGCTTTCAGTTTAAAACCATTACCCCTTGTCCTATTGCTCCCTTCCCTGATCAAGAGTCCCTCCCCATTTCTCCTGTAGGCCCCCTTCAGATACTGGAAGGCTGTTACAAGGTCTCCCCGGAGCCTTCTCTTCTCTGGGCTGAACAACCCCAACTCTCTCAGCCTGTCCTCATAGGGGAGGTGCTCTAGCCTCTGATAATTTTCGTGGCCCTCTATTGGACCTGTTCCAACAGGTCTGTGTCGTTCCTGTGCTGAGGACTCCAGAGCTGGACGCAGTTCTCCAGTTGGGGTCACCCTAGAGCAGAGTAAAGGGGTAGAATCACCTCCTGTGATCTTCTGGCCACCAAGTAGAAGCAGAATGCTAGGCTGAACTGAGTATGAGTATGTGTGGTGGGATCTGGATTTTTCTTTTGACACTGGACCACGAAAACTTAGCTGAGAGTAGGATTAAAACTGCAGAAAAATCTCTAAAGTGGTTTTGTACTTTGTCTGTTTGGATGCATTTTCAAATGCAATAAAGATCTGTTTATGTTGTAGGGATATAAATAAAATGATCTGTCTTACTCTGATCTCACACTAGCAGAGGAGGGTATAATTACCTGAGAAATTCACCTCCTGATGAAATTCTTTTATAAGTGGAAATTTTTGTTAGTGGTGTGATACGTGATTAATAATAAAGTATGTGTTTCTGGAGTGCAGCAGTTGAAGAAGATAACATAGAGATGTATGGAATAAGTAAATAGGAAGTTTAGAGCTCAAGTATGAGCTGAGCAGTGTGGGGCATTAACTGTGCTTTCTGACAAGTTCTTGGAAATGTGGTATTTAGTGGTTTGTAGGTAATTTCAGGCTCAGGCTGTGGCATGTCTTCTGTTTGTAGCCATGAAAGTCCACTGTTTGACTTCATTGAGAGCTGTCTGCGGAATAAGCATGAAATGGTTATTTACGAAGCTGCTTCTGCCATCATCCATCTCCCAAACTGCACGGCCAGGGAGCTGGCACCGGCTGTTTCAGGTTGGTCACAGAATCCTTTGTACCACTGATGCAGCTGAAAGAAAGGGTGGGAAAGCACATCAGAAACAGTACAGCGTAACTAAAATACTGGATTCAAACCCTGACTTTTCTGATTTTCCCCAAGTTAGAGGCTTGTGGATGAGAAACGTCTTGTTCCCTTTTTCCCATTTCATCCTCTAGAGATAGCACAGAGCAATGTTTGCCTTTTTCCAGCTGTGGGAAGTTGAGGTGGGAGGGAGGGAAGGTAGAGAAGACCTTGATGTACCCCAGATGCCTACATCAACCACGTATTATTGATATAAGATGAAAACCAGGAGGTTATTTTTAACTTGCTTGTGAAGCTAGTGATAAATTATGAATAGAGCTGCATGAGCATTTAGCAGCACATAGTCAAATGTGGATACATTTGACTTTCCTCTTTACTCTTGCTCTTTGAAAGAGACTATATCTGACTTTCTGCTGTGGTGAATTCTGATTAAACTATTTGCATCTCTCAATATCAAAGCGCTGGCACAATGTGATTTCCTTTGGCTGGTGTGGCCGAGAGGGCTCTCACCTGCTCCCCAGGCATTACTGGTGCCTAGAATTGCAGTACTGGGAGCCAGTTTTTGTTAAACACTCTCTACTCTGTAACATTTTGTTGTGAGATATTTCTCTTGATTTTTTTTTTTTCTACTTTATTTTCAGTGCTGCAGCTCTTCTGTAGTTCTCCCAAACCTGTCTTGAGATACGCAGCAGTACGGACCCTTAATAAAGTGAGTGCTTCCAAAACCTCTGAACAAGCAGAAATCTCTGAGCATCAGAAAAAGCCAGACTTCGGTGCCTAATGATCCATTCCCTGAAGTAGAGCGACTGCTCTTGTGATACTGTATTTGGAAATATTCCATGTTAGAGAATTGGCTTTTCTGTCACACCAGGAGATTTGGCATGGAAATCTTTTCTGTGTCTGCTCATTTCTGGACCACAGGGCTTATATCAAGCTGGAGTTTGATAACCTGTGAGCTCTCTACTGTAAGGAAGTGGAGTCCCAAATATTTAATACTGTGAAAAGCGTGAATAGGATATATGTGAAGGAAATAATATCCTGATTTCAAACCACGTCGTGACAGAAGCAGTATGAGACTCTCAAACCCATGAGCTCTAACTTTGCAGTTAGGGAATTTCATATGAAACACTGAACCAAAAGGACCTGAGCTTTGGTTGTCCTTTGGTTGGACCTAGGAGTCCTGGTGGACGATAGGATGACTATGAGTTGCCGATGTGCCCTTGTGGCCAAGGAGGCCAATGGCATCCTGGGGAGCATCAAGAAGAGTGTGACCAGCAGGTCAAGGGAGGTTATTCTTCCTCTCTGCTCTGCCCTGGTGAGGCCCCATCTGGAGCACTGGGTCCAGATCTGAGCTCCCCAGTTCCAGAAGGACAGGGAACTGCTGGAGAGGGTACACAGATGCCTGGAGCATCTCCCTTATGAGGAGAGTCTGAGGGACTTGAGTCTTTTTAGTCTGGAGGAGAGAAGGCTGAGGGGGGGGGGATGCGATCACTGCTTTTAAGTACCTAAAGGGTGGGTGTCAGGAGGATGGGGCCAGGCTTTTTCCAGTGATGCCCAATGACAGGACAAGAGGAAATGGGCACAAACTTGAACAGAGGAAGTTCCATCTCAACCTGAGGAGGAACTTCTTTGTGGTGAGGGTGGCAGAGCCCTGGAAGAGGCTGCCTAGAGAGGTGGTGGAGTCTCCTTCTCTGGAGACATTCAAACCCCGCCTGGACATGTTTCTGTGGGACTTGCTCTGGGTGCCCTGCTCTGGCAGGAGGGTTGGAGTAGATGATCTCCAGAGGTCCCTTCCAACCCCATGTGATTCTGTGATTCTGGTTGCATCCTGCCAGCAGTCATATGATGGGCTTTAATCCTTGCCATATCAAAAGCTTTGAATTGTAGGATGTTATTGCTCTCATCTAATTTGGAATTGCGTTCTTTACAGGTGGCCATGAAGCATCCCTCTGCAGTCACTGCCTGCAACCTAGACCTGGAAAACCTCATCACTGACTCCAACCGCAGTATCGCTACCCTGGCCATCACCACCCTGCTGAAGACAGGCAGTGAGAGCAGTGTAGACAGGCTCATGAAACAGATCTCTTCCTTCGTGTCAGAAATATCAGATGAGTTTAAGGTGTGGCATTGGAGGCCTCTGCTCTTTCCAGCTGCAGGTTTTTCTCCCCTTCTTGTTATTACGAAGCTTTTCCCATTTGTTAATCCTTCAGGGACTTAGTCTGATAGAGCGAAGCCAGTTTGAAATTCAGAAAGTGTAGTTCTCTGCTTTCCAACTTAAATATACTGTAGCATTTCCTCCCACCGCTCCAAGAAACGATAAATGTCATTTGGTGGATTCCTGACTCCTCTGCAGCATCCTGCAAAACCTTTTACCACCTTCTGGTTGCCTCTTTGGAGAGGAAGAGGGATTTTAAGTGTTCTGATCGAGTCTATATCACTGCAGTCTGCTTTGTAGTTAGGAAATGGTGTGAACTGTAAATTTTTACCTAATTTATCAAGTTTAGTCACTATAAGCTGAGGTTAAAACTTGGTGAAGGATGGTAGTTCAGTTGTACCCATCCCTTTTACACCATGGAGTTGCCTTGAGGAGTACAGTGTCTGTCTGCAAAGTTCATTGTCCGCTAGCGTATAATGGTCTTAAATTCTTGTTTTTATGAGAAAAGGAAGTAAGTATTAGACAAGCTTAAAATTGCAAAGAGTTTTAATGACAAAAATGTAACTGGTGAAGCTGGAATTGGGTCGGAATCATCATTGGACACAGGAAGTGAGGAGAAGCCTTGGAATTAACATAGTCCCTCTTAAATTAAAGTCCCTCTAACAGATCCAGGTCTTGCAGCGTGCTATCAGGAGGTTGTTAGTACACTTAGGCTGAGAGTCCACCACCTGATTTTTATCCTCCTCCTACACGAATCTAATCTATCAAGGTGACAACTTGAAATAGTGAGAAGCCTGTATTTTTTTATAGGAAAAAAATAAATACATGTGACTAATGTCCTTCTCCGTTGTTTTGCAGGTAGTGGTAGTACAGGCCATCAGTGCTTTGTGCCAGAAATACCCTCGGAAACACGGCGTCATGATGACTTTCCTCTCCAATATGCTCAGGGATGATGTATGTTTGATATTTTCTTTGTGTCATTATTGGAAGGTAGCTCTGATAAACGGCACAAAGGGTCTCTTCTGTCTTATGTCAGTGGGTGCAACAGCAACGATGGGCCCTGACTGATTACCTGGACTTTGTTTATCTTGTGGGTCAGGCCTGTCTGAAACATGCTTATTAATTAGAGTTGGTACATCAAAAATTAAATAAATGCTCAAATGATGTGTCTTTATGGGTCGGGGCAGACTGAGAAGACCCTGTTAAGTTATCCAGCCCACCTTATCTTTTCTCTTTATGTGCAAACACTGGTTTTTCTCAATGGAAAGAGGTAATTGAAGCGTGAGGGGAACTGGGCAGCACTGGTCTGAGCTCTGCCTGCCAGCTCAGTGTCCTTGATTTTCCTTTTCCAGGGTGGCTTTGAGTACAAGCGAGCCATTGTG
>JAOQGL010000001.1:1322137-1343370 GCA_027564165.1 Gallinago nigripennis | reverse complement strand
TTGCCCAGAGAAGCTGTGGCTGCCCCATCCCTGGAGGGGTTCAAGGCCAGGCTGGAGGGGACTTGGAGCAACCTGGTCTGGTGGGAGGTGTCAGGGGGCAGGGAGGTTAGAACTGGCTGACCTTTAAAGTGCCTTCCAACCCAAACCATTCTGTGATTCTAGTCCCTTTGAATGCCTCCTAAAAGTCAAGAGGCAATACATGAGGAGGGGATGCTGCCGCTTCCTAAGAAGCGTAATTGTCTCCTATTGACTATCATATATTTCTTATGGAAATCTCTCCTCCACAAGTTAGGGATTTCTCCTTGGAAGCGTGTTGTGGATTGATACTTCCTCTCTGCAGAGCCTTTATGACGCTCTTCAGAGTGTTCAGCCTCTTCTTACACTTAGGACTTGGCTTTGGAGGGGTATCAGCATTGGTTTGGTCTCCTGCATGTTAGAAAAAGAAGTGTTTCTGGGAAAGAGGAGACAAAACTTGCTCACAAGCACAGTTCACATGGTCCAAATTGCATTTGACTTTTGATGCTAGCTCTTTTGGTCACAGTTTCCTAATTGTGACCTGGGAGCACATGAAGAGCATCCCCCAGAGAGCATATGCTGTATAAAAACTTTGTCATTGTGAAAATATGGATTCTTTTTTAACTGCCAAGGCCATAAAGCTTGTGCTTCATTACAGAGCTTTCTCTTCTTTATATATGAAATTTCTTCAAGCCAATGCTGAGCAGAAATTGGATTAGTTGGGACAGGCAGCTCTAAGTGGTTGCTGAAGGGTTTCAGCTCCTTGCAAAGTCACTGGATGCTGCCTGGCCCTGGTCACCACGGGATGTTTGTCACCTTTGTGTGTGAAAAACATTTATCTGGGACTGAGCTACAATTAATGACAGAGGGGCCAACAGCTGGAGTGAGCCATGGAGCTTGAACTAACCTTTCCTGATAGAGAATTCTCTCAGAATAAAGTTGCAGGGCTGTTAAGCTGATCTTGTTTTGTTAGTCCCTGACACAAAACTACTTCCCTTTGAATATATGGATATAGTTTAGTCTTTTCTTAATGTCTGAAAGGTTTGTGGTGTGGAAGTGAAAACCTCTGTAGTGAAAGCCTTGCGTAGGATGCACTGTGCTTTGAATCAGGACTGTGAGAATATGTCTGCGTGTAGCTTAAGTGCCTCTGACATCTCCCTGGGTTTTTTTTGTTTTTTTTGTTTTTTTTTTTTTTTTTACTCTAGCTGCTGTAAGTGCTCTAGCCAAGTTTGGTGCCCAGAATGAGAATCTTCTTCCCAGCATCTTGGTGCTTTTGCAGAGGTGAGTATGGTTGGTGACACTGGGCACTCTGGCTCCACAGAAGAGGTGAGGTCAGACCAGGACAGAACTCACACTGGGGATTTTACAGCATGCCAGCAGAGGAGTTGGGAGATGGCCATCTTCCTTCTTTCCTTCTTGGCTGGATATAAGCAACCTGGTCTAGCGGGAGGTGTCCCTGACCATGGCGGGGAGGGGTTAGAACTCTGTGAGCTTTAAGGTCCTTCTGACCCAAACCATTCTATGATAAGCAAATGAAAGATGTGAATACTCATAAAAGTGTGTGGTAGTTATCTGCTTTGAGAACACTCTTCAATGGGTAATAAATGTGCGATGATTTAGTATTTTTCTTCATTTTTGCATCCCTTGAAGCAATAAAATATATTTCAATGATACTCATAAATAACTTTTGTATATGGCTGAGTAGTGGTCTCAGGTGTTTCCATTTCAGGTGCTCCCATCAAGCAGAGTAGTGACAGGATGAGGAGGAATGATTTTAAACTGAAAGAAGGGAGATTTAGGTTAGATACCAGGAAGAAATTCTTTACTGTGAGGGTGGAATGAGAGAGAGGTTGCCCTGAGAAGCTGTGCCTGCCCCATCCCTGGAGGGGTTCAAGGCCAGGTTGGAGGGGGCTTGGAGCAATCTGGTCTACTGGGATGTGTCCCTACCCAGGGCAGGGGGTTGGAACTGGATGGTCTTTAAGATCTCTTCCAACCTGAACCATTCTATGATTTCACACGTTTGTGTCTCTTGTTAAGACCATTCAGTCTTCTGAAACTGCCTGTACTGTAAATGTCATGTTCATCATTTTTGTAACACTACAGTGTAAACCCATGCCACGTCTGGATGTGGTGTGTGAAGGATAATTCAAACTATGGATTGCTTCAGGCAGAAAACAACCCCAGTGTAGGTTAAAATTACAAGAAGTGCCTTGAGCAATGCGAGGAAGGAGTGAAGTTGCCAGGAGGGAAAGAGAATCTTTATAAACAACCTGCTATAATTGAAAAACTAGGTGAGCAGAGGCATTTTTTTCAGTCTGAAATAGAAAATAGCTTTAACTTGTTTATTTTTGTAATTATCTCTCTTTGTTCTGCATTTGTTCTATTGTGAAAGAATGCTGTAAAAAAAAAATAAAAACAACATTTAAAAAAGTAGAAAAATAGTACAACCACATGGTGCCCATCGGAATTATTAGCCAGAAAATGCAGGTGTATATTTTATAATCTAGCAAGTGTCTGGTGTTGACAATTCTCATACACATCTCCTTTAATCTTAGTTTTCTGCTGTGGCACAAAAATTGAAGTTTAACTACTGTTACAGAATCACAGAATGTTACAGGGTTGGAAGGGACCCCTGGAGACCACCCAGTCCAACCCCTTGCTAGAGCAGGGTCACCCAGAGCAGGTTGCACAGGAACGTGTCCAGTTGGGGTTTGAACATCTCCACCACCTCTCTGAGCAGCCTGTTCCAGGGCTCTGCCACCCTCAAAGTGAAGAAATTCCTCCTCGTGTTTAGATGGAACTTCTTATGTTCAAGTTTGTGCCCATTTCTCCTTGTCCTGTCACTGAGCACCGCTGAAAAATGTCTGAACCCCTTTTTTTTTTTCCATAATTTGCACATCCATTGAGAGAGATGTCCTTGAGACTATCCTTGAAGGATCAGCTCCAGCCTGATCAGTGCCATTTTTAGCTTAGCTCTCGTGATGTCCTGAAGTGCCTGACCTGCTGTCCTCTTCTTCCTCAAAACAGGTGCATGATGGACAGTGATGACGAAGTTCGGGACAGAGCAACATTTTATTTGATTGTGCTGCAACAGAGACAGATAGCACTGAATGCTGCCTACATATTTAATGGTCAGTGATAGAAAAGGAAGAAGTCTGAGCTGTTATTTCACAATTCTGTATTATGAGTCAGCTTCATTGCTGCAGGAATAGTTTCTGTAATGTTACTTGGGTCAGAACAACTCAGAAGAACAGAACTGTGTGATTTTTCTGGCCTTAGCACTTTCCTATGAAAACTTGTGCTGACTAAGAATGGAAGATGTAGCAAGTATGGGAGTATGGGTTGGGCTTTTTTCATCATTGCCTCTTCTTTCACTTGGGGCAAGTTTATTAACCTTTGCTCCGTCTTGTCCATTAGAAAATGAGGAAGACACATCTTGTTCCCGAGGTCGGTTATAAAAATATTTTATGGTCTGTAGTTGAAAGTTCACTGGAGCAGAGTATTTAATGTATTGAAGATTATTAAGATGACTTCCCTTGAATGAACTCTTTGGACTGCTTTACCCTCTGGGATGGCAGCTTTCTGTGTCCTCTTCACAGCAGGATTTTTTGTTTATTTTCCTACCCAGTGTCTTGAAGTACTTGGTGTGTATTTTGTGCTTACTGAGAAAGGGAAGTGCTTTTACCAGTTTTATATTAACCAAAGTCCAAACAATATCTGTTTAGCTGTAAATTCTGGATTCTTCAAGAGTTTTTCTCTGCAGCCTGAGCCAATGTCTATAGGGAAGAGCTCTTTAAATAATTTCCCTTGTCTGTGTCAAGAGGGAGGCAATTAAGATCAAAGCTTTTCAGACACTGGCATCCTGTTCCTTTTGGTGCAGTGGGCAATCCAAAATTTGTGCTGGATTGCAGTACCTGTAGGTCTCTGACTGTTCCTGCTGTTAAAATGGAAATTTTCTGCCTGTGCTTCAACTTTTCAGGGCTGACTGTCTCTGTTCCTGGCATGGAGAAAGCCCTGCATCAATATACACTGGAGCCTTCAGACAAACCTTTTGATATGAAAACAGTTCCGCTGGCTACTGCACCGATATTTGAGCAGAAAGCAGGTAATACTTGGGCTTCATTTAGAAGCACAGAATCATAGAATGGTTTGAGTTGGAAGGGACATTAAAGATCATCCAGTTCCAACCCCCTGCCATGGCCAGGGACACCTCCCACCAGAACACATTGCTCAAAGCCCTGTCCAACCTGGTCTTGAACCACTCCAGGGATGGGGCACCTGTAACTTCTCTGGGCAACCTGGGCTGGTGTCTCACCACCCTCATATTAAAGAATTTCTTCCTGAGTTCTCATCTAAATCTTCCCTCTTTCAGTTTAAAACCGTTCCCCCTTGTCCTATCGCTACACTCCTTGATAAATTTTAAATAGGCTGTGGGCAAGGCTGTAAGCATTCCAGTTGCCACAGTGATATTTGACATCTGTAAAGTGGCTGCTGTCCTGGTAGGGACAGGCCAGAGGGACTCAGACGAATGAATGCCCTACAGGTGACAGCGTCACTGGCTCTGCAGAAACAAGCCTTCCTGATCCTCACAGATAAAGGAAGACAGTGCCTCTTCCAAAGGAATGTGGGTTGGCAAGAACGTTGTTGTTCATTCTGCCAACCTTGTTATCAGAGAGGAGTTTGTACATCAGCATTTATTAGTTCATAGATGGCTGAAAAAAGTTCAGTCCAGAAACATTTAGTCACCTCATTGGCTTTTTTCCATGATCACAGAATCATGGTATTGTCAGAGTTGGAAGGACCTCTAGAGATCATCCAGTCCAACTCCCCTGCTAAAGCAGGATTGCAAGGAGCACATCACTCAGGATGGCATCCAGGTGGGGCTTGGATCTCCAGAGAAGGGGACTCCACACCCTCTTCTTCCAGCTTTTTCTCTGGCTGTTTTGGACTAAAGCAGGGTTCCTTCATCATTACTTGAACATCTCTCCTCTTCTCTCCTGACAATCCAACATTGCCTAGCAGAAAAAATACTTTGAGGTGTGTGAGGAACCAGACTGGTAACGGTTTGCAGAAGAATGTGAAACACTACAGGTTCAGGAATACTTAAGTAGAGATGTAAAGGCATTTAACTTTACATTTAACATCCAACTACGCACTGCACGGTGTAGTTGACAGCACAATGTCTTTGCTTTTTCTCTTCACAGAGATTGCCCTAGTGACCAGCAAACCTGAGAAAGTCGCTCCTTCCCGCCAGGATATATTCCAAGGTAGGAGAGAAGATCAATGGGTCTCCAGTATTTGAAACTCTAGGAGGATTGCAACAGGTCAGGCGGGAGCGAGCCTGTCACTAATGTCTGTCATCTCCTTTCCCCTTCCTTTTCTTTTCCAGAACAACTAGCAGCCATTCCAGAATTTAAGAGTTTGGGTCCGTTATTCAAGTCTTCGGAACCAGTGCAACTCACAGAAGCAGAAACGGAGTATTTTGTTCGTTGTATTAAACACGTGTTCACAAATCACATCGTTTTCCAGGTAAGAGGAGTTACATGCTTTTACCAGGGTGCAAAAGGAGTTATGATGCCTGGGTGGAGCATAACCACTGTTGTTGCTGTGCCCTGGAGAGGGTGGTTTCTCTCTTAAGAGAGTTGCAAGGTAGAGTTAAGAGGGAGTGCGCTCAACAGTCAAAAAAAAGATTGAGGTAATGACCCTATCTATTAAATTCTAGTAAAATTGGAGAGAAAAGCTGTTTAGTCAGAATGGTGGGCTTGATCAAAGGTGTGGGATATCTGCTGTGGAGTATTGTAGCTAATTTGGGGAAAAATCCTTGGTTAGAAATATTTCTTCTAGGCTTAAGTCCTTTTCAATGTATCCTTCTGCAGTTTGATTGCACAAACACGTTAAATGATCAGCTGTTGGAGAGAGTCACGGTGCAGATGGAGCCCTCGGATGCTTACGACGTGATCTGTTGCATCCCAGCACCCAGCCTGGCTTACAACCAGCCGGGCATGTGTTACACCCTGGTCCGCATTCCCCAGGATGACCCCACTGCAGGTACCCACTGAGGGGGGGGGGGGGAGTAGCTCTGCACAACAAATCCCTCAAATTAAGATACTAAAATGTCTAGGGTGTGGAATTTGGCGAGTGCATGCTGAGGTTCTGGGACTGTTTCTTTGTCACGTGTCACGCGTGCTGGATTTTTATGTAGAATTGTGTAAAATGGTATGCACGCTTTTTAATTAATCAGTGGTATCAGATGAGAATGGGATGTTTAAGAGGGTTGGGTAGTGTGCAGGTAATACAGGAAAATGAATTTATCTTGAGACAATGAAAGGAGCACCTGTGAAAACATGGATGGTTGTTGGTAGGAGTCAGGAACAGATTCAGTAAAAGGAAAATACAAGTAAGAAAAATAAATTGGTAGTTTGGACCTTTACATGCCTTGGGCATAAAACTTTCTTGTTTTTATTCTTCACACTTAAAGGAAACTCCATGAATTTGCAGTTGGTTTAACATGACTCACCTCATCAGTGGGGTGGATTCATTGGTTATCGCTTTAATACCAGAGAAGATTAGAATGAGCCTGAATTCCTTGAACTGTGGTTTCTGGATCAATAATCCACTTGCCATAAACCCTTGCAGGGTTTCTCCCGGGAGCCAGTACCAACTGGATTTCACAGCAACACCCTGAGTCAGTGGCCCTGGGCTTGTTACACCCTGGCCTTGGAATATTCCTCCCCTGAGACCCTCTTTTGCCCTTCACCTTAGAGTCTGGGGGGAAATTTTATGTGAAGCTGAAAAACAACCTGCCTGTGACGGTGTTGTATCTTTTTGGGCAAATCTAATGCATGTTCTTTCCGGTCCCTTTTTGGGAAGGGAGGGTTCAAGCAGAAGAAGCTGCACCACTAACCTGTACTCTTTTTTATTCTCCTCCCCAGTTGCTTGTACTTTCAGTTGCACGATGAAGTTCAGTGTTCGAGACTGTGACCCGAACACAGGTGTGCCAGAAGACGATGGTTATGACGATGAATACGTTGTAAGTTCAGGACCTCTTTTTTTGTCCTTGTCACTAATTTTGAATACATGTAGCCATTGGGTTGACAGTTGTTTTTTTTTCCAGATCTGAAACCAGTAGGAGAGAACATCAGGCATGCCCAAAGCACCATTTCCAAAATACTATAGCTTGTACCTTTAGATCCTTCTGCCAAAGGTTATTTTAACTTATTGGCCTATGAAGATAGGATTTGTGGGGACAGCAGGTCAAGAGAGGTGATTCTACCCCTCTACTCTGCTTTGGTGGGACCCCACCTGGAATACTGTGTCCAGCTCTGGAGCCCTCAACACAGGAGAGACATGGACCTGTTAGAAAGGGTTCAGAGGAGGCCATGAAGATTCTCTGAGGGCTGGAGCCCTTTGACTGAGAGGACAGGCTGAGAGAGTTGGGGGTCTGAGAAGGCTCCGGGGAGACATTATAGTAGCCTTGTAATACCTAAAAGGGGGCTACAGAAGAGATGGGGAGGGACTCTTCATGAGGGAATGGAGCCATAGGACAAGGGGGAATGGTTTCAAACTAAAAGAGGGAAGATTGAGATGAGATGTGGGGAAGAACTTCTTTGCTGTGAGGGTGTTGAGAGCCTGGCCCAGGTTGCCCAGAGAAACTGTGGCTGCCCCATCCCTGGAGGGTTTCAAGGCCAGGTTGGATGGGGCTTGGAGCAAGCTGGTGTGGTGGGAGGTGTCCCTGCCCAGGGCAGGGGGGTTGGAAGGTCCCTTTAAGGTCCCTTCCAACCCAACCCATGCTGTGATTCTATGAAGAAAGGAAGACCTTCCACTGTCTGTTTTCAGAACTGTGCCCAGTGTTTCCATCCCAAGTGTTTATGGTTCTGTTTATTGTGTTCATGTTCTCGATCACAGAAATACAAATTAGATCTCAGTAAAGTGCCCATCTTTTGGCTTGGAGGACCCTTCTGGATCCTGAGAGTCTCTCTCCTCAGATGCCCAAGAAGGGGTAGAATGGACTTTGACTCACAAAGCAATTGCACCATTTTCTGCTTTCTTTTAGTTTTCGCTGGTTTTATGTCAATGTCTTTATCTTTAGAGATGGCCACCGTTAAATACTATTTTTCCTCCCTGCTTTTAGATGCTATTGTTATGTGCTTCTCCTAAAATTAAAGCTAGGCATCAGAGGTATTTTAGCAAAATGCTGTCGTTTCTCCTCTTCTTTTCCTTTCTGAGATTCGGATTGTTTCTGTAACTGGCAGCTGAAAATCTCCCTTGTTTTTCTGTCAGTTGGAAGATTTGGAGGTGACCGTGTCCGACCACATTCAGAAGGTTTTAAAGCCAAACTTCGCGGCTGCGTGGGAAGAAGTGGGAGATGACTTTGAGAAAGAAGAAACCTTTGCGCTTAGTTCCATTAAAACCCTTGATGGTGAGATGATCTTTCCTTGTTCATTGGTGACCCATATAGTAATCCCAGTAAATCTGCCACGCTGGGGATATATTTAGTGAGGTGGGAGGAAAATTTGGTGCCTTCCCACGTGACTTTATGTCCTAGCTTTGTGCTGGAATGTTGGGATTATAGGGAGTGGAAGTTTGGGATTGCTTGAGGCTGGTTGAAAGGAGGGGTGAATTTTTAGGCTGTAGGGACAGCAGAAGTGGCAAAGTAGGTGTGTTGATGGGGCTGCAACCAAGATAATGAATGGAAATAGTTAAACCACATGGGTGCTTAGAGAATGTTCTTTAATTGCAAACTAGTTCTCATAGAAAGGAATTTTCTGGAGGTAACTTTCTTCAATCTCTGAATGCAGAAGCCGTCAATAACATCGTCAAGTTCCTGGGCATGCAGCCCTGTGAGAGATCAGATAAAGTGCCAGAGAACAAAAATTCTCACACGCTCTACTTAGCTGGTAAGTATTCATGCTGTTGGAACTCCACGGTTCCATGTCCCCACAGATTTTTACTTAAATGGAAGGAAACGAGTTAAGAGATTCTGCTCCTATATAGAGAAATTTTTTTTTCTCTATAGAAAGCTGAAGTGAACCAGTGGGTTGAAAGCAGCTGGTGCTAATTTAGAGCCTGCTGTTGTGCGTGTCTCTTGGAGTGGAGATATTCTACCTATGGGAATGGTAGTGAATCCTTTGAAGAAGAACTTCCAGAGCATACACCTAATGAAATTCCTTCCAGAGTTCTTACCTCAAAAGGGGGGTTCTAGGACCGTCTTGTTTTCAAGTTCCTGTCACTAAAGACACATCCTGAAGTGACTTCTTGTTTGGTGACTGTGCTTCAGGCTTACAGTTTGGGGCAATCCCTGGAAGTGCTCTACAGATTTTTTTTTTTTTTTTGCAATTGTTAAAGCCAAACTGCAGTGAACGTGGCACACATGGGTCTGACAGAAAGGGCTGGATCTCAATTTATTTCAGGGGGAAGAATCGGTAGCTCCAGGTCTGTCTGCATAGTGCTATCAAAATGGGACTGGAGATGCCTTCTCCTGCAGTCTGAATTGTCTCCAGGAGCACCACTTCCAACCAGACTAGTAAAAGCATAGGAGGGACTATTCCTTCCTCAACAGCAGAGGCACTGGGCCAATGGACTGTGCCTTCACGGCAGAATTACAACGTGTGTTGCCTTCTCAAACTGGAAGTGAGCTTCAGCTTCCCATTTCATGGTTTCCACCTCTTTAACTCAGCCCAACCCTCCAGCAGCACTTGCTGACTGATTAATTATGACAGTATCTGTTATATTCAGTCTTGGCTTCAAGAGCTTAGAGGATTTAGGGATCTGATCAACGCCTATAAATACTTAAAGGGTGGGTGTCAGGAGGATGGGGCCAGTCTTTTTTTAGTGGTACCTAGCGACGGGACAAGAGGGAACTGGTGCAAACTGTGATTCTGGGGGGTTGATGGTTTGTTTTTGTTGGTTTGTTGTTTCCTCTCTTTCTGCATCCGCCCACAGAGTGAATGTGTCTTGGTCTGACCAAGTTGTTGGCTCCTGGATAGATCCCTGAGCCTCTCTTAGAGCAATCACAAAACCCATCTGTTGCTTTGTCCCCCCCAGGTGTATACAGAGGCGGCTGCGATGTGCTGGTGAGGTCCAGGCTTGCACTCGGAAATGGTGTGACCATGCAGGTGACAGTTAGGAGCAAAGAAGAAACCCCTGTAGATGTCATCCTGGCTTCTGTAGGCTGAGCGTTACAGCGCGTGGACTGCGGTGGAAAACCTTTGCAAGCGGCGGTTGGGTATTTACCGCGTATCGAGCAGCCTTGTCTGTCCTTCTGCATGTAGTTTTTATTCCTCAATTTGGTAAATATTTTGTATGATGTTACAGTAGTGGCAATAGTGGCTGGCTGGTACTCAGCTATTCTCGTGTCCCTTCCCTCGTTGTCACTTACACATTCCCATCTAACTTATTGCGTCTCTGGCCACTTGCAGTAGAGCAGGGAAGGTAAAAGATGCAGGTGGTAAGAAAAATGGACTCAGACTTTTGTCAAAACTGATTTTTATTAACAGAAAATAAACACTGGTCGAAGTAGTGGAATTCGTATGAATTACTGTTAATAAAATAGAAATTTCTTGTTCTAATTCTCTCTACTTCAGTACAGAAAAAGTAGCCTATAATGGCTGTTTACTCAGCAAAACCCCCTTATTCCTGAAGGGATGCTATTAAATTTCAAACAGAGGCAGTTAAAAACCACACAAAACCTGCAGAATCTTCTAACCTGCAAACTTACAGTTTCTTGATTATTGTCTCCTCTGTTCCACACAGAAAAATCAATGTGCAGAGAGAGATTAAACTTCACCTATCGAGGCATATTCAGTTCTCTGATCCTTGTCAGATAACGTCAACAGATTTACAGCCCAGAGGAGAGACCTTGTGGTGACTTCCTTGTGAGGGAAGTTCTGCATCTCTCTGCTGATTAATTGTTTCTTCTTGTTGTTCTCAAGTCAGGGTGAGGAAGGGAGAAATACTGGTTTAGTGGTAAAATTTCAACACCCATCCCAGCTCCCAGTGGCTGGAATAGCTATTGCTCAGAAGAACGCCTTGGCCTTTGCTAGTGCCAGTATTGCATATTCAACTTGCTCTTTGGGGGTTCTGCTTCTTGAACTGAAAAATCAGAGGAACAAGGGATGTGTGAAAAACTTAAGGTTTGGAGCTTTCCTTAGGGTAACTGGCCATTAAAAAGAGAATACTGAAGACTAATTGCTCCTTTATGGAGCAGAGCATCACCATCTGAGGTTTGGTGGATTACAGATCCAGCTCTCCTGTTGCCAAAACCAAACCAACATTCATCTTGGGTATAAGGGCATCAATCTTTAGCTGCTAGTAGACAAGAGGACACCTTACTCCTGGTGAACAATAGGATGACCATGAGTGGACAATGTGCCCTGGTGGCCAAGAAGGTCAGTAGCATCCTAGGGTGCATCAGGAAGAGTGTGACCAGCAGGTTGAGGGAGGTCATCTTCTGCCTCTACCCTGCTCTGCTGAGGCCCCATCTAGAGCACTGGGTCCAGTTCTGGGCTCCCCAGTTCAAGGAGGACAGGGAACTGCTGGAGAGGGTACAGCAGAAGGCTACAAAGATGATGAGGGGCCTGGAGCATCTCCCTTGTGAGGAAAGGCTGAGGGTCTTGGGTCTTTTTAGTCTGGAGAAGAGAAAGCTGAGGGGGGATCTGATCAATGCTTACAAATACTTAAAGGGAGGGTGTCAGGAGGATGGGGCCAGTCTTTTTTTTTTAGTGGTGCCCAGTGGCAGGACAAGAGGGAACGGGCACAGACTTGAACAGAGGAAGTTCTACCTAAACATGAGGAGGAACTTCTTTCCTGTGAGGGTGGCAGAGCCCGGGAAGAGGCTGCCCAGGGAGGTGATGGGGTCTCCTTCTCTGGAGACATTCAAAACCCGCCTGGACAAGTTCCTGTGGGACTATTTTGTCAGGGGGTTAGACTAGATGATCTCCAGAGGTCCCTTCCAACCCCATGTGATTCTGTGGTCCTGTCTACTTGTGGCATGTAGCCAGCAGGAAAGGCAAGTAAGTACTCTTGCCTCCCCTCTTCTCCCTCAAGTTCTCCCGGCTCTAAATACAAAGACAAAGCCAGGCAAGAAACAAGGTGAGCACAGGGCTGGAAGAGCTGTCACCATCCTGTAGCTCTACTTAGGTTGACAGTTTTGTCCGTGCCTCCCTGCAGGCTAACCTTTTCTGGTCCTCAAAGGACTTATCTGCAGAAAGGCAGCAGTTTGGCAGCCAAAGATGAGGGGGTTAGTGCAAAGTGTTAGAGCTGGAGATTTAAAAAAAAAATAAATAAATCAAGGTTTCTTCCTGCCCCAAAAGCCTGACTTGTAAACGGTGAGAACCGAGCTGCAGCAGCTCAGAAGGAGTTGATGAAGTTCAGATACGCGTTCAGGAAGCCTGTGGGATCCTCCAGCTGTGGATAGTGGCTGATGTGGTCATCCAGCACGGACACCGTGGACATGGGAAGCACCTTCCTGTTGGAAGAACGCAGCAAGGCTTCAGCACAGGAACTGCAGCTCAGCCTGCAGCTACCAGTGAGGAGGACAATAACCTTTTGCACAGCTGGGATTCTGCCCATAACACGATTTTGGCACTAAAAAGACCATGTAGCAGCTACAGTTGACCACTCTTCCAAGTGCTGGATTTACCTCAAGTTAGTTTAGAGGAGAACTACCTCAGTCAATAAGTCTTCTCTCTGTCTGATGTGGTTTTAAAATGCACGATTGATTTGTCTGAGAATTGTGATTTTGATGCCGAGAGTGGGGAAATGATTTCTAAACTGCTCAATCAGCTGGCTGTGCAGGTTACAGGTGGGAATTAAAAACAGCCTCAATGAAAAGGGAATTGAAGGAAGAGTCTGAGACAAACTCCCTTGAAATAAAACCCCAGTTGTGTATTCTCCCTGTTGTCTTACTTGTAAAGCTGAAGAAACTCCGGGTACGGATTCACAGGGTCCAGGGGCCCATAGATTAGATGCACTGCAAGAGAGAAGCACAGACAGAGCTTTTATACCCAAGGACATCCCTAAATCAAGCCAAGGAGGAGCCAGCCAGCTGCCAAAAGGGCTCTTGCTTCTCTGCCCTGGGGTCAAGTTCACCTTCCAACCCTCCTCCTGCAAACACCAAACCTTTCCTTGAGTGGTTGCAACTTCTCTTAAGCTTGAAAAGCACCTCTGCTTCCCTGGGACAGCAGCTGGAGAATCTGGAGTCTGTGAACCAGCCTCTACAGCAAAGTTACCTTTTTCCTTTTACCTTAACAAGTCACAACTCTCTGCTATAACCAACCCTTATACCGGAATTGGGACATTTGTGACACTACCCCCTGCACAAACCAGATTTGAGCTACATCTTCATCAACTCACTTACTCTCATTTACTTTGTTTTAAGCATTTGCCATAGGAAAAGGAAGGGATTTTCCTGTCGAGGGTTGTGGTTTTCATTTCCCCTTTAATCTTTTATTATTCTCTGCACGTGGTTGAAGTCAGAGCCCTCCACTTAATGATGCTGGAGGACAACTACACCTATTCTGGATTCCCAGTGCTGCAGAAATGGCTGTTTCGTGTTTTAGGGGGTGTAGTTTCTACCCCATGACCATTATAAAAACCATGGTTTGGTGGACCTATGCTGGCTTGCAAACAGGGTAGCACATCACTGGAGCAATGTGACCCAGCAGGGTTTGTGGGTTCCTGGCTCCTCAGGAGTCGCCAGCAAAATGACATTTTACAGCACCAGGTGCTCTGTGGTGCAGCCTTTATGTAAAGATACGGCAGCTTAAAGGCTGTGTTTTACATAGGATAGGCAAAAGACCTGAATTGATGATTTATTTTCCCAGGTTTTTCATTAGGTAGCAGATCAGGCATTGGTGTCCGATTCTGTTCAAAATGTCATGGAATCAGGCTTTTCTCTCCATAAAGAATCAAAATGCCTATAATCAGATTTCTTTTCTGTTAGGTAGTGAAGAACTGATCAAACTTTGATATGATTCTATTGAAATTGATCATCAAACCCTGAGAAATCTTGATCTATCTGTAAAATTCAGGACCAGAGGAAATGATCTGAAGTTGGGGCAGGGGAGGTTTAGATTAGATATTAGGTAGAATGACTTTCCTGAGAGGGTGGTCAGACCACAGCCTGCCCAGGGAGGTGGTGGAGTCACCATCCCTGGAGGTATTTAAGAAACGTGTAAGGCATGGCACTTCAGGGCATGCTCTAGTGCCCAAGATTGTTGGGTTGGGTGGTTTGTTTTGTGTTTGTTTGCAGGGGTTTTCCTTTTTTTTTTTTGGTGTGTGTGTGGTTGGACTCAATGATCTCAAAGGTCCCTTCCAACCATGAAGGTTCTGTGAAAATAACAAGAGGCTCCAGCCATTAGTGGAAGGAGTCAACACCTGCAGGGGATTCCCAACATCCCCACCACTCAATCAAAGAAAACCATTTCCTACTCACGTGGGACAGAGGTGGACGTCAAAGCCCCAACCCAGCGGTCTCTGTGCTTCTTTCTCTGGTTTATGTACTGCAAAATACTGAAGAAAAAACTGTTGTTACGCAGCAGATGGCGCCTCCAGGTGCTGCACAGCCTGGAAATTGCTCTTGGGTGGAATCTGCATCTCCTAAAAACACCCTCTCTGGGGCAGCAGCAAGACAAAAATCAATCTGCTGATCATCTGTGAGCTTAGAAAACTGCCCAAGCTTGGTTTTATTTATTTAGGTAGTCAGCAAATTAAAGTGCAAATGAGGTTGGGACACTGACTCCAGGTCTCACCCCTGCCAGCTTTGTGTTTTAATGCAAAGTCAAGAGTCCTGCTGGAGGATAATCCAAGTTCGTTTAGGAAGGAGGAAACAGCTCATGATCTGGGGAGGATGAGGTTTGATCCTTCCCAGCTGAGATGGAAGCAAATTTGGGTCCTCTGTTCCCAGTCAAATGTCACTGGGTTAGAAAAGGGGTCAATCATTGTAATCCTTCTTCCAGGCAGTGCAGTAAGTCACCGCGGGCTGCAGGCAGCCAGCAAAAGAGCACTGAAAGGTTGATTACTCCCAAGCTCCCTTGGCAAACTCCCCACTTGCTCAGGTGACAGAGGAAAAAGTGGATTTTTTTCCTACAAAATGGGGCAGAAATCAGCCTCCTAGAAGCCAATGCAGAGGCAGCACTGTCTGAGCATGCTGGGCTCACCAGTGTGGAGCAGCTCTGAAACCATTCCAGCGCCCCACAGAAGAGGACTCAATGCTCAACTACTGAGTGTGGAGGAACGCAAGAGAAGATAAATTGTACTGGTTGGGTCTTACAGTGAAAAATCCAAACTGCTGAAGGCTCCTCAGCCTGTCTCATCACCCCAGCTAGCAGCTCACAGTGACTCGGCCCAGCTTCTCAGGTTCAAGTCAGTTGGGTTATAAAAAGCCTTCCAAGGACGGAAAACCACGCTAAATAAAGTCTGATATGTGACTTTTAAGGGGCTGGGGATATTTTGGCACTGAGCTTCCCACCACGGCTGCGCTACTGGCAAAGGTGACACTGCAAGAATTTGCCAAGGACGGGACTTGCCAAGTGGGCAGCGTGTCTCCATTGCTGGGCTTGGGCGAGTATCCCTCGTTATAAGAGGGAATTAACGAGTGCCCTTTGGAGGGGTTGAGTTATTCGGTCCTTACTGTGATTTATCCAGAGATTTTCCATTAGAAAGAGAGAGGAATTTGAACGCTGGGGAAGAAGGACACGTATACAGGCCCCACTAAACAAGGATACTCAACTCACAACCACCAGGTCTTTCCAAAAGTCCCCAAATCAGATTTAACTCCAGTTGTTAACAAAACTACACAAATTTAATCCCCTAATTTCCAAAGAAGTAAAAAAGCCACCCCACATTGTATATCTCCAGCCTTCTCCTTCTCCCACTGTGTGCAAGCTTGGATCCCCTCAATTCCAGACTTCATTTACCTGCCTTGCCTTGTCCCAGCAAGAATCCCTGTGCCTACATCACACCCCAGCTCTTTTTTTTGGGGTGCAATAATGATTCCAGACCCCAACAGAAGCAGCTGGAGGCTCTGAGGGGCCAGTGTCCAAGGACCTGGCTGAGCTCCAGTGACCTCCGAGCCATGGTATAACCCTGCCTGCAAACAGAGTGACGCCACGGGTGTCAAACCAAGCTCATGAAGCAATTAACGGCGACGAACCTGTCCACAACGAGATTGCCGTCGTTAGTCCGCACCGCTGTCCACATGTCCCAGTACTCTGCTGGCGAAGGCTGCGTGTAGGGCCCAAAAACTGCCCCGAGCCTGAAAATTAAAAGAGTTCAGAGCAGAACGGCAGGAGCCGTGTTAATGTATGACTCAAAAAACCAGCTTTGCCAGCCTGGAGGAGGGCATGGCCTGGAGGACCCAAGGTCATTCAAATCCAGGGGCAAATCTCTCCAGGGACAGTGCCGAGGGATCCGCTCCCTTTCCCATGTTTGTCCCCTCCCCACGTGGCTTACGTCCCCCGTACAGACTGTGCCCAGCAGGATGGGGATCCGACTCACCCTCTGGAGAAGAAAAAGAAGTTCATCAGCCGTGTGATGACTGGGGACAGCAAACCCCCATCCTTGAGGATCTTGGGCAGAAGGGGGAAAGGAGATGACACCATTAAGTATCGTGCAGATTGGTTAATGCCGAGATGCATGTGAGCTCTTGACAGCAAGACATCTTTGGGTTGGAAGGGACCTTAAAGATTATCTTGTTCCAAGCCCCCTGCCCTTGGCAGGGACACCTCCCACCAGACCAGGTTGCTCCAAGCCCCCTCCAACCTGGCCTTGAACCCCTCCAGGGATGGGGCAGCCACAGCTTCTCTGGGCAACCAGGGCCAGGCTCTCACCACCCTCACACCAAAGAAGTTCTTCCTGAGATCTCATATCAATCTCCCTGTTCCCCTTTGTCCCATCACTTCCCTCCCTGATCAAGAGTCCCACCTCAGCTTTCTTGGGCCACCTTTAGGAACTGGAAGGGGCTTTAAGTCCTCTCTGGAGCCTTCTCTTCTCCAGGCTGAACCCCCCCAAGTCCCTCAGCTTGTCCTCCCAGCAGAGGGGCTCCAGCCCTCCCAGTATCTCCATGGCCTCTTCTGGATTTGCTCCAACGGGCCCATGTCTCTCCTGTGCTGAGGCCCCAGAGCTGGAGGCAGCACTGGGGTGGGGGGGTCTCCCCAGAGTGGAGCAGAGGGGCAGAATCCCCCCCCTCACCCTGCTGGCCACGCTGCTGGGGATGCAGCTGTGGAGGGGCTTTCTGGGCTGCCAGGGCACATTGCTGGCTCATGTTGAGCTTCTCATCCATCATCTGCACCTCGAGGGGCAATTATTCCAGATGTTCAGATGAGATGACCTGCATCCCAACAGCTCCTGCCTCTTCCCACCACCTCTAACAATGCCTACAAGCAGTGGGCATCTGAGCCAGGTAAAAACCCCAAAAACTTACAGAGTCGGGAATGATTCAGTACGACCAGAGGGTGTGACAGCTCACCTTCTGGATGAACCGGGGGTAGTGCGTCTCGGGGAAAATCCCTGAAAGGATGTCAGAAAACAGAGCTGTAACGTTACAAGTGTTTTGCTCCATTTCTCCCAGTCTCTCCCCTTCTCCGTGGTGACCTGAAAGGTGGCACAGGCTGCCCAAGGACTGATTCTCCTGGTTAATTACAGCACCTTAATTGCTTTTCCTTGGGTGGCGGGGGCATGAAGACCATCCCATCCCATGGATCTTCATCCCTCCCATCCCACCACACCAGGCAAACCTTACCTCCGTTGGATAAACAGAGGCTGTTGATCAAGATGCTTCCAGTTTTATTGTGCTCATACCTGGGGACAGAAGAGAAGAAGGTGAAACACAGCTAGACCTCTCCAGGCTCCAAGAAGTGACCGACCAGCAGGTCAAGTGAACAGCGTCAGATCATCTCTGCTCCTGTGTTGTCCTCTGTTTGGAGGCCAGGAGGGAAGTTAAATATCCCATCAGCCAGGAATTGATGGATGGAAACCTCAGATCTGCCTACCATGGATATGCCCTGAGGCCTTCCAGCTTTCATTATAGCTGTAGGCACAGAGGGAAAGGGGTTCAGTGCTACATTCTTCCACTTATCTGTTGGAAATCATCTTGATGAGGACTACAAAGAGCAACCATCAGTGTTTGCGGTGACCTGTGGAGCAGCTCCTGTGCAACTGTATCCCCGTAATCGTGGGACAGGAGATTAATCCTCTGGTGGTGGAGGCCAAGGTGACGCACCAGCCCCTCGACAATGCTGGCTTGCTCAAAGATGGAGTAGCGGTGGGGTCTCTGCAAAGTGGGAGAGAAACCACAGTGGGAGCCTGACCTACCATGAGCCCACAAACTCTAGAATAAACACCCAAATGGAGGAATATGGGGTGGAGACCAGCAGTTTACGACCCCAGGCAGAGCAGGTGGCATGTTCTGGGCCAGCAGCTACATCCACCAGATGATGGAAGAACTTCCCATGCCCCAAAAGGGTTAAGGTGTGCTTTGGAGTCACATCAAACCCCAAGTAAAGGCAAGACAGTGACAAAGCCGATCTCCACCATGCACCTTCCCCATCCCTTCCACTATTACAACGTCCTATTCCTTTTCCAGGTGTAAATCAGTGAGGAAACTGGCAAACACCAATTTTCCAGGGACGCTGGTGTGGCAGAATGACCTCTGGGCCAAAAGCAACTGTAAAAATCTTTCTTGGAGGTTACTCACAGGCTTGTCGCTGAAACCAAACCCTACGAAATCCAGAGCAATCACCCGGTGAAACCGCTGGGTCAGCCCTTCCCAGATCTGGAAAGAGGAGAAACGCATTAAAAAAAAAAGTCTGATGGGAATGGAGAGAGGAAAATTCTGTGGCAACACACAGCCATGGATGGCCACGCTCCTCTTCACTCCCCTAAAACAGCACCTTCCAGCTCCAGGAAAACCTGAGGAGGTTGAAATTTTCCAATAAGCAGCAAGACCCTCCCCGCAAAAAAACACCCCAATAAATAGTTGTGGGAATTTTCCTCCTGTATTAGGATGGAGCGTGGGAAAGGGCAATGTGAAAAGAGCTTGGGGTCTGTGCGAGGTGTCGGGAGAGGGACAGGGTTGATATGACAGCAGAAACTATTCCAGAGTGTCATCCACACCAAGCTGAGCCACCACCTCGTCACCAGGAGAAACCACGGGGTTTGGTGTCAGCATCCAGCCCACTCCCTGCACTCGCTCCCCTCACCTTGCACCAGTCGTAGCTAGAGGTCGGGAAGCCGTGGAGGAGGAGGACGATGTCGGAGCTGCCGACAGCACCGGTGGAATCTGGGGAGGGAATGGGGCAACCTCAGGATCAGATTTTTTACCTCCCCAATTTCCTCCCCACTGGGAGCCAAACCTGTGTGACCTCTCCCTTTGCTCCACCAAAACCAAGCGTGGGTTAGACTCACACCACAGCTTCCCAGTGCCAGCGTGGCTTCAGAAACCCATCCAAATGAGCCACCACCACCACCAGCACCAGGTACTTGATGCAAACCAGTGTTTTATTTAGAATAAATTAATTGCAGCTGCCCCGAAGTTGCTATGATTGATAACAACTGCTCCAGCAAAAAAGGTTTTTCAATATCTTTTCCTTGCCGTGACCCATCAGAAGCTCTTGAGATCCTTCCCCGTGGACACCAAGGTATTGTCAATGCTTCACAAGAACTTTGTGGCTTCACCCAATTAAAACATTTTGATAATGAACAGTCACACTGCGCCTGGATCCACGCAGCGGCTCCCCTTAAAGGCATTACGTTTTGGGAGGGATTTGCCACCACCCCACCTGGCCTTGGGGACATCACCTGGGGCCACCAAGCCCCCAGCCCTGCTCCCCACTGGGACAAATGAGGTGTCCCCGTGGCTCGGCGCGGCCCCGTCACCTCTGTAGAAGATGTTCTGGTCCTTGTAGATGAAGTAGCTTCCAGAGGACCTCCAGGAGAGCAGAGCCGGGGAGAGCTTGGGGGGTGGGATGTGCAGGTAAACGGCGAGGAGGGGGACGCTCAGCAGCCCCACCTGCACCCACCACTCCTTCATCCTGCAGGACAGAGCAAGGTCCCCGTCTACTGGGATGTGTCCCATAACCCCCACATCCCCGTAACCCAACATCACGACCCCAGTAACCGCCCACACCCCCAAAACCCACCGCCATGTCCCCAAAACCCCCATGTCCCCGTGCCCTGCACATCCCTGGGGTGGCAGGTCCACAGCAGAAAGTGGTCTCTGCAGTAAAGAGGAGTCCAAGGGGGGATGTGGGGCCCACTGGGGGTCTGAGGAGGGATGTGGACTCCATAGGGGTCTAAGGAGGGACATGGGCTCCATTGAGGGGGGGACACTAGCCCTATAAGGGGTCTGAGGGGGAGTGTGGTCCCACAGGGGGTCTGAGGGATGGATGTGGGCCCCATAAAAGGTTTCAGGGGGGATGTGGGCTCCCATTGAGGGGGGGACACTAGCCCCATAAGGGATCTGAGGGGGGAGTATGATCCCACAGGGGGTCTGAGGGAGGACATGGGCCCCATTTGGAGTCTGAGGGATGGATGTGGGCCCCATAAAAGGTCTCAGGGGGGATGTGGGCCCCAAAGGGGTCTAAGGAGGGATGTGGGCTCCATTGAGGGGGGGACACAGGCCCCATAAGACGTCTGAGGGGAGACGTGGGTCCAATAGGGGTCTAAGCAGGGACATGGGCTCAATTGAGGGTCTGAGGGGGGGACACTGGCCACATAGAGGGTCTGAGGGGGAACATGGGCCCCATGGGGGTCTGAGGGGGAACATGGGCTCCACAGGGAGATCCCAGGGGGAATGTGGGGTCCCAGGGGGAACATGGGCTCCACAGGGGGTCTGAGGGGGCACATGGGCTCCATAGAGGGATCCCAGGGGGATGTGGGGTCCCAGGGGGAACATAGGCTCCACAGAGGGTCTTAGGGGGCACATGGGCTTCATAGGGAGCCCGAGGGGGAATATGGGCCCCATGAGGGTATGAGGGGGAACATGGGCTCCATAGGGGGATCCAAGGGGGGATACAGGCCCCATGGGGGTCCGAGGGGGAATGTGGGCTCCACAGGGAGTCTGAGGGGGAACATGGGCTCCATAAGGGGGCTTGAGGGGGGATGCGAGCCCCATAGGGTGATCCCAGGGGGTACACAGGCCCCATGGGGGTCTGGGGGGGTGTACAGCCCCACTGAGGGGAGCTGAGGCGGGGGGGGGGGAGCGGGGGCGCTTCCGCCCA
>JAOQGL010000001.1:1292478-1303830 GCA_027564165.1 Gallinago nigripennis | reverse complement strand
TCCTTCTGGTCAGGTGCTGGGGTGGTGGTGTAGCCGTAGGGGTAGAGCAGGAGCTGGGAGTAGCTGTGGATGGAGACAAAAGCCTTGATGTTCCCGTGGCTCTTCACAAAGTCCACGATGGATTTCACCTCAGGCTCTGAGTTGGCGTAGGGTCCATGGTAGGTCTCGGAGCAGGGGTTCCCGCTGGCCCCAGACCCTGGGGAGAAGTGAAAACACTTCAGTGTGGGTGTTTGGTGGCTGTTGGGTGGCTTGGAGAGTCACAAGGGTGAAGGGCTTCTTCTCTTTCCAAGCCCAAGAGCTTTCCCCACCCCTCAGCTGCTTAGTGGCCAGCGAGGAACACTCTTTGTGGCTCCTCCTAAGAATTTATATGATGACTTGCATTTGTGGTCACCACCATGCTGGTCACTAGGGGACACCAAAGCCCTGGTGGAGCCCAAACCACATTTCTGCCATGGAGAACAAATCCCATATCTTCCCCAGGGGACATCAATGGATCTTTATGAGCCAGAAATGTCCTCAGAATCTCCACCTGGAGGATGGAAATTCCCCCATAGGGTTAAGGGGAGAGCTCTGACCTCCAAAATCTGCATCCCAGTTGCGGTTGGGGTCCACACCGACGCAAATGGAGCCCGAGTGCTTGGACCTGGTCTTGCGCCACATGCGATTCTGGAAGGACAGAGCCATCTCAGCTGGTGCTCAGGGCTGGAGCTGCACCAGACTTAAGCAAATGGGGAGGAGCTGAAATATAGGGGGGCTAATGGGTCATGGTTGTCCCCTTCCCATCCCATGGAAAAGCAGAGAGGGAGGTTTTGACCTTTCAGCCCCCCAATCCTGCTCCCTGGCCCTATCCAGTGTGGGTGTAGGACCTGGAGGTTGGAAATAGGGGGCAGTACCTGGGTTTGAGTGAAGGCAAAGCCATCAGGGTTGGTGACAATCTCCAGGAAGATGTCCATCTTGTCCAGGATGGAGGCCAGACCTTCATCATTCTCATGATCTTGGACAATCTAGAGAGGATGGTGGTTTGAGGTTCCCTGGTGGCTCCAGAGCACCGCCTCCTCCATGAGGTCAGCCACAGTGGCTGAAGGACCTTGTGGCCCTTTGGGGACATAGGACATGTCCAGAAGTGTCCATACCTTCTTGGCAAACCAGACGCCACTGGCTTGTGTCACCCATTCACGGGAGTGGATGCCGGTGTCGATCCAGATGGCCGGGCGGTTCGTCCCCCCTTTGCTGAACTGGAAGAGCAGGGCAGGGGTGGGTTAGGGTGGGGGGAGTCAGCTTTGCCCCTGGCCCTGCTTCCCCCCTCCCTCCAGTCACCCCGTGAACCCCAAATTCTGACCTTGAGCACGTAGAGGGGGCGGTTCTCTGTCGAACGACCGATCTCAAGCTTGCTGACCAGGTTGGGGTTTTCGGCTACCAGCAGGTCCATGAAGGCGTAGATCTGGAGGTGGGGGAGTGGGATTTGGGGGGGTGGTGTCACACCTGGCTCATCCCCTGCCCTTGTTGCACATGGAGCAAAGGGCTTTGCAAGAATAATTCCGGAATGCGATTCCCCCCACCAAAATGCCCCGAATCTTGTGCTTTCTCACCTCATCCAGGCTGTGGTAGGCGGCGTAGTCGAAGGTGTTGGTGGAGAGCGGCAGCCCACGGCGCCCACGAAACATCTCCATCCTCTCATGGTCCACCAGCGCCTTGGGGACACGGGGCAAGATGAGACTTCACCCTCCATTACACCGAGCCCCCCTGTCCCACCCTCTGCCACCGCTGACCTGCACGTCCTCGATCATGATGGAGTAGGAGATGCCGTTGGACTCCAGGTGGGCTTTGAGGGCCTGCAGGCTGGGGAAGGGCACGCGGACGTCGACTGGATGCCCGAGGCCACGGGGTGAGAGCCAGAAATCCAGCTGGAGGGGGGGGGGAATAAGATGGGGGGGTCAGATCTGGCCTTGAGCTGCCCCCCCCCGTACCAGCCTCTCACCACCTGGTCCTTATTGTCCCATATCCAGCCCCACCATCCCATATCCAGCCCCACCATCCCATATCCAGCCCCACCATCCCATATCCAGCCCACCCCTGCCCCATCCCTGCTCGACAGTGTGTCCTGGGGGGTGAAAAGCACAGGACACGAGCTGGGGGGGGGGTCTCCCCAAAAGCCACCCCTACCGCTGCCCCTGGTACCTGCAGCTCTTCAAGGTCCTGTAGCTCCTGCACCTTCTGCAGCTCCTCATAGTTGGTAGGGATGATGCGCAGCACCTGGTGCCTGTGGGGTCAGGGGGTGCTGGGGGGCACGGGACCAAGCTCTGACCCCCCCCAGTGGGTCCAGCTTATCCCCCACCCTGGGGATTTACACTGAGCTTCTTCCCGGGGGTGTCTGTGTTCCCTTGGGGCCAAACCAGCTCCTCCTGTCCCAACTGGTGCCACCATTCCCATCCCAGCCACCCCCACCCTCCGCCAGATGGACCCCCTACCCAATAAAAGTCTCCGTGCCAGCGGCCACTGCCACCAGGGCAGCCAACACCACGAGGGCCCTCATCGTCAGCTGAAGAAGCCCGTCCCGTGTCCTGATGGCAACCTGGGACCTCTTAAATCCCATCAGGATGGTGACCTCCAGCCCGTCCCCTCCAGCTGTCCCCTTTCCCGGGGCCGTGGGAAGGCTCCAGCTGGCTCCAGCCAAGGTTGGGCACCGCCGTCCACCCCTCTGCCGCGTTCCCTGTCCCAGCCAAACCCGTCCCAGGAACCAGCCGGAGCCGTCGGTGAGTCACCTGCCAGTGGGGAGGTGCCAAAATCCCACCGCCCACGGCTCCGGCTCGGAGCTGCGGGGAGGAAAAGGGCAAAATTGGGTCAAGAAAGTGCAAGACGTAGATTTTGGGATGGGGAGAGCGGGGCTCAGCAAGCCAGGGACCTAAACCGTGGCCACGTTTGGGGCGGTGGTGGTGATGAAATTGGTTTAAAGTTTGGCTCAGGACAGAAGTCAGAGCAGGTGATGGTCACCCCAAGGTGGAAAAAACAGAGAACAGCAAATGCCTGAAAGCACTTTGCACCCAGGGATGGACCTGGGGGTGCTCAGAGTCCCCCCTCCCAGCCCCTGGGGAAGGGACAATGGAGCAACGCTGCCCAAAAAACCCCACAAATATGGATTTGGTTGTCCCCAAAACCCCACAAATTTGGATTTGGTTGCCCCCAAAACCCCACAAATTTGGGTTTGGTTGCCCAAAACCCCACAAATTTGGGTTTGGTTGCCCAAAAATCCACAAATTTGGATTTGGTTGCCCCCAAAACCCCACAAATTTGGGTTTGGTTGCCCAAAACCCCACAAATTTGGATTTGGTTGCCCCCAAAACCCCACAAATTTGGGTTTGGTTGCCCAAAAAGACACCCATCCCTTCCCAGGTCCTTCAGGGCTGTTGGCCCCAAGGGATGGGGACTTGTAGGACCAAAGCCAAAGGGGAATTAAACACCTGCAGGGCTGGAAATCCTCTTTCACCACTTTTCTGAAGTCTAACAAAAAAAGAAGGGTGCCAGCCTTAAACTGTACAGTTTCCAGGATTATTTATTGAGATGATGGAACGCTGTGGGAGTCACTGGGCTCAGTATGGATGCTCCAGGACGTGGACCATGATGTCCAGCAGCGCTGGCCAGGTCTCGGTAGCGGTGGGGATGATCTGGGTGCTGGGCAGGAGGAAACCGTAGCGTCCCGTGTCCCTCAGCTCGAAGGTGAAGGAATATTTCACCCCGTTGTCGTAGGCCCAGTCGACGGTGGTGCCATCTGCCAAGTCTGTGGGGAGAGGAGGGGAGATGTGACCCCAACGTTGAGTGTTCATGGTGGACACGATGCCAGAGGAAGGAGAAGGAGAAGGGACACTCACAGATGGTGCTCGCGATGCTGCCGTAGGTGTATTTCGTCCCGTACATGGCAGCCAAGTCGCTCACCGCCTTTTTAGCCAACTCATTCTGCAAGGGAGAGCCCAAAAGTGGTGAGACCTGGTGGGCCAAAACCTTGGGGCAGCAAAAAAACCTGGGGCAGAGTGGTCTAGATACCCTTCCAATACCTCCCCCTAATTTTTGACGGACATATTGCAATCGCCCTCCCCCTGAGAACTAGGTGATGGACTTCAATGTGCAGGTTCCATCTAATGAGAGGAGAAAGGAAGGTCCTGGGATGATCCGACCTGACTCTTCCAGCAAGACTGGAGGTTGCAGCCCCATGTCTACGTTTTGGGGCCATCTCACCAGTTCCTGGTGGTGGGCCGCAGGAACTCTCTTGTAGCCGTAGGGGAAAAGCAGCATCTGGGAGTAGCTGTGGATGGAGATGACCGATTTCACATTCCCATGGCCACGGATGAAGTCCACGATGGCTTTCACTTCGCTCTCAGAGTGGGCGTAGGGACCACGGTAGGTCTCGGAGCAGGGGTCACTGCTGGAGCCAGATCCTGGGGCATGGTGGAGGAGGCACCATCCAGGGAGACTGCCCTTGGGGAAAGGTCTTTATCCCCCAGGTTTCTCCCCTCTAGCAAGAAGCTTCATGCTTGAGGCATGAGCGATGCTTGTCATGGGGACTCAGTGGCCCAGCTCTCACCTCCAAAGCCCGCGTCCCAGTTTCGGTTGGGGTCAACACCAACACAGGGGGAGCCGGCGTTGATGGACCTTGTCTTGCGCCACAGGCGGTTCTAGGAGCAGTTGGGGGCAAGACTGTCACAATCCCCCAGCCCTGAGGGACAGATGATGCCCTCCTGCCCAAGCATCTCCAGGGATGGGTGGAAACCACCTCCACCAACCTGCCATCCCACACAGGAAGGACCATCCTTCCCCACCTAAAAAACACAGTTCCCCCCACAGTGTCCCCACACTCACAGAGTTATGGGTGAAGACAAAGCCATCAGGGTTGGTGATGATCTCGAAGAAGATGTCCATGCTGTCCAGAATGGTGGTGACAGAGGGGTCCTGGCCATACTCCTCGACAATCTATGTGGAGAGGGGAGTGGGAGGTCCCTTGGTGCTCCTCAGGGATGAGGGATGCGACTGAGCAGCACCACAGAGAGGTCATCCTGCCCCTCTGCTCTGTCCTGGGGAGGCCCCATCTGGAGCACTGGGTCCAGTTCTGTGCTCCCCAGTTCAAGAAGGACAGGGAACTGCTTGAGAGGGGACAGCAGAGGCTACAAAGGTGATGAGGGGCCTGGAGCATCTCTCTGATGAGGAAAGGCTGAGGGACTGGGGTCTCTCTACTCTGGAGAAGGGAAGGCTGAGGGGGGATCTGGTCAATGCCTATAAATACTTAAAGGGTGGGTGTCAGGAGGACGGGGCCAGTCTTTTTCCAGTGGTGCCCAGGGACAGGACAAGAGGGAATGGGCACAAACTTGAGTATAAGAAGTTCCATCTCAACGTGAGGAGGAACTTCTTTCCTTTGAGGGTGGCAGAGCCCTGGAAGAGGCTGCCCAGAGAGGTGGTGGAGTCTCCTTCTCTGGAGACATTCCAAACCCACCTGGACACCTTCCTGTGGGACCTGTTCTGGGTGGACCTGCTTTGTCAGGGGGTTGGACTAGATGATCTCCAGAGGTCCCTTCCAACCCTACGTGATTCTGTGTTAAAAAAGGGCTGGGGTAAGAATTGGGGTCCCATGTCCCAGGGTACGTGGTTACCTTGTTGGCCGTCCAGACTCCGGTGGCTTGGGTGATCCATTCCCGTGAGTGGATGCCAGTGTCCAACCAGATGGCCGGCCGATTCCATCCCCCGGTGCTGAACTGCAGAGAGAGGGGGGAGATTAAGCCTCGTGCCCCCCCAGGGCTGGACAAGGGGAGGTTGCCCCCGGTACCCACCTTCAGCACATACAGGGATCTGTTCTCGTAGCTCTGCCCGATCTTGATCTTGCTAACGAGGCTGGGATGATCTTCCACCAACGTGTCCATCCAGTCATAGATCTGAAAGGAGGTGCTGGGTCATGAGGCTCACTCTGGCTTTCCTTTTGGTTTTTAGGGTATCCAGCACCAGGTGCATCATGCAGAGCTTCCCTCCTGGAGAAGATCTGGTGCTTCCCTGGAGAAGACCAGGTGCTTGGGACCTCTGCGCAAGGCTTTTGCAAAAGCAGAATGAACGATGGGGGAGAAAAAAGCCCTGAGATGCCCCAACACCATCACAGCCTCCATCACCCACCCACTGGGCTCCGAGCACAGTGTTTGACCCCCAAAATGAAGTTGAAGATGTCTTCTAGCAAGGTGGGGAGATGCCAGGAGAGGCCATGCTGCATGTGGAAGGGTGCCCGGTCTCCCAGCTCAGCTAAAACTTCCACCCAAGGAGGGAGAGATACGTCCTTGGGGGGTGGTGGTGTCTCACTGCCACCATGAACTTCACCACATGGATGCAACCATGGCATGGGCTGAGCATGACCCCCCCAGCAAGACAAAGCACATGCTCTGAAGAGCAAAGTACCTCCTCTATCGTGTGGTAGGAGGCAAAATCGAAGGTGCTGGTGCTTCTCTCTATCCTCCTGGACTTCATCATGTTTTTCTTTTCCTCATCCAGCAATTCCTGTTTAGGAGGAGAAAAAAACCCAACCAAACACCAACAGGGTGGAAGGAACCAGGGATTGGATTTTTCTTCCATCTCATGGTTTTCAACTTCTTGCACCGTCTGTTGGGACCGAGCCTTAGAAGCTCATGCCGCAGCCCTTACCTGCACGTCCTCGATCATGACACTGTAGGAAATACTGTGGGACTCCAGGAAGATCTTGACAGCTTGGAGGCTGGGGAAGGGCACCCGAACGTCGGCCGGGTGGCCAGGGCTGGTGGGGTCACGCCAAAAGTCAACCTGGTGTGGAGGAGAGATGAGAGCTCAGCCCCATCCCCACGGCCACGCTCATCCATTCAGCTCCAAATGGGTCTCCTGAGAGTTTCTACTGAAGGATTTAAAAAGGCCTTTGGACAAGTTTTGGGACACACATGGGCACCAGGATGGGTCAGGGTCTCTTTGCCTCACTCAATGGATCTTCTACAGAAGATCTTTCTTCTACAGAAACATCTTTCAGCCCTAGTTGCCCGTTGGCTGCAAACATCCCTTTGAATGGTGAATCCTTGTGGTTTGAGCAGACACGAGGAGACATGGGTCCATGGGAGACATGGTTTTGCTCTTTAATTCAAGAGAGATATCTCCCTCAGCTTTGTGTAGAAGCTGTTCCCTACCACCCACCGCTCTCCTGCTGCTCCCACCACTTGTTTGCTGGGATTCACACCCCCCCACACACTGAAGCCACCAGGGAAAATGCAGCAGGAGCAGAATTACATCGTAATTCCAGCCAAAAAAAAACTTGCAATGACATTTTTGACCCAAATATTCAGCCTGGGAACAACGACGCTGCAGTGGCCGGGGTGTTTCAGCTTCTTCTGAAACAGGAAGGCTCAAGGGACCCCAAGATAAATATTGTATTTACACCGTTATAAATTACACGTATCCAAAACGGGAAGGAAAACTGGATGTGAAGTCAAAAAGAGGAGGAAGCCCTGGATGTCACCAGGGTCTCCGTTTAACGTGGGGGGCATGCTCGGGGCCCCCCTGTCACAGCTCACCTGCAGCTCTGCCCGCTCACCCAGCACCCTCAGCAGGGCGATCTGCTCCTCGTCGCTGGCCGTGATGCGGAGGACCTGGTCCCTGGAGGGAAGCAGAGCCATCAGGGCACACGGGGAGAGGAAGGAGATGAGCCTCCAGCGCTGACGTGGCCCCCTTCATGGGTTGGGTGGAGGCTGGGAAAGGTCCACACCGGCTCGGTGGGTTGGAAAAGGCCATCACTTGTTGGAGGTTTGGGGTCCAGAGTGGAAAATGCAGGTTCAGAACAGCCGCGATGGGAAAAAGAGCAAGGGCTGGAGAGTCCATGGTGGTCTCCATCCTTCCTTTGATCATGAGAGCTCCCAAAATGTTAGGGAATATCTAATATATAGACATTTCATAACAGAACCTCTGCTCCAGCCCAGCTGGGCTGCCCTGGAGATGGGTGCTGTCCCCAGCAGAGAAGGAACTACTCTCCTTCCCCACCAGCAAAGTTTCCCCCTCTCAGTTCAGTCCTTCCCCTGGAAAAGCGTGGGGTGATGCTTCCAGGATTCAGCATCCCCCTAATTTCCACCCCTAATTTCCACCCTCCACAGCAGCCAAGATGGTGCTCAAAACCTCCTTCCAAAGATGTGAAACCACATCTTTCCTGGTTGTCCACACAGCAAAAGCTGTCGGATTTTCCTCCGTCGGGATGTCACCCACCTCATCGACCCCAAAACAGGGCAAGATGGGGCCGGGGATCTCTTACCCCGTTCCCACCCAGGGTGCCCCCCCATCCTCCCGCTTTCAGCAGGACTCACCCCATGAAGAGCTGCTCAGCACCGGTGGCTGCCACGAGAGCGGTGAAGACCAGGAGGATCTTCATGGTGAACGGATGCAGAGGAGCCTCAGCGCCCACCTCCCCCCTTCTGAGGAGCATCTACAGCCCCCACCCCGTATAATGTTCTTGGTGGGGGGCACTCGTGGACCTTCTCACCAAGGCCACATCTGCTGTCCCTGCGGAGCCGACAGCGACAAAGAGATTAAGCCAGGAAAGGGCTCCCGGGAGCCCAAACGTTTGCTTGATTTGGCGAAGTCAACGGAAGAAGCAGCCAAATGAGGGAGGATCTAACAACGTCTTCCAGCGGGACGCGCGCCCGGATCGGCGCGAGGAGGTGTCACGGTGACAGTCACCACCCAACCCCCCCAGGGACAGGGACGGTGGGGTCGTAGGACCCCGTTGTACACAAGGACATGGCGTGGTGTTTCCATTAATGTTCTTTATTACAGGTTAATCATAGCAAAGTATAATTATGATTAATAAACAAGCCTATCTTACAAGCTGCTACAAAAGTGCCAGCAGAAAAGTAAGTATATATAAGAATATATATTTATGATTAATGACTTCTATGCACATTTTTCTATCTATCTTTAAAAATTCAAATTATAGCGTTCAAATTATTACCGGTGCCGGTCACCAAACCGCTCCCAGGAGCGGGGCCCGTTGACGATGGATGATGTCCCACTTCGAAGAGGATGGGCACCACGGAGACCGGAGCCAGGCGAGGATCCGAGGGGACGTAGGTTCACCTGAGGGTAATGCTCAGAGAGAGAGAGATTTTGGGTAGAAAGGGAGTAATTTTTTATGCTTTTAGTGTAGGTAGAGGGGTGGGTGCGGGACAGCAGCTCCTGGAGCAGCCGTTGCTGATTTGTGCCGTCCCAGGAGGTCGGTTCCTCACAGTGGTTCCTTTGTTCCGTGAGTTATAGCAGCGTCTTTGTTCCCCAGGTTACAGCAGTGTCTTTGTTGTGCCCTTATCTACCGTGTCCCCAAGCTCCCACCTGCGCTCCTCAAGGATGCTCCGGGTTCCCGGGCTGGTTTCCCGGGCTGGCAGACACCATCTCCCGTCACTATTTTAGCAGAAACCTTCTATCTGTGGTTTTGGGGTTGTTTTTTTTTTTCCCCCTCACCTAAATCAAGTTGTCTTTCTGGTTGCACCCCCAGCAGGGTGTGGGGCAGGGAAGGTGCCGCGGTTGGGGCTCCGTTACAGCTTCATAATGCGGAACCGGTGACGTTGGTGAGCTGATCCTGAGTGGTGGGGCCAGGGTGGAGGTCCTCATTGAGGTAGGATCATGGGGTAGTTGAGGTGGATCACAGGAGGTCTGTATCCGACCTCCTGGATGAAGCCACATCAGCTCTGGAGCCAGACCAGGTCCCTCCACGTTGGGTCTTAGGACTCCCTGTGCAGCTCCTCCAGGTGATGTGTCCCACTGCTGGACTGTCCTCCTGGTGGAAAAGCATCTCCCTACATCCAGCCTGGCTGGTTCTTGTTTTCAGCTGATGCTGTTGTCTCTCTTTGTGGTGAAGAACTTGGCTCTGGTTTCTCAACAACCTCTTCACGGGGATGGGAGGGTCCCCATTAGGTCACCCCACCCCAAAGCTGTGTCATCTCCAGGCCAAACCAGCCCATCTCCCTCAGCATCCCATCATGGGACACATCTTGGTGGCCTCCATCAGTCTTGCTCCAGGTCCCTTTGGTGCCAGGGGTCCAAAAATTGGATGTACTTGTCATCAAGCCACGCCCTTAGAAGAGGGTCCAGGTGGTCCCAAGACCGGGCTGGTTGGAATGAGGTTCAAAGCCACAGGTCTACAACCCTGGCTGAGGCTCCTCAGCTCTGTAGCTCCTACCCACCACCTGCCACAAGGTGCCCACTCTGGTGGTAGAAGATTGGCCGTGTCCAAGAGCCAACCGTGCGCCCCAGGCTCTTCCCATCAGTGGGGTTTTACCAGGGGTGTTTTTATTGCTGGCTGGAGGACGTGATTCTGGAAGGGTTGGGTCAGTTTGGGAAGCAGGTGCCACCAGCTGTGGCCATGAGCAGAGGGGACGGGCACACGTGCAGGGAGCGCCAGCTGCCCCGTGCTTGGGTTTAGTTTCCAAAACAGCTGCTCTTCACCCAAAACCAACCCCACGTGGTGTTTCCCGATGCCTCAGCTGCACCTTTGCCACCCTTCCCCTTGCCAAGAGCCATGTGTCCTTTGGGTCTGAGCTGACATTTCACCAAGGTGCTCCATCTCCTGCCAACCCAAGGGGTGAGGTGGCGAGTAACTCGCCAGCTGCTGGTGGCCAGGGGGTCACAGGGCTGGGAGATAAACCACTTGGACTTGATAATCACCTGCACCAGCAGCAGGGATTGCTGGTCTCCCATCCCTGGGATGGCCCTGAGCCATTTGCTCCTAATCCCCAAGAAATTAGCAGGTTGTACAACAGAACCAGGGAGGGAGGTGGGCTACCTGAGGGACCTGCAGACTGGCCACACTGGGTAAGGGCAGGTCCTCCCCACCTCCATCCTCCAGTTGTGCCCACTGGTCAAATCTAGGAGGGGGAAATGGGGGACATAAATGGGGACTTTAAGCCGGCAGACTCCCCTGTTCCCACCAGGGATCGGTGGCCTGGCAGTGTCCCCAGGCTCGATAAAGGATATTAAATTCCTTTAATTAGTCTCACAGCCTGGATTACGCTGCTTTAACATCAGGGCCCCCCACTCAAGCCCCTTCTGCTCCCAGAAGCCAGCGCTGCTGCAGCCCCCAAGCTCACAAAAGCAGCAGCAGGGAGTTGTTTTGCACAAAAACCCCCAAATTCATAGAATCATAGAATCGTTTGGGTTGGAAGGAACCTTAAGGATCACCTTTTTCCATTCACCCTGCCCTGGGCAGGGACACCTCCCACCAGACCAGGTTGCTCCAAGCTCCCTCCAACCTGGTCTTGAACCCCTCCAGGGATGGGACAGCCACAGCTTCTCTGGGCAACCTGGGCCAGGCTCTCACCACCCTCACACCAA
>JAOQGL010000001.1:1265705-1292378 GCA_027564165.1 Gallinago nigripennis | reverse complement strand
GCAGCCACAGCTTCTCTGGGCAACCTGGGCCAGGCTCTCACCACCCTCACACCAAACAAGTTCTTCCTCAGATCTCATCTTCATCTCCCCTCTTTCAGGGTCAAACCCTTCCCCTCCTCCTAGGGCTCCCCTCCCTCATCCAGAGTCCCTCCCCAGCTTTCCTGGAACCCCTTGAGGGACTGGAAGGGGCTCCAAGGTCTCCCCGGAGCCTTCTCTTCTCCAGGCTAAACCCCCCAACTCTCTCAGCCTGTCCTCACAGGAGCAGAGGGGCTCCAGCCCTCCCAGCATCTCCATGGCCCTAAATTCTTCCCTGTCCCCTCCAAACAGCCACTGGACTCTACTGGAAGGGACAACATGGCAGGCTCATGTAAACCCCCAGCTGTAGCTGTACTCCAGTAGCAGAGCAATTAACTTTCTAGATGATTTAGATGATCATCCAAGTGCTTCTGAAGAGCTCACACTGCTCTCAGTCCACGAATTTTAGAAATCCTTTAAATATCCCACACCCTCATTCCCTTGGGAGCAAGTTTCTGCTGTGGGGACTGGTTCTGAGGAGGGGGCTGCTGCAAGGACGGGGAGGTTTGCAGAGGTCCCAACACACCACTAAGGGCTCAGGTTCCTCAGAACAAACACATTTTGGATTGACTAACAGCGACGGAGCCACAGAGGACACCAGGCAGGACAGTCTACACCTCGGGGGTGACCATCTCCTCCTTTCCCACCACACCTTCCATCCTCCTGACAGAACAAGGGGTAATGGCTTTAAACTGGAGAAGAGCAGATTCAGATTAGACATTAGGAAGAAGTTCTTTCCAAAGAGGGCGGTGGAGCACTGGAAGAGGTTGCCCAGGGAGGTGGTTGAGGCCCCTTCCCTGGAGACATTCAAGGTGAGGCTCGACGAGGCCCTGGGCAGCCTGGTCTAGTTGGGGGTGTCCCTGTGACTGCAGGGGGGTCGGACTAGATGACCTTTGAAGGTCCCTTCCAGCCCAGATGATTCTATGATTCTATGATTCTCCTCTCATCACTGCTCCTCCTGCGTCTCATCGAGGTGGACCACAACCGTGTCCTAAAAAAAAATATCTTCGAAGGGGGCCTACCACGCGCATGGAGTTGCAGTGAAGAAGACAAGCCCTAAAAGCTTTTTTTTTTGTTTTTTTTTACAGGCAGACACGTGTTGCCATGGGAGGAATGTGCACAGGGTTTTTTATTCAGCCAGGTGCCACACCGTTAGGGATGTCACAAGCGACACGGAGGGAAGAAGATTTACGAGCTCCCTGCTCACCCTCGTAAGAGCCCACCCCGGCTTTTAGGAGGAGTTGTCTCGCACGTGCTCCATGATTTTTTTCAGGCCCAGCCAGGTCTCCTCCGCAGTGGGGATAATTTGGCTGGCCGGCAGGACGAAGCCGTAGCGACCGGTGTCGCGCAGCTCGAAGGCGAAAGAGTATTTGATGCCATAATCGTAGCTCCAGTCGATGCTGCCTCCACTGGCTTGGTCTGAAAGAGAAAGGGAGAAGAGCCAGAGGGGTGAAGAGAGGGTTGGTTTGAGTTCCACCCTCCTACTCTGTGTAGTTGTGAGGGACCGGGACCAGTTCTGGGATCCCCAGTTCAAGAAGGACAGGGAACTGCTGGAGAGGGCACAGCAAAGGGCTACCAAGATGGCGAGGGGACTAGAACATCTCTCTGCTGAGGAAAGGCTGAGGGACTTGGAGCTTTTCAGTATGGAGAAGAGCAGAGTGAGGGGGGATCTGATCAACACCTCTAAATACTTAAGGGGTGGGTGTCAGGAGGACGGGGTCAGGCTTTTTCCAGTGGTGCCCAGTGATGGGACAAGAAGGAACGGGCACAAACTGGAACACAGGAAGTTCCATCTCAACATGAGGAGGAACTTCTTTCCTTTGAGGGTGGCAGAGCCCTGCCAGAGGCTGCCCAGAGAGGTGGTGGAGTCTCCTTCTCTGGAGACATTCAAACCCCACCTGGACACATTCCTGTGGGACCTGCTCTGCTCTGGCAGGGGGATTGGACTGGAAGATCTCCAGAGGTCCCTTCCAACCCCTGCCACTCTGTGATTTTGTGACAAATATTAGGTTTTTATGCTATTGCTCAGCTCTGATGTTTGATGGAGGTGGTGTGACCCTCCAGAAGCGTCACTGCTGCCAAGAGGGAGAAACCTGGAGGGGGTGGACAGAGACCGTTGCCCTGGGACAGCCCGTAAAGGCTCGGATTAGCAAAATACTCACAAATTGTAGTGCAAATGGTCCCCACTGTAAAGGTGGTGCCGTACAGGGACTGGATGGAATTGGCAGCAGCTCTTCCCAAAGCATCCTGGAGAGGAGGAGATGAAGGACAAGTCAGAAAGCAGGCACAATTAATGAGATTAAACGTTAAGATTTACCAGCCTGAACCACAATCAGGGAAATCTCTACAATTTTTCACAACATCTCTGATCTTTCACATCTCCCCAATTAACCGGGGCCAAATAAATCAATTTCTTAATCACTTATTCTACTGAGAGCACCCACAGCTTTCACGGTATTTTTGGGAGGTGACATTGGGGGTGAATTAAATCATAGCAGGTTCTGTATCTGATCATCCAAAGCTTCGTGTCACCAACTGTCTCGCCAAGAGAAGGTCCAAGGGACACCAGAAAACCCCAAGGCTGTAGGAGATTTCCCAGGACTCAGTGGTCAGCTTTGTGCTGGCTTCAACTTCGTGAAGAAAACAGCACCAGGCTCTTCTTGGAGCAGGGCAAAAGAACAGGCGGCAGCAAACAAATTGCCACAGGGGGAAAATTGCATTTCGGTATTAGGGAAAGAAGAAAATCCCCAATGGCAGTGGGGAAACTTTGGGACGGGCTTGAAGAAGCTGTGGAATTTGTCTTTAGAAATATCAAAACAATCCAAAGGCAGCTGGGCAAAGCCCTAAGTGACCCAAGGCAGCCTTGGAATTGGCCGTGACTCCAAAGCCTGCCAGCTCTCAGCAGAGGGGCAGAGTGGAGACCTCCAGGGGGTCTTTTGCATTTGAATGATGACTTTGAGAGCCAGATCTCCTCAAAGATATTGTTACAGCCCCGATGCTGTCTTGAAAGCAGAAAGAAGGAAACGCGGATGAGCAGAGAGGGCTGAGAAGGGGAAGTGATGGCACATGTTGTTCGCACATGACCAAGATTTCTCTTTTAAAAGGCTCTGCACCGGGTTTTGGATCATTCTCCCGGAGGGTTACCGTTACGGATGGCAGAGTTCAGCCTCTCGGTTTGATCCTGGTAGCTCACGGTAAATACTCGAGGACAGAAAGGCAGCTGGACAGAAGAGAAGAGGCTAAAACCAAGCCATGATGTCTCACCAGCTCGGCGTGGTCGGCCGGTGGAGTGCATTTATAGCCGTAGGGGTACATCAGGAGCTGAGAGTAGCTGTGGAGAGTGAGGAAGGCCTGGATGTTCCCGTGATTCTTAATAAAGTCCACCACAGATCTGACTTCCACCTCTGAGTTGGCACTGGGCCCACGGTAAGAGTCAGAGCAGGGATTGCTACTGGCTCCAGGACCTGTCGGGTGCAAACGAGGGGAACAAAGGCAAACCTGTAGGAACTGGCATTCGTGAAAGGTCAAAGCAAACCAGCACAAAGCCAGGCTTTCCCCAAAACAGGCCTTCAGCCAAGGGCAAGGCCTTAAATACTGATAAATGCTCAAACTGCAGCGACGGAGCGTGAATCCTCAAGGGACACGCTTCTCGAGGATACAGATTGCCACCTTCATCCTGTGCTCACTGGCAATTAATCAGTGCCAAATTATCTTTATAAAACACACCTTCCATCCCATTCGACCATTTTCTTTCTGGATGCCTTATATTAAGGCAATTGCTGGTCCCGTGTAACAGGATACGGGAATTTTTCTTCTTAGTGACAGCTAGAATTCTTAATTAGTCCTTTATTTTTCCTTTATTCCTATTATTCTTTATTTATTCCTTTATTCCTACCTCCAAAACCGGCGTCCCAGTTCCTGTTTGGATCAACTCCGACGCAAAGGCTGCCGGGGATCCTGGAGCGGGTCTTCCTCCACATGCGGTTCTAAAGCAAAGAAAAACGACGGCTTCAAAACGGAGCAAATCTGGGTCTTTGCATTAAAACCACCACCCAGAAATAGCTGCCGTTCACCAGGAAGCCATCCCGGGCGCGATCCTAAGATTATTTCTCCCGGGCTGACTGCCAAGATGGGCCGATGGACAAAACCGGAAGGGCTGGTGAATTTATGGAGGGTTAAGATGGGTTGAACAAGTAATTAGTATCTTTGACTGCCCGGGTCTATTGTAACTCCTTCTTACAGCGTGAAGAAATGGACTTTTCAGAGCCTAAGTCCCTCGTGTTTATTATTCACTTGCAAGAGCACGACAGCTCCCTAAATCAGCTTAGACACGCGGCCTGCTTACTCACCGTGGTGTGAGTGAACACGTATCCATCAGGGTTGGTGACCGTCAACAGGAAAAGGTCCATTTTGTTCAGCAGAGAGGTGATGGATGGATCCTTCCCATAGTCTGAGGCAATCTAAGCAGAGACAATATGGGACATCGGGATTATCATCGTATTTCTTTCCTGCATAGGTTCTAAGAGCTACGTGCAGAGGCAGGTTTGGCTTTTGGGGCAGGCAAACAAGAACCATTAATTATTTGTTGGCCATAACTGTTCCTCGTTAGACTTGAAGCTTGGAGAGAGCAATAAATCTGTTCTACTATTTTACTCTGAGGACAGGAAGTTAATGGAAAAGGGCCTGTCCCCAAGAACAGGCCAAGGCTGGCACTAAGATTGAGATGGATTACCCAGGCTGAGAAAACACAACGGTGCAGCCCTTCTCTGGTGGCTTAATCATTTTCAGCAGAATTTAAATGCTCATTTATATCAATTTAGATAGATATTAGATATCTATTAGATAGATAGAAAGAAGCTTTTGCCCTTTTGTGGAAGGTATCTAACAACACAGTGTTCTTCTGTGTCTGCAGACCAAAGCAGCAAACTCATCTTCAAAATATCTTTGCTTATTTCATAGAATTATAGGATGGTTTGGGTTGGAAGGCACCTTAAAGATCATCCAGTTCCAACAACCCTGCCCTGGGCAGGGACAGCTCCCACCAGACCAGGTTGATCCAAGCCCCCTCCAACCTGGCCTTGAACTCCTCCAGGGATGGTGCAGCCACAGTTTCTGTGGGCAACCTGGGCCAGGCTCTCACCACCCTCACAGCAAAGAAGTTCTTCCCCAGATCTCATCTCCATCTCCCCTCTTTCAGTGTCAAACCCTTCCCCCTCCTCCTAGGGCTCCCCTCCCTCATCAACAGTCCCTCCACAGCTTTCCTGGAGCCCCTTTAGGGACTGGAAGGGGCTCTAAGGTCTCCCCAGAGCCTTCTCTTCTCCAGGCTGAATCCCACCAACTCTCTCAGCCTGTCCTCCCAGCAGAGGGGCTCCAGCCCTCCCAGCATCTCCGTGGTCTCCTCTGGCCCCACTCCAACAGCTCCATGTCCTTTTTATGCTGGGGAATCCAAAGCTGGACACAGTATTCCAGATGGGGTCTCCCCAGAGCGGAGCAGAGGGGCAGAAGCACCCCCTGGCCCTGCTGGCCACACTGCTGGCTTTCTGGGCCACCAGTGCACATTGTTGGCTCGTGTTGAGCTTCTTATCCACCAACACCCCCAAGCCATTCTCCTCAGGGTTGCTCTCCAACCATTCTTTCCATTTGTACAACTATGGACCATGCAGTCCTCAAGAATTTCAGTTGAGCTGCTACATTTTGACTACCTAAACTTCTCCCAGCTGCTCTAATGACACACAGCATTTTTCAATTCCTTGTCTAATCAGCTCTTAATAATCTCTTTGGAGCTGGTTGTGCTTTAAGAGGGGTGAAAGAGAGTGAGCAGAGCTGACTCAACACATACAGGTGTGACACACTTTTCAATCGTCAGAGACATTCCCAAAATAAATGAAAAGCAAAATCTATCACTGCTGAAATGACCTTTTTAGCTATCCATATGGCACTGGCTTGAGTAACCCACTCTCGGGAATGGATCCCGGCATCCAGCCAGATCGCAGGACGGTTGCTTCCTCCGGTGCTGAACTGTCAAAACAAACCAGAAAGTTTTAAAACTCCCACTGACACGTTTTAGACAAAACCCCATCCCATACAGACTGGGGACACTTTGGACTGAACTGGTCTGTTATCTATAATATGTATATACACAGGTAGGCACACATTCTGTGCTATAAGTCAGATATAGGTACCTTCAGCACATACAAAGGCCGCTTTTCGTAGGATTCCCCGATCTTGTGCTTGCTGACAAAGCTGCTGTACTCGGATGCAAGATGATCCAGTTCTGCATAAATCTGAAATGAAAAGACAGGATGACATTTACATTACATTTATGGATAGCGCGGCCCAGAACAATTGTAGGACCCCATAAATCAACTTCTCTCTCCTTTTGCCTTCAGTACTATGACCTCCCCAAAGCCCCATCTCACCCTACGTCCATGTGGTCAATGCTCTTCCTAAGAAAGTAGAAGGCAGCACTGCTATACTGTCAAGATCTACTTATTTCAGGAATAAGTTCAAAACCCTCTTTAAGAACTTCTGGTATTAAAAAAATACTCTGCTCTGCTTGACGGTTACCAGCTTCCTACATTTCCCTATCTTGAGATTTGTTTATTTCTCAATCTCTTTTGAGTGTCAGAAGGAAGGGTTTTGCCAGGACCCTGCAGAAGCATTTATGAAAAACTATGATCTACACTTCTCTGTTCCAACACTCCATCAGGGAAAGCGCTGGCTCATGGCGCTGACCACAAAATTAATCCATTTAAAAACAAAACCGCATGCCAAAAGGAGGTGTAAAGACATTTTACATCCTAATATGGGATGTTTAATTGAAGACAGGAGGAAAAAAAGGATCCTCTTCCCCCAAAGCTGAGGTACTCACGTCATCCAGAGTGTGGTAAGTTCCATAGTTGAAGCTGTTGCTGCTGCGCTCCCTCTGTTGACTGTCGGCCATCTCTTGCTTTTCTTTATCGAGAACAGCCTAAAAGAAGCCATTCAAATGTTGAGAAAAAACACTTGCTTAATTAATAATAACGATATGATGGCCTTGCTCATTGGCTCCAGCCCCAGCCCCAGGAGCAAAGGGATCTTTCTGCTGAATGTATCTGTAGTGAAGCGGGTGTGAGAAAATGGACGTGAGAACCAGTGCTTAATTTGTCACTATTAATTTTTAAATGCTTGTTAAGATGAACAAGAATAGCACTGGAAAGCTTGAAGGAGGAAGGGGGAGAAAAAAGGCACAGTTTCTGCTGAGTTAATGTTATTTTAGTGTCATTTTGGGGTTGCTGCTCATGAAGAAATGTCGGATTAGTGTCGAAAGGGGTGAGTTAACTCACACAGTGGGGTACATTTCTTTCAGATTATGATCCAAAGCTGTTCTTAACACAGTTTTCTGAATGATAAGTAACTTTAGTGTTGTGATTCCCAAATGTCTGAAGCCAAAAGACCACACAGTATTCCTTAGAGGTTAGAAGAAGAGCCCCATGGAACCTACGAGTGTATTGATGGCACTATTCTACACGGTTCCAGGTAGACCCACAGATTGTCTTCCAGAAATTAATCCACAGACTACAAAAATAAGGGGAGGACCTCATGGAAACAGAGTATAGAAGAATCCGTGAATTAATGAATGATTGGGAATCCCTATTTTTTTTTTCCACAGGATTTAGATTAATCATGTGCCTACCTGCAGGTCTTCGATCAGGATGGAGTACTCAATCCCCTGGGACTCCAGGAAGGCTTTGACTGCTTGGACATTGTTAAAAGGGATTCGCACATCCACAGGGAGGGCAGCAGTGGAGGGATTTGTCCAGAAATCAAGCTGAGAAGAGAAAGGAAAATGGATTTGGTTTGGGAAAGTGTTCTGCAATCAGCTTTAGAAATGCTGATTTCTCCCAAATTGAACGGCTCCCCGTCACGCTTACAGCACGCTCCATTCTTTAGCTTGGCCCCACCACAATCTTGTATCAGTTAACGATAAAAAAAGATCTGCAGGAGGCTAAAGTCAGCATTTTCACTGACTTCAGAGCTTCAGTCATATACAAAAGATGGAATTTTAGTCTTCTGTGATGATTTTACTATTTTCCCTTGTACTAGAAATAGTTACCAAAAAATCTCCGTATCACACTTATAGCTAATATGAAACCCATTGTTTATATTTCTCCCTTGGTAGGGCTTTTCTAAATTCTGGTTTCTACACTATTGAAATCAGTATATTCAAATAAAGTGATAAAAATTCTCACTAAAGGCAATAAGAACAGTGATAACCAGAATTTTATAGTATGTTTTACAGTGTAGACTCAAACTAATAAATTCCTCCCATAAGTACAAAAAGATTAGTATCTCTACTTTAAAAACAAGCTTTTTGACACTAAGATTAAGAGCAGATCAATTCAAATATGATTGTAAACCCAGTAGGAAGAAAGTATAAATGCAGCCACTCCTGAGTACCAAGCTGGTACTAGGACTTGCAGCTCAAACACCAAATATTGAGACAGTAAATGTATTTGTGGCAGCTGCCACAGTAAGGTAAGAACCTTCCAAACATGATGTGAAGTCCCGTGCTTGTAAGTCCTACCCCAGCCTGAAGGGTTAAAAAATGCCTCTGTGATAATAACATACCGCAAGGTGTTCCAGGGATTCCAAAAGCTGCAACTGCTTAACCTCCTCCTCATTTCTTGTCTTGATTCGGAGAACCTGGTCCCTGCAATAAATCAGTAAGTTTTCAGAAACAGCCCCAAAAAGGGGGTCTGGAACTCATTTGTTATTAAGATTATTAATTTGCTGGGTAGTTATTCGCGTGCTACCAGCTGATACAAACTTGTTTAATGCAGTTGACTTAGTGTCACCCAACCAACAACCTGCAGGACCAGACCCATAAATGTGTACTAGATTAGTATCTAGTTAAATGGCAATTTTTAAGATAAGACATCAAGTGGCTGAGGTTTTAATTGCTTACAGGGGTCATTCTTGCATCTATTAGTTATTTTTTGTCAACAACTTGAAAAAGACGACGTCTGGCTGAGTCTGCAAATGATCAAATGTTGGGGGAATGCTATAAAATAGCAAAATGGACGCTAAATATGGGATTCGTTTAACGTTTCTTCAGTTTGGACAAACTTCCCTGTGTTGTCAGAAGCTGATACCATCAGAAGGTGGCCTGCACCATTCCAGCTGGGATGAACCAACGTCTGGAAGTACCTCGCTCCATGGGTAACCTCAGTGATTAACTTAGTGATCTCAGAGTACAGTCTGTACGTGGTTTTTTTAGATCACTGAAACACAATGTTCCAGGCTGCCTAGTGAAATAGGTAGAAGCAAACAGTACCACGAGGAGAGGCTGATGAAGCCAGGCCTGTCCAGGCTGATGTCATTACAGGCTACGACAACTTGACGGGGAGTCATAAAAAAATGACACTCTTCTCAGGAGGGGCAGATGATGATAAGGAGGAACAGCTCCATGCCCTGCTCTGAGCAGGAGGGAGGACTAAAGATTTCTGGAGGTCCCTTTCACCAAAGGCTTTTATGAAATGACAAAAGCATCTACAAACAACAAGCGTATGGCACAGCTGGAGGACAGAAGATCATAGAAACATCTAGCTGGAAGGGACCTTTAAGGTCATCAAGTCCAACCATCAAACTACTGCTGCCAAAACCACCTCTAACCCATGTCCCTCAGCACCATGTCTGCCTGGCTTTTAAATAAATCCAGGGATGATGATTCCACCACTTCCCTGGGCAACCTGATCCTATTCTGGAGAAACAGGGGGCTGTTCTGAAGGAAACCTGGATAACAACTGGAAGTACAGGCTGGGATCAATGCCTTAGCCAAAAAAGTATGGATGTATTCCATAGCTGTAGAGCCTGGGGATTACTGCAAGTGAGCCCAGCACTAAGGCTACGTTTGCAAATGGCATTTGGTGGTTAAAACATTTGGTGTGTTTGTTTCCATTCTCTTCCCGAGGCATCTGCCTTTGACTATCACAGGAGAAATTCCGTATCCTGAGCTGGCCCAGCTGCTCTGCTGGCACCCGCTGCAAGCAGCGCTGAAAAAGGGAGATGACTCAGAGCGAAATCGAGGTGAGTAACTGCAGAATTGGAAAACACATCTTAAGGCAGGGTAAACAAGGGACTCGGCGTGGGAGCCCAGTTATCTGCGTGTTTATTTACTTGTGTGGCCTCAGCGGCTGAGAAGGGACACTCGTTAACGCCAGGTTCCTCAGTCCAGCCACTTAAAGTATAAGATTCTTTCGATAGAGTTAAATCAACACTGAAGACACTTTATCACACTCATAATTTAGTATTGGGTTACCCACCACCAGCAGCTTTATTTCTGGATTGGATTCTTCCATGAAAAGATGAGGCTCGTTAACCACAGCTACTGCATGTGACCGAGGAATGAATTCCTGAGAATCCAGCCTACGTTATGCCAGAGCCCAGATTAAATGCTCAAAAGAGCTTCTCCTGGCTTTACAAATCTTAGGGTTTTAGTAAATTATGTATATCATTTCTTATTCGTAATCCTTTATGTCTTCATATACAGATTTACTCACCAGAATCTAGTGCTCAGTTACTACATCTCAGTTTCTATCATGTTTTTAATCATCTTTTGTTAAGGTTCTTACACAGTCAGGAAGACTCTGAGGAAATACGCCAGAAGGAGATAATTTTGCGATGCAACATAGAGATTACGGTTGGAAATAAGAACTCAAATTGCTTAGAAAGGCTCAGAAGAGGATTAAGCATTTACAGAGAAGCAAGAAACCTCAAAAACAAAGGGAAACTAGTGACCTTTCCGATTTGAAGCCAGGTTCTGGTCTTTTTGCTCTTTTTGTTCCCCAGATGTGTCAAGCTGAACACTCGAGCTCTGCAGTGAGGTTCAGCTCCAGATCAAAGCTCGAGGCTGCTCCCTAGGTACAGTCAGAGCCAAAACAAAGCCTTGGGTGAACATAAATTTAGGAGCTCAGCCCTTCAGCTACCCCCTTCTCCTTGGAAAACCCAAATGGAACTAAAGAGAGGGGTTCCTTCAAATACCGCAGTGCCAAAGAGCAAGACAAGTCAGCCATAAGAAGCAAAGAATTGTGCCCCAAGGACATTTTGTGAAGTTAAGATCATGAAAAACAACAACTGGAAAACACAGCCTTAAATTAAAGGTCTTCCCCAAAAGCATAACTCACCCAACAAAGGTTTCCAGGCACAAGGAAGCCCCGATGAGGGCACTGAAGATCAAAATCAGCTTCATGGTTGACGCGAAGTTGAGTTCAGCCTGGCAAAGGTGAATTTATACAGGACTTGGTAAGAAACCCTTTTTTTTTCAGATAAAACATATCTGGAATCCATGTGAGCAAGTTCTCACATTTATCAGAGCTTTCAAGGCAACCAAGAGATAGGAGGCCAACTTCACCTCCAAAAACTATTTTCCGCTGACACCTTCAAACCCGTAAGGCAAGAATTGTTTTCTAAGCTTTGTCCACAAAGCTCCCTGGTGTCCTTTTACACATTTTTTGAGGTAGAGGAAAACAGAGTCAAATGGAACATTATCCCAGCTCTACCAGTTGACTCTAGGTCACAGGTTTTCCTCTGATAGATTTTTAGTAGCCCACTCCTTGTTACAAAGAGGCAGGCAGCAGAAAGATCTCACTCCGGCAGAAATACTCTGTCTGAGCGATTATTTTGAAGAAATAATTGAAATAATTGGGTGAAATAATCACTCCGGGGATAGCACACAAACTCTGGGTCCTGCCTTCTATGGAACAAGTTCTCTCTGATAGACTAGGCCAAGGCCAGGCTAGAAATTCCCTCTTATATATAAGTTACCCACTTCTAGATATAAGATGGATAGTTTAAATATATTATTTATTGGAATTACTAGCATCCCATCTTTAGTTGGGATGGTTTGACACAGATCCAGCCAGTGCTTCAAGCAAAGCAAGAGCCACATGAAAGCAAGTTCTGTAGCAGAAGCTGCCAAAAGCCTTGGGTGGACAAAACCTTCAGAGCTCATTTATGAAGCTAAACCCTTCTCCTTGGACAGGCTTCCTAGGAAACCTCTGCTAAGGAAGTGTCCTTCTCAGGAAAAGGTGACACAGGTTTGAAGAAGTGCTGGAATAGCCTCCTTGTCATTCATCACCTTCCCTAAGGGTGCCCAGATATTTGGGGTGTCATTATCTACGCTGAAGGAGTAACTGCGATGGGCGCTTTCCTGGCTGAGCATTGGCAACCATCTGGCTCTCCTTTGGTCATGGGAACACACAGCTGCGGTTGTCACATAATGATGGCCTGAATTGGATATGCTTTTCATTTGTCCCTTTTCCCCACCTGGAGCACTGTGTCCAACTGTGGAGTCCCCAATATCAGAAGGACATGGAGCTGTTGGAGCAGGTCCAGAGGAGGCCACGGAGATGCTGGGAGGGCTGGAGCCCCTCTGCTCCTGTGAGGACAGACTGAGAGAGCTGGGAGTGGGGTGGGGTGTTCAGCCTGGAGAAGAGAAGGCTCCAGGGAGACCTTGGAGCCCCTTCCAATCCCCAAAGGGGCTCCAGGAAAGCTGGGGAGGGACTCTTGATGAGGGAGGGGAGCCATAGGAGGAGGGGGAAGGGTTTGACGCTGAAAGAGGGGAGATTTAGATGAGATCTGGGGAGAATTTGTTTGGTGTGAGGGTGGTGAGAGCCTGACCCAGGTTGCCCCGAGAAGTTGTGGCTGCCCCAGTCCTGGAGGGGTTCAAGGCCAGGCTGGAGGGGGCTTTGAGCAATGTGGTCTGGTGGGAGGTGTCCCTGCCCAGGGCAGGGGGATTGGAAAAAGATGATCTTTAAGGTCCCTTCCAACCCAAACCATTATGTGATTCTGTGAAATTCAGTGAAATTCTATGAATTTCAGTGAAATTCAGTGAAATGTTACTGAGGAAGAGTCAGGTGCTGACCCTGCAGGTGGGGTTCCTGGGAACTAACCCAGGACAGAAGGGTGACAGTTCAGCTACTCTGCAATCAGCTTCAGGAGACCAAGGAAAGGAAGTCTCTGACAGTCCCCAGAGGATCTCACCCGTACTGCTCTCAGCATCTGTCAGCACCTCCCTGAGGAGATTGCCCCATCTCCATTCCCACCATACCCCTCCACAGCCAGGACGGTGGCTTCTTGTCATAGGTTCAGACCAGTGTTCAAGCCAGACTTTTGTAAAGCCAAGTCTCATGTTTTTGGGAACAACAGGTGCCTCAGGCAGGGATTTTGCCTGTTTTGACACAGAGGAATTAGTCATCCTGCGACTGTTGTAACTTGGGGGCATACTGTGGAGAACATATGCTCTACAAGGAGATAAGGTACATACATTCCTGCGAGTCCCCAGGTCTCAGCAAATGTTTAACCTAACCCAGTTCTTGGGAAACAAGTGGATCTCCCCTCCCCTCAACGTAAATCAGATAACGCGACTTTATCCTGAGAGACAGGAACCATCACAAGAATTTCCTGCTTCTAGAGCTACAGTAATTCTGGTGGAAGTCAAATCCCACCTGTAGCTTACGGCCTTTGATGTTTCATAAAGAAGCAATAGACTGTCCACACCACCTCCGGTGGACACGCTCTTTGAAAACAGGAAGGAGGGATTTAATTCAGGGCAAAATTACAGCTTGCTTCATTACTCATGCTACACCCTGCATGGACTTAAAGGCTGCCAAGAGATCCCGCCAAACATGATGTCAGGGTCTTAAGTACACCAACAAGCTCTGAGTGCCCTGACCAACCTCGTCTGGGGCCTCCACCCACTGCATTTAAGGAGCTGCATTTAATCTTTGTACTCACTCCTAATCCCCACCGAAGGGGCTACAGAATCCAGCAGCACTGTGACCTCCCATAGGTCCTACAGGGTTTGGAGGCCTATAAGGTCCTACGTAGATCCAAAAGACCTTATGTGGCCATAAGGTCCTACAGGGTTTGGAGATCAGCCTTAAACCAGAGGGGTAACCTATGGGTGAAATCCTGCGTGGGCTGAAAGTCATCCTCTGTAGTGCTCAGGGCCCAAAACACCTGAGAAAATTAGGGAGCTGCAAGAACAAGGGTGCACCGCCCAGCAAGCCAGAAGCCAAAGGTGACAGCAACGCAAGGTGGGAGTGAAGAGCCCACCACAAGCAACGCAGCCCCATGGGACCCAAACAGAGAGGAGCAGAGCAGCTCTGGTGGCACTGACCAGGGACAGCCTCAGTCCAGGTAAGTCCACAGTCACGCAGCAGGTCCACAGCCGGGATGTCAAGAGCCACAAGCCCAAGTCCACCATGTACCCACCGCAGCTCAAACAAGGATCAAAAACCAACTGGCCTCAGCTTAAATGCAGCTCCCACGCCAAGGGGTGGAGGGTGTGTGGGTGGGAAGCCCACATTAGCTCCAATTAGCGTGGTCAGGTCCCCAGCACACTAATGTGGGCAGGGTGGGACATAACCTCTTGTACTGTCTGAAGAGGATGTGGTATCACGCTGTGAATAATGAACACCCTGGTGACACAATAAGAAGCAGACAGTTAAATTAATCTCATCTAACCAATCTTTGTCTCATTGCTTAAAATTGCCTTAATATATAGATAATTTGCCTGTGCTGTCACTGACAGAGGGACAGAGTGGATACAACCCCCCCCTCCAACTACAAAGGCCTCAACAGTCATCAAATTCAGGTAGAGTTACTCCTTTTCTGTAAAGTCTGGACCCTCTGTGGTTGCTCCTTATCTAAAAAGGGTTCTTGCAAATCAAGTCACAGCATCGTGGTCTCTCCCATTATATTGGAAGGGTAAGAAAGCCCATGGCTTGTGGTCCCCCTCATCTCCCATCTTCTCAAAATCAGTGTTTGGCATGAATTGCCAGGAAATTGTAGGAAAAGGAAGGAGAGGGGAGATGAGCCCTGCCTTGTGCTCCCGGTCCCTCACTTGTCCCCCCTGCCCTCTCTCCATCCATTCTGCATCGCATCCTGCTCTCCCATAGGGTCTCGGACATTTCCTAAAGTGCTTTTTTGAACCCTACACATAACTCACAAAACTTACATTTACCTTTTGAGCTTTCCCTTCTGTCAGAACATAACCTTTTATCTTGGGCTTCCTGGAGGATCTGTTCCAAGGAAGAAAGGCTGTACACATAAGGTTGCTTAGAACAACATATAAATGTTAATTCCTTATTTAATGCTAATTCTCACAGCGTACATGAGGCTCTGGGACACGAGGCTGACTGGCCCTCGCACAGCTACAGCCCCAGCCCCAGGAAGATGCCCTCACCATTTCTGCCAAGATGCTCAACAAGCCCAAATTCCTCAGAAATCCCATAGACTTTTCACCTTGGGATAGAAATGCCTCTTTTCTCATCTTCTCGAGCTACACCAGTGACACCAACATGACGAAGGGCTCCGTCTCCCAGATGAACAAATTTAATAGGCTGTAATGTCATTCGTCTTGGATTACCGGTGAGAGAACTATTATTTCTATAAGTAATGGATTATTTCCACGTCCCTAATCTGCAGGGCACTTTAGGAATGCCCTGGATAAAGAATGAGTAGGGATTTCAGTATGTGGCTCACCACTTGCGGATGTGAGTGGCATCATTTTAGGAGCAGAACCCTCATTGTAATCTCTCTGGAAAATCTGAAGCTAGTAACACCGACTGCGGTGGAGCTACTTATTTCCAACTCAAGTTTCCTTAAATTAGAACATCAAGACCTTCAAGTTTCCAGGATTTCCCCGATACTGCACCACGCACTCTACCAGATTGTGCTTTGCATTTTAGGACAGCAAGCTCACAGATGAATTGTAACTGGTAATAAGAAGGAGATGGGAAGGGTTCTGGGAGAGATACAATCAATTACCTATAGTTGGAGGTTAAAGACTGGTTCTAACAGTGACATCATCCCATCAGGTAGTTATAAATAATAACAACTTCCGAGGTTGTGAAAGCCTTTTAGGCAGGAAGGCAAAAACCTGCTGCTAAGGGCCAGCAGGTGTCAGCAGAAAACACAGAATTAAATAGTATCTTGACTCTATCACAGCAGACAAGACGGATAATCAAAATGCCAGCGCAGGAACAGAGCAGGATTTTCCCTCTGATCCCCTTCAAAGCCTTCCTCATCCTCATCATAGTCGCCCCCCATCTGGTTTCTGACGAGTGCCAGGGAGCAAGGGGTTGTTCTGCCAGTAATGCCACCAAAGAGAAGAAAAAGAGTATCCCATGGAGGCTCAGCACTGGATGTGGGATGAAGATTTCTGCGTTGGGAACAGCCCCTTGGCAACCCATTTTCCAGCCAACCATCTCAGGAAGCCCCAACACATCAGTCAACAGCATCCAAAAGGGTCATGGGGGTGGCAGCATGGCAAAGTGGCCTCTCTTCTGCCCATTAAAGTGCTTCAGCTGTGATTTGGGGAAGGCTGGAGAGCCCTTAAGTCTTGTTGGTCCATAGTGTTTGGGGGATGTTGGGTGGGATTCATCTTCTCTCACTCCAGCTGGGCCATAGCTGGGAATCACACAAAACAAGGCTCTTCTTCCTGTGTACCTGAAATGGGGCAATCCACCTCATCCTCAAACATCTGATGGAGACTGAAAGGCCAAATTAGGCTTTTTATAGTCCTTCAATACTACCTCCATTTCTTGCTCTCATTCTCTTGCTTAGGAAGCGATCTTTCAAACCAACTGAAATCACCCATTGGCGAAGATCTACCAAAGCAACTTCCATTCTGTTTAAATTTGTCTCCTCCCTTTCTCCAACTGGATTTTTATGACCATACGTTCCCTATAACCAGCTTGCTATAACAGAGTAGCACATTCCAACAGATTTGACGCTGAGACAGCTTGAAAGTGATTGTATGGACCCGAACTGGAAGCAGAGAGGGAAAAAATAAAGAAATAGGCTGGATATCCTAGATAATCAAGGTATCCCAGATATTTCTTTCTTTTCTTGTATGAGCTATTGCAGCCACCTCAGCTCAACGTGCCTCCTCAGGCCAGGTTCCTCCATGCAGCTCCTCTCACTTTGTTGCCTCCCGATTCTTCCATCTCCTGACATTCCCTGCTCTTCTTACCTCAAAAGGATGTCTCACATGAAAATATCACTGAGATAAATCAGTGTATCACCACACTGAGAACGCTGCATGATTTACCATCTAGATTTCATGAGACAGGCATGTCACCCAAAGCCACCAAGTCAATTTGTACCATCTTTACTTCAGGTAATACCTTCAAAATATACTGATTTAGTATGAAATTCACACACCAAGCTGTATGGAGGGGCTGGCAAGCTGGAGGGAAGGGAAGCCATTCAGAGGGACCTGAGTAGGCTTGAGAAGTTGGATCTGAGGTTTAACAAATCCTAGAGCAAGGTCCATTACCTGAAAGAGGGGAGACTTAGATTAAATATTAGGAAGAAATTCTATGGAGGATGGTGAGAGCCTGGCCCAGGTTGCCCCGAGAAGCTGTGGCTGCCCCATCCCTGGAGGGGTTCAAGGACAGTTTGGATGGGGCTTGGAGCAACCTGGTCTGGTGGGAGGTGTCCCTGCCCAGGGCAGGGGGTTGGAACTGGGTGATCTTTAAGGTCCCTTCCAACCTAAACCATTCCATGATCCTATGATTTATAGCATTTCAGAAACGAAATATGAAGTAACACCTGTACAGCATGCAAACAGACCCAAAATATCTTAGTTTTAACAGCTGGCTTTGGCAAGGTGTGATCAGACTACTGTGTGTAATCCATTCATGTAGCTATAACTGGGGGAAACGTGGCAATGCGTGGCTCTGCACCATCGCAACGCCGAACAGGACAGAGGGTTAGCCAGTCAAAACCTCTCCTCCATCTTCACCCACACCCCTCCCTCCCATGGCCAACATGGCGCCCAACATGGCCGCCCCGGCGCCCGCCTCACGCCCTCCTTCCCGCCGAAACACCCGCGGCGCGAGCGTCCCCCCACCCCGGACCGAGCAACAGGCCCCGCTCCCCCCGCCCTTCACGTGCGGCGCAGCTTGATGACGCGCGACACCGGCGCCCGTGCAGGCGCAGACGGGCGGCCATCGCGGCGCGGGCGGTGTGTGAGGGGAGTGCTCTGCTGTGTGTGTCCTGTCCCCCCCCACACACACCCCGGCTGGGGAAAGGGGGTGCCCCTGCCCTCCTTGAGGGGAATTGTGTGTCACCTCGCGTCTCCTCACCCTCAGCCCGGCGGCAGGTATTGTGACTGTCCCCCCTCAGCACCGCCTGGCTCCTCCTCGGGCCTGCACGGGGGTTCGGCTCTGAGGGGAGGCCTCGGGTGGGCCGTATGTGGCAGTGAGGCGTGTGTGACAGGGCTGTGGGGTCGCCTCAGTGTGACAGGGGACAAGATTGGGGGCGGGGGGGTGGAGCGCACATGTCAGGCCTCTTCTGTGTGACAGGGGTGTGGGCAGTGCGAGCTGTGGGGCTGCCTGTGTTTAACGCAGTGGGGCCTGGGGAGTTACGGAGACGCCCCGGGGTGGCATTGGGGTGCTGGCTGTGGGGGAGATGTGGTGGCTGCCTGCTTTTGACGGGGGTGGGGGTGGGTAGGGGGAGCCTTTAGGGGTCTCTGTGTGTGGCAGGGGAAGCTGTGGGGGTTCTTGGTGCATGACAGATCTGGCTGGAGGGTGCTGTGGGGTTTTGGGAAAGGGGTGCTGGGGTTGTGTGTGGTAGAGGGGCATGTGTGAAGGAAGCTGAGGGGTTTGTGGCAAGGGAAGGTGTGGGGGACTTCCGTGTGTGGCACGGGGGTCAGTGCCTTATGGGTTGTCAATGTGATGCCTTCTCTTACTGTGCCTTAGTAGAAGAGGGCAAGGGGGTATGTGAGGACATACCACAGTTTGGAGGTGAAAACCTCACACCCATCCTTCCTAAGCGAGTAGAATAGCACCAAATCTCACTTTCATTTCAGTGCCCTAATGGTACAACTTCTGCAGGAGGACATGATTCAGGGATAGAGGTTGGAGTGTGAGGGTGGGAGAGAGGATCTCTGCTTAGGGCTGCTGTATTTGTCAGCGTGGGAAGGGAAGTCTTGAGGCTCAAACTGGATGAACAACTTGTCCAAAAAATAAAAAGTGTTCTATTATAATTCTTCCCATAATCCTGATGTTAACTGTTTCACCTTTGAATCAACCAGTAAGAAGCGGGTAATCTGATTTGGGGTTTGTGTTTTTAATTTTTTTTAAGGTAACAATGTAGAGTTGGAAGTATTTGTCCCTAAAAGCAAATTATTTATGTTCCCATCTAGTGAAGAATCAGGTGACAAGTTTTTAAGTGAATGGCAGGAAGGAACCATAGCATATTTTGGTGATGGGAGTAGCAGAAAAAGCCCCTGGGGTTATTTCTTTCACGCGAGGTGTTAATGGGCGTAAAGGTATCTTCAGATATGCTGAACCCACAGGAGGTGGCGGTACAGACCGAATATACTCTGTTACCAACTGAAATGAGTGGGAATTTTCAGTAGGAAAACTGCAGAGCCGTGCAAGGCCTTTCCTTCCTCTGGTTTCCATTGCCTGGAGAAAGCAGGAGCTTTGCCTATTACAGAATCACAGCATGATATGGGGTTGGAAGGGACCTCTGGAGACCATCTAGTTCAACCCTCTACCAAAGCAGGTCCTCCTAGAGCAGGTCCCACAGGAATGTGTCCAGGCGGGGTTTGAACATTTCCAGAGGAGACTCCACCACCTCTCTGGCCAGCCTCTGCCAGGGCTTTGCCACCCTCAAAAGGAAGAAGTTTCTCCTCATGTTGAGATGGAACTTCTTATGTTCAAGTTTGTGCCCATTCCCTCTTGTCCCATCAATGGGCACCACTTTAAAAAGCCTGGCCCCATCCTCCTGTCACCCACCCTTTAAGTATTTATAGGTGTTGATGAGATCCCCCCTCAGTCTTCCAGACTAAAGAGACCCAACTCTGTCATCCTTTCCTCATAAGGGAGATGCTCCAGGCCCCTTGTCATCTTCATAGCCCTCTGCTGTACCCTGTCCTGTAGTTCCGTGTCCCTCTTGAACTGGGGAGCACAGAACTGGACACAGTGCTCCAGCTGGGGCCTCCCCAGGGCAGAGCAGAGGGACAGGATGACCTCCCCCCAGCTGCTGGTCACACTCTTCTCGATGCCCCCCAGGATGCCACTGGCCTTCTTGGCCACAAGCGCACATTGCTGGCTTATGGTCATCCTGTTGTCCACCAGGACTCCCAGATCTTGTCTTTTCTCTTGCTTCTGAAGGATGTTATTTTTCAAAAACGGGGATTGGAATTGGTCTGTGTCCTCTTATCTGCACCTCACTGGAGAAGCTGGGCTCTGTTCCTCGGTAATGAGGTGACAGTGCTGACAGTGGAGTTCATTGAAGAAATATTGCCTATTTTTACTGGTAAAAAGAATCTGCTTTTTTAAAAAATATGTAAAGATGTTTCAGTGGCTAAAGGTAACGAACGTTTGTATTGTTTGTTTTGGATTACTGTGTTTTGTTTTATGTTGTGCTGACTGAGAATCTTCCTGTATAAAAGTTGACAGATGGTGTCTTCTGTGTTTATTGTTAGGGAAAATGACACCAGAACAGAGTCCAGCGACTTCCCTCATCGACAGGACCATCAAGATGAAGAAGGAGACTGAAGCCCGAAAAGTCGTCTGGGCCTGGGGACTCCTTAACATGTCTATTGCAGGCATGATATATACTGAAATGTACGTTAAATGTTACATCCGATTCAAACAAAGCATCCTACTTTTGATATCCCTAAATATTTCCTGGGAATGAGTAGTTGCAAAATGATAACTTCTTGGTTTTCTTTTCAGGACTGGAAAACTCATAAGCTCGTATTACAACATCACATACTGGCCACTCTGGTACATTGGTGAGTTGCTGCAGCATTTTAATTAATTTTCAAGGTTTTTTTCTTTTTTCACTTATCAGTTTTATTGCCAGGAAGGTCATTTTTAAGCAAGCCTTTTTTTTTTTTTTTCTCCTTTTTGTAAATTTAAACCAAAACTTTGTTTTGCCTTCTGTTATGTGTCTTGAAACTGTTGAAATTTCATCCTTTTTAGTGACAGGTAAGGAGTGTTAACAGCTTTCTTCCATATATCATGAAAGGGCACGAGGAACTTGTTTGGTGCATTAAATCTGATTAATGTGTGGAGAACACTGCAGATTTTATTCCTGTGGGGGTGTGGATGGCATTTCATGGTAATTAAAGTTTGTGTCGGATGAATAGACTCTAAGCTCACCGTATCAAATATTAGAGGTTGAAGCTAGAGGGGGAAAAGTCATGAGATGAGTCATCATGAGAAGATGATTTTTCAGAAATACCATGAAACTTCATTGTTTGTGTCCTTTTAGGAAAATAACTGTCCATTTTTTTAAAAAAATTCATTTTAGTGGTATAAAGTAGTCTCAATATAGCAAGGAAAATTATCTCCAATGGTTCTTCCATAAGAAGGTGAAGAAATCTTAGATACTTCCCCAAACTGTTACTTACTGATAGCAGTAATAATGACCTATTTTTTATAGGCATATGCCTGGTTTTGCAAATAATATACTTTTACTATTCCCCATGCTCAAGCTGTGGTAAAAACTTGTGTGTTTGTTTCTTCCAGAACTTGCACTTGCATCTCTGTTCAGCCTGAATGCCTTGTTTGATTTCTGGATGTACTTCAAATACACAGTGGCACCGACGAGCTTGGTCATGAGTCCCGGCCAGCAGACCCTGCTGGGGTTGCAGAATGCAGGTGGGTGCAATAAATATCCCTGGCAATTATTTTTATTCTTTTTGTTGTTGTTGTTTTGAGATGGTATCTTTCTGAATGGCAGGATATGCCTGACAAATTTGATGGCCTTTTACAATATTGCCACAGCCTTGGTAGACAAAGGCAGAGCAACAGACATCATCTACCCGGGCTCATGCAAGGCGTTCCACACTGTCCCACATGACATCCTGGTCTCAGAATTGGAAAGTCATGGATTTGATGAATGGACCACTCTGGATCAGGAACTGGCTGGATGGTTGCACTCAAAGGGTTGTGGTCAATGGCTTGATGTCCAAGTGGCAGCCAGTGATGAGTGCTGTTCCTCAGGGGTCAGTACCGGGACCAGTACTGTTCAGCATTTTTGTTGGAGACATGGACAGTGGGATTGAGTGCACCCTCAGCAAGTTTGCTGATGACACCAAGCTGTGTGGAACGGTCGACACACTGGAGGGAAGGGATGCTATCCAGAGGGACCTGGACAGGCTGGAGAGGTGGGCTCATGCAAACCTCATGAAGTTCAACCAAGCCAAGTGCAGGGTCATGCAGCTGGGACATGGCAATCCCAAGCACAAATAAAGGTTGAGCGGAGAATGGCTGGAGAGCAGCCCTGAGGAGAAAGACTTGGGACTGCTCATGGATGAGAAGCTCAGTATGAACCGGCAACATGTGCTGGCAGCCCAGAGAGCCAACCCCATCCTGGACTTCATCAAAAGAAGTGGAGAACTGGACAGTGAGAGACTCAAGCATTGTAAGGCTGTACAAGGAATTGGTAACCTGTACATGGGACTGGGAGCAGAGCAGAGAGTGCAGGTTTATATATTTAGTTTTGATATCCTACTAATATGACACTGGGTATTGAGAACCAAATTAGAGGGACAAACAGACCTTCATGTGAAGCCTGAAAATGACATTGTGGAGGGCAGTCACTCAGAGAGAAAGCTTTTGAGCATCAGAGCAGAGTTTTAACATGCAGCAGAACCTGACAAGGTAAATAAACCAAAAGCAAAATGTTAGCACAGTAGTATTACACACAGCTAGTCTGCCCCCAGAAAATGGGAATCAGTCAGGAGTAATGCTGATTCATGAAAGTTCAAAGATTCCATATGTTTATTCGCACAGGTAAATTAAGACATTAATCATGCTAAAAATGCATAAAGCAGGCGGGTAGAGCAGCTGATGCAGTAGTTTAGAGAAGCCCCCCAGGGTTGTGCAAGGTGCCTGGGAACACTTAAGCGAAATCTGAAGCTGTAGGATTGGTACTGAGTTGTGGTTGTGTGTCTCAGTCTTCTCTTTTTGTCCTGTCAGTGAATGAACTGCTGAGTTCTGTAGTGGCCAGATTTTTCTCATATCACTTTTAGCATCTTTATAAAATTGCCTTCAGGTAGCGTTCTCTGCGTGTTGAAAATGGAGAGGAGAGTTTGGGGCTGCTGCATCCACAATGCTAATTCTGCTTTTCCTTTTTTTTGCAGCGGTACAAACAACTCCACCGCGTGAGCTGGCAGCAAAGAAAGTCCCGTCTTCTACACCTTCTCCTCCGATCCAGGGACAGAGCGTGCTGAGCTACAGCCCGTCCCGCTCCCCCAGTGCCAGTCCGAAGTTCACCACCAGTTGTATCGCAGGGTACAGCCCTCAGCTACAGGCTCTGTCAAGCAACAGCGCTTCTTACGGCGGCGCTGTAACCTATTCGCCAAGCAGCAGCTACAATAAGGTAAGGACCAAGACAGCTCCTGGGTGTTGTCCCGTATGGCAGCAGAGATTTTGCAAAGCAGATGGAAATTCATCCAATCAGGATTTGTCCTTTTTCCCCAGTGTCACTTCACCTGTTTTCGAGTGGCTGCTTTGTTCCAGGACAAAGCAAAAATAAGAAACCAAAATGTAAATATAAAAGTGAAAAATAAAACCGACCCCAAATCTTTGATATTCACGTTGTTTACAAATCAAGGTGAAATTCTGTCTCCCCCAAATGACACAACCGTTTGTTTTTATTCACCCAAGGTCTCCAGCTTCAGCCCCTCTCCCAGTGGATCACCGTACCCGGCCAGTATTGGACCAGTGGAAAGCGGTGGGCTACGATCTCGTTACCGCTCTTCACCCATTCCCTACAATTCTCCTACTGGCAAAGAAGACTATATGACAGACCTCAAATCACTGGACACCTTCCTTCGAAATGAAGAAGAGAAACACTACAGAGTTCAACTAGGTAAATCGACTGATTTGATTGGAAAAGCTTGGTAAAGGAGAAGGGGTTGGTTTTATTTGAGCTTGGCTTTTTTGGGTTAGAAAAATTGCAAAGGATTCCAGTGAACTTGTGCTAGTAATTACCAAGTAATTAGGGTGTGAGGTAGAACACCATTGTTTCTACATGTCTCCATGTCTTGGGAGCTTGAGAAAGTTTTCCTCCAGAGTATTCCTTTGGATAGGATATATGTGTTGATAGATTATCTCTGTGGTGTGGTGGTTGGCCATGATAAGATGATGAGCTTTTATCACCTTCATGAGAGGGGTGGCTTGTGGAGAAGGCGTTTCAGATAAAGGGGGTGAATTACCTGCAGGCAGTTTTGTCCTGTGTAGGGACAATCAAGGGTGAAATCAGTGTTTATGCAGACTGACTTCAGTGTATATATTCATGGCAGTTCATGCTTGTGTCCCTTGTCAAAGCCATAATACACTGATGGAAAGCTGTGCTGCCATCCAGCGAGACCCGGACAGGCTGAGGAGTTGGGCAGAGAGGAACCTGATGAAATTCAACAAAGGCAGGTGTAGGGTGCTGCACCTGGGGAGGAATAACCCCCTGCAATAGTACAGGTTGGGGGCTGACCTGCTGGAGAGCAGCTCTGAGGAGAAAGACCTGGGAGTCCTGGTGGACAACAGGATGACCATGAGCCAGCAATGTGCCCTGGTGGCCAAGGAGGCCAATGGCATCCTGGGGGGCATCAGGAAGAGTGTGACCAGTAGGTTGAGAGAGGTCCCACCTGGAGTATTGTGACCAGTTCTGGGCTCCCCAGTTCAAGAAGGACTGGGAACTGCTGGGGAAAGTCCAGCAGAGGACTACAAAGATGATGAGGGGTCCAAAGCATCTCTCTGATGAGGAAAAGCTGAGGGACTTGGATCTTTTCAGTCTTGAGAAGAGAAGACTGAGGAGGGATCTGATCAATGCCTATAAATACTTAAAGGGTGGGTGTCAGGAGGATGGGGCCAGGCTTTTTCCAGTGGTGGCCAGTGACAGGACAAGAGGTAACGGGCACAAACTGGAACAGGGGAAGTTCCATTTCAACCTGAGGAGGAACTTTGCTGTGAGGGTGGCAGAGCCCTGGAAGAGCCTGCCCAGAGAGGTGGTGGAGTCTCCTTCTCTGGAGACATTCAAACCCACCTGGACACGTTCCTGTGGGACCTGCTCTGCGTGGACCTGCTTTGTCAGGGGCTTGGACTAGATAATCTCCCGAGGTCCCTTCCAACCCCATATGATTCTGTGATTCTATGTGTTGCCTATGCTGTTGCTTCCAGAATTATTCAGCAATAATCATACATGTTTGTTTAATGAATTAATTGTTTCAGGGAGTTCAGACTCCAGCTCTCCTTCCACCAGCCCAACATTTTGGAACTACAGCCGTTCCATGGCAGACAACGCACAGATGCTGAGAAAATTCCAGTATCAGCCAGCTTGCAGGTCGCAGGCTCCGTCAGCACACAAGGACGACGCTGATCTGAGCTCGAAACAGGCTGCAGAAGAGGTAAATTCGGCAGCAAAGTGGTTGAGAGAGAAAAACAGGCCTCTAAAATATCAAGCTTTGTGCAAAGGTTTAGATTTGAGCTGTATCAGAAAATTTTTAGAGAGAAATCCTCTAGCATTTAACCATCTTCATACAGCTTTACTCTAAGACTATTCAAATTCTGAATTTTAGTTGGAAAATGGTTTCTCCCTCAGAGATCAAGGCATACTGTGGATAAACTATATTTGTGACGTAAAAATTGAGTTGAAATTGATCTGTGTTTAACCCAGTGGAACAGGTGAAGGATATTGAGCATAAAGCCTTTGCGCTTGTGAAGGAATACAATTCATGTGCATTCAATTAAATTTGATCGATTTTCCTGCATTAACCTAATGAAGTTTCCCATTCAAATACCTCTTAAATCAATCCTACAGTTCCAACTTTACCCTTTAAGCTCTAGAGCAGAGAGCTTAAAACTGAATTTGGGCTCACAAATGAATAGAGAGTGGGAGTGTCGTATGTGAAGCTACCGTGGAGGTCACATGATAAAACCAGCTGGTGTCTTAAGAATTTTGGGTAAAGTTCAATTTGAATTATGTGCTGTAGTTAACATCAGAAATTGTTATTCACCCTAAAGAACCTTCTCTTAAGTTCTTCTCTGTACTTACTAAACCTTTCCATAGGTTTGGGCACGGGTGATGATGAACCGACAGCTCCTTGATCACATGGATTCCTGGACCGCTAAGTTCAGAAATGTAAGTCCCGTCTCTAAGGGCTGCTTCAGAGACAGGGTTTTTAGGAACTAACGCAGCAGAGTGGAAAATCCCCTCCGTGTCCTCTGGATGCCAAAGCGGGTGGGAAGAATTGCAGTGTCTGAGGATCAAGGTGGGCTGGCACGAGGAGATAAAAACACGGCATGATTTAAGAAAAGACCACTGAGATGCATTTTTGCCCTGACCTCAGTGATTTGTTTTCTGAAAACTTCAGCTGTAAACTTCATCCACCTTTGAATGACAAACCAAAGAGTCTTGGGTTTGACAAGATTTGGTTTTCCTTGCTGTAACTCAGATTGCTAAACTGATGTTTCTGTTGGATGTTTCTGCTAAATTGATGTTTCTCTTTTCCCCCTCTACTCTGCACTGGTGAGGCCACAACTGGAATACTGCATCCAGTTCTGGGCTCCCCAGTTCAAGAGAGAC
>JAOQGL010000001.1:1236691-1259078 GCA_027564165.1 Gallinago nigripennis | reverse complement strand
GAGGGGAGCCCTAGGAGGAGGGGGAAGGGTTTGACCCTGCAAGAGGGGAGATGGAGCTGAGATGTGGGGAAGAAGTTTGGTGGGAGGGTGGTGAGAGCCTGGCCCAGGTTGTCCATAGAAGCTGTGGCTGCCCCATCCCTGGAGGGGAATCGACGTTTTTTATTTAATGTTTTAAAACACTTTCCTTACCATTTCTTCTGACAACCTTTCACAGACGTGTAAATCTTGGTTTATCGGGAGTCAACGTCCTGTGGATTTTCGGAGACTGACACCCCTCCAGGAGGACACCCATCCGGAGGAACGGAAGCATCCAGCACCATCATTCCCTTTTTGACTTCCACGCGCACTTGACTCCGGTAGGAGATGATTTCAGCTCCGTTTCGTGGGCTGAGGGGAAGCCTTTTCCAATTCCATGCGGGTTTGAAGATCTTACTCAAACCTTTTCATCGTCAAAACGCTCCCACCTGCGGAGGACAAACGGGGTTTCTCTCTCCACCTCCTCACCGGAACGGATCCTCTTCAAAAAGCCTTTTCCCGGGTCTCTCTCCCCGTGTCCGTCGCTGCCGTCACCCCTCAACTGGGCTTAACTGGTCCCCAGGACTCAGCCGTGACCCCCACCACCCCCTCCCTAGGGGAAGCCAGAGCCGCTTGGAAAGACCCAGCAATTCATCCAGTTTTGGGATTCGAGGAATTCCAGACAGGCACCAGAAAAGCCAACTTCAGATTAATTTTTGGTTCGTTTTATTATGTAGGATAAGAAAACCATGGATTTCTTTTATCCCCGTTGGTGTAACGGGGTTCACCCCTTAACGGGGGGTGGGAGGAAGGAGAAAACCCTGTTTAACTTGATTTCCCTAAATAAGATATTTTTTAATTATTTTTTTGAACACAACAAGCGTTCCCTCCTCGCCTTTCCGGTTATTTTTTTCAGCTCCCATCAGCTTTTTTGGGCTGCTTTCCTCTCATTTTAGGAGCCTTAAGGACCAACACGTGGCTTCAAAGCCCTACCAGCCCTCGGACTTCTTAAATCCTCGCTTTTGGGGATGGATCCCCTTTTTTTGGGGAAAAACACCCAAACCCTTGGAATTGTTTCCAACTGTTCATTGTTTGCCGAAAAGCTTTTTATATAAAGGGACAGGGGGAGAATCCGTTGTAAATTCTGTGAAAATAATGAGCTTTTTAGCAGCGCGTCGGGTTAATTTTAGTAGTTTGTTGGATTTTTTTTTTAAAGGGGAATTAAAAAAAATCCTAAGCCCTGAAACGATGAAGATCTTTATGAGTGACAAGCCGGGGGTGTCGCCTTGTCCCCCCCCTCCTTATAAACTGTCCCAAAAAAACCCTACTTCTCCATAAAAGACGTGAGAATTCCACGTGTGTGAGAACATCCCTGTTTTTTTTTTACGATAATATACATCTTTTTTTTTTATACTATTATTATTTTTACTCCCGGCCTCGGGAAGGAGTAGAGGAATTTTGTGTTTTGCCGGGTTTTTATCTCCAGGGGAGGGAATCTGCTGGATTTGTGCTTTTTTTTGGTGTGAACCGACTGTTCCTGGAGACGCCGGGAGACGCGGAATTTTATTTTTTTTCCCGAAGGACTGATAAGGAAACGGCTCCTTTGCTTCCCGAATGAAATGAATTTTATCAACCTCTTGTTTGGGTTGGTTTGTTGGGTTTTTTGTTGTTTTGGGTTTTTTTTTCCCTGAGGTTCAAGGACCGGATTTAGCCGGGTTTTTCCCCAAATCTCCCACCCCGTTGAGGAGCCCCCCCCCCCTCATTATTCCGGGTTTCTAAAGGCTCTTTGAAGTGCAGAAATTTTCTTCTTTGCCCCCAAAAATGGGTGCTTTGTGGAGGAGAACCCTTCCCTCCGCACCCCCATAAACTGCACCCCGATAAATCCCCTGCGCCCCCGGGCCCCATCCATCCTGCTCCCTGTGAACCCCGATAAACCACACGCCCTGTGTACCCAGTGTACCCCAATATACCACATCCCAGTACACCCCTGTCCCGGTGTACCCCAATATACCACATCCCCATGCACCCCTGTCCCAGTGTACCCCAGTACACCAGATTCCCTGGTCCCTGTATCCCCCTGTTCCATTGTACCCCAATATACCACATCCCTGTGTACCCCAATCCACCAGATCCCCTGGTCCCTGTGTACCCCAATATACCACATCCTTGTGCACCCCTGGCCCGGTGTACCCCGATACACCCTGGTCCCTGTGCACCCCAGTACACCGCATCCCCTGGTCCCCGTACACCCCTGTCCCTGTGTACCCCGATATACCACATACCCTGGTCACTGTGCACCCCTGTCCCAGTGTACCCCAATATACCACATCCTCATACACTCCTGTCCCTGTGTACCCCGATATACCAGATCCCCAGGTGCCTGTGTCCCCCTGTCCTGGTGTACCCCAATATACCACGTCACTGTGCACCCCTGTCCCTGTGTACCCCGATATACCACATCCCCGTGCACCCCTGTGTACCCCGATACAGTGCACATCCTGGTTCCTGTGTACCCTCATGCACCCTGATATACTGCACACACTGGATGCCCCAGATCCCTGTGCACCCCAGTACACCACATACCATGGGCCCCGTGCACCCCGATATACCACACACACACAACCCTGTTCCCCCCCCCCAGCCCTGTGCACCCTGATAAACCGCTCAGCCCGATCCCCGCGCATCCCCATCTCTGTGCACCCCCATATACCGCCCACCCTGGTGGTCCTGTGCACCCCCGCACACCAAGCACCCTGGTCCCTGTGCACCCCGATATACCACGCCCCCCCCACCCTCGTCCCCACAGCCCCCAACCCCGCACACCCCGGCTCCCTGTGCAACTTCATCCCCGTGCACCCCCATATACAGCCCATCCTGGTCCCTGTTCACCCCGCTACACCGCGCACCCCAACCCCATGCACCCCACATCCCCGCACACCCTGATCCCCACGCACCCCGGCTCCCTGCGCATCTCCCTCCCTGTGCACCCCCATATACCGTGCACCCCGATATACCACGCCCCCCCCGTTCCCACGCCCCCCAGCCCCGCGCCCTCCGCATCCCCGTGCACCCCGCTACACCGCGCACCCCAACCCTGCGCCCCCCGCATCCCCAGCCCCGCTACACCGCGCACCCCGACTCCCATGCACCCCGGGGTGCACCCCATCCCTGTGCACCCCCATATACCGCGCCCCCCCCCCTCCAACCCCGCGCATCCCAGCCCCCGGGGGAGGCGGGTCGACCCCGGCCCCTCCCGGTGGGAAGTTGCGGGAGGGGGGCGGGAGGGGGAAGGCGGTACCGGGGGCGCGCCCCGCGCATGCCCGGCACCTCCCGTTAAATACCGGCGGGTGGGGAGGGCCCGGGACCGCCGCCACCGCCCCCGGAACCGCCGCCGCCCCCGCCATGGCCAGCGAGGGTGAGCCCGGCCGCTGCCGCTGCACGCAGGAGGCACCGGGTGAGCGGGATAGGGAGGGAGGGGGGGTGTCCCCCCCCCCCTTCCCGAGCATCGTACCGGGGCCCGGGGGGGGGGGAGTCCCGCCGTCCCGGGCGCCTGGGGGTTCCCTATTCCCACCCCGAGCATCACACCGAGGGGTTCTCTCCTTTCCTGAGCATCACCTCGGGCCCTGGGGGGGTCACCCCCCACCCCAGGGATCACCCCTGGCATCGAGGGGGGGTGTGTCCTTCCATTCTGGGCACCTGGAGGGTTTCCCCCCTCTCCTGAGCACCACATCAGGCATCGAGATGGGGGGGTCCTTCCATCGCCAGCATCAGGAGGGTCCCTCCCGCATCCCAGGCATCAAGGTGGGGGTCCTTCTATCTGAGGCACCTGGACAGTCCCCCCCCATCCTGAGCATCACACCAGATGTTGGGGGGGGGTGTTCCTTCCATCCTGGGCACCTGGAGGGTCCCCCCCCATCCTCAGCATCACACCAGATGTTGGGGGGGGGTTCCTTCTGTCCTGGGTACCTGGAGGGTCCCCCCCATCCCAAGCATCAAAGCAGGTATTGAGGTGGGGGCCCTTCCATCCAAGGCACCTGGAGGGTCCCTCCCCATCCCAGACATCCCACCAGGCACTAAGGGGGGTGTCACCACCCCGGTCACTGATGTTCCCTTCCCCCCATCCCAAGCATCACACCAAGCATTGGGGTGTCATTCCCCCCCCCATCCTGGGCACTGGTGGGGACCCCCCCACTTCCCAAACATCACCTGTGGGTCCCACCCAGGGAGCCCTGTGTCCCCCCTGCGGGGTTTGGGGACCAGGGTGACACCCCAGTGCAATAGCACCCAAGCAGGATGCGTCCCCCCCAGTGTGACTTCAACCTCTCCTCCCGCAGATGTCCCCAAGGCCACCGAGCCCCGGGGTGACAGCGATGGTCCCCGCCGGGGTTCCCTCTGCGACCGGCACTGCGCCGCCATCAACAACGTACAGGGTGACTTGAGTGACCTGGGCTGCCACCTGCACTGTCCCCGTGTCACCTCGGGTAGGTTGGCCATGGGTGTGGGGCTCCTGGGGTTTTGGGGGAGGGTGGTGGTGGGGGGTCCTACACCCCCTGACACCCCCTCATCTCGCCCGCAGCCATGTGCCAGCAGCACTCAGAAGAGGTCTGCGAGAGCTGCGTGGTGAAAACCACCCTGACGGCCGAAAACGTCGTGGAGGCCAACAAGCTCTCCAACAACTACAAGGTGGGTGTTGGCGGTGTGGGTGGGGGCACCCATGGGTGCTCCTGGGTGGTTGTAATAGGGTTTCTCTTCTTCTTCCTTCCAAAACAATCTCTCTGCAGTTTGGCTTCAAGAAATGGAAGAGCCACGTGACGGCGCGGCCCTGGGAGGACCGATCGGAGATCGTCAAGGAGCTCTACTCCGACCTCAACATCATCCGGGGCTCTGGAGGTGGGTGGCCTTGGGGGACACCCTGTGTGCTGGCAGCATGGATTTGGGATAGTGCAGGTGACGACAGTCCCATCTGGTGCCTCCCCTTCCACAGGGTCCACGGTGACATGTGGGAATGTCCTCTACCTGCTGCTCTTCGGCTGGTGGCTCTCGTTCTTCTACGTCCTCATGGCTGCCGTGATGTTCATCACTGTTGTGGGGGCTCCTTATGGTGAGTCCCAAATTGAGGACCCCCATGCGAAGGGCTGGGCGAGCCGTGGGTCTCTTGGCTGAGCCCAAAATGGCACCGATGGGTGCTGGGGTCTCCTGGGTCCCTTCCCTGCAGGGTGGCCTTGTAGCTGGAGGGGACGTGTGTGTCCCCAACAGAGCTGATGTTGGTGTCCCCACAGGGCGGCTCTGCTGGGACCTGGCTGGGTATTTCCTCTGGCCCTTTGGCAAAGTGATCCAGAAGGTGGAGGTAACGGTGTGCCCCGAATCGGGACCCCTTGGCGGGGATGGAGGGGATGGTTGAGGTGCTCCACACCCCACCCTGACACCCCTTGTCTCCTCCAGGTCCCCAAATCCCACCGGGCGCTGGGGGCGTGCGAGGCCGGCGCGGAGGCGAGTGGTGCGGGGGAGACCTCAGCCCTGCTCGGTGGTCCCGTGCCACGCCGCTGGCGCCTGTGGTGCTGGGCAGACGGTGGACACTGGGTGAGCCCCCTTTTCCTGGGTGTGGGGACCCCAGGAGCACCCCCATCATGGTGGGGATGGCACCCATGGGTGCCTCTGCTCCCCTGGGGTGGGTGTTTTGGGTTGGGCAGACCCTGAAGGTGACTACGGATTCACAGCGGCGTGCTGGCACCGTGGCGTGGCTGTGCCTGGGCTACCCGGTCTTGGTGCTGGCCCACGGACTAGTGTGTGTCACCGCGTGGCTCCTCGTGGTCCTCATCCCCGTGGCCAAGCTGAGTGTCCGCACCACCACCCGTGTCCTGCTGCTGCCACCGGAGAAGGTCCTCATCCGGCGCCTGAAGATGGTGGGTGTCTTTGTGCCGGGGTCCCACACCCTGCTCCAGGGTGGATTTATTTTTGGTTTTTTGGGGTGGGGACAGTGCTCGGAGCAGTGTCACCCACTTGTCCCTCCACAGACGGAGGTGCCACTGGAGGGGGAGGTGATCCTCTGTTGCTACCGCGCCGTCAACCCCTACTACTACAAATACGCCGTGGATGGCATCAACGTCTTCGCTGTCAGTATCCTTCCGTGGGCTGGAGGGGAATGGGGGGGCTGTGGGGGAGCTGGCCCCAAATCTCATCCACCTCGGTCATCTCCTTGACCGGCCACCCCAGACCTGCTGCCATTGGTGCTGGTGACACTGGTGCTGGGCTACGTGGACAGTCACAACCGCCTGACCAGTTCCCCCGTCAAGTTCACGTTGGCTCTGCTCTCCATCATGCCTCTCTCCTACTACATCGGGATGGCCATCGCCAGGTGAGTGGTGATGATGGTGGGGACACTTGGTGGCAAGGTGGTGTCACCTGCCAGCCCTGCTGACACCGTCCTCCTCCTCCAGCATCTCAGCCCAGAGCAACTTTGCGGTGGGAGCTGTGGTGAACGCCACGTTTGGCTCCATCACGGAGCTCACCTTCTACATCACTGCCCTCATCAAGGGGACACGTGAGGGCAACCGCTGCTACGCCGAGATTGTCAAGTCAGCGTTGACAGGGACACTGGTGGGCTGTGTCCTCTTGGTCCCGGTGAGCCATGGGGTGGCACATTCACAGCATGAAGGTGCCTGGTCTCTGTGGAGACCTGGGAGGATGCTGGGAGCAGAGGTGCTGATGGAAATTTCTTGGGGGGGGTTTCTCCATCCCCAAGGGGCTGTGCATGGTCATTGGGGGCATCCGGCACCAGGAGCAACGGTTCAACAGCCGCTCGGCAGGTGTCAGCTCAGCCCTGCTCTTCCTCTCTGTGGGAGGTGAGTTGGGGACAGACATGTCCCCAGGTTTGGGGAGGTTCCCACCAGCATGGATGCCCACTCCACGTCCCTCCATCTCCACAGGTGTCTTTGCCCCAACGCTCTTCTCCAAGGTGTACGGGAAGCTGGTCTGCGGCGAGTGCCACAACGTCACCCAGAACCCCCTGGGCCACTACCTTTGCCACAACTGTCACTTTGACCTGGTGAGCATGGACATGGATTTCTGATGAAGTTTGGGGTTGGGGTGCTCCAAGCCCACCTGGCTCCCTGCTCCTGGTGGTGGCAGTGGGGCTGTCCCTTGTCCCCTGCGGCCCTGTTGACAGGCTCTCTCTCTGCAGATGGAGAACAATGGCACCCTCTACTACAGTCACGTCCAGTGAGTGTCTACTGGGGTGGGGACAACACTGTCCCCACAGTGGGGTGGCACCTCCCAGGTTGGGCTGTGGCCCCTCATTCCTCCCAGGTCCCCCCACTTTGTCACCCTGAAGGTCTCCAATCCTGCACCCCCATCTCCTCCATCCCCAAATGGTGCAGGGAACCCTTCTGGGGTCTCCATGCCAGATCCTGGTGGCACTGAACATGTCACCCATGTCCTACAGACCCCTGGTGTACACTGTGTCCCTCCTTCTCCCCGCCGCCTACCTCATTGGCCTCTTCTTCACCCTGAAAACTCACTCGCACATCTACGACATCCACATCAGCGGCTGTCACAGTGAGTGTCCCCAAACCATGGGCTGCACCAGCTGCAGGGCTGGCTCTTCTCACCTCCCTGGGATGTCCTACCATGTCTCTGCTCTTCCCCCCCAGTGCCTGGCCACCACCACAGCGCTGTGGTCCACTGGTCTCGCTGGCGAGCCCTGGTTATCCTCCTGCTTTCCACCCTCTGCATGTCAGCCTGTGCTGACCTGGCCACGGAGCACATCAGCCCCATCCTCACCAACTCCACCATCTCACAGGTGAGTGCGGGACGGTGGTGAACTTGGGGTGACCCAGGGGACCAAGACGTGTCCTCCAGGGATAAGAACCTGCCCTTTTGAGGTCCAAAAGCTGGGGGAAAGATGCTGAGATGCTCAAAGGACTGAGGAGCTTGGTTGCCCACAGCTTGGATGTGGTCAGGATGAGGTTGCATGCATGTGCTGATGTCACCTCTTTCCCTGCAGTACTTCATCGGTGTCACTGTGCTGGCGATGGTGCCTGAGCTGCCAGAGATAGTCAACGGCATCCAGTTTGCCCTGCAGAATAACCTCAGTTTGAGGTGAGATGGCTCAAAGGACAGGTTTTGGGGTGTCCTCCTCCAGCGTGGTCCCTGTCCCAGTCCCATAGCTGTATCTCTGTGCCAGTGATGGGTGGCCCAGCTTCATGCTACTGCTGGGTAAGATCCCTGCCAACTTGCCCTCAAGAAGACCTAAATCCACCCAAAAAAATGGGGTCAGAACCAGGTTGGGCTGCATGATTTGGTTCCCCAAGGTGGGTTTTTCTCACCTTGAGCTGAGCAAGGGCTGCTGGAGGCCTGGAGTTCAGCAGCTCTAAAGTCCTCTGTCTTCCCTAGCATCGAGATTGGGAACTGCATCGCCGTCCAGGTCTGCATGCTCCAGATCCCCATCCTGGTGCTCTTCACCATCTTCTATGTGAGTAGACCCAGAACAGCCCCTGGGTGACCTCGTGCAGTGGGGTTGGGGGGACATTGTGCCCTTGCCACCATGTTTCATGGAGCACTGCCACAGTGTCTCCTCTGCTCAGTGCAGGGAAAGGGAAAAGCAAGGTAAGATGTCTCCTACCTCAGCTGGTGTTGTCCCCAGCCCTAGGGACGTGTGGCAAAGGGGGCTTAAGGGGTCATGTGCACGTCCCCAGTCAGTGCAGAGATGTCCTGATTGGCCATAAACCCCAAATCTTCTCTGCCTTGTAGCCCACCAACTTCACGCTTGTCTTCAGTGACCTCCATGTCTATGCCAGCATGTTCAGCGTGGTGCTCATGAACTACATCTTCATGGATGGCAAATGTGACTACTTCCAAGGTGACTGTCTACCTGTGCGGCTGCTGTGGGACTTGATGTACCCACCTTCCCTATGCTGATGGGGTGGGGTTAGCTCCTGGAGAGCACAATGAGGTCATCTGCTTGCTCTTGAGCAAATCTGGGGTCTTGGTTGACCATCTGGGAGGTGCTGGAGCTGCCACCCCGCAGCAGCTCTGAGGTTGATCACTCCCTTTTCACCCTTAAGAGGGAATTCTAAACTCCTTTTGATTGAGATTTTGCAGAGGACCATGTAAGTCCTCTACAGCAGGATAGTGCGGGCCACACCAGAAGGTTGTAAGAGCAACCTTCCTCAGTGCTCCAGGGAGTAACCTTCTCCAACCTGCTCTGTCTGCCCTAGGCACGGTGCTGGTGATGGTCTACTTCATCCTCCTGGCTGTGTATTTCTTCGCCCCATCGCCCAGTGGTTGCTGAGGTTTGGACTCTGCGTTCTCCAACCTCCTCGTTGGGCTCAGCGCCTGTCAAGGTGTTATCTGGTGTCTCAGGGACTTGGCTGGGCCGGATCCAGTCTGGAAGCATCTTTTGCCGAAGCTCCTGCTGCTGCCTGGCTCCCCCAGTGGGGTGCCAGTGGAGCTTCAGTGATGGGAAGTGTGGTGGCGATGGAAGTCCTCCTGAACCAAGAAGGAGCCTCAACACCAGAGCACTGCACAGAGGTATTTCCAGCCCACGCTTGTGTGGTTGGAAGGAAAATTGTCCCTAGTGGAGGGTTTTGAAGGGGATTTCTGTGTGGTCTTGAAGAAAGACCCCTCCCTTGGGATATGTTGCACTGGGAGAAAGTGCCTGAGAAGAGCCTCTTGACCTTCCAGGTAGTAAGTGACTCCTGGCCTGGAAGGGACTCGGGTCTGGGGATCACACAGGGCTTCTTAAGGGTACTAGAAATGCACCAAAAGGTATTTTTCAGCTGTTTTGTCATTAAAGCAGTTTTGTACAAATCAGAAACAAGCTTGTTTCTCCTTGAATGAACCTGTCTGGACCCCTCTGTACCCACCAACCAGGTTAGTGATGGTCTTGGGGTGATGGCTGCTTGGTGTCCCCAAAGGATGGCTCTCAATGTGGTGGGTCCTGGGCACCAACAATGGCACAGCTGGAGCCAACTTCCCTGGGAGTGGAGCAGGACAGCAATGTCTTTTGTCACAGCACCAGAGCCAGGTGGCAGAGGAGATCCACCACCATGCCATGGAGACAGAGCCACCTCTGTAGGCTCCAGCTTTCTCCATGACCCTCCCTAAGCTCCAGCTCTTGTATCCAGCCTGCTCTTGGCCAACTGTCCTGCTCAGAGGTCTTTAACAGATTCCTGAGAAGGGCCAGGGATGCTCCTGGTGCTGAGGCAGGGTATGAGGTGTGACATGGCTGGGGACCTACTCATCTCCTTCTGCAAAGGGAAATGCCAGTAGGTGAAGTGAGAGGACAAAGCAGGTGGCTTGGACTGATTTATTAGCAGAGCTTTTAAAAAAAAAAACAAAACAAAACAAACCCAAACCAACCTAAAAGCAAAACACTTGACAGATACATAAACACAGGCAACGTGGCTCCTGCGCCCCATCTCCCTCCCCAGCCCCTGGGGGACCTCTTTCGGCACAAAAACCAGGGAGGAGGGTGCTGCTGTAGGTCCCATAGTCGAGGGAGAAACAGGACTAGACCTCAAGCATCCCAGAGTAAGGCAGGGGGCAGCAGCCTGGGATTCTCCTCCTTCTTCCCAAAGGAGAGTAGCTGCTCATCAGCAATTAACGATGCTACCTTTTGTTTTCCTAGTAGAACATCAGTGGGGACAATCCTGCTGCTGTTAATATGGATGCCCTGCAAAGTTCCTGGGTGACACCCAGAGTTGGGTGATGGCAGCAGATAGGCACAGGGCAGTAAGAGATGGAAGAGGTGTGGGATGGGAGCCCAGAAGATGATGGCACCGAGCAGGTTGTCCTAAGCTGAAAACATCTGCCCTGCGCTGATGGACATCTGGGACTTCTCCTGGAGGTGGATCCAGCCTTTGTGTCTGGGTAAGCATGGATGCTGCAGGTCCTTTTCCCAGTGCAAGCCCAGCAGTAGCTGCTGGTGGCTGGCTGGATGCCCCAGAGAGGTCCCATGTAGCCTTGAGCTGCTCTGCTTGGTGCTGGGGTAAGTCATGGGGTGAAGGCAGCAGGGCTGTCTCACAAAACCCTGTTCTGAGATGGCTTTCTCTGTCTCAGTGTGTCCCATCCCCCATCCTGGGGATCCCTGTGGATGCTCATAACTCCTCTCCCTCCATCAGTTGTTGTAGATGCTGAATCCTTTCCTTCTCCCATAAGGAACTGGCCCTGTCCTGGCAGAGCTGGGAACACTCTGCTCTCATATCTGGAATTGCATGGAGGGAGTTAACTTGTCCTTAAAAGGGCACTACCTGGGCTGGAGATGAAGGTGAAGACAAGCAGGAGATGAAGCATGAGAAGCCTGGAGCCATATATCTTTCAAGCCACATCCCAGAGCGAAGCCTTGGCCACCATCAGCCAGCAAGCAGCTTCCATCCTTCAAAAAAGTCAACATGCAGTAGACAAGCAGCAACGCGAGCAAACCCTCAGAAGTGGGCCGTGAGCTTTGCAGTGCTTAAAACAAGCCCTTTCTTTAGGAAGAGCAGCCTCCAAGATCTTGTTCCCATCACGCAGCAGCCACCCCAGGTTCCTGGGAGAGGAGAGGCCCCTGGACAATGCTTCTATCTGCTTTTATCAGCAAAAGCAAGTCCCTGGTCCCTTATTCTGTAGCTGTCTTGGTCGTGCTCCTGTAAATTCTCTGTAGGAAAGGTGAAACCAGGTCCAGACCAACACTGGAGGACACTGGGCTTGCATCTTGAGTGGTCCAGCCAGTGGAAGAGGCTTGGGCTGGCCAGCAGTTTGTTGGTGTGTCACAGGGACGTCAAGGACTGGGTGACTGAACATGTTCCACGTCAAGATTTGAAGGTAAGGTCAAGTGACAGTGCTACTGGTGTCACTATGGAGCCAAGCCCTGCTCCAGATCAACACTCACCACCACCTTCCCTGGGGAAAAGCTCCTGGCCATCCCCATAAGGCTGTCAGAGCAAGGAAGACATAGGAGCTTAAAGAATCTACTTTCTCCAGACCTGGAGGCTTCTAATATTGCCTTGGTGATGATGGGAGATGTTCTTTAAAGTAGGTAAGGGAAGAACCAGCACATGCTATGACCAGGCCCTTCCAGAACAAAGGTCCCAGCAGAACTGGAGGCCAGAAGGCAAAGATTAAGTGCAGACATTCAGCCTCGGCAAGAAAGAAGCGAGAGCTACTGAGCTCAGGTGAGCAGAGGGAGCTGGAGAAAAGGTCTGTTGGCCCAAAGTGGTCTTGGAGAAGAGGATGTCACAAGCCAGGGGTGGCAGAGGAGGTACCCCTTCCCCAGCCCACAGGGTGTGGGGTCAGCCCCCGAGCTGGGAGCAGTGGGATGTTGCACCAAGTAGCAACCTGGAAGCAGCTGAAATGGGATGATGAAATTGTAGGACAGGGAGCTCTCAGGGCAGAGCTGGGTTTCACAAAGGGGACAGATCCCATGAAGCTACAAGCAGCTGCCACCATTTTCTGTGGTTCAAAGCACCAGAGAACCCTTCAGCTGTGCTGCCCTTTATTCTTCTAAGCCTTAGGAAAAAAAAGCAGCAACTGGGACTGCAGAAGAGGGGAAAAAAATTATCCCCATGAACAGGGGAAGCTTAACATTGGGGTGGGTGGTAACACTTCAGCTGAACATCTGGGTAGGTGCTCCACAAGAAGGGTGGCAGTGACTCCATCAGCCAGTGCTGTTCATATTAACAACAGGAAGATAACACCATAGGTGTGTTATTAAACATAAATGCAATCTCTTAAAAAGAAACTAAAACCCCAGAGTCTAACCTTTGCCTTTCAGCATGGAAGGGGAAAAGCTGATTAAAAAAAATTAAAAAAAAAAAGGCACTTAAAAATAGTCTTCACATGAAAAGGGTTTTGCACAAACCTGGTGTCAGCCAAGGGGAGCTGCTTGGAGTTCAATGGTCACCTGCACATGGTCTGTAGAGTGACCTTCACAAAATATGGGGCACAACGAGACAAGAGACAGACACTCCTTCCCCTCCTGCCTTGCAGAGGTGACCACTGTTCACACCAAGAGGGAGAGACATTCCCTCTCCCCTTCTTCTGAAGCTGTGGCTCCTGGGTGAGTGATCTGGGGCTTTCCAAGGATCCACATGAAAACCACAGGCAGCAATTCCTGGAGGAATAAGGAGCAAAGTAGAAAAAGGCCAAGGCATGTTGTGTGGGAGGGAGGAAAACAAAAAGTGTAGGATTAGAGGTTGATAACGGGGACTGAGCACGGGATAGAACACGCTGCAAGGTCAAAGACAGCTTTGAGTTTTTTGCAGTTAGCTCCTTTTGGGTGCAATGTGAGCAGAAAGGGTTAAAAGAAAAAAAAGATTTGGCAAAACCTTTTTCCTCCCCTCACCACCCCCAAGTAAACTACACAGTAGTCCATTACGCGGCAACTTTTAACCAGTCTTCTAAGCAAACCTTTCAATATGAAAAGGTGAGGAACACAGATGGGGGGGGGGGGTAAGGTGTTTTTTTGTTTTTTTTTCAAATCACTGCAAACACAGCACCAGAAAAGCTGCACAGGCAAAGCTTTGCCCGCTGCCCCCCCCCGTGAGACGTTCCAGCCGTCTTCTGAAGCTCAAAGAGATGGGAACGTGCCCAGGAAACACATGCAAAGCCTTCAAAGCAGAGGGAGTTGGTGGGTTTATGGAAGGAGAGCTCAGCTGGGGGGCAAGGGGGGGGGTGAGTGGTGTCCAAAGGAAAAGGCCAGGCTGGCTGGGGCTCCGCGTTGAGCGTCCTCTGCTAAAGATACATCTTGTGAGAACATCTAAGTTGAAGGTGCCACCTGTAAGCGTGGGCTCAGACATTCGTTAAGCTCCCCCACCCCCCCAATTAAGTCGTAAGCACGTGCTGATGACAAGTTTGATGGCTGGATGTTAGGGATCAGTCCCAGAGAGAAGTTTCGATTAATGGTGTGATTTAAAGATCCATAAATAAAAAAAAAAAGTGGAATTTCAACAACTTAAAAGTAAAAATTTCTAGAAAGGCATCGATGTATTAGCTGAGTAAGGCGTTGAGCAGGTTCCTCCATGTTCTTAGCAAGACCATCCAACAGTATCCATAAATAGGGGGCAGGAGGGGGGCTTCTTGAACGTAGTGTGTCTTGGACAGAAGCATGAGATGTTCTCATTTTAGCCGCTCAACGAGTCCCTGCGTCAGTCCAAGGTGCAAAAGCTGAGACCGGGAGAGGGTTGCTACATGAGGGAAATATTCCAGGAGCTTCTCCCACGACAGTTCCAGCAAGCTGGGTACCACCAGCCACATTTTAAAGAGAGAGCCAGTCCGTTTGTTTTCGTGGATGTTGACCACCCCTCCGTGAACGTACATGCAGCCAGCCTGGATGGGAAAAGGGGAAGAAGGGAGTTACGTGGGACACCAGAAGGTGCTGAGGAGTGATGCTGCCAGGAAAACCTGGATTTGACTGTCCAGATTCCCAGCTGGAGAATCAGAGAGTGAGATGGGGCTGGGAAGAGAAGTGTCACCACCTGAGCCAGTCACCCCAGACTCCTCATTGCCTCCAAGGGGAGGCAATCACGCTTATCCAAAACCACATATCTGCCACCTTAGAGTGCTTTTACACAAATTTTACGTGGATTCTACCCCAATAAATCAATTTTAGGAGTAGGGCAAAGTGTTAATAGATTAGAACCATACTTATTTTCAGCTAAAGTTTTTTTAAAACTAAACCCACACCATACAAAGACACGTTGCATTCTGCTGGCTCAGCACAACCCTGCTCCAGGAATCACATGAACACGGAAAGCTCGGCTGCTGGCCTCTTTTGAGAGAGGCTTTTCTTTAGGATACAGGAAAAGAAGAGGCATTCCTGCTGTCCAGTCACCCACCTGCCTGGGAAACACCTTTAGCAGGCCTACAGTTTCCCAGAAAGAGTTGCAATCTCCAAAGAGAAAGAGTTAACCATCTCCAAACCAGGTGACACCTGCTCTTATTACTAAAGAACCCCAATCTCTGCCCTCGTGAGCTGCCCAAAGGCGATGATCAGCTGAAGGAGGCTGAAGCCAGAACTAAATGCATTTTCTGCTGCCTGCTGCTTATCAACCACGGGTCTCCAAGCTTCTAGTTAAGGCAAAAAAGCTCTACCAATACCAACTTTTGCATTAGGAGTGGTTTCCAAAGAGGGCTGCTCATCTCTCCACCCAGGCTGTTCTCAGCAGGTTAAAATCAGTTTAACCTGGGGAGGGCTATTTGTGCCTTTTTTTTCCCCCTTTTCCAAACAGGAATTTCACACAGGGGATTACTCCCAGGAGCTGGTGCAATTTAAAAGCTAACATTCCGCATCGTTGCTTTTAGAGAGCGGAACAACCCGAGTGCGGCCGCTCCTCAAACAACAGCAGGAGTGGAAGGAGTCAACGCGGTGACCTCACAGCAGCTCTCAGCCTCCATCAAGACACCGCATCCAGAGGAGGTCACCTCCTTGGTAACACGGGCTCAGCTCTTATTTGCAGCCCACACGAACGTCAGAGCGCTTGGACGAACGGCCTGAACTTCAGGCAGGCAGGGAAGAAATGAGTCACTTACTGGTGTGACAGCAGCGCAGTGAAAATACACGGGTTCCGGCATGGCGGCTGGGAGCTTGACCCACTGGAAAGTTTGCAGATTCAGCTTCCAAACGTCTCCCAGAATCACTTCTCCGTTGTAGCCTCCGCAAACGAACACCTCTGTAAGAGAGGAAACCCACGGTGTTTACAGGCTCCACCATCCTGCACTCAGAGGCTGCAGAACGTGGGGACCAAAGTCAATGGTCACCTTCCCAAAATGGTTTTAGGACCTACACAAGCTGCTGGTACCTCCCAGATCAGTTCCATCCCACTGCTCAGACCCACGGAGGCTGCTTATATGAATCACAGAATGGTTTGGGTGGGAAGGGACCTTTAAAGATCATCTGCCATGGCCAGGGACACCTCCCACCAGATCAGGTTGCTCAAAGTCCTGTCCAACCTGGCCTTGAACCCCTCCAGAGATGGGGCAGCCACAGCTTCTTTGGGAAACCTGAGCCAGGGTCTCACCACCCTCAAAGCAAAGAAGTTCTTCTTAATATCTCATCTAAATCTCCCCTCTTTCAGTTTAAAACTATTGCTCCTTTTCCTGTCACTACAAGATCTGGTAAAAAACTCTGTCCATCTTTCTTATTAGCCTCCTTTATATATTGAAAGGGCACAATAAGGTCTCCCTGAAGCCTTCTCTTCTCCAGGCTGAACCCCCCCAACTCTCTCAGCCCCCCTTCCAGAGGCTCCAGCCCTCCCAGCATCTCCGTGGCCTCCTCTGGCCCTGCTCCAACAGCTCCATGTCCTTCTGCTGTTGGTGGCCCCAGAGCTGGAGGCAGCACTGGGTGGGGGGGTTTCCCCAGAGCAGAGCAGTCTCCCCCTGGCCGTGCTGGCCACACTGCTGGGGATGTAGCCCAGGATGCGGGGGGCTTTCTGGGCTACCTGCACACGTTGGTGGCTCATGTCCACCTCCCAGCCTGCCCATGACCACAGCACGTTCAGAGCTAAATGCCATTGAGAAGTAACTCCCACTTTAAGAAGATGCATTAGTCCTAATTAACCCGAGTTCACAGGTTTGATCAGATTCTAGTGGTTTTAAACCCACAGGGAGCAGGTCCCAGCCCCAGCTTCTAGACCTGCTGCCTGCCAAAACCAGGTCCTTGCTCCCAGCTTTACCCAAGTTCTGAACTCGTAGGCTTGCACTACAGCAAAATACTGCTGATGAAGGTGACTGGAAACATCTTCCAGCTCCCACCTTACTTTTACTGGTACAATTAGCCCCCCTAAGAAATATAATCTGGCCTATCGCTCTTCTGCATGGTCAGCATCCTTTAATATACAACTTTCAGTCATTGATCTGAGGAGTTTTGAAGTGAAGGATCAATATTATAACTGCTTCTTCAGTCCGTTATGAACAATTTGGTTTTTATCAAGTCCGGGGGAAGGTGTTTTTGGTGGACAATGAGGTCACTGGAGAGGCTCAAAACTAGTTGAAGGAACACTCCACCATTGAAAACTGTGGGTAAGAGAACAGGACTTGCACACCCAGAGCCCTAAGCTGGGGCTCAAACAGCACTGCACACAGTGATTTACAGCAAACATTTGGAGGATCAAAGTGAAGAACAAAAGGCTCTACTAAGCCCCGTGCAGCTTCTAAAACCAGCTTATAAAACCAGCCCTCAACAGAAAGACTCAGGTGCTAACTCTGCTACTGCCTCATAATCCACTCCATATGAGCATCTCAGATTTACAACATCATAAAAAGGACCCACTATTAAAAAAATCCCTGAACCATCTTGTCTCTGAAGAATTCATCTTCTAGGACATGGTCCCATTTTGCTTTTCACAGCGGACTGTGAAGCTAAAAGGATAGTCACCGAGCTGTCAGAAGTAGCATCATTCTTACCTGGTTTTGAGCTTGCAACCAGTAAGTTACAAAGTACCATGGACACTTGTGGCTAAAATATGTGGTATTTTACACTGAAATGGCCACATGTCCACAGGAGAGTTAGGTGTTGCATAAAATATTGCACAATTTGAGAGAGCAACAGTAGTTGGCAGCACGGGAGAAAATTTGCCTAAAGCAGCAAGATCCTTCATATGAAAAGTGGTGCCAACTGGGCAGCTTAAGGCCCTTTAACAGGAAAGAAATCCTCTTCCAGAAGAGACACACTTGCCCGGCAGTTCTCCCTCTCCAACACGTGTTGGAGGCCAGCAGCTCTCAGGCTGGAAGGATGGACTTGTCATCGTGAGGTTGTGTAAGATACATCAATTTTCAAGAGGCAGATCTTACCGTTTTTTATCTGAACGCAGCTATGGCATCTTCTGGCTGCTGGGAAACCTGAGGAGAATGAAAAAAAAAGAGTATCAACTATAGTTGCTTTAAGTGCTTGGGCAAGTGATGATTATACCTCAACATATCATCATGGACAGGAGTTTCATTTATAAAGGGCTTCTGCTTTCCGACAGTCACAGGTTTAACATCTCTAATTTAGCAACCAGCTTTTTCAGGTTTACAGAATGACAGAATCACAGAATGGTTTGGGATGGAAGGAACCTTAAAGATTATCTTTTTCCAATCCCCCTGCCCTGGGCAGGGACACGTCCCACCAGAGCAGGTTGCTCAAAGCCCCATCGAGCCTGGCCTTGAACCCCTCCAGGGATGGGGCAGCCACAGCTTCTTTGGGAAACCTGATCCAGGGTCTCACCACCCTCACACCAAAGAAGTTCTTCTTAATATCTCATCTAAATCTCCTCTCTTTCAGAGTCAAAACCTTCCCCCTTGTCCTTATTGCTCCCCTCCCTCATCAAGAGTCCCTCCCCAGCTTTTCTGGAGCCCCTTTAGGGACTGGAAGGGGCTCCAAGGTCTCCCTGGACCCTTCTTTTCTCCAGGCTGGAGACCCCCAACTCTCTCAGCCTGTCCTCCCAGCAGAGGGGCTCCAGCCCACATAGTATCTCCATGACCCTCCACCGGACCCGGTCCAACAGGTCCCCATCCTTCCTGTGCTGAGGACTCCAGAGCTGGACACAGTACTCCAGGGAAGGAAGAAATGTGCTGGAATCTCATTCCCCACAGACTCCAGCTCTCACCTCTGGCTTGGTAAAAAGCAGCAGCCAAGGGCCTCCAAGGTTTCAGGGAAACCCCTGCTGGTAAGCAGGCCAGCACATGGTCCCTCAGAGGGAGCAGAGATGATGCATGTCTTCTCCTGGGAGGAGAGCCAGCCCCTATCATCTTTCCCACCCAGGGAGGGAGAGAAGCCAAACTGCTAAATATGCTTCAGGTGGGTTAAAGCTCTAAACAAGCAGGACCTTGAAGCCAGCATTAATTCACAGGCTGTACAACAAGGTTATGAAAAACTGTGTCTTCGAGCATCTTGGCCACTCTTCTTTACAGGGAAAGACATGGGAAATTCCAGACTCACCAACTTTTTCATGAGGTTTTGTGGCAATTTCCTCCCAGGTGTTGGTTTCAAGGTTGTACGCGTGGATCTGAAGGGACAAAGAGGAGCCATTAGTTCCTCCTGGCTCTCCCAGCATTACGGTGACGCAGTTACAGGCTCTGACCCAAGGAGCCACTATAAATAACACTTCTTTTTCATTAAGTGCAAATAACAAAAATAGCTAATAGCAGCCAGTGACTAAGCAGGTATAAAATCACCTTCAAATCGTACTGTCTTACTAAAGCTTTCATCTCAGGCTTTGCTATTTGAGCCCCAGAGCTAAAGAAGAATACTGCTTTTAAAAAAAAAAAATGGACAGATTAAAACCTACACCCTCCAGTTCTCAGAAGTATTTAGAAATACCTAATTCAGACCACGTGTAAGGAGAAAAGACAGGCAGAGAACGGAGAGATGTTAACTGCTGCAGTTTCAAGTTTTTTTGGAAGCAGAGCGCTATTTAAAGTCTCCTCATTTATCATTTTGGCGTTCAAGACTAATTCAACTCTTCCCTCCCCAAATTGTATTGGAGAAAAACGTTTCCCACAAGAAAGGAAATACAATTAAGAGAGAAGACAAGAAGAGTCACCATATCAATATCTGGATTTAACATCAAGGAATTCTTTTCTTTGGCGTTTTCCTGTTTTGGCACATTTAGAAACATCACAGAATGATCTGGGGTTGGAAGGGACCTCTGGAGATCATCTTGTCCAACCCCACTGCCAAAGCAGGTCCACCCAGAGCAGGTTTGCACAGGAAGCAGGAAATATGTCCTAAGTGCTTCTAAATGAGAATCTTTGCTAACAGGGCTACAGAAATGAAGCTCTTTTGCAGATGGTCACTGGGTACCACAGATGCAGCATCTGTAAGTCAACGGGACACGGTGGCAACACCAGTTTTTATAGAAACAGGAGATCAATCTGCTCCCAATTATCTTTTTTTTTTTCCCCAAAAACTCTCCAGGCAAAGCCAGATGAAGAGACCGTGCTGGTTACACTTCACTGTAGAAGCTCTCCTACCCAGGCAACCACTCCAGGTTTCTGATGGCCTTACCTTATCTAAGGAATAAGCTGTCCAGGAAGTTCCTCCTCCCAAGATATAAATCCGTTGACCATCATGTGCAATTTCATGTCTGTACCTGAAGGTGTGAAGAAGGACCTTTAGTAGTGAAAACACTATCAAATTGAGTGGTTTAAGGAGACACCCCAAGCCTAGCTATGCTCCTCCCTCAGGTTGGGAGCATTCAGAAGATGAGGAAGCTTTCATGAGCAATCTGAGCAGCACCCCCAGATGCTTGAGAGTCATTTTCTGAGAGCTGAGCATCACAGAACTTAAGAACAATGATTTATGGAGCATCATGATGGCCCTCAACACTCCACCCCCTTCTCTCACTAAGATGGTGCCTGATGGATCTCCCACTCCTCCTTCCTCCACATCTTGCTACAGAAAAGGACAAGGGAGAGGGTTCACCCAGAGCATCCTTCCCCTCCACAGAACTCCCAGTAAAGGCAGTGATTCCCCTGTGGAAAAGCTCTCTGAGACTGTCCAGCTTCTCACCTCTCCTCTGGCATGTCACAGGACATATTGTTGGGTTTCAGCTGGATCCACTCTCTAGTGTTGAGGTCCAGCTTGTGTAGGTCGGTGCTGTAAATATAACCAGTTGTTCCTCCAAACACGTAGAGACAACCATTGATGATGGCCATGGCCTGGAAGGTAACAGAGAGAAACCAATTAAGAGAATTCCTGCCCTCCCAAAGCAAGACACTCCTTGCAAAGCTCCACCTACAACTTATAAAATGGTGTTTCAGGAGGAATGTGAAGGGGAAACAAGAGCAATACACAAAAGATGTGGGGGCTGAGGTCTGTAGGAAGGGAAAGTGACTCCATGGACACAAGATGGGGCTTTGAGCAAACCAGTCTGGTGGGAGGTGTTCCTGTACCTGGGGGGTTGGAACTCAATGATCTTTAAGTTCCCTTCTAACTCTAACCATTCTATGATTCTAAGATGAGGATCTAGAAGTGGAGCTGCTGAGTTTCAGGCATCAGCCAAAACAGATCTGTGCACAATGGGTTCCCAGGAGCAAAAACCAAAGCATGGTTAACCCTGAATCTCTTCCACCCTGACCGTATACGGATACTGTTACGGAGAATCTTATAAACCAGGTATCAGATAACCAGCAGCATTAAGTGAGAAAGCTTAACGACAGAAGAAGAAAGCTCTGAACAGGGTGGATAATTCAGACTAAACGTGGACACAGCCTGTAATAATCCCAAAGCCCACGGACCATCAGCCTGCTGAAACCCCGAAGGTGGTGCAGGCACCATTCCCTGATTCAGTCCCAAGTGGAAGCAGAGATGTAGCTCCTTCTGCTCCCAACTGCTTGGTTGCCAATGGTCAGCTCAAGCTGAACTGGGCAAGGTGATGCCCACTTTACTTCCCCCAAGTGCGTGGCAAACATCTAAATGAGAAAACAGTTGGGTTTCTGAGTTTTTTGTGCACCATGCTCATCCAGGACATTGCGGATTGTTTTAAAAGTTGTTATTCTAATACAAACAAGACCCACAAAACACCGTTTTAATTTACAGTTTGGGGCTTTAAAGGTTAGAGAGCAACTCCAGAAACTACCAGCCACTCCTTAAATCAGACATACTTTTTTCATTCAGCTGCATCTGACATTTAGTTACCAAAGAATGTGGCCAGGTCAAGGGATGTGATTCTGCCCTTCTGCTCTGCTCTGAGGAGAGCACACCGGGAGTATTGTGGTCCAGCTCTGGAGTCCTCAGTACAGGAAGGACAGGGACCTGTTGGAATGGGACCAGAGGAGTCCACGGAGATGCGGGGAGGGGTGGAGCCTCTCTGCTGTAAGGACAGGCTGAGAAAGTTGAGGAGGTTCAGCCTGGAGAAGAGAAGGCTCTGGGGAGACCTTAGAGCTCCTTCCAGTCCCTAAAGAGGCTCCAGGAAAGCTGGGGAGGGACTCTTGATGAGGGAGAGGAGCAATAAGGACAAGGGGGAATGGTTTGACACTGAAAGAGGGGAGATTTAGATAATATCTCAAGAAGAACTTCTTTGGTGTGAGAGTGGTGAGAGCCTGGCTCAGATTGCCCCGAAAAGCTGTGGCTGCCCCATCCCTGGAGGGGTTCAAGGCCAGGTTGGATGGGGTTTGGAACAACACGTTCTGGTGGGAGGTGTCCCTGCCCAGGGCAGGGGGATTGGAAAAAGATGATATTTAAGGTCCCTTCCAACACAAACCATTCTATGATTTTACAGTTTGGCTTTTCTAACTGCAAGAGAACTACTCTTTTCCTTTGAAAATCTCAAAGAACAAGGACTCTCCTGGTTTGAGGTAAAACAGAAGTAATTTTCTGTTCAGTAATTTTACTTTTGCAGCTGGGCCTCTTCTAACTAACAAAACTCTGAAATTAACAGCATATTGTTCAGAAACTGCTCGCTCTCCCAGTGAT
>JAOQGL010000001.1:1220619-1236591 GCA_027564165.1 Gallinago nigripennis | reverse complement strand
TACCTGGCCGTAGATTCGATTCGGTTTCTTTCCTCGGCAGCTGAGCAGGGCCCATCTTTTGTACTTGACGTTGCAGACGTGGACGTCGTTGCCGTTGCTCTCCCCGAAAGGGATGCCGGTGCCCCCGAAAACCAGCAGGTTGTTGCCGTGCAGCACAACTAGGAGAGGGAGAGGCAGAGCAGAGATAATTGTTGCTGGGAGAGGCAGTAAAACAGAACGTCTCTCTGGTCCGTGGACAGTAGGCAGCGAGCGTTCAATATTGTTCAAATACGCTACGATTCTCACTACACACTTAGGGCTTTGAAACGCTCTAAAAGAGAAAGAATGAAAGCTAAAACCATGGTAACCAAAGGCCTACTTTGAAAAGTGGCTAGTGAACAAAGAGATCTATTTTTGGAAGCTTTGAGATGTCTGATTGCACCGAGCACTCAGCCGCTGAAAGCGCCAAGAGCCTTGCAACTCTCAAGCTAAAACACCTGAAGACTACCTCTACGTCTGAAATTTTTAATTCCCCTCTGCCTCAACCAACCAAAGCAAAAGGGGAAAGAAAAAAACCAAAAATCACAAAACCAATCCAAACACTAGGGAGAGTCGGGAAACAGGATCCTGATTTCCCAGTTCTTGCCTCGTTTTGCATTCCACCAGGGACACCACGTTTAAAATAGCTTCAGGAGAAGGCACATAGGAATTGAATTTCCATACGTACGTGACATGGAGGCGAGTTCCCTGGGCATGTAGCCTTCAGTGCCCATCTGATGCCAGGTGTCTGTTGCAAAGTTGTACCGCCAGAGTTCCCTGAAGAGCGGGTAGTCTTCATTCTCTGGCCCGCCGGACTCATCGTAGTCAGGGTTGTAGCCTCCAAACACGTACAAGTTGGCGTTATCTGCCACGCAACGATGGCCGCTTCTTGCTGGTGGACATCTGTGGCCTACAGAAAAATGAGAAGGTAGAAGAGCCTCAGTGAAACGTCAGCAGAGGAGCTGAGATTGTGTCCCAGGGTTGGGACCTACACCTAACCCTGGGACACCTTGGTGGTGCTCCAAGAGGGGTTGGTGTTTAGCTGTAGGGAAGCAACCAGGAGGAAACAGCTCCACAATCACAGATCCACGTCTCCGAGGAGGAACGGGGAGAGCCTCTGTGCGTCACCATCTCATTCATGTCCACTCTAGCCCCTGGACCACACCTGCCTAAGGAGATGTGTCTGCAGGTCCACACATGACAATCAGCTAATTCCAAGACATCTTACAAATCCTATTCTGTCATTCTATATGACAGATTTCATTTAGGTAACAGTTCCAAAATGTTTATATTTAAAGCTGCCTGGTGGGAACAAAGAAGAAAAGTAATCACTTGCTCTCCCTCCTACACAAATCTTTTCCCCATTTTGCTTCTGGCATCTTGTATCTCAACTAGGTTCTTTCACCTTAGACACCCCTGGGCTTCCCAAAGATGAAGATATTCTTATAAATAAAGGCATTTCCTCCAGGAGGGAGAGCAGCAGGGAATCCATCCAAGGCTGAGCTTGACAAGCGGCAGCCACAGCCATTCCCAAAAGGAAACCCCTCTGCCTACCCGTTCTCTTCCCTAAAAGCTGATGGAAATAAGAGGGGAGGACAACTCAAGCTTAGACTTCAACAGGAATAGGCAAAAAGACTGATTCAGTCCAGGAAAATCTAAACAGCAATATTCTTGTTGGACAACAGCTACTCCAGTCACAAATAAAGGTTGGGTGGAGAATGGATGGAGAGCAGCCCTGAGGAGGACTTGGGGGTGTTGATGGGTGAGAAACTCAACACAAGCTGGCTGCATCCCCAGCAGCGTGGCCAGCAGGGCAAGGGGGGTGGAATTCTGCCCCTCTGCTCTGCTCTGGAGAGACCTCCCTCCAGTGCTGCCTCCAGCTCTGGGGCCACCAACAGCAGAAGGACATGGACCTATTGGAGCGGGGCCAGAGGAGGCCACAGAGATGCTACGAGGGCTGGAGTCCCTCTGCTGGGAGGACAGGCTGAGAGAGTTGGGAGTCTTCAGCCTGGAGAAGAGAAGGCTCTGGGAAGAACTTTGAGCCCCTTCCAGTCCTTCAAGGGGCTCCAGGAAAGCTGGGGAGGGACTCTTGATGAAGGAGGGGAGCCATACGAGGAGGAGAAGGGTTTGACACTGAAAGAGGGGAGATTGAACTGAGATGTGGGGAAGAACTTCTTTGGTGTGAGGGTGGTGAGAGCCTGGCCCAGGTTGCCCCGAGAAGCTGTGGCTGCCCCATCCCTGGAGGTGTTCAAGGCCAGGCTGGATGGAGCTTTAAGCAACCTGGTCTTGTGGGAGGTGTCCCTGCCCAGGGCAGGGGGATTGGAAAAAGATGTCCTTTAAGGTTCCTTCCAACCCAAACCACTCTATGATTCTATGGAGTCTTAGCTGACAAGTGATCAAAAAGTAATTCCAAGCTTGCTTGAATTGAATGTACAGCAAGAGCCAAGCACAAGTGCCAGAGGTGGATCTTTTCCTTCAACGAGACACAGGACCACATAATGAGTAAGAAAGGTGAAAGGAACAGAAAAGGATCAGGTCACTAAATGAAGGAACTGTTTGTGAGACACGTGTAGAACATCTCAAGCCAACTAAACTAGGAAGGTTTCAAAAATCCTTTTTTGTATGCAATACAACAGTGTTTTGGAAACTCTAAGCTTCATCTTCAGAAGGATAAACAATAGTGCCCTAAAATGTACAATTTTGATGAGTAACCATCATCCCTTCAAGCACATCCTCTGCTTGTCACACCTGAAGGCTTTGGTTCAGCTGGCAAAAGAGCAAAAAAAACCCCAAAAAACATCAAAAGAAGATCCCTGAAGATCTTTCACCTAAAGAAACCAGTGACCTTCACCACCCACCTGCTCTCACAGCTCTTTTATGAACTTTTAGGATGGACCCAGTGAAGCATCTGATTAGGACCCATCGTGTTTTCTTCGTAGAGCCTGTTACAATTATCAGCAGTGAATCAGGCGCGCGGAGCAATAACAAATGAGGCATCAAGCATCCTTCCTACAGTAAAGGTGAAATAAATGATTTGTCCAGGCCGAATAATGAATTTTAACTCAGCAGCTGTGCTTAATCACGTTCCCCCTTTGCTGCCGCTCTCAGCTCCAACTCCTCTCCAAAATTAAGCTGTTCTACAGGGTTCAGACAAACTCCTTGTGGCTAAGCTTTGACAGATTTGGGTTGTTTCCAGTAATAATTGCATCTCGCAGCAATCCCCACTCGGAAAACTAATAAGCACTGGCTGAAAAAGAGGGGAAGTTAAGGAATTAATGGGAAAATCTGTAATCTTTGGCCTGGCTACTGAGACAGGGCAGTGCCATCGGTCACCCAGCATGGCATGGCCATGTGCATTACATGTACAAATTGCAGCAGCCAGAAAGCCACTGGCCTCAGCGCTGGACTAAATTGTTAAAACAAATATTACGTGCTTTAGAGGCAATTCACAAAAGGAAAAAGAAACATCCATCCCTTTGGGCTCTTTTATTTTAAACTCTGAAAGCATCCGAAGAGATGGATGCGCTTTTCCTCAGTGAACACACTGATAATAAAGGTATTTACAATCAAGGTGATCGTTGAGACTCTTCTCATCAGAGATGCTTCAAGAGGGCAGCTGGTATCTGTGCTGGGCCAAAGGGAGTTCATCCTTGTTTCTTCTTCTGGGTTTGGACCTTGGGGGTCTCCAAAAAAGACCTGAAAGAACTGAAATGGGAGCGTAATTCCTGGGAAGACTCGGAAGCACTGATGCATCTGCTTTGCAGGGGAGTGAGGATTTAGTTCACTCATTCATTGAATTTAAAAGGTGTTAGGGAATTAGGAGGTCAAATATTACAAATATTATCCTCTTTCCCTGTAGTTATCACTTGCCGTGAGAATTTTCCGGAGGGGAGAAGAAAGCTGAGTTTTATAGAAAGCAAACAGACTAATGCCCAAGAGGTGCAATTCATAGAAAATAAATTAAAAAACCAAAACCGAGGAGGCCTCCTGTGCTGTTCACCTCTCAAAATTAGAAAGGGAAGATGCCTGACGTTCCCATAAAGCCCCAGAACAGTTAAGTTTCAACTGAAAGGGATCCCATGTTTGATGCACGCAGGTCCTCGAGCGGCGGTGACCCTCAGGGAAAGGAGGGCTGGAAACGCCAGCCGGAGCAAGGTTTCCAAAAGCTCAGGACTTCAGCTACAAACATAAGCAATTTCATTTTGCTCTGCTCGAGAATAACAGATTTTCTGCTCTGCTCAAGCAGAACCCTTCTGCCTTTGCTCAATGCCCTGCTCCACGTGTGTCTCTAAAGGCTTCACATCTCCAGACCCCTGTTTTCAAGTTTCACTCTTCACTGACCCCGGCATCTCAATGGACCAGATGCTCCCAGAGGCCCAGAGAAGATGAAAAGATGGGGTTTATCTACCCATAAAACAGGGAAAAAAAAACCTACCCAGCACATCTTCTGAGTCACCCATGCAAGCACACCCACAACCTATCAATGTACTGAACGGTACAGCGTTAAACTCAGTTTTACATTGTCACCAAACTCTTCTACTCAGAATCGGAGTGACCTTAATTCACTTCAAAAGAAAGTCTTGGAAACAGATTCCTCCAAGTTCTGACTTTTTAAAGAAGGGACCTGTGCAAGCTGAATCTGCCGAAGAATTAATTCAGATTAGTTTCTTCAGCCGACAAGCTCTGGGACTTGCATCTCCAATTAAAAACCACATTTCCATTTAATTATGTTTTATCAGACGATTCACATCTCCTACTGGAATTCTTCAGTTTTTGCTCCAGCATTAATGGTCTGCAATGAGCCTATTGGACAAATACAAACTTTAGACTTTAGACAAACTTTAGAAGCAGGAAGGTGGAAACACCCATGGATTTGATAACTTCCTCCTCTAGTTATGAATTCTTTGATGCCCGACATGGAAAGTAGCAGTAGGGAAAGAGGTTGTAAAGGTACTTATAGAAAAGGGCTTTAAAGTGGATGGATATAATTTAGAAAGTACTTGATTTCCCAGTTTAAAGACTCCAAAGCGAAGCAGGAAGGAAGGATGGGAAGCTGCATTCACAGGGAGATTCCTTTCCCTTGGTCCTGAGGGCAGAAATGGGAACAATAAAACCTTCATCAAATAAGAAGCTCCATAAACAGAATGAAGCTGAATCATGGCAACAGGGACACAATTAAGGAAAGTCCTAATTTAGGACTGGAAAGTCCTAATTTAGGACTAAGCTGTCTGATAGAAACTTGCTTGCCGGCTATCGTTACACACTGACCTGTTAACACCCAGTTAAATTCACCCTTTTCAAGTGATTAATCGAGTGACTTCAGAGGGAGCTGCTCGGGTGGCCCAGACTATGAGCACGGATTCCTAATTGAGGATTTCTCCTGGAAGAGGTGTGATTAGAACTGAAGGAGAGTAAGCAAAAAGGCGGCACAAATATCTGTTCCTGAGCTTCCCGACAAGACACAGGGCACAGCAACCGATGCACGAGATGTTTGTTTCTTCCCTCTCTGAAAACTCTGAATAGGGAATAGATCTGGAGTGAGGAGGAGGAGAGGACGGAGATGTTCATTAAGAAAATTTAAAGAAACCCTTCATTTTGGAGAATAAAAGTGTAATGGACCTGAATTGCATCCAACAAGAATCCCACACAAAATAGCTTTCTTACAGGGAGGACGGAGCTGAATTGCACCTGCTGGTCCATAAATGTTGCTCTTATTCTGCCTAACCCATGCATCAAAGTTTATTAAATTCCAGCTTTGGTGCTTCGACAGCTACAGAAATAATCTTATGGAAGGCCTGGAGGAAAAAAAAACAACAAACAAGAAAAATCCCTTGGCATCAGCAGATTATTTGAAGTTATAGAGCAGATTAAATGCTACCAGCATGCCCAGAACCACAGCACGTGTCAACAGCTACACTCAAGTCTACCTGATTTATCCACTGCTTTTCAATAGCTCTATAATAAAAGTTATAGAAGAAGAAAATTAAACCAGGAGGTACCAAGAGGTTGCCCTGAATCACGCGCAGCACAAACGTAAGGCGAGAGGCGTTTCAAACACAGCAGCACAAAGACAAGTTTGGAAAAACAAAGGCATTTTCTTTCCATTCACTTATCCTGCCTTTCATGGCTGCAGGAAAAAAAACAATAATTGCTGGCAAGGTTAAACAAGAGGGGAGTACCTGCTATTCCAGTTAGTAAGCCAGCCAGATGGCCTCCTTTATTATTTTTTAAAAACAAGAGGGGGGAAAAAAAAAAGGTCTAATTAGCCGAATGCATTTTTTAAAAATAAAAATAAACAACAGAGTTGAATATGTAGTCATTTGGAGAGCCTGCCCGAAACTATGCTTTTTTTCATGACCACGCTGTCAGAAAAAAAAAACCAAATTAATCTGTTTATCAATGAGAAGCGCTTGGCAGAGAGGGAGGTCTGTCTATGCCATCGGCTTCTGCAGAATTTAATTTTTAAGGGATATTTTTTCCCTAATCACTACCACATCTCGTTCTCAGTTTCCAGCAAACCGATGCAGGGCTGTTCTGCAAATCCACAACCGCTGCCTCCCTTTCCCAACCAGCCTTGGAAGGAAGAGGCCAAGGCTCTGGGCTGTCCCACCATCTGCTCAGAATCCTGTAAGCAGAAAGGAAAAGAAGAATGAGCCCCGTATCATCCCTCACCAGAGCCAGGTGTCTGTTTTAAAATCTTGCCTCTTCTTTCATTCAGTCTTAAAGGATCGCTGAAGACCTGTCCAAAACTGGAGGATAATGTTTGGACACACTGCTTGCCCCGTCTCAAGTCATTGAATTACAGAAAAATCTTAAAAAAGTAGCAGACAGAGGGTTTATGATTTGTTTTTCCATGTACTGCTTGATTGTTTCACGCAACCCTTTTATTGCTCGTCCAGTCGGCCATTTAAAGACTTTGCTGTTCCCAAAAGGGAAAGAACGTAAGATAAAGGCAGCAGAAATTAGGGAGAACTGTCTATTCCATTCAGAACACACAAGGAACAACCCTCAAAGCCAAAACCAATAATTAAAGGCCAGCGTGAAAGGTTTCACTCAAATCTTGGGGTCACGTATGACCCCAAGAATCTGTATTTCCCTTACAGCATGTGGCTTTCTCCAAAGAAGGAAATAATCCCTGTTTTCTTTCCTTTCCCTTTTGCCCAGCCCGTGTTAAAGCAGCCAAAAGGCAAAGGAAAAGCAGCGGATGCAGCCAGGGGATGCTCTGGGATCTGGAAGCTCGGAGCTTGGAGCAGGGAGGTGGTTGCTCAGGGCAGGTTTTTTTTCCCCCCAGTAAAACAAACCTTCCTGGGCACTCCGGGGAACTGGTGGAAGGTTGTTCATGTACCATCAGACTCTGAACACACTCACCATCATCTCCCGCGGGTGACCCGAGTTAAAAAGGACGACTGGTTTATGTTCAGGGTTTCCACACGCAGGTGGGATTCAAGGACAGAATAAAAACTTGGCTTCCAACCTTCAGAAAAGAAGTTTATCCAATAGAAGTTGCTGAGGTTTCTAAACCTCAAGGACAAGCAACCATTTGGTGTTTTTTTCATCAACCAAGATGTATTTGGAAAAAACAATTTACACTTGCAGCATATTTTTTATCAATGCATCAAGCATCGAAGTTTTTTAAAAAAAAAAAATATATATAAAGCTTATGGATTCCTATCACTAAGTGAAATTTGCTTCAAACACAAAACACTATTTATTAAGATGATGGCCGTAAATTCACAATGGTCTGATCCAAATATTTACAACCGACAGCATAAACTCTTTTTTAAGGTAGTTCTTTAGAACACCGCCTCACCCACGCCGCAAAACACAACGCCAGGTCACCAATAATGCAGAAATTTACTAAAAATTTATCCGAGCAAGAGCTACCAGTGCTCCTGACACACGCTGTGGCAGCTGTTTTCATCTCCGACGCGTGCTCAACACGGCAGGAGGGATAAAGGGCAGACCTACCCAGGTAATTCTGCTTTGAAAAATTAAAGATTAAATGTTGCTCCACCTGTAGTTTCTTCGGGCATATTATACGACGAGACAGAGCAAGGGAAGGCAGCCATCCCCTGGAGTAGAGAAAAAAATATCCATATTCCAGCTTTCCTTGTAGCCAACGCTGTGCAAGCTCCCACTTCATTCCCTGAACAAAGCTGTATCGTTTTTCTTCTGTAAACTGAGGGATTAGGGGTTGCCATGCACATCAGGTAACCCGAAACACAGCGATGCTGAGGACCTCATCCAGTTTAAACATTTGGGGCTGGCAGCTAAAGAAAAGCAAGGATCGCATTCTGCCAGGCTACAATAGGAAAACTCGGCCAAAATAGATTGCTAGAATGAAAAAAAAAAAAACAAAAACCCAGATTCCTGGGGTATAATCAAAGAACTGGTGTTTTTAACACTCTGAATTTTCATTCTGGTTAAAGATTCTCATCTAGAGAGATGATCCTTCTAGAACTCTCCAGGGCAGAAGGAATAGAATTCGATGATCTTTAAGGTCCCTTTCAACCCAAACCATTCTGTGATTCTAACTACAGGACTATTTGCTGGTTTTGTATTTACTGATGAAAACTAATTGCGGGTGCAGCCATGAGTCCTCTTCATTTTACGTGCAGCTCAACCCGGGATTTGAAGTCTATGCTAAAGTATTTTAAATCAAGCCCTTCTTTAACCTCTCCTCCAGGCCACGTGGAACAAAACATGGTTTTATTTATTCCTGGAGCATAACCAAGAGATATCCAGGATCAGCCTCAAACACCTCCTGGAACACCTCCCAGCACTGCCCTTTATAAAAAGTCACTTTTTTCTCAACCTATTTTAACCATGATATCCTCCAGAGGGTCATTTGCAAGGTAGAGGGTGCAAGAAATGAGTGTAACAGAACTCGATGTGAGATCATAGGGAGGGAGAGGGTGATTTCATTTTACATCATCTTTAAATCAGCAGGTTCTGGATGCTCATCCCCACAAGCAGCAAGGGATATATCCAAGGGATCCGCCCAGGATCCCTTATGAACAGCACGGAGGATGAAAGGACCAACAGCTGTGAAGTCCTCGCTACAATTCTTGGGTTGTTCTTCACTTAGAAGGACATTCACTTAGAAGGACATACTTTTGAACAGGTCCTTCATACCCTCTGGGAACCTCTGGCTCCCACGGGGAGATACTTTGACCTCAAGAGCTTTACTTCCTTCTGCTTCCATTACATTTAGGCAGGTCTGCTGCCTATTGTCTGTGTTTCCTCATTTTGAGGTTCTTAAAGCTCTTCCTGTCGAGCTAACAGGAAAAGGAACGTCACGGGTGCTGAGTCACAACTGCATCGACTGTCATATTATCAGGGTGGAGGGTCTTCTGCTCATAAGACTTGCTCCAAACACAGAATGATAGAATGGCTGCAGTTGGAAAGGACCTTAAAGATCACCCAGTCCCACCTCCCACCACACCAGGTTGCTCCAAGCCCCCTCCAACCTGGCCTTGAACTCCTCCAGGGATGGGGCAGCCACAGCTTCTCAGGGCAACCTGGGCCAGGCTCTCACCACCCTCCCACCAAACAAGTTTTTCCCCACATCTCAGCTCCATCTCCCCTCTTTCAGTGTCAAACCCTTGCCCCTCCTCCTATGGCTCCCCTCTGTCATCAAGAGTCAAGCTCCATCTCTCCTATAGGTCCCCTTGAGGGACTGGAAGGGGCTTGAAGGTCTCCCCAAAGCCTTCTCTTCTCCAGGCTGAAGGCCCCCAACTCTCTCAGCCTGCCCTCCCAGCAGAGGGGCTCCAGCCCTCCCAGCATCTCCGTGGCCTCCTCTGGCCCCACTCCAACAGCTCCATGTCCTTCCGAGTACTCCAGAGCTGGACACAGTGCTCCAGGTGGGGGTCTCACAGGAGCAGAGCAGAGGGGCAGAATCCCCCCCCGGCCCTGCTGGCCACGCTGCTGGAGATGCAGCTTAGAATGCGGGGGGGCTTTTTGGGCTGCCCAGTGCACTTTGCCAGCTCATGGTGAGCTGCTCATCCACCAACACCCCCAAGTCCTTCTCCTTAAGGCTGCTCTCCAGCCGTTTCCATCAATCTCTGATCTTCAATCCTTATATTACACTGCAATATTATCAATGTTGCTACTAGAAATATAATTTGCATTTTCAGCACTGTTTTTCAAAATACAAACTAAGGAACTACAGGATGTAAAGCTGACAAATACAGTCTGACTTTTGGTTCCCATCTTTTCAAACTAACTAACACACCAGTGGTGAATAGCCAAGGTGTGTGAACACATCCTCTTTACTGCTTCTTAAAGCTTTCTAAAGACAGTATCAATATTATTTCCCCTCCTACCTAGTTTTTCAACATCCCAGAATAGCAGGTTTCAATCTCTCCCTTTCCATTTACGATTTCTGCAAGACTTGTGAAGGACATTTAGGTCAAGGGCTGAAGCCAGAGCGCTGCTGGCTCTTGGGAGAGAGAACAGGACAAGTCAATATTGACTTTGACTCCAGTCTTCAAAGTTTCATCTTTTTCATACCAGCCAGACAAAATAAGTTTGCAACTGGTGTAATTAGAGTCCCTTACAAATGTTTGGATAAGCAGGATGTAAAATGTGTCGCCTGAGACCCAGCTTTAAAACCCATTCGTTCATCCATCCAGCTGCAGCGAGCCTCTCCAGATCACACAGCTCCCATCCTGGAAAAACAGCCAGGAGAGAAAAAAGCTGCCTCTGGCTCCCCGACACCGGAATGACGACTCTGCCCGAGACCCAGGGTGGCTGGGAGAGGTCAGAAGATCCAGCCAAAGATGCCAAACGCAACCCACAGGCCACCGGCCAAGAGATCTTTCCAATATTTGAAATCTCTAAAGAAGTGTTTCCAGGAGAACGATTCATTCTCAAATCCAGCTTTAGGGTTCGGATCGACATCCAGAACTGGTCTCTTTCTTCATCCTGCTTCTCGGAGGCTTTTGTTTTCAAACCTCTTTGTAGCAATCCCATATTTTAAACATTTCTACAAGTGTGCAATTGTTTGTCAGCATTTCCCGTGATTAGTAAAATAGGAACGGGATTGTAATACATGAGATAACATCCCAGAGCATGGAATAAAATAAGGAATGCTTAGAGTGAACTGTCCTTATTGAGAAACCAGAGCAAAAGAGGAAACATTTGCCCCCAAAATATATATATATTACAGATTGTGATGTGTTTGTACACTTCTAAAATTCAGTGTTCCTTGGATTGTTTGGTTGGGTTTTTTTTAATGTGAAAGGAAAATAAAGAAAGGAATTCTGGAAAATGAGAAGGGAGAGGGAGAAGAGCCCTGACTCCTTCAGCCTCTTCTCTTAGGCCAGGTTCTCCAGCCCTTTGACCACCTCTTTTGGACCCTTCTCTGGTCTGTCCACGTCTTTCTTGACCTGAGGGGACCACAACTGGACACAGCACCCCATGGACAGCCTGACAAGAGCTGAGTAGAGCGGGATGATCCCATCTCTCTCTCTCTTCTGGTAATGTCCCTGCAGACACAGCCCAGGATTTGATTTGGCTTCATGCTTGCTCCCTCATGTGACACAAAGGGGTTCAGGATATTTAGGTTTTCTGTTTTAATTTTTTTTAAATATATATTTGAAACTTTGAACCTCTCCATACAAAAATAAAACCCTACTGTGACTGGTATACGGGGAAAATTATAGCTCAAGACAAGAGCATAAATGCTGAGCATGCGAAAGGCAAAGATATATTTAGGTTTCCAGATTGTTTCTGTTCACTTAACCCTAAGAGTCTGATGAAAACACTGGAAACATTTAAATGCGGACAGGAAGATTCCCAAGGAGGAGAAGAACAAACCACACACCACCTATATTTGACATTTTTGATCTTTCTAAAGCTTACAAACACCTAAAAATAGTTCCTTGCCTTATCCAACGTACAATTTTACCCAGCACGAGGCAGCAAAAACATAAATGGCTTATTTTGTTTTGAGCTGTTAAGCCATCGACGGGACTCTTTTGTAGACGCCGCTTGAGAAATGCCCCTATTGAGAAACCCTCGATAGAAATACTCCGCTCGAGAAAGCAAACAGAGCAGCACAACCCTGGCACCAGCTCCCGCTACCCACCTCTTACCTTTCGTAATCATCTCCCCACGCAAATGAAGTTCTTCAGAGTGGAAAAGGTGACAGAAGTTTAAAATCTTTTCTACGAGGAGGTGGAAGAGGAGAAGAAGGTGACAAGAAGCCGCGTTACGCTCTTGTGTTTAACCCAGACCTACTTCAAACGACGCAGGGCTCAGCAGGAGCAAAAGAGCTCTGCAGGGAGGGATGGATTGAACACATCCGATGCCAAAGCGTGCTCTGAGCTCTTTGCATGGTTTTATGACAGTAATTACTTATTATAACGGGATGAAATGCAGGTAGCTTTATGGAAAGAGCCTAGAGCGTTGAATGGGAGGAGTGGGGGTGGGAATGAAGGAACGCCTCCTGAAAAATTTGGAAGAGAATTGGGAGGTAAGAAAATAAACGCGCTTGCAGGAAATGGAAGGAGGGGGGAAAAAAATATTCCTCTCTCTTTGTCTCAATGGTTATGCAAGGGCTGCTGCTGGAACTCTATATTTAGGACATTAACAGGTGTCAAACAGGGAGAAAACTCCAACAATCGACTCAAATGGGATTTTTCCATCAGGTCGTTCTTTTTTAGTAAGATGGATATTCAGCTTTGGGTTTGTTAAGGCCGGACTGAAGTGCTAAGGCCGAGCTGAATGGGGGCAGTTTGTACCCCGGGATGCAGCGTCTGCCCCATCTCAAGGGGTGGAGAGAAGGATTCCATATCAGGACATGATCCATAGCCTAAAGCGGGATAGTTACAACCACATCAGGAAGATGCGCTGGTGGTTGGCTCAAGCCAACAATTAAAATTCAGGAACGTGAAGATAATCAGCTCTTGCGTTAGCAAAAATGGCCCTTTTCACGGAAGGAAGGAAACATGTTGGAGAATTTGCCCAAAAATAGAAGCTGTGGAGCCACTCAGCAAATTCACAGCGGCCTTGAACAAGGTTTGAAGGCGTCCTTGTTGCAGATCCAGATTGTGACAGGTTTCCCAGGGACAGAAGCACAGACTCTGGTCTGAAAGCCCATTCCCAGCCACTGCTGGTGTTCCAGACATACTGAATTCAGGCCTCTACCCCCAAGACAGTGAGGGGCTTCAGAGCCCCCAGTGAAGGATCTAAGTGGTGGGGCCAGGGGCAGCTGGGGTGGAAAAGGATGCCCTGGGTCTGTGGTACCCACCTTCTGGGTGGCAGCACCCCAACACCATGTAGTCCTTGAGGGCAAGGGGTGCTATGGAGATAAGGAGGGGGGGGATACATCAAACCAGCTAGGAAAACCTCCGTGCCCCATCACAGAACCACAAGGTGCCCCATGTCCCTCCCACTACCACAGAACTGTTAGGTTGGGGTTGATCCCCCCCCCAGTTCTGAGATTGTGGGATAACATCAGTCCCCTCCTCCTAATATCCTGGGGCTGTTGGGGTCAGATGACCCACACATCCAGAGACTATGGTGTACCTCCTGCCCCCCCCCCAGCATAACAACACTGCTAGAAGGAAAGTGGAAAAGAATTAAAAAAGACCTCTGCCATAGCATAGCATTGAGCTGACACCTCATCCAAGGCCCCCCTGGTAGCCTGGACCCTGCATCCTAGGATCACCCCTCCCAGAACTACAGCTCCCCCCCCCCCAAAAAAAAAAAAAAACAAAAAAACCAAATTAAAAATTAAATACCATGCACAACTGCACACACTGGGGGGGGGGGGGGAAATGTGGCTGCTGGGTTTGGCCCATAGGAAAGACAAGGAAAATTTGCATTTTACCCCCCAAAATCACTCCCCGAGGCTCCCATCACCCCCCCCCAAAAAAAGGGGGGGGGTAAAATTCCCCAGAGATGCACATAGGGGGTGGCTGGGAGGGTTGGGGGGTGCGGGGGGGGGGGTCCCCCAAAGGGAAGGGTCTGCAATTGCATCCCCCTTCCCCTCCCACCTTGTTGTGGGAACTGGAGTCTCTGGGGACGATGGGGGGGCCTGGGGGGGGTCCTGGGGGGGGGGCATTGGGGACCAGGAGGAGCCCGAGGTGGCTCTTTGGTGAGGGAATTCCTGGGAAGGGGGGGGAGAGGCAGCCAGAGCCCCTCCGGAGGCGTTTTTCACTTCGGTCTAGATCCACCAAAAAACGGGAAATAATAATAATAATAATAACAATAATAATAATAATAAAAGTGAAGAAAAATTTAAAACAACCAAAAAAGAAAAAAAAAAAAGAGATTTAAAATGGCAGGTACATTTCCAGAGCAGGGGAATAAGGAGAGAGGTCTCCAGTGTGCACCAAGGGGAGCCGGGGGTGGAGGGAGGGGGGGGCCATCCCATGGAATCCTTCTGGAGGTTGCCACCCCCCCCTGCAGTCACACATGCATTTGTAATTTTTTGTTTTTATTTTTTTTTTTCTCCCCCCCCCCTCCCCCCTCCCAGGAGAAGAGCCTTTTCCGAACTCTTTTCCTTTTTTTTTTATTTATTTTTTTTTTAAATTTTTGTTGGGGTTTTGTTTGTTTTTTTTTTTTTCTTGGTTTGGGTTTTTTTTTTGTTTTGTTTTGTTTGATTTTTTTCGTTTTTCTTTTAAATATAAAAGTCCACCTTTAAAATCTTTGAAAACCTAATTTGTCAAGTGCAGACGACGGAGGGCCGTGCCCGGGAGCGGGTTTTGGGCTGAGGGGCATCCATGCTCCCCCCCCACCCAACTCCAAGACTCACCCTGCTGGGAATTTTGGGTGGGGATGGGAAATGGGGGGGGGAAAAGGGCTGTTTTGTTTCTTTTTTTTTTTTAATTTTCAATCTCCTGGGAATGAAAAGTCCCATCACAATTTGGCTCCTCGCTCGCCGGAGAGCAGAGTGGCGCTATAAAAATGCAATTAACACACATCCTCTCTGCTATTATTATTATTATTATTAATTTTTTTTTTTGTTGTGTTTGTGTGTTGCTTTTAAAAAAAAAAAAACCACCAAAAAAAAAATAATAATAAAGTTAAAAAAAACTTTTGCTTCCAAAGCTGGGAGACTCAATGCCACCTGATTGCATCTCTGGAGAGGCGGTAAAAAAATTATTCGCGTTAAGAGACGAGGAAAAAAAAAAACAACAACAAAAAAAACCAACAAAAAACCCACAAAAAAATCACCACGATGATCCCGAGGGACCCTGGGAATCGTCACTGTTCCAAGGTCACCACTTCCACCGCCTGCCCGTCCATGGTGACGGCACTGTCCGCTATCCTGGTGGTCACGGGTGCCATGGCCACCTGAACGGGGCCGTTGCCTTGGGCCAGGCTGGTCACCACCGTCTGGTACATGCTGACGGGGATCTGGACGAGACCTGTGGGGACAAAAAAAAAAAAATTAAAAAAAAAATAAAATAAAATATCGGAGCGGGGTTGGGAGGGAAGGAGCAGAGGATGGAGTGGTGGAGCGGCCACGGGCCGTGCTGTGGTCCCCAAGGGGTTGGAGGATGTGTTTGAGATGGGGAGTGTTGGTCTGGAGATGGTTCTTTGGGATCTTGGAGTACTCCCACCTGGAGCTCTGGGGGTCTCAGAGCAGGAGAGACATGGAGCTGGTGGAGCACGGCCAGAGGAGGCCATGGAGATGCTGGGAGGGCTGGAGTCCCTCTGCTGGGAGGAAAGAGTTGGGAGGGTTCAGCCTGGAGAAGGCTCCAGGGAGACCTTCGAGCTCCTTCCAGGGGCTTCAGGAGAGATGAGGAGGGACTCTGGATGAGGAAGGGGAGCCACAGAAGGAGGGAGAAGGGTTTGACACCGAAAGAGGGGAGATGGAGATGAGATCTGGGGCAGAACTTTGGTGTGAGGGTGGTGAGAACCTGGCCCAGGTTGCCCAGAGAAGCTGTGGCTGCCCCATCCCTGGAGGAGTTCAAGGCCAGGCTGGAGGGGGCTTGGAGC
>JAOQGL010000001.1:1039775-1053731 GCA_027564165.1 Gallinago nigripennis | reverse complement strand
GACCTGCTCTGGCAGGGGGTTGGACTGGATGATCTCCAGAGGTCCCTTCCAACCCCATATCATTCTGTGATTCTGTGCAATTCTGTAAAAAAACTTGGTCCTGTTCTGGGAACTGCAACTCAAGCTCAGTTGGTTTCAGCAGCAGCTGGTGATGCCACAGAGCCAGAATCTGCCTTTTTGGGCCAGTAAGAGAAGGAAGAAGGCAACCAGGGGGCTCAGGTGGGTAATTCTGTGAAGCCAAGTCCAAGCTGACCCGGGGACAACCAGCCCAAGCCGCTGGGGCGGGGAGAAAAAGCCAGGGGGGGGATTTGCAGAAGCACCTGGAAGCTTTTTTTATTATTTTTTTTATTTCCTGCTAATCTTAAGCCAAAGAACAGAACGACACCGGATCAGGAAACACACAGGGGAGAAAAATAAACCCACGTCAAACTCGTCCTACAGCCACGGGTTGTGTTACGGATTAACACCCCTGATCCCGGTGGGACGGGGTCTTTGCACACACACACACCCCATTATTTTTTTTTTTAATTCCTTTTCTAAGAAGCTGCTGGCCTGAAATAACTTCTCTTTTTTTTTTTTTTTTTAAATTCATTTAAAACAAATCCCTCGACAGCTTCATCAAAGCAAAGGTTATTTGCGTGCGTAACGATGCTCTCGGCCAAGTGAGACAGGTTGGAAGCCTAACAAAAAGGGCGAATAATTCAGATTATAATTAACATTTTCCTTTCCCCACACCATCAAGGAGACTTTCAAGGCAACTATTTCAAGCCCCGCGGTAAATATCCATCATCGCCTTCGGAGCCCTCAAGGTGCTTCCACATCCAAGACTGATGGGCAAGCACATCCCGAAAAGCAAAGTGAGTTGGACCAAATTTGGCAGAACTAGAAGTAGACTTTATTAAAAAAAAAACAATCCTGCCCTGAAGTTGGGTTTGGCTTTAGCTGAGCCGGCAGGAGGTGGAAGGAGACATCGGAGGAGGAGAACGTGGGGATGGGGCATCTCCTCAGGTTGGCTTTTAGGTGGCCTTGACCCTTCACCAACGTCTCTTGGCTTTATCCTTTGAAGAACGGAGCGAGTGGGCAACGGATGGTGGAATTTGCTTTATCGAAGACATTTATTGCCACCCACCACCCCTCATTCATCCCTGGGATTTCGCATTCCCAGGGCATGGACACGTGAAGGGTCCAAAGAGCCAACAGGAACGTACCCTCAAGCCCGTTTCTACAAAACACCTTCATTTTGGAGTTGAATTCTCAACGACACACGTTCAACCCAACCAGAAGAAGAAAACAAGACCTTGCTCTGGTTGAAATCCCTCCCGAGGGGCGACGGCGCAACAGCCCGGCTGGAAAGATGGGGACAATGGAGGTGGGGATGAGAAGAGGGGGTTGGTTCCAGGTTGAACTCAAACCAAAACGTTTCTGAAGGCAACAACCAACTCTGCACAGGCTGAAGCTCAAAGGAGAGACCGTGAAGCCTTTGGGAGCTGGAAAGGCTGGGATTTAGGCATCCAACCTGCTCTGCAGCCACACTTTGCCGAAAAAAAAACCTCAATTTGAGCTGAAAAACCTCACCTCTGGGAGTACAAGGGGTTAACGGCTTCTAAATGCGAGTGCTCCTCACATTTCAAATGATTTCGACCTGGGGTTTCCACCACGAAGTAGCTCTAAAAAAAAACAACCACCCAACCCTCCTCATCCGAGGTTTTCCCAGGAAATCTCCCCGTTTGCAAAAGCCATGGAATCCTCCGAAAGAACAGCCCCGGAGCAACGTGTCCTGCTCAACCCTTCATCCTTCCAAACCTCCTGAGAACTGAAGAGAAGTCCTCCGGAGATGTGGGGTTCGTCTCTCCAGAAAGAAGAAGGGATTGGGGAGGGGGGAAAGAGCGAGGAACGGAGGCGGGGAGGGGAAAAAAATGGGAGAAAAGAGAAACGAATGGACTTTTAAATAGAAAAAAATAAAAAACCACAATATTCCGGTACTAAAGATTGCCCTCACCTGGGCTTTAATCCCCGAATCTCCGTTGACGTTGTATTTCTTCTTGTTGGGCATGACGGCGGCCCCCCCACGGCCCCCTCGGCGCCGACTCCCACCGGGGTGGGGGCTGCCCCCCCCAATTTATACCTCCCGGCCCCCGCCGATCCCCATCCTGCCCCCGGGGTTGGGGGGAGGGAGGGAGGGAGGGAGGGAGGGAAGGAGAGAGGGAGGGGGAAGGAACCGCTGGGATTTTCAAGCTCCCTGGTTTGTTTTTTGTTTTGGTTTTTATATATATTTTTTTTTTTTTATTAATTTTGGCAGGGAAGGACCCCCAAGACTTAATGAGGCGTCGCGTCCAACAAGCCCTACCTCTGTTTTTTGCCGAATTACAGCGTTTTCCTGACCTCTGGATACTCAGCGGCGGTTTTTTTAGCGTGGCCCGGCTTGTGTGTGCATAACAATAGCTTATTTATATAACCAGAACATTTCCCCGCTCGCTATAATTAACTTGCTAATTAGGCTCTTTTTTAACCTGGGTTCTCCCCCCCCCTCACCCCCCACCAGCACCGCTTTTGGTTTTTTTTTCCCCCCCCTGATGTCAGATGATTACGTTAACGGAGCCTCATTAGAAGAAAATTAACTAATGAGCAACTAAAACAAGGAAGGCATTTAAGTAGTTTTTAATTACGCCGGTCCCCGCTCCGTGCCCCAGGGCAAGAGTCCGACCTTGGAAGGGTCCAGAGAGACTCCAGCACCCATCCCACCGCTCCCATGTTGGACCATTCCTCCTAGAACCATCAAATCATGGAATATTTTGGGTTGGAAGGGACCTTCAAAGACCATCCAGTCTCACCCCCTCCCATGGGGAGGGACATCTTCAACTAGACCAGGTTGCTGGCCTTGAACCCCTCCAGGGATGGGGCAGCCACAGCTTCTCTGGGCAACCTTGGCCAATGTCTCACCACCCTCAGAATAAAATAATTTTTCCTTATTTCTAGTCTCTTCCCACCTTCCAGGTACCTGCTACAGGAAGAGAAGGGCTGCGGGGAACCCTGGAGAGATGTAGGGTCTGAGGAACACGATGCTTTGCTACCATCCATGGAGTAGGATGAAGGACATGGGGTTTTTTTCATTTTTATTTAGTGGTTGGAGCTGTTTTCCAAAGAGTTTTGTCCCTGACAACGTACCCAAGACAATTCTCATTGAGAACTTCCATATCTGCTTCCAAGAAAGAGGGAGTTGGGAAGCGATGAGGCATCGCCAACGGGTCTCAACACCCTTTCTAACCAAATAAAATCCCATCTGGGATAATATGGCTCCCCAACAGTTGTCCCTGTTGCCTGGTGGATGGGGAAATGCTGATGGGGAAACATCTCAAGCCACGAAGGCGTTTGACATGTCTCCACGGCAGATTCCAAGGAATCCACTAAAAGAATAAAAAAATTCCTGGGCTATAGGGAATCAACGCCTGGTTTGTGAAGGGGGAAAAAAAACCCAGAACTTCCCACTTCAATGAATCTGTAGAGTAGACTGGAAAATGGAAATACGGATTATTTCCAACGTGGAAATATGTCAAGAAACACAAGGCCGAGATGAGCACCGTTTGCCTAAAGGCAAAATACGAAATACTAAAGCCAAAGTTGTGTTTTCAAGGTAAATTTTTCATTTTTTAATGTTATTGATGATCCTTTTTGTGCCAAATCTTATGGGAGATGCTACTTCAGCTCAGCGGAAGCTGAGAAAAGCCTGGAAGGGGGGGTAGGAAGCTCACACCACCAAAGCACAAACTACTTTTTCTAGTAGGTCATTGCATCAAGATACTCAAATCAAAGAGCTTTTTTGGGGAGGAAAAAAAAAAAAAAAGCCTTTTTTTACTTCAATAAAGACCAAGTCTAAGGCACTAAAATTAAGAATCTCTATTCTATAAGAATGCTAAAAATAAAGGGTTTTGCTGCCCTTCCAGTCCACAGCTCAAGTATCTTCTCCAAGTCGTTATGTCCAGGTCAATCTGGCTCGATCTTCAAATAAAACCAAGGAGAATCATGTTCAAACTTTGTAAAATCTGAATTATCCTAGAATGTAATAAACCACGTTAAAACCCACCTGAGATAAACTTGGGAAAGAAAAAGGATGTTATGGAGCTAATGAAACCCATCTATTTTGTCCGAAACGGTAGGTCAAGTGTGTGGTCCTCAAGAGCTGCCTCTACTTGGGTTATTTGTGTGACAAATCACCTGGGAAGTCTCGCCCCCAGTGGAAAAACTTCTCATCCATCCATGGTGCCAAGTGATAAAATGAAGTTTTATATTTATTTTTTTGTAAAGATTGGAAGATAAATGACTTTGCAGCTGTGGCTGGAATGGAGGGGATGGATGTGACCACCCTGATGTTCCACCAGAGCCCAGGGCTTGCAGCTCCTGGACCAAACCTCCTCCTCCTCCTGCCCTCTCATCCCTATTCATGAAGGAAAAGTTGGTTTCCACCAGCCCTCGACCTGCCAAGCCAGAAACTTCATCTCCTGCTCCGCTTTCCCCCACGACACCAGAGATGTCTCAGGAGACACCTGAGAAGAGAACCTGCTCCCCTTCTGTGGGACCAGGGATGTCTTCCCCTCTCTGTGCTTGAGATGATCCACAACCTTCAGCTTCTGTTCTCCTCCTCCAGGGTCCTATCACTTCAAGAAAAGGACTCTCCAACCCCACTTATTCCATAGTTTGGCGTGCCCTTAAATTAATATGTAATCCTGACACGGCTGCTCACTGAGCCAAAACTTCAACTGGAGCTCCAAGAAAGTGTTTAAGATTTCCAGTTCTCCAGCCAAAAGATCCCTTGGAGACAAACTCTGGGATGAACACACACCTTTAACCCTTTGGCATCTTTCTTCTGAAAAAAACCAGCTTGAGAACGAGCAGGTTGAGGTTGGGTTTTACCTACAGGACTTGGGACAGTAAGGATGGGAATGAAGCATGACCTGCCTGGGCCAAAACAGTTTCCAAGCTTGTTAGAAACTCAAACCATTGATTACTGAAGACCACCCACCAGTGGTGGATCCACTCTTCTCTGCAAACTCCCAGCCCAACGTATTTCTAACTCGTCTTCAGCGTTGGGCTGGGGTTGTGTACAGTGCAAACACAGAACCATAGAATGGTTTGGGTGGGAAGGGACCTCAAAGACCATCAAGTGCCACCAGGGCAGGGACACCTCCCACCACACCAGGTTGCTCCAAGCCCCCTCCAACCTGCCCTTCAACCCCTCCAGGGATGGGGCAGCCACGGCTTCTCTGGACAACCTGTCCCAGGCTCTCACCACCCTCACAACAAAGAAGTTCTTCCCCAGAAGAACTCTTAAAAGCTCTTAGGAACTTAGAAGTTCTTAGAAGTTCTTAGGAACTCTTAGAAGGGGCTCTAAGGTCTTCCCAGAGCCTTCTCTTCTCCAGGATGAGCCCAACTCTCTCAGCCCCCCATTCCCAGCAGAGGGGCTCCAGCCCTCCCAGCATCTCCGTGGCCTCCTCTGGCCCCATCCAACAGCTCCATGTCCTTCTGATGTTGGTGGCCCCACAGCTGGAGGCAGCACTGGAGGGGAGGTGTCTCCCCAGAGTGGGGCAGAATCCCCTCCCTCGACCTGCTGGAGATGCAGCCCAGGGTGTGGGGGGCTTTCTGGGCCACCAGTGCACGTTGGTGGCTCCTGTTGAGCTTCTCATCCACCAACACCCCCAAGTCCTTCTCCTCAGAGGTGTTCTCCAGCCATTCTCCATCCAGCCTGGACCTGTGCCTGAAGGCACATCCCACACCCGATTCTACGGCACAACCCAGGAGCAGCATCTTTCCCTGGAAAAGCCCACGGACCATCACAATGGAAGCAGCAGATTTAAAGACCTTCAGCTCGTGTCTGCAAAACCCCAAATCTCCACCACGGCTCCTCTTGCTGATCTCCCGAACCATCAGAATCCCATAATTCAGAAAAAAAAAAAACCCAAAAAGGGTGTATTTTAACCAGCCCTTTTGAGAAGCAAAGCAGAAGGGATTATTATTACTCACTAATTCCTCAATATTTGGTGATTTGGTTAATAACAAGAGGCACGCTGCAATAAAGGCAGGACCTTGGCAAGAACGTTAAGACGCAATAATTGAAATTAACGACCATAAAGATAATGAGCATTTTCAAGATCGGGCTAATTATTACTTGAAACGTGGCCGTGGCCTCCCGCGGTGTCCCGAGAAGCCCCATAAAATACAAATCAGGCAGATTAAAATCCTGATTAAAACCATTGCTGGAGGACATAACCCCCCCAGCCCTTTGTCGAGGGAGTTCGATGCCACTTTTAACCGGTTTTAAACCCAAATGTTGGCTGGTAAAGGGGAAGAATGAAGTTTGAATCAAATCACGAAGGACGGATTTTTATTTGTCGATAAAAGACGAAAGCGGCAAGAATGTTTTTATAGGAATATGAGAAAACCAACTTTTTATTATCCCGGGGGAAGTATTTTTAGAAGAACCACCAAGAGGGACCCGGATTCAAAAATAGCAACGGAAGAGATGAGCAGAAAGCTAGAAAAATTTAAAAAATATTGGTAGGGAGATGTCAGTGCCTTGCGAAGACCCCTGTCCTCCTGGTGCCACCTGCTCTTTTTTTTGGTTTTTTGGAGCCATGTCCTTAGATTTTCCAGCTGCTTTGGGAATTCTTTCCAGCAGAGAAAAAGCGCATTTTAATATTTGCCCGTTCTAAGCTCTTTATCCACCAAACCACCCAGTGGCACGCGATGCCCTGAAGGGTGTCGGAAGTTTTAGAGGTTTCATTCCATCTAAAATCGCTGATCAAAATTGCCAAGTTAGCCCAATTAAACCCCCAAATTTGGGATCGGCTGCCCCGATCCTGAGGAAACTCGGAGTCTCCTGGAACAAAGTGCAGTTTCTCCTCCCTGCTGGTCCCAAATTGCTCTAAAAATTAGCTCTTAATAGAACACATCTCCAAGATGGGGGGGTCCCCTGGGGGGACCATTCCCTCCCTCATTTGACCGTTTTCAATTAGGCAGAATGATGTCGCACTGGAGGGGGGGGGAGGGTGTTGGCCATTCCTCGTTAACATCGGAATTTAACGACCCTCGTTGCCGTATCCCGACGCGGAGCAGCGAGATGGGAAGCTCCCTCCAGAAATTAAGTGGTGATGGGTTAATTAAAATAAGAAGCCAAACAACTCACCGTCCACCCGGGGAGGTGGAAAGCGGAGGCGCTGGTGTCGCTGCCCCAGTTCTCCATGGGTGAAGAGGGATGGAGAAGGATGGAGGGGGGTGGAGAGGAATGGAAAAGGATGGAAAGGGATGGAGAGGAATGGAGAGAGCTGGAGAGGGATAAAGGGGGATGGAGAGAGATGGAGGGGGATGAAGGGGGATGGAGAAGGACGGAGAGGGATGAAGGGAGATGGAGAAGGATGTAGGGGGATGGAAAGGGATGGAAAAGGATGGAAAGGGATGGAGAGAGATGGAGGGGGATGAAGGGAGATGGAGAGAGATGGGGGGGGATGGAAAGGGATGGAAAGGGATGCAAGGATGGAGGGGGATGGAGAGGGATGGAGGGGGGTTAAGAGGGATGGAGAGGGATGGAAAAGGATGGAAAGGAATGGAAAAGGATGGAAAGGGATGGAGAGGGATGAAGGGGGATGGAGAGGGATGGAGAGAGACACAGGGATGGAGGGGGAAGGAGAGGGATGGAGAGGGATGGAGGGGGGTGAAAAGGGATGGAGAGGGATCCAGGGGATGGAGAGGGATCCAGAGGATGGAGAGGGATGGAGGGAGATGGAGGGGGGTGGAGAGAGACTCAGGGGGATGGAAGGGGATGGAAAGGAGTAGAGAGTGATGCAGGGATAGAGAGAGACACAGGGGGATGGAGGGCAATGGAGGGGGATGCGGAGGGAGGCAGGGGAACGGAGGGAATGGAGAGGGAAGGAGAGGGATGCAGGGGAGGAGAGGGATGGAGAAGGATGGAGAGGGATGGAGGGGGATGGAGAGGGATGGAGAGGGAAGGAGAGGGATGCAGGGAAGGAGAGGGATGGAGAAGGATGGAGAGGTATGGAGAGGGATGGAGAGGGATGGAGAGGGATGGAGAGGGATGCAGGGATGGAGGGGATGGAGAGAGATGAAGGGGGATACAGTGGGATGGCAGGGGGATGGAGAAGGATGCAGCAGGACAGAGAAGGATGCAGCGGGATGCAGGGAGACGCACCAGCCCAGCAGCCAAACCCCCCCACTACTGAACTGCTCGCTGAGGGGGGGGACGGGGGGACTTCAGTGGCCCAATCTTCTCCCTTTACAAACCAGCCTCGAGAGCCAAGCCTTCAGATGTGAGATGGGCAGCTCCAAAAGTTCACTCGGTTCCTCGTTTCGGTCCAAAACCCCCCATCGAGCTGCCTGAAACGCTGGGATCCAGCCCATTTTTGCAGCGGTGATTTCACGCCGACCCCGGAGTGAGGGGTTTGAGGGGTTTGGGGTGGGGTGGAGGAGACATCCACCCCATCACCCCTCAGCCCTGCATCCCCCAAACGCCGACAACCCCCCTTGGACACAGCAGCAAGGTCAAGGAGGTCTCCTGGGCCTGTGTTCCGGGCTGGAGGTCTCCTGGGCCACCAAAATTTCAGGTGGGGTGGGAGAAAACAGCACATTGGGGCACCTCTGTCGCCGAAGGGCTTTTTGGGGTTGAGACTCAAGTGTGGTTGGAGATGAACCTCACCATCCTGCAGCCCCATAAAGTGCTTTGAAATGACTCTCTGGCAGCCCAGCGTCAGGGAAAAGCGGGGATGGAGAGGGTTGGTGGGGCTGCAGCTCCATCTGCTGAGCACCTTCAGCCCTCACCACGCAGGAGAAGAGGTGGGAAAGGAAGGCAGAGCGATGGAAAAGGGATCTCCACCTCCTCCAGAGACACCATCCCGTGGCCAGAAGCTCCCCAAACAGCCTGGGTTACAAACAAAGCTTGCATAGAATCATAGAACGGTTTGGGTGGGAAGGGACCTTAAAGCCACCTCCTCCGAGTCCCACCTCCTGCCCTGGTAAGAGTAAGCAAAGATCTGGTTTGCTCTTCTTCAAGGTGATCCCTTCACTTGAGAGGTGAAGACACGGTGAAAACACGACCACACAAGTCCCCCCCCTGGTGCTCCCCAACCTCCACCTGGGGATGGTGGCTTCAAACCCCTTTAGGAACTTCATGAGAAGAAGAAGAGGTGCTGGCACCAAACTGCACTGCTCTAAGGAGCCAGCTCCAGGAAAAGTCCTAACCACCAGAAAAAGCTCTCAAAAAATGACTTCAGCCGGGTGACAACGTGGTCACCTGGCCAAAGGAACCAAGGAAAAAAAATAGCTTAGCGCTATTTTTCACCGTGGAGGAAAGAACCAGCTCTAATCTCAGCGAATCTGCAGAAAATGAGGGTCAAACGGGTCTGAAGCCCCAAGAGAAGAACAAAAAAATTGGCAATTATTGCTCGAATATGCAGAAATACGGGGTTTGCCACTTGGGCCGAAAAGTTGGGTGTGATTTCATGAGTTCTTGGAAGATTTAATGATTTCTTGGAAGATTTAATGACTTCCCCGTGCCGACACGAGGGGGAGCGAGAGACTGCAGGAAAAAAATATCCCGAAGTTTAAGACTCAGTCTACGAAGAGAAACGCTGGAAAAACGGGAACGGTTTTGAGGACCATCCCGCTTCACCTTCCAGTGTTTGTAGAAACTTCTCCTGACCTGCAGGCGTGAGCAGCTGCTCGGGAAATGAATGGAGATCGGCAAGAAGTTCATGGGTTTTATAGAAATTATAGAAGTTAAGAGGTTAAGAGGCTAAGAGGTGAGGTAAGAAGGAATCATAGAATCATGGAATCATAGAATCAGGGCTTGGAGCAACCTGGTGTGGTGGGAGGTGTCCCTGCCCAGGGCAGGGGGTTGGAACTGGATGGTCTTTAAGGTCCCTTCCAACCCATTCTATGATTCTGTGATTCTATGGATGGTTTGTACACATCCTACAAAGGGAAGCAACCATCCCAAATGTGCTACCCACCATCCTATAGCCTGCACGTGGTACCCACCATCCCGCATCCCATACATGGTACCCACCATCCCACACACGGTACCCACCATCCTGCATCCTACAAGTGGTACCCACCATCCCAAATGTGGTACCCACCATCCCGCATCCTACAAGTGGTACCCACCATCTCACATCCTACAAGTGGTACCCACCATCCCAAATGTGGTACCCACCATCCCGCATCCTACAAGTGGTACCCACCATCCCAAATGTGGTACCCACTATCCCGTATCCTACAAGTGGTACCCACCATCCCACATGTGGTACCCAACATCCTGCATCTTACAAGTGGAACCAACCATCCCAAACATGGTACCCACCATCCTGCATCCCACACACGGTACCCACCATCCCGCATCCTACAAAGGGAACCAACCATCCCAAGTGTGGTACCCACCATCCCGCATCCCTCATGTGGTACCCACCATCCCACATCCCATACGTGGTATCCACCATCCCACACGTGGTACCCACCATCCCGCATCCTACAAGGGGAAGCAACCATCCCAAACATGGTACCCACCATCCCGGATGCTACAAGTGGTACCCACCATCCCGCATCCCATACGTGGTACCCACCATCTCACATGTGGTACCCACCATCCCGCATCCTACAAGTGGTACCCACCATCCCACACATGGTACCCACCATCCTACATCCCACACGTGGTACCCACCATCCCAAACGTGGTTCCCACCATCCCACATGTGGTTCCCACCATCCCAAACGTGGCACCCACCATCCCACACGTGGTTCCCACCATCCCAAACGTGGTCCCCACCATCCCACACGTGATACCCACCATCCCAAACGTGATACCCACCATCCCACACGTGGTTCCCACCATCCCAAACGTGGTCCCCACCATCCCACACGTGGTTCCCACAGTGGCAGAACTTCTGGGGGAACTGCCAAGGTGCCAAACCAGGGCAGGAAAAGGCCACTCAGCTGACAGCCAGCGAGGGAAAACGAAGTTAATTAGCAAAGCTTTAATCAGTGGACCTTGGTGTAATGGGACACGGAGCCCCCCCGATAATGACAGGCCGCCTCTCCCCAACTTTCCATTTTCCCATGGGAAGGAAGGAAAAAAAAGCCTTCAAATCAGAGATTAAAGATTTCCAGAAATGAGGCTTTTCTCTACGGTTCATCCCCCCACCTCCACCCCAGGGCAGGAGGACACCGGACCGTGGGAGGTCCAAGGGCAGAAATGGTCAGAGTAAGGAGAAGAAACCCGTTTGCTCCTCTAATATTGCTGTTTTGCTAATTAATTTATACCGGGACGTGGCTCATTAACAAGGAACGGTTCCATCCGAGGTTGTGGCGAAGAAAAACAAGCGCTTTTCCGAAATCTACCCCAAATAACGAGGGTTTGTCCCCACGTCATCGCTCAACCACAGGGTTTGCCTGGACCCCACCCCAGGATAAGAGTCTTTATTAACCCTCATTAACGGGCCGCTAACGATCCCTCCTCTCCCTTTTCGAATTTATACTGATTTTTCTCTCCCATTTCAAGTTTATACTGATTTTTTCTCCCATTTTGAGTTCATAGTGAATTTTCTCACCTGTTTCAAGTTTATAATGATTTTTCTCTCCCATTTCCAGTTCATAGTGATTTTCCTCTCCCTTTTCGAATTTATACTGATTTTTCTCTCCTGTTTCAAGTTTATAGTGATTTTTTCTCCCATTTCAAGTTTACAGTGATTTTTCTCTCCCATTTTGAGTTCACAGGGAATTTTCTCTCCCATTTCAAGTTTATAGTGATTTTTCTCACCCATTTCGAGTTCATAATGATTTTTCTCTCCCATTTTGAGTTCATAGTGAATTTTCTCACCCGTTTCAAATTTATAATGATTTTTCTCTCCCGTTTCAGGTTCATAGTGATTTTTCTATCCCTTTTCGAATTTGTACTGATTTTTCTCTCCTGTTTCAAGTTTATAGTGATTTTTTTTTTCTCCCATTTCGAGTTTATAGTGAATTTTCTCACCCATTTTGAGTTCATAGTGAATTTTCTCTCCTGTTTCAGGTTCATAGTGATTTTTCTATCCCTTTTCGAATTTATACTGATTTTTCTCTCCTGTTTCAAGTTTATAGTGATTTTTTTCTCCCATTTCGAGTTTATAGTGATTTTTCTCACCCATTTTGAGTTCATAGTGAATTTTCTCACCCTTTTCAAATTTATAATGATTTTCCTCTCCCGTTTCAGGTTCATAGTGATTTTTCTCTCCCATTTTGAATTTCTACTGATTTTTCTCTCCCATTTCAATTTTATAGTGATTTTTTCTCCCATTTCAAGTTTATAGTGAATTTTCTCATCCGTTTTGAATATAGTGAATTTTCTCTCCCATTTCAAGTTTACAGCGATTTTTTTCTCCCATTTTGAATTTATAGTGAATTTTCTCACCCATTCCCAGTTTATAGTCATTTTTCTCCCCTGTTTTGAGTTCATAGTTAATTTTCTCTCCCCTTTTGAGTTCACAGGGAATTTTCTCTCCCGTTTCAAGCTTATAGTGATATTTCTTTCCCACCCATTTTGCGTTCATAGTGATTTTTCTCACCTATTTCGAGTGTATAGTGATTTTTTAATTTTTTTTCTCCCATCCCAAACCTCAGCTCCGCTGCCACCTCCCTCCCCCAGTAAAAACCCGGAGCCACCCACGTTTTAACACAATCCAACCGGATCCAAACCGGCTAACGAAGGTGTCCTTTGTCTTTTGAATAATTAAGGAGCCATTATCAAGAACTGGGTAGTCAAGAGCCCCCCCCTCGGTGTTCCTGGAGCACACGGAGCTCCTCCAAGGGCAGGGAGATGAATAAATCCAGCATCACAAGAGAAATCAGAAGGGCAGGTAAATTGGACTAGATGATCTCTATGGTCCCTTCCAACTCCAAAAAAAATCAGTGAAATTCAGTGAAATTAGGCGTGTGTTAAAAAGATGGAGAAGAACGTTTAAATACATGTGAGCTCCTTAAAATTAGACTAATGAGGGATTACTAACAAGTTCTCTCCCTCTCTCTCTCTCTCTCCAACCAGAAGGCTCTGACAGTTTAAAAGGCAAAATGCTTTATTATTTTGTGGGTTTTCCTCCCACGCCGGGGAAGGGGATGCGGGGAGGTGACAGGCGTTTGGAACACGTGAAGTTCGCCGCGGAGGGATGGAGAGGGATGAAGGAAGCACCAAAATCCGATGAAGAAACCTTCCTTCATCGATATTTGGGAAGAAAAAAAAAACAAAAAAAAAGGATACATTGATTGAGATTCAGATACCTATATTGCATTGATATTTTTACCCTTCCAGAAGAAAAACAAAACCAAAAAGGTCTTGCTTTTGTTTTTTTTGATATAAACAGAAGGTCCCAAAGGGATTTCATGAGGAAACCCCGGCTGAAGAGCACATAAGGGTTTGGTCCTATTTATTTAATTTTATTTATTTTAAGCCTCAGGGCTTAAAAAAAAATAGTAAATTTAAAGTCCATCACAGAGAGCAGCGTGGGTTTACCCCAAAGTCCCGCTGAAGTGGCAGCAGGATGACTCTTGTCTGTCCCGGTCGCTGCGATGCAAAACTCAATTAGTTTGTGAAAAAATGGGTTTTTTGGGTTTTTTTTTACCCAAAGAATGACACGTGTGGTTTCTGGCTGCACGAGAGCCAGCGGCACGATGCCCAGGGAGGCTCCAAAGCTGCTGAGTTTTTCAGTGAGGACTTGTTTCCAGAGTGACAAGAAGATGAGATCTCAGAGCATCTCGAAAAACGATTAAAACCACAAACAGCAAATATTAGAGAGGGAGAAAAAAGGGAGGGTCCTGCAGCAGATGGAGGAGGGACCACGGAGATGGTCCAAGGGCTGGAGCCCCTCTGCTGGGAGGGGGGGCTGAAAGAGTTGGGGGGGTTCAGCCTGGAGAAGAGAAGGCTCTGGG
>JAOQGL010000001.1:991743-1002572 GCA_027564165.1 Gallinago nigripennis | reverse complement strand
AAGTTCTTCCCCACATCTCAGCTCCATCTCCCCTCTTTCAGGGTCAAACCCTTCCCCCTCCTCCTAGGGCTCCCCTCACTCATCCAGAGTCCCTCCCCATCTCTCCTGGAGCCCCTTGAGGGACTGGAAGGAGCTCCAAGGTCTCCCTGGAGCCTTCTCATCTCCAGGCTGAACCCCCCCAACTCTCTCAGCCTGTCCTCATAGGATAAAGGTCAGATAATCTCCACTTCAGAGTGGAGACCCCAAATATGTTGACAAAAGGTCTCAATTTCAGTGCAGGGACACCCCAGCTACAACCCTGTGGTGAAGCAGAGCTCCCTTCCATCAGCTGGAAAATGCTTTACAAAGCATCCCAGCGCTGTGGTGACCTTCTGGAAGACACAGAGAAACCTTCATTCTGGGCTCTTGCCCAGCTTTGCTTATTCTAGAGCACTCTAAGGTTACGTTTGCAGAAAAGCCTCTCATCTTGGACACGGAAAGAACACAAGCCTGACCGTGTCACTGCCTTCTCAGAAAAGGCCCCTGAGAAGGTCAACCACTTCAAGGAACAGCTCTGCTGGTCACCGAGTCCTCGGGAATGTCACATGAAAGCCTCTGCTCTCTCGAGCAACCACTTCATTTGAGGCAACTGCACATATTTCTACTATAATAAACATAATAATAATTAAAAAATATATTTCACTACATATTATATGTGTATTTTCCAATAACAATACTTGGGGCCTACAGGAGATGGGTAGGAGACCTCTTGATGAGGGAGGGGAGCCATAGGAGGAGGAGGAAGGGTTTTAAGGTGAAAAAAAAGGGAGATTTAGGTGAGATTTCAGGAAGAACTTCTCTGCTGTGAGGGTGGTGAGAGCCTGGCCCAGGTTGGGCCAGAGAAGCTGTGGCTGCCCCATCCCTGGAGGGGTTCAAGGGCAGGTTGGAGGGGGCTTGGAGAAACCTGGTGGAGATGTCCCTGCCCAGGGCAGGGGGCTGGAACTAGATGATCTTGAAGGCCCTTTCCAACCCAAACCATTCCATGATTCTATGACAATAAATTAAAAAGCAGTTAAAGGTTCTCTCTCCAACACAACCTCTACAAGAGCTCGTGCTCAGGGAGAAGCATCGTTAAATCAGGACATAATTTAATCGGTTTCACCTACACTTTAACGGAGTAAGAAGTAACGACTTCTGATCACTCTTCTCATTCTTCATTCTACAAATTGTATTTCAGAGCAAATACAATTAGATCAGAGGAGCTGCGCCTACGAAAAATATGAAGGTTCAAAGTTCTGCTAGGAAGAAGTTCATCAGGCTGAACTCCTGCTCTGCCCTTGGAACAGCCGCACGATTTTTGACCAAAAAAAAAAAAAAAAAAAGCCAAACCAACAGATAGATAACATTGGTCTTTCCAAAATATAGGTAGAAACAACAAAACCAATCATTTTCTAAAGGTATTTGGTACACAGGTAGTGGGCACAAGCACAACAGCCATTTACTGCTTCACGGCCTTCAGCAGGGAAACGCTCAGTTGGGAAATGATCAAGAAAAAAAAAAGTTATTATGTTTAATAAAAAAAAAATCTTTGACCACAAAGCTCCCTGAAGAGCTGTTATTTCACGTTCCTGGGTCTTATCTTTTCATGTACTGACTTCTCCCATTTCAAAGTTTGGATTTAGCTGGAAGCCCAGAAGAGTGTTCCATTGACTTTCCCCACGGTTGGCACCATAAAAAAAAGCAGAGTTTACCAAAATTTCACTCCTTTTTACCTTGGCGCAATATTTCCTCTTAATCTGGAGAGGATTGCTCCAAATAGCAATTGCTCAATTACCATTGCAACAAAAAAATATGAACAATTTTCCCCTTTCTGTTTGCAACTTCCATCAGCGACCGCTCCTATGGAATTCCAGCTGTAAAACTCCCCACTTTCCGTTTGTATTTACAGATTTTCTACCAAGAAAGATCCCAAACTTATGTTTGATAAGAAATGAACTTAAATTATGGCTTCTCTAGGCTGAAATTAAGGTGCTTTGGTGGGATTTTTTGCCCCCAAATGCCTTTAACTGCAGACCTTAAGGGTTTTGTGTGAGAAATATTTAAAGCTCCTCTTTTCCTGAATTCACCCCCTTTTTTTTTTTTTTTCTCCTCGTCAGTTTGGTGCTCGTTTGAAGGCCAAGCACTTAATGGAAAGCACAACTGAGGTTCTACCCTCTGATCTCTGGCTTGAATCTGCCAAAAAATCGATATTTTAGAAGAAAATTAAGCAGGCAGGTTTTACACCCTACCACTGAGGTTGCTCTGCGCCAACATTTGGACCGACTCGGTTCTTTCAGTCTTGGGTTTTTTTTCAAATTTTACCAATGGGGCAGGGAAATCCACCTACTGCCTCTGCACCACCTCGGTGGTGGTGGTGGTTCCTCCTCCTCTTCCTTGTTTGAGTTAAATCATCACATCGTTTTACAATTTGCTAGACAAGAGGGTTTTTTTTTTAAAAAAAAGAAATCTAAAAGGTCAAACAACTCCAAAACTCATCATGGCTTCACCTCGCTCATCCTTCCAGCCTCAAGACGAGACCAAAGCTAAGACTAACCCTTTTAATTGCTTATAAAACCCAAATCCCAGGTTTCTGTCCCTCCAGGACAAACACAAAGATGGGGAGGGTTTATTGCCCACTCGCGTTCACAGCCGTTAGGTTTCTATCACTTTTTTTTTTTTTACTTTTTTCCCCCTCCTTTATCTTCTTTTCTGTCAAAGGTTGACGTATTGATCTTCGCACGCAGCTCCAAGCAGTCACCTTCTAAAATTAAACCCCGCGCGTTCACAGGGGAGAAAGATACACGAATATTATACGTAATAATAATAATAATAAAAAAAAATATGGCCTCCAACGATAAGATTTTACTAAATAGCTTTCAAAGCACGCTCGGCTCATTGCGAGCGGCACTCGGGAATTCAGCCCTTGGGGTGGGGAGAAACACTTATTTCCCATCAGGAGCGATCACTGGGGGGGTTAGGATGAAACCAGGAAAATAGGAAAAACAATGCACCTGCCGAAAACATCCCTCTGCCCCACAGAAGGATGACTCGGGGAATGTCAAGAGGAATTTACACGGGAGAGAAAAAAGCGACACTTTTCCCGTTGGGAGGTGAAATCTGCTGGGAGGCAAGGTCAGAGCCATCATTTGGACAAGGCACATGAGAGTCATTTATGGTCTTTAGCAGAATAAAACCTCCCCCCGTGGCAGCTCCCCAGTCAGGTGATGTGCCAGCCCAGTGAGCACCAGGCATTTACTGGGATGGAATCGCCTCCCCGCAGGATTTTACAGCCGGGAGTTCTCCGAAAAGGTTGTGACATTATTATAGGAGGTGGCACCTCCTTTCTCTCTCTATCACTACGCCTTGATTTTTTTAATTTTTTTTTTTTTAATTTTTTTTTTCCCCCCCCCTTTTGCCCGCAGACAACAGCTTCCCAGCGCCGCTGGCGCTGCAGAGGCGGCGTAGCTCTGGAAAAGCAAGCTGTGCTCTGCTCCAGCCCACTAAATGAATCAACAGCACCAGCAAAAAAAAAAAAAATATAAAATAAAAAAAAATTAAAAAAAATATCAATCCCTTCCAATTCTAAAAGCCTCTGTTTTCAAACGATGCTGAGGAGCAAAAGAACACAGCTTGACACGCAAGGAGCGAGCTGCGCTTTCGGGGGCAAAAAAAAAAAAAAAAAGCAAAATAACCTTGCCTTTTAATATAAAAAATATCCACATCTGAGTATAAAAACTTCACTGCTTCATATAAAAACTCCACAGCCACACGATTGCCGGCGTTTAAACTTCCCAGTGTGGTGTAAAAGCGTTTACTAAGCCCTTACTTGCCCGGTAGTTAAGATTCATTAAAGCAAGCAGTTTAATGCTTGATCATTAAACTTGATCATTAAAAGGCTAAAAATCACGTGGCCTAATGAGTTTTGGGGAGTCTTAATTGCAAGCCCTCACTAGCTCCCACCCCGCGCACGCCAACAACAGAGTTTCCAGAAGTTCTAGGAGTTGTTGGCCACTTTTATGGAGGAACGACACAAAATGGAAGTAACCACCACCCCCCCAAGGCTAATGAGCGAGCACCTAATCATCAAACCACCCTTCAAATCCCCAAAACCGTAAACAATTCGTGTGACTCAAGGCCCTGACTCACATCCACGGGTAAGTTTAACCCAGGACACCTGAGAGGGTTTACTCAGCTGGCTGCGGGAGCAGGGATGGTGGAACAAATCCCACCACCATCATCTCCTGAGTCGCCCCCACCAGAGGTTGCCAGCACCCTGGCATGTAGCCCCGTGCCACCACCGAGCCAGTTCTGCACCAAACTGCTGGTGGAGAGGCCATTCCAGCCATCCCTTCTCCACCAACCTGCTCCCCATGCTTCTCCAGCACCGTTCTCAACGTCTTCCTTGACCCCACGTTGGAGGGAGTGACGCCAACGGAAAATAAATGTAAAGTGAGGGATTTTCTGCAGTTGGAGCTCCACATCTTGGAGCTATGTGAGAACCTGGCTGGAGGAGAAGGGCAGAGGGTCAAGAGACGCGAAGATCTGGAGCACCCCTGAAGCTCAGGTCATCAGCTCCATGCCTCAGGGAGAATCACAGAATGATATGGGGTTGGAAGGGACCTCTGGAGATCATCTACTCCAACCCCCCTGCCAAAGCAGGTCCACCCAGAGCAGGTCCCACAGGAACGTGTCCAGGGAAGGTTTGAATGTCTCCTGAGAAGGAAACTCCACCACCTCCCTGGGCAGCCTCTGCCAGGGCTCTGCCACCCTCACAGTGAAAAAGTTCCTCCTCATGTTGAGGTGGAACTTCTTACGTTCAAGTTTGTGCCCGTTCCCTCTTGTCCTGTCCCTGGGCACCACTGGGACAAGCCTGGCCCCATCCTCCTGACACCCCCCCTTGAAGGATTCAGAGGCCTTGATCAGATCCCCCCTCACTCTGCTCTTCTCCACACTCAACACACCCAACTCCCTCAGCCTTTCCTTATCAGATAGATGTTCCAGTCCTTCCATCATCTTCATAGCCCTAGACACAGCTCAAAGATCTGCTCACCAGCCCTTCTCAGAATCACAGAATCTTCTAGATTGGAAGGGACCTTAAAGATCATCTTGTCCAACCGTCAACCTAACTGACAGAAATAGATGCCCACACAACAATCAAGGAGCATCACCACCACACCATACCTCTCAGCGTCAGCCAGCTCTGAAGCAGCACCAGAAAACCAAAGGGTCAACTAAATCCACCTGTGTAGACCACACCAAGGTCAGAGCCACGTCCGTTAGTCAGAAATAGGTGCAAAAGCCAAGTCTGATGCCATCTCAGAAACGAGGTCTTCCAGCCACTTGTTGAGAGTGTGGATCTACAGCAAGGATCCAGAGATAAGGAAAAATAAAGGTGATCACAGAGATCTCCACCTGGATCTAACGGGAACCACCTCTATGGGTGCCACGAAGAGAGACCCAACGTACTTGCCCGTGACCTCTGGGTTGGTAGGAGAGCCATCGTGGGTCAGGGTGGAGGGCTCGTTAGCCCAGCCAAAGGCAGGCAGGCGCAAGGAAAATAAAATACTCTCATAAAAACATAAAAACCAGTTTTAGAAACAAGGGTGGTATTTAGAGGTGAGAACAGTCAGGGCTCAGGACCACAAACCAAACATTTGGTCGCAGGGTACTTCAAGAGCGCATCTTCAAATTTCAAGAAGAGGGGAAAAAAGCCCCAAAAAATAACCCAGAAAAACCAGTACATTTAATATATAAACAAGTCAAGAAAAAGCTACTTTTTTTTCCTTGAGATTTTTGAACAAACAAACAAAAAAGGTTATTTTTTTATCTATTAAAACTATTAGGAACTACAGTTTAACTTGTTTCACTACACACCCGATATGATCTTGCTTATTTATTTTAAATAGACCTTTATTTCAGGTCCTAAAGCAAAGTTCTGTTGGATCCAGCTTAAAAATAATATTAAAAAAAAAAAATTATCTGCTTCTTTCAGACTTATTTTTGTACTAAACCTTCTTTCAACAGATGCCTTGGCTCCGCATGCCCAATTTTTCTAGTTGCGGGGCTGGGAACAATTTTTTTTTATTATTTTTTTTTTTTTTTACAGCTCTCAAATCTGGTGTTTTATTTAAATAACACAGCGGAAAGGGCTCTGGATTGGTAAATCTGGGAAAGGAAGGGTCGAAGAAGCTCTGGAGTCTCTGGAAGGCGCACGGAGAAGTGGCTGGAAAGCAACAGTATGGGGTAGGGAAGGGGAAAAAAAAAATAAAATAACAAGAGAAGGAACAGTCCGTACTTCCAGCTACTCTCCATCGACACATCTCGCTTCCTTTAGCGACCAGATTGTCAGCTCAGCTCCCAAAAAACAAACCCAGCACCGAAGAGCAGGCAGCCAGATGGGGAGATCTGCTGGCTCTTCCCTCCCGCATCCAGGTTTCTCCCGAAAGCCTGGCAGCCTCCACGCTTCCTTCCAGCTTGATCCTTCCTCCGAGGATGATGATGACTCCCATCGCCCACCATCAGTGGTCCCCCCTTCCCTCCTCGGCTGTCCTCCAGACGAGGGATGGACTGGTTTCGGCAGCGGGAGGTTGATGGTTGGACTCCGTGATCTTAAAGGTTCCCTTCCGACCCGGCCAATTCCGTAATTAGGAAAGGAGAAACCCTTTTTGAGATGTTTAGGAAAAAAAAAAAAATAAAATACCAACCACCAGAGGGATAAGGGAGGAGTTTAGAAATATTAAGCACACTTGAAGAGAAATATGGATACCCCTGAGGGTCTCTAAAAATAGAGAGATTGGATGAGGATATCAAACGAGGGAGGGCTCCAGGCACCGAGGATGGAAGTCAGGAATTTGGTGGAAAAATGTCCTTGACCAAGGAACTGAACGCCCTCTCCAAGGGGATGAAGGAGCCCTTCATCCAGACTCTCTTCACGGGGAGACCTTGCCTTACAGTGACGTGCTCTTTTTAGGAGAGACTCCAGTTTTCCAGGGAAGCCACACAGGAGGAGATGATGGTTATGGAGACAAACTCCTTCATCCTGGGCCCTTCTGAAGGGAGAAGAAAAACGAGATGCCAACCTAGATGATTCTATGAGAGAAGGTAGAGCCCAGAGATACGTAGATGAAGTCTTCACCCCAAAATTCCATGAGCAGGGACGTTCCCCTTATGATGGGGACGTTCCTTCCCCTACATTCCCTCAAAAGGTCCTTGCATTGCGGGGCAGAAGTCCTGAGATCTCCAAAGGGAAGGGTGCACCCACAACTCAGGTTGGTGCTACTCAGGAATTTGTGGAAAGCAAACCCACGGGGGGTGGCACCTGTGTCTATAGGAGGCTGTATCTATAGGAGAATACATATGTCCCCCCTTAGGGGGAGTAATTATGGCTGGGGGTGCATCCAGCTGAGGGACACGGATAATACACGCGTGTATCTACGTGAGCAGGACAGAGAGTGGACTTAGAAGAATCTATAGGTGAATATTGGTATGTGCGTAGTCCACCTATGCAAAGAGCACGGGGATGCATTGCACCCCTATAGATCTCTAACCCTGGAAACTTAGAATCGTACAATCATTGAGGTTGGAAAAGACCTTTGAGATCCTCAAGTCCAACCATCCATCCAACACTGACAAAACCCACCACTGACCCGTGTCCCTCAGCACCACCTCTGCCTGGCTCCGAAATCCCTCCAGGGGTGGAGACTCCACCATCTTCCTGGGCAGTCTCTTCCAGGGCTTCACAACCCTTTCCAGGAACAAGTTTTCCCCAATATCCATCTCAAACCTCCCCTGGTGCTACTTGAGGCCATTCCCTCTTGTCCCATCAGCTGTTCCTTGGGAGAAGAGACCGACCCTCCTGGTTCCCCCCTTCTTTCAGGGAGTTGGAGAGAGCCAGAAGGTCTCTCCTCAGCCTCCTTTTCTCCAGTCTCAACACCCCCAGCTCCCTCAGAAGTTCTCCAGACCCTTCTCCTTGTTCTCCAGACCCCTCACCAGCTCCGTTGCCCTCCTCTGGACACGCTCCAGCCCCTCAACGTCCCTCCTGTCATGAGGAGCCCAAAACTGGACCCAGCCCTTGAGGTGGGACCTCACCAGTGCCCAGTCTGGCGGGTGGGACCCCATGGCCCCAGAGTGTCCTCAAAATGCAGCCACAGCCAGGGGAGCACAGCACGAGAGCACCCCCACAGCAACGGGACACCCCCCACCCCGAGCAAGCCCACAGCCATGGGGGGGCAACCCCACAGCAGCACCCCCAAAGACACAGGGGCAACTACCACAGCCACGGGGGCACCCCCACGGGTTTATAGCCACGGGGGCAACTGCCACGGCCATGGGGGCAACCCTCATGGGTTTATAGCCACGGGGGCAACCACCACAGCCACAGAGGGACCCCCCCACAAGTACAACCACAAGGGTAAGCACCACGGCCTCGGGGGCAGCCCTATGGGTTTATAGCCACGGGGGCACCCCCACAGGTTTATAGCCATGGGGGCAACCACCACAGAGGGAGCCCCCCCTACAAGTACAGCCACGACGGTAAGCACCACAGCCACAGGGACACCCCCACAGATTTATAGCCATGGGGGCAACTGCCATGGCCATGGGGGCAACCCCACAGCTTTATAGCCACGGGGGCAACAGCCACAGCAGCACCCCCCTACAAGTACAGCCATGAGGGCAAGCACCACAGCCACGGGGGCAACTGCTACGGCCACAGGGGCACCCCCACAGGTTTATAGCCACAGGGGCAACCACCACAGCCACAGAGGTACCCCCCCAACAAGTACAGCCACGAGGGTAAGCACCACGGCCACGGGGGCAGCCCCACAGGTTTATAGCCACAGGGGCAACTGCCACGGCCATGGGGGCAACCCCATGGGTTTATAGCCACGGGGGCAACTGCTATGGCCACAGGGGCACCCCCACAGGTTTATAGCCACGGGGGCAACTGCCACAGAGGTACCCCCCCACACAATTACAGCCACGAGGGTAAGCACCATGGCCACGGGGGCACCCCCACAGGTTTATAGCCACAAGGGCAACTGCCATGGCCACGGGGGCACCCCCATGGGTTTATAGCCACAGAGGCACCCCCACAGGAGTACAGCCACAGGGGCAAGCGCCACAGCCACGGGGGCACCCTCATGGGTTTATAGCCACAGGGGCAACCCCCATGGCCACAGGGGCAACCCCCACAGGAGTACGGCCACAGGGGCAATCGCCACAGCCACAGGGGCACCCTCATGGGTTTATAGCCAAGGGGGCACCCCCATGGCCACAGGGGCAACCCCCACAGGAGTATGGCCACGGGGGCACCCACCACAGCCAAGGAAGGTCCCCCACAGGAGTATAGCCACACGGGCACCCATCACAGCCACGGAGGCACCCCCACAAGAGCACGGCCACAGGGGCAACCACCACAGCCACGGGGGCACCCCCACAGGAGTACGGCCACGGGGGCACCCCCACAGGAATACAGCCACCGGGGCAACCACCACGGCCACTGGGGCAACCACCACGGGAACAACCACACGGTCACGGGAGAAGCTGCCAGGGCCACAGGAGCCCCCCCGCTCTCCCCCACCAACGGCCTCAGCAGCACCTCGGGGCACACCGACACCCCATACCCGCGTACGGGATGGGGGGGGGGGGCAGCACCGTGTCCTCAAGCCACCGGGCCGGTTCCCACCTCCCCGGGTGCGTGTCCCGGTGGGGGTGCGGGATCCCCTCATAAAACCACCCACGGGAAGAGGGGTGTGTGTGTGTGTGTGTGCTTTCTCCCCCGTTACCTTCTTGACGGTGCGCGGCGCCTCGGTGACGGTGCCGTCGGGGCTGACGAGCGCCTCGGCCGCCGGGCCGCCGCCGTCGCCGCCGTCACGGTGCCGGTGCTGGGGGTGGTGGGGGTCGCTCCGTTTCATTGCCGAAGCCTGAGGTACCTTGGTGGCGGCGGACAGCCCGGGGCAGCCGCTGAGGGGAGGCCGCTCGCCGCCGCCACCACCACCGGAGGAAGAGGACGCCGGGGTCGCTTCACGCTCGGTGGCCGGTAACGGGCAAGGAGCCGCGGCCACACCGTGCCCGGGAGGGTGAGCGGCCACCGGCTCGCACGGCGGCCCCGCTGCTTTATCCATGGGGCCGCTCAGCTCCTTCAGCTCCACGGCGGGGGCTGCCACCTGCACCGACATCGCCGCCGCCGCCGCTTCCCTCAGGGACCGCCCGCGGGGCACGCCGGGACCTGCAGTCCTCCCGCCCCGCCGCCGCTAACTACAACTACCAGCAGCCCCTGCGCCGCCCACACCGCCCCCGCCAAGCCCCGCCTGTCGCGGGGGGCCATGGGAAATGTAGTCCAATTGGGAGGGGGGGTGGCGAGGGCAGGCCGCCGTCCCCCGCGCAGGCCTGAGGCGCGGAATGGCGGCGGCGGGAGGCCGAGGCCTGGCCGGGCCGTGGGGCCTTCGGAGGCCTCCACGCTCTTTGAGAGCGGCCGGTGCAGCGCTAGATCTCCCTCCCTCCTTGTGGAGAAGTTTGATGTTTGGGTTTTTTTTCCACGTTTTAGTGAAATTTTATGTTTCGGCCCGTTGCACACACACACCCCAGAGCAAGGGCCGACGCTAGGCCGCTCCCCCGGGGCCTGCGGCTCCAGAGAAGGGCAACGGAGCTGGTGAGGGGCCTGGAGAACAAGGAGAAGGGTCTGGAGAACTTCTGAGGGAGCTGGGGGTGTTCAGCCTGGAGAAAAGGAGGCTAAGGGGAGACCTTCTGGCTCTCTCCAACTCCCTGAAAGGAGGGTGTAGCCGGGGGGGGGTCGGTCTCTTCTCCCAAGG
>JAOQGL010000001.1:923818-939902 GCA_027564165.1 Gallinago nigripennis | reverse complement strand
CGGGGAAACAGGGGAATCCTCCTCTTCCTCTCCCAAGCTGCTGGTTTTTCTGGGAATCGTGGCTTTTCCTGCAGAGCAAGGAAGGGTTGGGTGGTAGGAACCATCATCTCCAGGAGCCATCATCATCATCTCCAGGAACCCTCTCCTGCCCCCACCAGCAGCCACCACGTCACGAAGAAACCCCACAAAAATCCAAAAGCCATTTAATTTCCTATTTATACCCATTTTCCTCTATCAATCACCAAATTTTTGGAGCTCATCCTAAGGGAATATCAAGCTCCAGGGCAGGCAGGACCTGGGTTCTGGTTTCTTCTGCGATGGGAGAACCTTCAGAGCAGAATAAAAGATTTAACGTCGGAGAAATGGCCATTTCTGGCCGTGTCTGTGGTTGCCACCCCTTGGACCTACTTTGGACCACGCGTAGCCTCCAAAAGAAGGAGAACTTTGGTCTCCAACACCTTGTTCTTGGCCCTGGAGTTTTGGTGGCTCCAAGAATTTGATGAGTTTCGTCTCTGAAAGTTGGTGTCGAAGAAACTGCATTTGCTTAATACTAAAAATTAGTATTTTTGGGAGGGAAAGTTGGGGGTTGGTTTTGTTTCTGGCCGGATTTCCCACAAAACCTGTATTTTACTCCTTTTCTGATGTTTTTCACCCCGGAAAGTCACTCGCTGAAGGCGTTTGGGGTGGGTTGGGGTGTTTTTTTTGGCCCCGGGTGGATGTGGGGAGAACAAAAGGGGCAGAATCCCCCGGGAGGAGGAGGAGGAGGAGGGAAGAATTCCCAAAGAAAGGGAGAATTCCCAAAGAAAGGGGGAATTCCCGGACAAGGGAGGAATTCCCAAAGAAAGGAGGAATTCTGAAGAAAAGAGGAATTCCTGGAGGAGGGAGGAATTCCCAAAGAAAGAAGGAATTCCCAAAGAAAGGGGGAATTCCCGGAGGAGGGAGGAATTCCCGAAGAAAGAAGGAGTTCCTGAAGAAAAGAGGAATTCCTGGAGGAGAGAAGAATTCCTGAAGAAAGGAGGAATTCCCAAAGAAAGAAGAAATTCCCAAAGAAAGGGGGAATTCCTGGAGGAGGGAAGAATTTCTGAAGAAAGGAGGAATTCCCAAAGAAAAGAGGAATTCCTGGAGGAGTGAGGAATTCCTGAAGAAAGAGGGAATTCCCAGATGAAGGAAGAATTCCTGAAGAAAAGAGGAATTCCCAGAGGAGGGAAGAATTCCTGAAGAAAGGAATTCCTGGAGTGAGGAATTCCTGAAGAAAGAGGGAATTCCTGGAGGAGGGGGGAATTCCCAAAGAAAGGAGGAATTCCCAAAGAAAGGGGGAATTCCCGGAGGAGGAAGGAATTCCTGAAGAAAAGAGGGAATTCCCAGAGGAGGGAAGAATTCCTGAAGAAAGGAGGAATTCCTGAAGAAAAAAGGAATTCCCGGAGGAGGGAGGAATTCCTGAAGAAAAGAGGAATCCCTTCCCTGTGTGCTTCCTCCTCCTCCTCCATGTGCCCGTCTCCGCTCCCTCCTTAATTACTCGGGGTCGTTAAGGCGCTCGTTAAACCAGCCTCACACAACCGGAACCTGAAATCTGCTTTTTCAGCCCCAAAACTGTCGGATGTCGGAGGGTTGGGTGACCCAGCCGGGATGAGGAGCAGCAGGATGGGGCATTTTCCTGGTGGATTTTCCAGGGTTTTTCCTCCTGCGGTCCTTCCTCCCGAGGAAGACTCGATGGGATCCCACCACCTCGGAGAAGGTGGAGCAGGGGGAGGGTGGGGTGGTGGGACCACGTTGGCTCTGGAGAACCTCTAGGAAGCATTCCCAGGACAACAAAAGAGCTGGTTTTCCCGTTTCCGCCTCGTTTTTTGGGTCCAATCGTCCCGTTTTTCTCTCTTTTCCTTCGTTTCTGGCAGCAACAGGACAAGACGTCGTCCAACCTCCACGAAGCCGCTTCCGACTGCGTCTGCTCGGCCCTCTACGCCATCGAGAACGTGGAGACCAACCTCCCCTTGGCCTTGCAGCTTTTCCAGGGTGTCCTCACCTTGGAGAGCGCCTACCACATGGCGGTGGCCCGGGAGGACCTGGACAAGTAAGTCACCTTTGCCTAAGTCACCAACATCAGAAGGACATGGAGGTGTTGGATGGGACCGGAGGAGGTCACGGAGATCCTCCAAGGGCTGGAGCTCTTCTGCTGGGAGGAGAGTTGGGGAGGTTCAACCTGGAGAAGAGAAGGCTCCAGGGAGACCTTGGAGGTCCTTCTAAGGTTCCTAAAAACTTCTAAGAACTTCTAAGTTCTGAAGAGCTTCCAAGAGTTCTTCTGGGGAAGAACTTGTTTGGTGGGAGGGTGGTGAGAGCCTGGGACAGGTTGCCCCGAGAAGCTGCTCCATCCCTGGAGGGGTTCAAGGGCAGGTTGGAGGGGGCTTGGAGCAACCTGGTGTGGTGGGAGGTGTCCCTGCCCTGGTGGCACTTTGAGGGAGGGCCTTTAAGGTCCCTTTCCACCCAAACCATCCTGTGATTCTACAACAAACATCTCCTTGACCTTGGCCACCCTGGTTGGTGCCCGGGTGGAGGTTTGGTGGAGCTCGGTGGTGTCACCAGGGGTGTCACCAGGCTCGGTGAGATGCTGGGTCTTCCTGGTGGAGCTGATGGTGTCACCAGCCTTAAAGCAGAGCTCGGAAGGGACCTGTGGTGGCTCCTGCTGCCTTCTCCATCCCAGTGTCCACTCCTGGCCCAGTAGAGGGCTGGATGGGCGTTTTCTTCTGCCCGTTGTTGTCTTCTGGGTCAAGTCTCTTCTCCTCAACCCTCTCCAAAAATGGAGAACGTTTCCTTGCTCCCATTCCGAGGGTTTTCGTTCTTCTTCTGCCCCAGCTCCATCACCGTTAGTGCTCCCTTTCCCTATTTTTGGGGTTTTTTTGGTTTTTTTTTTCACGTGGCTGCTCCTAACGATCCTCAACGAGGTGGGTCCTGAGATGGGGTGGTGGTCTTCAGCCAATCCCTTCTCCTTCCTAGCCTGGAAGGGAGAAGGTCCTCACCTCTGGAGCAACCTCCTCGCCCTCAGGTTCCCCCTGGCTCATCCCGGACCAGGGATTTGGGAAAAAATCTGGGATAAGCCCTTGGTCTCCCCCCAAAACCCCTGCTTTGGGGGTGGCTTTATCACCTCAGCGTGATGCCACCAGGTGGTGGCTCCAGGATCTCCACTCTCCAAGCAGAGGGAAGTTTGGAGTTCCACCAAATCCTGTTTTTCTTCAGAACATCCCGGGTTTATTTTGAAATCTTTATTTTATTACGGAATCACGGAACGGTTGGAAGGGACCTCAAAGATCATGGAGCTCCAACCCCACTTCCATGGGCAGGGACACTTCCCACCACACCAGGTTGCTCCAAACCTCATCCAACGTGGCCTTCAATCATAGTTTTATGATAAATATATATATTTTTAATATTTTTTTATAGCTAGTTTGTGCATTTCTCTCCTGGAATGTTGCACCTTCCAGGCACCGAGTTGGACACAAGCTGGTTTTGTCATCTCCAACCCTCTGTGGCCCTTGGGTTTGGAGAAGTTCTCTCAGATGGGTGGTGGGTGGAGGCGAAATGAAAATTTCGTCAGATTTGGCTTCATGGAACGCGGCGTTTTTAGCAAAAAAAATAAAAATAAAGCCAAGTTCCCCTTTTTTGAAGCGTTTCCCAACCGCTGGTGGAAAGTTAAAGCAGAAGTTGATGTTTCATGGTCTGTGACTGGTCTTGGGTGGAAGATCTTTCTGACTCGTGTCCTCTGTGGGGTTTTTTGGGGTTTTTTTTGGGGGTTTATGATTTTTTTTTTTCCTGTTTTCTTCACCAGGGTGCTCAATTATTGCCGTGTTTTCACCGAGCTGTGCGAGACCTTCTTGGATAAGATCGTTTGCACCCCGGGCCAGGGGTTGGGGGACCTACGGACGCTGGAGCTGCTGCTCATCTGCGCTGGCCACCCCCAGTACGAGGTGAGGAGGAAGCTCTGCCCAAACTTCTCCTCCTCCCCAAAGACCCAAATCTCACTTTTTTTTGGAAATGAGTCAATGGAGAAAAAAAAAACCAACCAACAACCCACATAAAACCCTTTCTCTCGTGTCACCACGTGGTGGAGAACCTTCGGTTCCTCCAAGCTGCTGGGGCTGGGACACCTAATCTGGGTTTGCTTCTTCATCCTGGAGAGGAGAAGGCTCCAAGGAAGACCTTGGAGCCCCTTCCAGGTCCTCAAGGGGCTCCAGGAAAGGTGGGGAGGGACTCTGGATGAGGGAGGGGAGCCCTAGGAGGAGGAGGAAGATTTAGGTGAGATCTTGGGAGGAAGTTCTTCACCCTGATGGTGGTGAGAACCTGGCCCAGGTTGGCCAGAGAAGCTGTGGTTGCCCCATCCCTGGAGGGGGTTCAAGGGCAGGTTGGAGGGGGCTTGGAGCAACCTGGTCTGGTTGAAGATGTCCCTTCCCATGGCAGGGGGTGGGACTAAATGGACTTTGAAGGTCCCTTCCCACCCAAAGCATCCAATTAATTAAACCCCCTCGGGCAGAGGGGTTGTCCTGGGTCATGCTCTCTTCCCCGTCTAAGGTCCCACCAGGATGGGGATGCAACCATGGATGGGATGTGGGTTGGGATGAGCCGGTGTTCCTCTCCAGGACTGGGTTTTCCAGAAGCTTCCAGAACCTGAAAGTTCATCAGAATCAGGAACCCCCTAGTGAAGGAGTGATGGCTGCTGCCGTGGGGCTTGTCTGGGGTGGAAGTTGAGGAGCAGCTCTTCATGAGGGCTTTGAGGTGCTCACCTGGGACTCGGTGGCTCCTTGAGTCCCTTTTCCAGGTCCTTTGAGCTCCACCTCCCTTGGGCATGACCCTGTCCTGAAACTCCACAGCTGCTCCTGGAAAAAAAAATTAAAATATCTGCTCATTTGAGCTGTGGTTTAATGGTGGCTTTGGCAGCGTTGGGTTGATGGTTGGAATCCCATCTCCAAGGTGCCTTCCAACCCAGATGATTCTTTGAAGGCCTCTGGGTGGGGGAAACTCCTCCACCCGTGGGGTTCTGGGTGACGGCGGTGGCAGCGAAGCGCCTGAGGAGCTTCTTGAGGGCAAGGGTTGGGTGATGTGACGTGAAACGAGGCGAGAGGAGGTGATGTGGAACCAGGTCACGTCCACGCTCCGAAAGCGAGAGAGAAGGTTCTTATCCCTTCATGGGTTTGCTCCTGAGGGCTTCTGGTGGCACGTTCTGGGATTAACTCGGTGGCTTTCAAACCCCTTCTTATTGTACAGAGGAGAAGGGGGAACCCATCCGTGGTCCATCACCCACCGATGGAGATCTGGTGCCACCCCCAGAGAAGGTTTCTCCATCGGTGGGGCAAAAAAAGCCCCACCACCCACCCCAACCCTTTCTCTGTTGCTAACGAGATGCTGGGTTTTGGGTTTTTTTGTCTTCTTAACCAGGTGGTAGAAATCTCCTTCAACTTCTGGTACCGGTTGGGGGAGCACCTCTACAAGACAGACGATGCCGTCATCCACAGCATCTTCAAAGCCTACATCCAGCGTCTTCTCCACGCCCTGGCCAGGCACTGCCAGCTCGACTCGGACCACGTAAGGGGCAGCCATGGGGGTGGTGTCCATCCACTCACGGCTCCACGGGTGATGGTTCTGCAGCTGTGGTAGTCGTAGAATATCATCCTAGAGCCATCCAGGTTGGAAAAGACCCTTGAGATCATGGAGTCCAACCATCAACCCTACTCTACAAAGTTCTCCCCTACACCGTATCCCTCAACACCACATCTAAACCACTCTGAAACACGTCCAGGGCTGGTGACTCAACCACCTCCTTGGGCAGCCTCTTCCAGTCTCTGACCACTCCTTCTGTGGTCATTTCTTCCTAATGTCCACTCTAAACCCACCCTGTTGGAACTTGAAGCCATTCCTTCTCGTTCTATCACTAATGACCTGGGAGAAGAGACCAGCCCCAACCTCTCTACAGTGACCTTTCAAGTCGTTGTAGACAGGGATGAGGTCTCCCCTCAGCCTCCTCTTCCTCAAACCAAACACTCCCAGCTCCTTCAATCGTTCTTCATAAAGATCTGTTCTCCAGGACCTTCACCACCTTCGTTGCCTCCTCTGCCCCAGCTCGATGTCTCTCTTGGGTTGAGGTGCCCAAAACTGGACACGACACTCCAGTTGTGGCCTCACCACTGAGTCCAGGGGGACAACCACCTCCCTTCTTCTGCTGGCCACGCTATTTCTAATCCAAGCCATGATGCTCTTGGCTTTCTTGGCCACTTGGGCACACTGGTGGCTCTTGTTCAACCACTTCTCAATTAGAACCTCCAGGTCCTTTTCTACCAGCCACTCTTCCCCCAACCTCTAGAGGTCCAGGGGGTTGGTGTGACCCAAGGGCAGGACCCAGCACTTGAAGCTCATCCCATGAACGTTGGCCCATCCATCCAACCTACCAAAGTCTTTCAAGGGTGGCAGTAACAACGGAGGGAGGACTGAGGGTCATCAAAACCACCCTAAGATGACTTTTTGTGAAGTGGGCTCTCGTTCTAACGAGGTTTCTGGGGGCTGCAGGATGACCCTCTCCTCTCCTGACCTTCAGGTTCCTCAGGTGGCTTGATCCTGGGGAGAGAAGGAAGGACAAGGAGGATCCATCCCTCCTCTAAAACTCAACCCCTTGTCTCATCCCGGGAATTTTCTCACCTTCTCCCCCTCCTTTGCTCTCCCTTAGGAAGGTGTCCCGGAGGAGACGGATGACTTTGGAGAGTTTCGGATGCGGGTCTCGGACCTGGTGAAAGACCTGATCTTCCTGGTGGGATCGGTGGAGTGTTTCGCTCAGGTGGGTTTTGGGGAGCTTGAAAAGGAAACACCCTCATTCCTTCGTTGTGTCAAAGCCCTGGTGGCCTTCTGGTGGTGGGGAGGAGGTCACGCAACGTCATCTCCTCGAGGAAGGTCCCCTGTCTTGAAGCAGGCGTTGGGGACCCTGGTGGGAGAAGTATGAGGTCCTCACGCTTTGGGGAAAAGATATTTTGGCCCCCCAAAAAAATAGCAGGATGGTCTGTGGAACTGGGGTGGGTTCTTCAGGTCCATGGCTGGTGTCTTGGTGTGTTGGGGTGGGATTCCTGCCCCCCATCTGTGGGGTTGGTTGGTTTTTTTTTTTTTTTGCAGCTTCTTCTTGTGACCCCTCCTCTTCCTCTTGCAGCTTTACGCCACGCTGAAGGACGGGAATCCCCCCTGGGAGGTGACGGAAGCCGTCCTCTTCATCATGGCCTCCATCGCCAAGAGCGTTGACCAGTGAGTGTGGACCATCCCTTGGGGGTTTGGGGGGGTCAGGAATTTTGTGGAAACGCCGCGAATATCCCAAGGAGATTCCCAGGAACGTGCTTTTTCCAGGCAGAATCGTTCAAAAACCAGGCTTTGTTTCAGGTAGTCCTCAACGAACCTGGGGGGCAGAAGCCCTTGCTGATGGAGAACCTCAAGGATTGAGGTCTCCTCTTCTTCAGCCCCTTGAGGGACTGGAAAATCCATGGCTCCTACTGGGTGACCTCGAGCCCCACCACCATCCTGGACTGGGGACTGGCCCAGTTCCCACACTGGGAGGAGGTTCCTCAGGCTTTTAATTAGCTGAATTCTCACGCTTTAATGAAGATGTTGGGTTCCTTCTCCTCTCGTTGGTGGAGCTGGAGCTCCTCCATATCTCCACAGGGTTTGGCCCAGCTGGTTCTGAGTGACACCACAGCCTCCATCGTGTCCAGTTAAACCAGTTACTTGGTGGAAACAGGCTCGGGATGCCCCGTGGGGTCAAACTTGGCTGATTTTTTTATTTAATTTTATTTTATTTTTTATGTTTCCCCTGCAGGGAGAACAACCCAACGTTGGTGGAGGTACTGGAAGGGGTGGTCCGACTGCCCGAGACAGTGCACACCGCTGTCCGCTACACCAGTATCGAGCTGGTGGGGGAGATGAGCGAGGTGGTGGACAGAAACCCCCAGTTCCTGGGTGAGCCATGGAATCGTGGACTGGTTTTGGGTGGGAAGGGACCTTAAAGACCATCCAGTGCCACCCCCTGCCATGGGAAGGGACATCTTCAACCGGATCAGGTTCCTCCAAGCCCTCTTCGACCTGGTCTTGAAACCCTTCCAGGGATGGGGCAACCACAGCTTCTCTGGGCCAACCTGGGCCAGGCTCTCACCATCTTCACACCAAAGAAGTTCTTCCCCAAATCTCATCTCAATTTCCCCCTTTTTCAGCTTAAAACCCTTCCCTCTCCTCCTGGGGCTCCCAATCAAGAGTCAAGAGTCCCTCCCCATCTCTCCTGGAGCCCCTTGAGGGACTGGAAGGGGCTCTAAGGTCTCCCTTGAAGCCTCCTCTTCTCCAGGCTGAACCTCCTCAACTCTCTCAACCCAAATTCTCTGACGGTGGACACAACCACCTCCTCCTGCCCTGTCCCCTCACCCCATGGGTGGGTTTTCTTTTTGTGTCTCTCCTGAGCAGATCCCGTGCTGGGTTATTTGATGAAGGGTCTGTGCGACCGGCGACTGGCCTCGGCGGCGGCCAAAGCCATCCACAACATCTGCTCCGTGTGTCGGGACCACATGGCCCAGCACTTCACCGGGCTGTTGGAGATAGCCCGCTCCCTCGACTCCTTCACGCTCTCTCCAGAAGCCGCCGTGGGGCTCCTCAAGGGTGAGCACGGATCAAGAAGTTCCTCCTGGAGCTTCCTTGAAGGATTGGAAGTTGGCTCCAAGGTCTTCCCAGAGCCTTCTCTTCTCCAGGATGAACCCCTCCAACCCTCTCAGCTTGTCCAGGTCCCTCTGGGTGGCTCTCGTGTCCTCCCTCAGAAGTTCCTGATGGATCCCAGGGGCTTCCCAAACCTCTAAAAACCTCCTCGTTGTCCCCAAACGTGTCCCCTCTGCCTTTGGATCATCCCGATGCCAATTTTCCTTCCTCCTCCTCATCCCATGGGAGCTATTTTGGAGCCTGGTTTTGACCAAAGGGTTTGACCGAGCTGTGGAGAAACATCTCCTGGTCCTTGTCTCCAGGGTTGGTGCCACCAACGTTCTCCGGTGTTCCCTGAACATGTTGTCCTCCCTTTCTTTGACCTGTTTCAGAGTGGTTTGGATGAGGTGTTGGGTGATACGGCGTAGGGGAGAACTTTGTAGAGTAGGGTTGATGGTTGGACTCCATGATCCCAAGGGTCTTCTCCAACCAAAATGATTCTGTGATTCCAGGGACGGCCCTGGTCCTGGCCCGGCTGCCCTTGGAGAAGATCTCGGAATGCCTCAGCGAGCTCTGCGCCGTGCAGGTGATGGCGCTGAAGAAGGTACGTCCCAGTTGGAGCTGGGTCAACCTCCTCCTCCTCCTCACTGGTTCGGAAGGTGACGTGTGGGAGGCCACCAAGGTGGCTCCATCTGCCATGGTGTCCTCAACAGCAGAGGAGTCCAGGACCTTGTCCCCAAGGTTCCTCCTGGCTGGAGGAACATGAAGTGGGTTCCATGAGATGATCTCTAGAAGGTCCAACAATTCCATGACTCCGTGAAAACGATCCCTCAAAATCAGTTTTATGTGGGCCAGGAACCAAAGAACCTCCTTGAACCCACCTCCTCGACTATCCCAGTGGGGGAAGGTTGTCCCCAACCTTCTGGTTGTCCCCAAAACCCCGTGGTGGCCACAGTGACCTCTCCGTGTGGATCCAGGATGAGGAGAAGGTGCAGGTCTTGGGGGGGGGGACAGCAGGAGGGAGGGCAGCCTGGAGAAAGGGACATGTGTGTCCCCCCCCCAGTTTCTCCAGGATGACCCGTAGCCACATGAGAAGGTCTGGGAGAAGGTCTGGAAGGTTCTGGAAGCTCTTCCAAGGAGTCCTCACCCTACTCCAGGCTCCTCTTCCACCTGAGACCCCTCTGAGCACGACTGGGATGGGGGGAGATGGAAAGAGAAGCCCCCTCTGGGCTACATGTGGGACCCCCCCACCCAGGACAACCTTTTTTGGGGGGAAATCCCCGCTCTGCTCCAGGAGGGGGGTGTCCAACCTTTCCCTGCGTTTCCCAAAATCCCATTTTTCCCCCCTTTTTTTCCAGCTGCTCTCTCAGGAGCCGAGCAACGGCCTCTCCTCAGACCCCACCGTGCCCCTGGATCGACTCGCCGTCATATTTAGGTGAGAAGGAAGGAGTTGGGGGAACCCCCCCATGATCCCCACCACCACCCCAAAACCCTGGGGGCGAGGGGGCTGGGGGGGCAGGGGGAGGAGGTTATGGGTCAGAGCTACTCACCCAGAGGTGGGGGGTCCTCAAAACCCAATTAGCTAATGAGCTTCTTCACCCAGTTCCTCCACGGTTCCTCTCTGCTCCCCCTCTTCCGCAGTCTCTTTTGGGGGGGTGTTGGAGGTTCCGACCCCCTTTTCTCTGCTTTTAAACCAAAAAAACCCCCAAAACGGAGAGTTTAGTAAAAATAATAACATGTAATCATCATCATCATCCTCCTCCTCCTCCTTTTCACCCTTCTCTGCAGACACACCAACCCCATCGTAGAGAACGGACAGATCCATCCGTGCCAAAAAGTCATTCAGGAAGTAGGTGGGGGATTTTGGGGGGGGGGGAAGGGGGATTTGGGGGGGAAAGGAATTTTTTTTGGGGGGGAGGGGGGGTCCAAGAGAGGGGTTAGGTGGCCCCTGGAGTCCTCCAAGAGGGGTTTGGTGGCCCCTGGAGTCCTCCAAGAGAGAGGTTAGGTGGCCCCTGGAGTTCTCCAAGAGAGCTTAGGTGGCCCCTGGTGTTGTCCAAGAGAGGGCTTAGGTTGACCTTGGAGTCCTCCAAGAGAGGGCTTAGGTGGCCCCTGGAGTTCTCTAAGACAGGGGTTAGGTGGCCCCTGGAGTTATCCAAGAGAGGGCTTAGGTGGCCCCTGGACTCTTCCAAGTGGGGTTAGGTCTTCCCTGGAGCTCTCCAAGAGAGCTTAGGTGGCCCCTGGTGTTGTCCAAGAGGTGTTAGGTGGCCCTTGCAGTTCTTCAAGAGGTGTTAGGTGGCCCGTGGACTCCACAAGATTTTAGGTGGCCTCTGTGAGCAGTGATGAGCTCTGTGTGTTCATGTCTCCCCCTTCTGGGGGTTAACCCTTCGTGTGTGTGTGTGTGTGACCCCTCCCTCAGATCTGGCCCGTGCTGTCGGAGACCCTGAACAAACACAGTGCCGATAACCGCATCGTGGAACGCTGCTGCCGCTGCCTGCGCTTCGCCGTCCGCTGCGTGGGCAAGGGCTCCGCCGCCCTGCTCCAGCCCCTCGTCACCCAGGTACCGCCACCACGGGGAGAGGGGGGTGGGCCTAGAACCCTCCGAGAGGGGTTAGGTGGGCCCTGGACTCCATAAAAACGTGTTTGGTGGCCTCTGGACTCCATAAAAACGTGTTTGGTAGCCTCTGGACTCCATGAAAAGGGGGTAGGTGGCCTCTCGATTCCATAAAATCATGTTAGGTGGTCCTTGGACTCCACAAAAAGGTGTTAGGTGGCCTCTGGAGTCCTCCTAGAGGGGTTAGGTGGGCCCTAGACTCCATAAAAACGTGTTTGGTGGCCTCTAGATTCCACAAAAACGTGTTAGGTGGGCTCCTGGACTCCTCCAAGAGATGTTTGGTGGCCTCTGGACTCCATGAAAAGGGGTTAGGTGGCCTCTAGATTCCATAAAATCATGTTAGGTGGTCCTTGGACTCCACAAAAACGTGTTTGGTGGCCTCTGGACTCCATGAAAAGGTGTTAGGTGGCCTCTAGACTCCACAAAAACATGTTAGGTGGGCTCCTGGACTCCACAAACAGGGGTTAGGTTGGCCTTGGACTCCTCCAAGAGATGTTAGGTGGCCCCTGGACTCCATGAAAAGGGGTTAGGTGGGCCCTGGACTCCATGAAAAGGGGTTAGGTGGCCTCTGGACTCCATAAAAACGTGTTTGGTAGCCTCTGGACTCCATGAAAAGGGGTTAGGTGGCCCCTGGACTCCATGAAAAGGGGTTAGGTGGCCTTTGGACTCCATAAAAACGTGTTTGGTGGCCTCTGGACTCCATGAAAAGGGGTTAGGTGGCCCCTGGACTCCACGAAAAGGTGTTAGGTGGTCCTTGGACTCCACAAAAAGGTGTCAGGTGGCCTCCGGAGTCCTCCGAGAGGGGTTAGGTGGGCCCTAGACTCCATAAAAACGTGTTTGGTGGCCTCTAGATTCCACAAAAACGTGTTAGGTGGGCTCCTGGACTCCTCCAAGAGATGTTTGGTGGCCTCTGGACTCCATGAAAAGGGGTTAGGTGGCCTCTAGATTCCATAAAATCATGTTAGGTGGTCCTTGGACTCCACAAAAACGTGTTTGGTGGCCTCTGGACTCCATGAAAAGGTGTTAGGTGGCCTCTAGACTCCACAAAAACATGTTAGGTGGGCTCCTGGACTCCACAAACAGGGGTTAGGTTGGCCTTGGACTCCTCCAAGAGATGTTAGGTGGCCCCTGGACTCCATGAAAAGGGGTTAGGTGGGCCCTGGACTCCATGAAAAGGGGTTAGGTGGCCTCTGGACTCCATAAAAACGTGTTTGGTAGCCTCTGGACTCCATGAAAAGGGGTTAGGTGGCCCCTGGACTCCATGAAAAGGGGTTAGGTGGCCTTTGGACTCCATAAAAACGTGTTTGGTGGCCTCTGGACTCCATGAAAAGGGGTTAGGTGGCCCCTGGACTCCACGAAAAGGTGTTAGGTGGTCCTTGGACTCCACAAAAAGGTGTCAGGTGGCCTCCGGAGTCCTCCGAGAGGGGTTAGGTGGGCCCTAGACTCCATAAAAACGTGTATGGTGGCCTCTGGACTCCATGAAAAGGGGTTAGGTGGCCTCTAGATTCCATAGAAACATGTTAGGTGGTCCTTGGACTCCACAAAAAGGTGTCAGGTGGCCTCTGGAGTCCTCCGAAAAGGGTTAGGTGGCCCCTGGACTCCTCCAAGAGGGGTTCGGTGGGCCCTGGACTCTACAAAAAGATGTTAGGTGGCCTCTGAACTCCACGAAAAGGTGACGTTAGGTGGCCCCCGGTCTCAAAGAGGTGACCTCGGGTGGCCCTTGGACCCCTCCAAGAGGTGACGTTGGGTGTCCCCTGCTCTTCTGGCTGCTCCCACCGGGTGAGAGGAGGATGAGAACCTGCCTTGGGCTCCAGGAGCCACCACAGGGAGATAGATGTTCCTGCTGAGCGAATCCTTCAGGATGTCCTCGGTTTCTCCCCACCCTGAGGGGTCCAGAGGAGCAAACTCTGGGTTGGGGGGGATGGGGGATGTCCCCACCCAGGGGTTTACGTGTCTCCTTGCACAGATGGTCAACGTCTACCGGGCGCACCAGCACTCCTGCTTCCTCTACTTGGGCAGCATCCTGGTGGACGAGTACGGCATGGAGGAGGGCTGCCGGCAAGGCCTGCTGGACATGCTGCAGGTGAGACCCCAACCATGGTGGGTCCGTGTCTCCTTGGGTCTCAATCATCCAGTCAAGGGGTTCCTCTGGGTTGGAGAAGATCTTCTAGGTCATCGAGTCCAACCATCAACCCAATGTTGCCAAAGCAACGTTGATCCATGGTCCTCAGCACCACATCTGCCCGGCTTTTTGAGTTCCTCCAGGGATGGGGACTCCACCACTGCCCTGGGCAGCCTCTTCCATGGTTGGACAACCCCTTTCCATGAAGATGTTTGTCCCGATCTCCATCCTGAACCTCCCCTGGTGCAACTGGAGGCCGTTTCCTCTTCTTCCTTGGGAGAAGAGAGCGCCCCCCTCCTTTCAGGGAGTTGGAGAGAGCCAGAAGGTCTCCCCTCAGAGGTTCTCCAGATGTTCCTCCTCCTTCTCCAGAGCTCTCACCAGCTCCAGATGCGCTCCAGCCCCTCAATGTCCTTCCCAACGTCTTGAGGGACCCAAAACTGCACCCAGCCCTCAAGGTTTAATTAGTAGTTAATTACTAACGAACCACCTCGCCCCTTCTCCCCCAGGCTCTTTGCATCCCCACCTTCCAACTCCTGGAGCAGCCCAACGGTCTTCAGAACCACCCGGACACCGTGGATGACCTCTTCCGACTGGCAGCCAGGTAACCCCCCAACAAGTTGTCCTGTCACCTTCTTCTCCTGACAACCCCCCGTCCCCTGACCTCCAGGGGGAAGCCAGGTGAGCGCCGGTAACGTCCGTCCGTCCGTCTGTCCCCATCTGTGTCCATCGTCCAGGTTCATCCAACGCAGCCCCGTCACCTTGCTCCGGAGCCAGGTGATGATCCCAATCCTGCAGTGGGCCATCGCGGCCACCACCTTGGATCACCGGGACGCCAACTGCAGCGTCATGAAGTTCCTGCGCGATCTCATCCACACCGGGGTGGCCAACGACGTGAGTGATGGTTTGGGGTTTGGAAGGGACCTTCAAAGACCATCTTAGTCCATGCCCTTCTTCTACCAAACGTCTTGGTGGTCTTGGTGTCAACTTGGCTTTGGGGACCTTCAGGGATGGGGCATCCAGAGGTTCTACCATCTTCTGGATCATCTCTGTGGCCTCCTTTGGCCCAGCTCCAGTAGGTCCATGTCCTTTTGGTGTTGGTGGGACCAAGAGTTGGAGGCAGCAGTGGGGTGGGGGTTTTCTCCACAGAGCAGGAGTTGGGGGGCCACCATCCTCATCGTCACCGTTGTCACCCCATGAGGGTTGTCCCTCCGAGCCACCACTCCAGGGAGGAGCAGCGTGGTGGCCCCACCTTGTTCCTCAAGCCCCTTTTCTCCTTCCTCCCGCAGCACGAGGAGGACTTTGAGGTGCGGAAGGAGCTCATCAACCAGGTGATGAACCAACTGGGCCAGCAACTGGTCAACCAGTTGCTCCACACGTGCTGCTTCTGCCTCCCACCCTACACCTTGCCCGACGTCGCCGAGGTCCTCTGGGAGATCATGCAGATCGACCGGCCGGTGAGAACTGGGGGGACAGGGGTGACATCAGAGGTGGAGAACATCAGAGGTGGAGGTGTCCTCAAAGCCATGGAGATGGGTTCGGCTCCACGTCCTGAGTTTGTCCCTTCTCTGTGTGTCCCCAACCTGGCAGACCTTCTGTCGTTGGCTGGAGAACTCGCTGAAGGGTCTACCAAAGGAAACCACGGGAGGAGCCATCCAGGTCACACACAAACAGCTGACGGACTTCCACAAGCAGGTCACCAGGTGAGTGAGGGACACGGTGACGGTGACAAGGGCCTCTCTTCTTCTTTGCACCCCGGTGGCCTCCAAGGCTCCATCCGACCTTCTGCTCACCAGGGTTTGGCCACCAGCAGCCCCAGAATGGGCTCCGTCAGAGCTGGTGGGATGTCACCTCCAGCTGGGAAGGTGTTGAGGTGTCACCTTGGTTGGTCCCTGTCCAATGGGTGGGGACAGCTGGGTTCTGGAGGGTGCATCTGGGTTCTTCCACCACCCAACAGGTTCTTCCACCACCCAACGGGTTCTTCTGCTCTTCACCATTGTCCCTCTGAGTCATTGGTGTCCCCTTGTCCATCTGAGTCACCAGTGGCCAGGTCCTGTCCCATTGAGTCACCGGTGTCCCCTTGTCCATCTGAGTCACCGGTGGCCAGGTCCTGTCCCATTGACTCACCGGTGTCCCCTTGTCCATCTGAGTCACCAGTGGCCAGGTCCTGCCCCTCCTGATGTCCCCTCCATCTCTGTTGCCACCACCTGCTTTGGGGACATCAACTCCTTGACCCCCAAAAAGCTCCTTCACCTTCCATCTCGGAGCCAGAGTTGGGACCCCATGGCTTGTCCCCAGGACCAGCTGCCTCCTTCCACCCAACAACCCCGTGGTGGCACTCAAGTCCTCGTCCCCACCACCTCTGGGGACAAATCCTGGTGGCCACCAAGCTCCTATGGTTGCCCCAACCATCTCATCCCTACGGTTGCCCCAACCATCTCAAAGCCCAACTACTGCCATCTTTCTTGGTCCCCCCCCTCCATGGGTGGGTGGAGGACCTTCTCTACTTCCTGAAGGTCTGAGGTGTCACCCCCTTCGTGGTGTCACCCCATTGTCACCTCCTGACCTGTGTCCCCCCCCCCCCAAATTTCCTTGCAGTGCCGAGGAATGTAAACAAGTCTGTTGGGCCCGGGGGGACGTGACTCGCCTCTTCCGATAGCTCC
>JAOQGL010000001.1:740114-752737 GCA_027564165.1 Gallinago nigripennis | reverse complement strand
TCACCACAGAGATGCTCTAGTCCCCTCACCAGCTTGGCAGCCCTTTGCTGTCCCCTCTCCAGCACTTCCCTCTCCTTGTTGAACTGGGGAGCCCAGCACTGGTCCCAGTGCTCCCCAGGGCAGAACACAAACCAGAAGGGTGATATTTGGCTGTTAATGCCACTGACCTGCAGCGTCAGGGGAGCCTCTCTGTTGTACTCGCCATCGTCCTCGTAATGAGCCGTCCTCTGTCCCCCGGACTGGCGCAGGCGGAAGCTGAACTGAGTGTCCCCCAGGCCACCTGAGACAGAGAAGATCACAAAGGCTTCAGCAAGAAGTTTTGGCAAAGAAAAAGCCGGGAATCGGTTAAACCTGAAACGCTGCCGTACAGAGGGATGCTGATTTACAAGGCACTCTGAAACTGAAAACGCAGCGGGGAGTTGGAGCACAAAGAAAGCCCCAAAAGCCGGTGGGAGACAGGAGGGACACAGGGCTGAAGGCAAGAAGTGGTACCACCGAGTTAACCCCTGCTAGGCCACTGCTGGGAAACTCCGAGCCATCGGCCAGTACCACCCACCCTGAGCCACTTCTTACCCACGACACCAAAAAACCTACAAACAGCCTTAATCCGGGACCACCCCAACCCCGCGTGTTCACCAAGCCCTGAGAAATGAGTGAAAGCACAGCCTCAAAAACATTGAAAATCGTGCTGGGCAAAAAAAAACCCTAACAGTCAGGAACCAGCGCTAAAGAATGATGGGCTGGGATGAATTAAAATTCTTATTTATTGGTAGAGAGGAGCTTTGGGAACACTTCTGCTGCGAAAGCACCTTCTCCCAACCTATTTCTCTTCACTGAGCACTTCACTCCCAGAACTGCTGACCGTCGGCAGCTGCAAACCTCAGGGAACCTACCCCTCGTGACTGGGGTTTGGGGTTTTTTTTGTATTTTATTGGCACGGGCGAGGCATGAGTGTGCACAAGCTCGACAAGAACTCCTCCTGTCACCCACCAGCTCGCGGGTTCCATATCCGGAGAGGAATCGGAAGGACAAGAAGCCTCTTTGTTCAGACCTAAGGGCTGGGAGCTCCTGGGATGCTCTGGGAGACAGAGCCATCGGTCTCCACCACATCCACGCCGATGACTCACCCTTTCCAGGAGCCCGATTCTCTCCCTACGGCCACGAGCCGCCCCGCGAGCCGCTGGCAAGGTTGGCAGATGCCACCTACCTGAGTAGGAGTCCGGGAAGGACAAGTAGCAGATACTTGTTTTCTGCAAGAAACAAAAGCACGCAGTGAGAAAACCTCCAGCACCGCTGCTGGGTGTCTTTAAAACCAAGGGGAAAAAGAAAAAAAACATAAAGAAAAAAAAAAATAGTTCTTACCTCTTTCTCTGTCAGTCTAAAGTCATAAGGATACACCAGCTGCAAAGGAGACAAGAGCCACTAAATCAATCACTGTTTCCCCACAATTTCTACACAGATCTATACACTTTGCTTCAGACAATAAGTGCCTTATTTTTCCCCAAAATATATATTCTACAGGAATCACAGAATCACCTAGGTTGGAAGGGACCTTTTAAGATCATCTAGTCCAACCAATAAAAAAACCAAAAAACAAAACAAAACAACAACAACAAAGAAAGGTAACTCTTCCCTTTCAAAGTCTGACTGACAATAGCCCACTGCTTCAGACAGTAAGTGCCTTATTTTTCCCAAAAACTAAATCCTAAAAGAAGGTCCCTCTCCCCACTCAAAGCCTGACTGCCAACAGCCCACTGCACCGGAGCCGCCAAAGAATCTGCATTTATTCCAGCAGATTTGCAGACAGACCAAATGGCTTATATTTTCCTTAGATTTTAACTTGAGAGTTGATAATTTTGGTGAACAAGCAGCCCCACCCCCCGTTGCCAACCTCTCTGTACGGATTCCTGAGGTGCAAACATCTGTTTTCTCTAACACAGGAGGGAGAGGGCTCTCCCGATGGTGCTGGAAATTCTGTTAACATATTCCTACTCTCCAAGCTCCGAGACTATTCAATACTGCACCTAAATGCAAGTTTACAAGTTGCCCAGAATAATGTCCTATATAGAAAAGTTTTGGACTTTATGTATTTCTCATTGCTGTTTGGAGGAGGGTCACTTTTTATCTGGATTTTTTTTTTAAATTTTGCTAAAAAGCCCCTCACAATAAGGAGCGAGGAAAGCTGGCATCATGAGCTGCCGAGGCGTAAAACCAGATTTGCCAGCAATGAAATGAGAAGAGGGACAGCAGGGACAGACTAAGAACTTTAAAATGGCTTTACAACAAAGCTGTGCACCACGCCATGAGGTACGGAAGGAGTCGTCACCGGAGGATGGCACGGAAAGTGTTAACAGCCGGGGCTGGGAAACCACCTTTACAGCATCATTCTGCAAAGACACAGGCAGGGCAAGGTCCCTGTCCTCAAGGGTGAGCCAACAACAGCCTGGACAAAGTTTTCCAGCTGTATGAAGAGACTGGAAAACACCACATTCTGTGTACACGACACAACACGCGGCTGGTGTCAGGAATATATCCAGCCTCTGGGCTGAAAACCTCTATTTAAGAGCCCTGAGCTCAGCCAGAGACGCTGTCCTCAGCAACCAAAAGGGATGGGCAGCAGGAGGAGTCCGGGAGGATTAGATACCAGAAAGAACTTGTGTGGTGGGAGGGTGGTGAGAGCCTGGCCCAGGTTGGGCAGAGAAGCTGTGGCTGCCCCATCCCTGGAGGGGTTGAAGGGCAGGTTGGAGGGGGCTTGGAGCAACCTGCTCTGGTGGGAGGTGGCCCTGCCCAGGGCAGGGGGGTTGGAACTGGATGATCTCTAAAGTCCTTTCCAACCCAAACGATTCTATGATTCTATGGTTCAGAGTTCTGGTTCTGATCTGTTGTTAGAAAGAGAAGCCAAGGTTTATTTTGTAGGGAAAGAGGTGGGGTTGACACAGGCTGGAAGCATCATGCTGTGTCAGCATCCCCGTGACAGCCGGACTGTGCTACACCCCATCCATCACCCAGCCTCTCCGATAAGAGAGAGCTGTCAGGAATCATAAAGCTCCTGGTTAAAGACTCTGCCTTTGCCTGTGAACTCTGTAAATGCTGATAACCCTGTTTCTGAGCCCATCAAAGTGAACTCGATGCAACCACAGAGGGGCAGAACCACCAGCAAGATCCAACAGCAGGACCCACCACAGGAACCCTCCCACCAAACAGTGGGAAACACCACGGCTACAGCACTAACGAGCTCCACGGGTCACGGGGCACAGGACAGAACCCCCTTACAAACCCGTAGAAGCGATGGACACAGCCTGCCCAGCACCAGGGAAAGGCAGGAACTGCTGCTGGATTTCCATCAGCGGGTGAGGTGGGGAGAAGGGGATGGTGCTCCTCTGCCTCACGCAGCTCCCAACTCCGCTGGGGATCACTCTGCTAGTCGCCCCGTGCTCCCATCAGGAGCTCTCTCTCTTCTCCTCGGGGCTCGGCTCTCCTTACCAGCCCACCAGCAGCCGGGGTGGGCTGCCGCTGCCTTGGCAAGGTCACCTCCTCAGCTTCAGGAGAGCCAGCCAAATTAATGAGCTGGAAAATTAGGCCGATTCAGCCTCCCTTTAAAGGCTCCTCTGAAAGATGAAAAGCCACAAAAGCCCAGGAACAAAGTTATCGTGGAGAAGCTGCGGCGAGGAGGTGGCACGGGGAGGCTTTTTCGGAGAGCAGGCACGCTTCCCTGCTTGTGTGAGGCGATGGAATAAACTACCACGGATACAACTAATTTAATGATCCTACCGCCAGCTGGTTCGTTAATCTCCACATAATGATGGAGAGAGAGAGAACGGAGACCTGAGGCTGATTCCTGGAGAAGCTTGGGAATGTCCCGGCATTCCCGGGACCTGCTCTTCATCCAGCCCTCGGTTCCTGAGTCAAAACGGGTTCCTCATCCTCCTCCTGCCTTTTCTGGGGGTCTCTCTGCCAGTAAATCAGCCCAGAAGTGGGCACCCACAGCTCTGAGCCACTTTTGGGTCAAGCTCTAAGATATGCTAAAGCTTTTGTTTCACTTGGAGACGTGTGGCTCAGTGCTTTGGGGGGAAAAAAAAAAGAGGGGAAAAAAACCCCAAATCAGGCCCAAATGCTTCTGTCTGAGCATAGAAACACGGACTGACCCAAGAATTCAGACATCATGTTTTTGAAAAATAGGCCTGCCTTGTCTTCTGCATCCTTGCTCCCTCTTCATTTCAACACTCCCACGTGTGCTTCTGCGCTCGGGGTGGGGAGGGAATCACCCAATATTTACAAGATTAAAACCCTGATCCAAAGCAGTTAAGAATCCGACCGGCTGGAACTTTTCAAAAGCAAAAAGACAGTAAACAAAAAGGACCTATTTATTTGTAAGAGCCCCTGGATAGGTCAGGAGTAGCCCCAAAGGGCTTCGATTATGTCCTAAGTTGTGGCGTAGCTCTCTCCCGTCAATACTGATGGATTAAGGAGCGTGGAGGTGACACATGGTGCCAAATCCGGGGTGCCCCGTGCTCTGCTGCTGTCACAGCAACACGGACAACAGCCCAAAAACCCGCTCCTGGTGGGGCTGAAGTCACCCAGCTTCACAAAATTCCTGTGTTTGGAGGCAGGGAGGAGCCCGTGCCCTGGTGAAAAGGGAGATTTCAGAGGCAGAGGTACGGGATTTCAGCCTTTCTATGGCAGCAGAGCAGTCGGAGTTGGGTGGCAAAGGGCTGGTCCTGCAGGAGACATCGTCCCAGAAACGTGTCTTCTCTCCCAGGGATTTTTGCCGTCCGTAGTTAACTGTTTGAAGAAATGCAAACCAGTGGCTGAGTCAGAAACGGTAATTAGACCCAATTTCTGCGTTAACCTCTTTTTTTTTCCTTTGTAACACCTTTCCTGCCGTACCTTTAAATAGCAGCAGAGTGGGGACTCGTGGAATTTCAGGCCAGTGGAGTATCCACGCTGCGAGACGACCCCACAGGACACAGGCCAAGCAACATTCAGAAACCCAAGAGGAGCCTGACCAAGCTCACGGCCGTGGGGTTGTATCTGCAGAACCTGCCCCGTTCCAGGGGTAACGCTGTCTGTCTACTTGGTGTCACTGAAGGACAGACAACAGGCACCAAGCAGGCTTCAACGATGAGTAAATTCGGGCAGCATGGGAAGGAAAGAGACGTTTTATCTGGAAAGAATCCTATATTCAAGAAAAAGAACAGGATGACGGTCTCAGCACAGAAACCTTGGCTGGGACAGGGCTGGTCCTGAAGCAGAACTGCCGGGGACTTCCTGAGGCTGGAGGGGGGATATCTGCGCCCCCACACGCTGATTTTACAGAGATGATGCAAAGCAACGGTGCAACCTCCAGAACGGGGGGGTTCCCTTCCTTCTGACTCACTTTGCTGCCAGCGTGTGAGGCGGCGGGAGTCGCTCCAAGCGTGTGCAGGCTGGAGCTGTGCAATCCTGGGGCGTGCGAGCAGCCTCGGCGCATAAATCACTCTTCAGAGGGATGTAGGTACGTCCACAAAACCACAGAGAGCTCCGGCAAGATCTAATCTCGGGCAGCTACACTGATCTGGTAACACCGATAGCAAGCTTCCCCTGCAGACGCAGCCAGGACTGAGGTCCCCCAGGGCTGGGTGCCATAGGTAGATCTTTTTTTTAACCCAGAAACTTGCAAACGAGAGCCCCAATCAGAAAACTCCCTCTTCTCGGCCGGAGAAACCAGCCCGCTTGGAGGGAAGCCGCAGGATCTGGACCCAGTCTAAACCAACAGAGGCAACAGATGGAAACAGGGAAGGATCAGGAAGGTAATGACACCGTTTGACTGCTGGCAATAGGGACATTGACACTTTTTTTCAGGAGACAGTAACAACTTGAGCTATTTTATTTTCCCAAGCCCATCAAGAACCGAACGTGGGATCTTTATCACGCAGCTTCTCCTCCCCCTGGCTGCCTTTCCGGGGGTCTCACCCAGCAGAGCCCTGGTCCTTGCCCAGATCTTTCACTCAGAGAATCCACAACCAAAGGACAAGTGACAGTTGTGCCATCCCCCAGCCCAGATGCTGAGCTGTTCCAAGTCCCCTCTGTCATTTATGCCACCTGAGAAACATTTTTCCCATCAATACTTACATAGGCAAGGGAAAAAAAGGGAGGAAAGGGAGAAAAAGAAGAAAAACACCTTTCTGGGGATTAACAAATCATATTACTGCACACCCCGACCACAATGTCCCCTCCTCATAATGCCAGACAGGTAACAGGACTGGTAAGAAAGCACCTTTCTAGCTCCATATTAAAACACACCAATGAAGCATTAAATTGTAAATGCTAACTCTTATCCCAGCATTCATATCCTTTCCAGGGTATATCAGGTCTGGTTTTGCAGGAATGAGGACAGAGCCTATGAAACTTAGGTCTACAGCACATCGGTTTTTATTTCTTTTCAGGCTTCGTGGAAAGAAATAGTCAAGTACTTTAAGAGAACAGAGGGTCAATAAGCTATAACTCAACCTCTGCTGCCTTCCACTCCCTTCAGAAGCTTCAGCATGACTTTAAAAACGGAAAACCAGCGTTACCTCCTTACACAAAGTGAGGAGAACTTCCAACTGTTAAGACAACAAATGCTGAGGAATCTGAGATAATGCCTGAGGGTCAGCAAAATCCAGACATACGCGGTCCCTCCTGTGTCACTGTCTCACAACTCCAACAGCTCTCACCTTCAGTCCCACTGCAACCCTCAGGTGCCCAACTCCCTTCAATTCCTCTCGGAAGCAACCACCACAGGCATCCAGGGAATAGGGAAAAAACATTCCAGCCCTTTCACTTCCCATTCATCCCCTCTGGCACCCCAGAGACCCCCACGGGCATGTCAGACCTCCTGGGAAGCCCCCGATGTAGCAGCCTCAGCCCCCCGCTCCACTGCACCCCATTATCTCCCCATCACTCCCTGACTCCTTCCCTGCAACACCCACCTCAGCCCCCCCTTAGTGCCTGCTGACCCCACACATCAGACCCATATTTCTGAGTGAGAGTCAACCCTCCTAGTTGGGGGGGTTCAGCCTGAAGTAGAGAAGGCTCCGGGGAGACCCCCCAGTTCCTTCCAGTCCCTCAAGGGGGGGGCTCCAGGAAAGGTGGGGAGGGACTCTGGATCAGGGAGGGGAGCCCTAGGAGAAGGGGGAAGGGTTTGACCCTGGAAGAGGGGAGATGGAGCTGAGCTGTGGGGCAGAAGTTGTTTGGTGGGAGGGTGGTGAGAGCCTGGCCCAGGTTGGGCAGAGAAGCTGTGGCTGCCCCATCCCTGGAGGGGTTGAAGGGCAGGCTGGAGGGGGCTTGGAGCAAGGTGGTGTGGTGGGAGGTGGCCCTGCTCAGGGCAGGGGGTGGACTAGGACCAGTCTCCATTCACTCCTGTGCCCTGGCCCCATCATCCCTTCCCCCCCATGTCTGCTCTGTCCCCCCCCTCCCCTGCCTGCTCACTGCCCCAACACACAGTGCTGCATCCATCACCACAGAGCTGCCTCCATCACCCTGCCGGTCCCCAAATTTCCCCCATCACCCTGCCTGTTCCTCCCTCCCCCCCATCACCCTGCCTGTCCCCTCTTTCCCCCCCATCACCGAGCCCGTCCCCTCCTCCCCACAGCCACCGGCCCTTGCCCGGGCCCAGCCCCGCCACGCTCCCCGGCCTTGCCCGCACCTCCATGGCCTGGCCCAGCTCCAGGTCGAAGGTGACCACGCAGACACAGTCGAGCCAGGCGGAGAAGCGGGCCCAGGGCAGCGGGGAGGCGGCCGCGGGCCGGCGGGGCCGGGGCTCGGCCCGGCTCAGCGCGTCCATGGCAGCGCCCGCTCCGCTCCGCCCGCCGCGGCCCGGCCCGGCCCCACCGCCCCCTCCCGGCCCCGCCCCGCCGCGCCGCGCCCCCCGGCGGCCCGGAGGTCCTGCGCCCGCCGCCCCCACCACCGAGACGGCTCCGGCGGCGCAGAGCGGCCCCGCGCCGGCTGTCATGGCGGGCGGCCTGCAGGGCCCGGAGGCGGCCGGGACGCGGGGGGACGTGGCCGCCGCTAAAGCCGCCTCACCCTGCCCCGCTCCTGCGCCCCGTCGGGGGCTGCCGCTCCCCGGAGCTTCACGCCTCTGTTCCCAGCTCGCCCCGGGCTGCAGCTCCGTTGGGTGAGGCCTCCCCGGCCTGCGCCGTCGGTGTCGCCGCCCAGGCCTAGTGCCCGTGGGTGGGCCCGGTGCTGCTGCCCGGGCCCAGTGCATTTAGGTGGGCCTCGAGCCTGCTGACCAGGCCCAGTGTGCCGTTGCCCAGGCCCAATGTGCCGTTGCCCAGGCCCGGTGCTGCTGCCTGGGCCTGGTGCTGCTGCCTGGGCCTGGTGCCCACTGCCCGGGCCTGGTGTTGCAGCCCAGACCTGGTGGCTGCAGGTGGGCCTAGTGTTGCTGCTCAGGCCTGGTGCCTGGGAGTGGGCCCAGAGTTGCTGCCCAGGCATGGTGCCCACTGCTCAGGCCCAGTACCATTGCCCAGGCTTGGTGCTGCTGGCCAGGCCTAGTGCCCACTGCCCAGGCCCAGTACCATTGCCCAGGCCTAGTGTTGCTGCCCAGGCCCGATGTTGTTGCCCAGGCTTAGTGCCTGCGGGTAGGCCCTGTGCTTCTGCCCAGGCCTGGTGCCTGCTGCTCAGGCTTGGTGCTGCTACCCAAGGCTGGTGCTATTGCCCAGGCCCAGTGTCATTGCCCAGGCCTGGTGTCCATGGCTGGGCCTGGCCCAGAGTCAGGCAGGCTGGGAACAGTGCCAGTGGCAGGGAGAGCTTACCCCGGCATGGCCGAGGGGCCGGAGGGGTGTCAGCAGAGCCGGGCTGAGCACAGGGTGGACGTGAGCCAATGTCAATGGCAAAGGGTAAAGTGGGAGCCCAGGGTGCGCGTTTCTGTTCGATCTAAGGCATGTGGACTCTGCAGCAGGAGCTGCTGCCCTCTCGCTGTTACTCAGTGCTCAGGGTGGGAGAACAGTGACATCGAGGAAATGTTAAAGTATTAGTGATAAATAGCAGTTTCATGGCAGATTTCCCGAGGGAAATCTGGCTAAAACACATTCACTTTTGTTTTGTTTTTTTCCTGTCTTATTTATTGCTAGGTCAGTTTGGGCCAGTTTCAGTCACGGAGCAGACGAGCACTAGGGCACCGGAAAGAGTGTAAGGACAAAGAGTCTTCAGCAGCACTGGCTGAGACAGCCTTACACTGACTCATGGCATCCCACTGGCGCCCCGTGCCTCCTAGAGAGGAGAAGTTTGTCTCCTGAGTTACGTGATGGAGAAGCTGGAGTTCACTCAGGTGAGCAGTAACCTCAGCCCTGACGTTAGCCATGTGAGCTCGGCCATAAAGCCTCTTCATGGGGCTGAGCCAAGGTTCTGGTGTCTGATTTGATGGGAAAAGCTGTGCCCGTTTCCATGTGTTTCCTTAGTAGACTGCATCATGACACAGAAGTACAAACTGGGGGTAATTCTGTCAAGACCAATGGGATTGTTTCAGATTTACATAATTTTAGGGGAGAATCTGCCTTCTTGACTGTTAGATACAGAGAGAGAGCCTTTCAGTACTACAGATTAATTTGTGTCCTCTCCTCTGGCTGTATGTCCAACACACTGTTAAATTTAAAACTCATTTTAGGGCTCCAATACTTGTTGATCCTGCAATATGACTCTTGGAAATGGCCTCTGAGAAGAGAGAACTGGAGACCTTGGATCTGTGCTGACTTGGTGCCTGTGATAGGTTCCTGTTCAGAGGAAAGGTGTGTTTTTCCATCTTAATCTAAGTCTTTCAGCTGCTGTTTTGATACTTCTCAGATGTTACAAGTACTTTTGTCCCCCTTTTTATTCACGGTAAATTTTCTTCTGCTTGGCAAACCAGGAATGTATGTGTAGCTGCAGTGAAATCAGCTATCTGAGACCCCTTGGAATAAGATTCAAGGTGATTTTAATTATGGGACAAAGGATTATGGGGCAAAAAATGAACAATTTTTTTAATTCAGGCTATTTTTTCAGTATTTTTGTTCAGTATATTTTCATCGTGCCCCATTTTTGGCAAGTTTTTTCACCTCTGTTCTTTGATAGCTTGTCCTGCACACTTAGCGAGGAAGAAAAACGTATTAGGATTTTCTGAGATTGTGAGCAGGACCAAAGTCGGGGTGTCTCTTACGCCGGCCTTCTGTAGAGGCCTCACCAACATTTCGTAGGATTGGGGTGGCGAAATTGGCTGATGAAGAAAGTCCTCAAGAACAGGAAGGCTAAAGAGCTTGTTCTCCTTCTGTGTGCGTATTGTGAGGGCTGTGGGCATCATGACTGGACATAACATTAATACCAAAAAGCAGCAAAGCGTATCGTAACAGAAATTCTTTAGATACAGCATGATGAGAGCCTATAAGAAATAATAATAGTGCTTAACAGTTAATATTACAGTTAATTGCTTGTGTTTGCGTAGCACCTCTGCACCCGGGGATGGGCCAGGGCTACATTTCGTGAGGAGCAATAAATCCAGGCAAGGAGATGATACGGGTTAAGGTCCTGCCACATCGTCAGCCTCGCCAGGGCACCGCTGCCCCGCGCCGTTGGGAAAACAGCTTCTGACCGCCTGTAGCTGCTGTGTCAACACCCACAGGATATCTGAGGGAAGGCCTGGCGTTTGATGGCCGCTCTGATACCGCCTGACAATTTACACAAGCTGAGGACGTGCCTCAAGAGTATTTTTGGTTGAACGGTTGTCTAAACACAAGAGCTTTTATGGTTCATTTCCTCAGGCTTGTCTTGAAACAAAACCAAGGGAGGACCTTAAGCCCTGATGGGTATCTGGCCCGTCCTGGTCCCCCGCTCCTCCCAGTTTCTGCAGAGAAAGCTGCAAAGTGGGGTTTTCTACAAGAGAAGAATTTGATCAGCTCTGGGTGGAGAGCTGGGCCCTCCGCGCTTTCGCTCTCTCCGAAACAGCTAATCACAGGCACCACGATTTCGAGCCTTTTAAGCGCCTGGTTGCTGCTGGGCCATATTTGGGCAACGGAGGTTCTGCAGCGCCCGCGAACGCCGCGGATCTGATCCTCGCCGGAGCTGTGCCGGAGATAGCGCGCCGCTGCGCCGGGGCCAGCCTGTGGGTTTTGCACGGCTCCTAAGCAACCCGAGTAAATAGAACATTTCGCAACCTCCACCACAGCGCTTGCTACACTTTCATCTATAATTATCTCCTGCATCAGCGCTCTCGGCAGCAACCGGCCTACCGGATTTTGCAGGATATTTTGCACTGGGCTTCGGCTCACCTGCTTTTCCTCTCGCATTGCCGGTCAGGATAACGCCCCCCAGACAAGAGGAGGAACAGCAATACCCTGCAGACCAGAGGAACGTGCGATACGCCAAGGAACCTTCGCTCGCCAGGCTCGCTTCTGGCGGCTGTTTATATTCTCTGCTCTTCAGAGCTTTTGTTGTTTGAACAAGGCCTTGTAACTCGCCCCGAAAGGCAGCCAAATATAAATCTCGGCGTTTTTAAAAAGCCCGAGATGTGAATTATCTGTAGGAAAAAAGCCCGTGACTCCGGGAGGAGGAAGGCAGAGTTCTCCCCCCCCTCCCTTCGGGGTTTCTCGGCATTGCTGTCAGAGCTGCAGCTCGGCGATCCTGAGATAACGTCTGTTCTAGGCACTAGCTCTCAGCGCCTCATTGCTAAGCCAAGAATAGAGCCCAGCATTCTTCACCCTCCACATCCTATTTCTGGTGGTGCAGGCTCCCAGCAGAGCCTGTGCCGGATCCCGCCTCGCTGCCAATCCTCGGCGAGGCTCGGGCTCTTCCCTCCGCTCCTAGAACTACAGAGCTGGGAACAGGGTCTGAAACCTGAAAAGCTCATTGCCCTGAGGGGCAGCAGACACGGGTGTCCGTGCTCTGCCCGAGCCTTTGCTGCAATGATTCTTGGATTTCTAACAAAAATTCTCGGTTTTATACTTTTTCACCAAACTTTACAATTGAAACCTTTGAACAGGGTTCAGTGCTTCAGAGCAGGGAGTGAGCCCTCGCCAGCAGGTCACACAACAAAACCCCACTTAGTGTGTCCCCACTGCTTGATGTGTAAATAGAGTTACATGAGTTAAAGCACAGCAGCTTTTCAAGCTCAAAGGTGTATGGTAACGAGGTAGTTTGGGTTGGTAAGTACACGCTCAATGTGTAGGGTCAAAGCCTAAATAAAAGGGAGCAAAGAAGACGAGATGCAGTGGTAGATCTAATGGCAGGAGTTCACTTTGGAATTAAGAGCAGAATAGGAGCAGTTCCTGTATGATGATATGGCGATGACACCACGCTTAGCGGTGGGGTGACACGCCGGGGGGAGGTGGGATGGCATCTAGAGGGACCCGGAGAGGCTGGAGAAGGGGGTCCCTGTGACCCTCGTGGGGTTCAACAAGGCCAAGGGCAGGGTCCTGCCCCTGGGTGGGGGCAGCTCCCAGTCCCAGCCCGGACTGGGTATGGAGGGATGGGGAGCAGAAGGGCTTGGGGGGGGACATGGGGCTGTGGGAGCGGGGCCAGAGGAGGCCACGGAGATGCTGGGAGGGCTGGAGCCCCTCTGCGGGGAGGGGGGGCTGAGAGAGTTGGGGGGGTTCAGCCTGGAGAAGAGAAGGCTCCGGGGAGACCTTGGAGCCCCTTCC
>JAOQGL010000001.1:670031-681426 GCA_027564165.1 Gallinago nigripennis | reverse complement strand
GGGTTTGGCAGTGCTGGGGCCATGGGTGGACTCCATGGGCTGAAAGGTCCCTTCCAACCTGGACAATTCCATTATTCTAATAATCCAAGTTGCAGAGATGGGCAGGTTCTCTGTCTGTGAATTCCTTCCACGTGTGTCACTCACGGGGACAGCAGCACACAGCCGAGGTCCCCGTGGGCAGGGGCTGTGGTTCAGGTGTGACTCTGGGGAGGGGGACGTCCTGCTTCAGCCCAGGCGGGTGAGTCCTGCAGGGACAATGCTCCTGTTTGAGGAGTCATTCCCAAAGTATTCCTTCTCTTGTGAATGTCCAAGTCCATCTCTTCAACAGCAGCCTCACGCTGGAGGAATTAATTTTTTCTATGTTTATCAGGGACTTCTTCATTCCCCACGTTTTGGTATTGCTCTTCTGAACTTAACAGGTTATTGCAGTTGGGTTTTTTTTTTTCTTTTGAGTGTCATTTTATGTCTCCCCCAGTTCCCAGGAACAGCAATTCCTTTGTTCAGTGACTGGTCGTGCTTCTGTCCCTTCTCCCTGTGGCCACCGGCTCCCCCAGACCTGGCTCGGGCAGCCCAGGCAAAAAGAGCAAACCTTCTCCTTCCTTGCCCTGTAACTCCCAGTTTTGATTAATCGGTCCCAGTGTGGGGCTTGGGGGAGGACACTGGGACAGAACGGACAGGCATTACACTGGGTGGGCCTTAAGGTCCCTTCCAACCCGAACCATTCTGTGATTCCATGATGAGAAAAGATGGTCATAGAATAAATCATCCAAGAGGGACCAGACACCTGCTTTGTGGATGGAATGAAGAGGGCAATCTGTTAGGACAGAGCAGGGATCAACTCTGCTGTGATGATCCGGAGAAGAAGCTCCAGGAGTTTAATTTTGATGCTGGGAAACTAGAAACCAGTGGAAGAATCTGAAGAGATGGGCTGGTAGAGAGACCGGGGAGGAGAAATATCCTGGGAGCCCAGTTTTTTTGAACTTTTGGGTACACTGGATGTCAGGAAGAAGAAATTACAGGATCCAGATCTGAAAACATGGTCTTGAATGAAATACTTGGTTTCCTGGGGTAGGATTTTGGACAGCTTTAGTATTTTTGCACTAATAAGGGACATCAGAAAGGAGACAGACACCTCAGACTTAGTAGGAAAACAGCAGCGTTATTCATGGGAAAAGTCCCTAAAAATGGCCATCTGGAATTTTTAAGTCAGACACACATCACACTCAGCACGGAGCCGTAGAGGGCGGGAGATCTGTAGGAAGGTTATTAGAGCAAGGCTGGTGAGGAGTCTGTGTAAGGGCTGTAGTTGAGTTCATGGGAATAGATAAGATAAAGATGAGCATTCGGGGGGGGAAGATGCTCCTGGATCCTTCTTACAGGGAGGTGGGAGGCAGGAGACTGCTCATTTTCTCCATGACTCATCTGGAGAGCGATGGGAGATTGCAGGATCGTTGCAGGAACCTCCAAAGTCTTGTTCCTTGTAATTAACGTGGGTCAATCCTTTCAGAAGCACCCAGGACTGCGTCGGTTGGCCTGATTTGACTGATGAGCGTGGTTGAGGTTGGCCATGGAGCTGTTGGGCTGGGCTGGAGGGGGTAGGGATGGGAGTGGACGTGGTTGGGTGGAAGTGAGAAGCTGAGCTTGCGGATGGAGCCGGAGGGGAGGACCCGGAGGCGTGATTTGCAGATGATGTTCTTGGTTTGCATGCGGTCGGGAAAGGGAGATAAAGCACCAGCATGTCCTAGGAAAAGGAAGTCCTCTGGAGTTGGTATCGGGGTGCAACGACAGCGTTGTGTCACCTCCAAGCCTGAGAAACCACTTGGGGTGAAGAGGGGTAAGAGGGTAAGAACAGGAAACGGAGGGAGGAGAACACGCAGGTGATTACGCTGACGCCGCTTCAGGTGGGGTAGTGTTTATGGCTGATCTATTCCAGGTTTTCCAGAGGTATTTGGATTCCTGGTTCCTGGGGCAGATTAAACCGCATCTCCCTGCGCCGTGGGGAGTCATCATCACCCACGGCTTTGATAGGAATCAGAAGGAAAGGGCTTTCCCTTCTTGAAGAGCCTGGGCTGTGCAAATCTTCGCCAAAATCCTTGTTTTGAATTCTTTGACACCAAACAAGGACTTTTTCTTTTTCCTCTTCTTTCCCTCCAGTGGCTTAATGAAGCAAAGATTATCCAGAGACTCGTGGAGCTCATCCATTCAAGCCAAGACGAGGACGTGAGTATGAGGGAGCTGAGTTTGGTCGCTGTGGGCAGTGGGGGCTGTGAGGTCCAGGAGAACCTCTCCTCTCTTCCGTAGTGCCCAGGTGACTTCTGGAAGGAGATAATCTGGTACCCAGAGGACAGGATGTCCATCCAAGCTCAATACTGAAATATTTTCTTGTATTTTGAGTTATCTTACTACTAATTTCTTAGTTCGTTCTGCTGCTGCATCGGTTTGTCTCAATAGCTACAGCCAGTGGTAATTAATTTGGTTTTAAGTAGGAACAGGAACTATTTGAAACAGGCTGTTGAAAAATTTTTTTAAATTAACTTTTTAAATTAATTACTGTAACTTTCAATTCTTTTTAGACTATAAGGACGTAGGTATTCCGTTATAAAATCTACAAGGTGCAGTTCTGTAAGCCCATGAAAGACTCGCCGAGTATTAAGTTATGAGTGCTCTTTTGTTTTTTATCTTTTTTTTTTCCCCCTCCTTTCAATGATTTTTGCAAAACACCCGAGGCAGGAGCTGTAGGTCTGGATTTGAGGTTTTTTTTTCCATTTGGGAGCTGACCGCCCTCTCCGATGCTGAGGGACACCGGTCCCCCGCTGCCCGGCTTCGGCTGAGAGGGGGCTGGGGACCCTGGATAACAGGTTCCTGCCAGCACCAAAGGCAAAGGACCCCTTTGGGGTGGTGTTAATGCTGACAGCGTGATGCCCTCATCCCATCACAGCAAAAATCACCCCTTCTGAGGGGAAAATTGGGCAGTGGGACGCTGATCGGTGTGCCCTCGGCGGTGCTGGGCGAAAGCTAAATTCCACACGCCGAGAGGCTGTGACTGATAGCCAGAGCGAGGCGATTAAGTTATCAAAAAAGTACTTTGGAGCCTTTTAATACATAGTAATTAAATTGTAAAAGGGTTTTATCGAGCCATTTATTTTTCTTCATGCAGAAAGACCTCCTGAGTAGTGAGAAGAAGGAGTGAAATGCTTGGAAATTGGAATGCGTTGGAAATGTGCGAGTTAACACACTTGGGCAGGAAGATTAAAAAAAAGAATCCTCACTTTCTGAAATCTTTAACTGCGTGTAATTGTTACGTTGAGGAAGACCTCCTCTTTGATTCTGAAAATCTGTTAATGGTTTGCAGATGAATAATCTAGAGCGTGGCGGCGCGTGTTCTGAAAAATGGATTTATTCAATTTCTCGGTCCCCAGCCACGTCCCGTTTCCCCTGACCCCAGGACCAGCCCCATGAAGCCCTTAGCACTGAAACCTCCCCTGTCTCCTTGCTTCCAGAGGCAATCAAACGCTTCCCAGACCCTGTGTGATATCATCAGGTTGAGCAGAGACCAGAGCAATCAACTCCAGGACATACCTGAGCCTGATCCACTTCTCACAGCACTGGAATCGTAAGTACCGGCCAGAGGACTCTTGGGAAGCTCTAATTGCTGCGGATATTGTCACTGCTGATGGCTCCCTGGGGACATCCCTGCAGTGAGTGGTCTTAAGCCCTCACTTAACTCTTGGCACTTGCACCAACCGTTCAATATTGCTTCAATATTTCAGTATTGCGTTCAAAATTTCAGTAGCATCATTTCACCGCTTCTGGTGAGATTTCTGGGGTTTGTAGCTCTCCCCGAAGGTGGGAGATGGGGGTTGGGGATCCCCAGAGCTCACACCCTGATTCGGGGCAAGGCAACACCGGTGAGTGTGTTAAAATGGTCATAGGGTATTGTAGAATCACAGACTGGTTTGGGATGAAGGGAGCTCAAAGCCCCGCCAGGGCCACCCCCTGCCCTGGGCAGGGCCACCTCCCACCACACCACCTTGCTCCAAGCCCCCTCCAACCTGCCCTTCAACCCCTCCAGGGATGGGGCAGCCACAGCTTCTCTGCCCAACCTGGGTTTGGAGGAAGGTGAGTGGTGGTGGCAGTAGTTGAGGGAAGTCCCACAAGGGCAAATGTTAAGATGCCCGTGTTGGTGGTGTTCCGTGGTGCCAAGGGTGAGTTCAGGTGCGAGGTGTCACTCAAACAGCCATTCCTGCCAGTAAACACGTTGCACCATGGATTTTGGATCATCAAGTTGCTGTTGGTCAAAATGGGGAAGAAAATTCTGGCACAAGAGCAGGAGTTTCTCACCACGGTAGCTCGTGTGTCCCCATGGATGTTGCTTTGGATGGGGTGTCACCAGCTTCCCCCCAGCCGAGGTCTCACACGCTCCCTGGTTTGGCTCCTGGGTCATTTGAAGAGTTTGTAACTCGTGTGAAGTTCCCCAGAGATCAGGTGATGCTGGGACACGGCCTCTGGACATCTCACCAGAGATTGTCTGCCCCTTCCTGCGACCGAATCATTTGTCTCCCTGCTTTTGTTCTCCAAATGTGGGTGAGCCCTGCCAGTCAGCCCGTGCCCTTCAGATCCCTCCTGAGCGCTCCCTCCTCATTCCAAGTCACTCCTCTTTGTGGCCAGATGATGACAATTCAGATCTTTCCTCTCTGCTAAGACATCAGAGCTGGAGTCAGCTCCTGTTTCCTCAAAGCCCTGTCACCTGGAACCATGGTGAGCTCTCCTCCTGTCTTGGGATCGTTGCATGGTGCTTTAATTAGAGCCAGCACAACGCGGATACATAATTGGTTTCATCCTTTCCTGCCTTCTGATTGATGAACTTCACAGGGAGGATTTGTAAATAGAGATATTGGTGTCTTATTAGATTTGGTAGTTTGGCTGGAAAAAGCAGAAAAGCTGTTTTTAAGTGTTTTGTTTAGTTTGCACGTGGACTTGTGTCAGTTATTGCAGGTGGTGTGTCACCGGAATGGTTGTGGGGAGGGGGATCTAGGGAATTCCTGCACTTGGAGGCTGGTGGGGGCTGTTGGGGGGTTGGAAAGCTGTAACCTAGTAATAAAAGGGTACCATTGACCAGTTGGCAGAGCAGCATTTGCTCATCTCAGGTGTTTGAGTCCCATTTGAGAGGAGGGGTGCTCCTGGCAGAAGGTGGTGAGGCCCCGTGTGTCCCAGTGGGGCTCATCTCCTCAGACCCTGCTATTGTGTGCCCGAGCTTGAGTCAAAGCTGGAAGAGTTTTTTCATGTGAAGTTGTTTTTTTGTCTAAATCCAGAGCTAATTTCAAGACTGGGTTGGACGGGGCTTGGAGGAACCTGGTGTGGTGGGAGGTGTCCCTGCCCAGGGCAGGGGGTTGGAACTCAATGATCTTTAAGGTCCCTTCCAACTCAAACCATTCCATGATTCTATTCTATGATTCTAATTTCTCTAAATAAGCTGAGGGGGGGAAATTGATGAGAAACTTGCACACACAAAGACTATTTATATTAGGACCCATTTCCCAGATCGTGTTAACTATGAGTTGTGTTACCAGAAAGTGTTGATTTTTTTCAAATTGGGTCTATTCCCTCTGCATGGCTTCTTTGCTCTTTATAATGTAGAGTTAAATGACTCGTGTTAGCATTTCTACCGCTTCCTGAATCTGCTTCAAACAGAAGATTCAAGATGAGATTAAAACCAAAAAAAAAGGTTATTTTAGGCCTGGTCGTTTCACCTGGGAACCTTTCATGGGGGTGGTGGGCATGATGGTGGCCCATGGAGACTTTTCCCATCATTTTCGACTTTCTCGGGAGTTTTGGGGTGGGATGCAGAACCCTGCTGTGTGGGGGGCAGGAGGTGGCTGCCCCTGGTCTTTCCTCCGAGCCGCTGTGGAATTTAAGCAAGTTTCCCTGATTATACACAGAATTAGGCAAAGCTGCAGTTTGAAGGTGGGCTCGTCCATTGCTCAGAAGGTCTTTAGGTTCCTCCCCTCCCTGCTTGTCTTTGTGCACATTTCAACTGCTCCCTGTGACTTCCAGGAGAGAAATAAAAAAGCTTTTGCGCTCTCAAAAAGCATTTCTAGAAGCCACTCTACCACTTGGCTGCTTGGAAGCAAAATATATTTTGAATTAAAGTGGCTTTTTTGCAAAACTCGTCTTTCTGCTGTAAGTCACACATCTCATTACCTTTCTGGGCCGATTTTTCTGAGCATTGCTGGTCACCTTTTTTGATCTTTGGTAACTTTTTCTGTCTCTGAATCATGGATCAGTGATCACGGAGTGCAGCACAACAGAGCCGTGCTCAAGGTTAGGGAATAAATATCAAATGTGGATTCTCAGTAAGTGCTGGCTCTGTGCAATCCAAGTGAATTGGGTTAATTACAGTAAGCTCTACTTCGTTTTCCTGCCGCTTGTGCTGATGGAGTGTATTTAGATGCCACTTAGTAAAATAATTTTATCTTGTGCATTATGCATGCACTTTACATTTTTATCTCGTATTTTATTTATACGGATGTAAATGAGATTTTTTTTTTTTCAAATGTTAGAAAATAGTTAAAATGAGGCCGTGCACTTGAGTAACTCTGTTTTGAGCTGGACACGTGGCTCAGGCGGTGGAGGAAGGCTGAGCCCTGGGTGGTGGAGAACTCCTGCTGCCATCCAGGGCATTCTCCCGGGGAGGAATGGGGACACCGAGGTGGCAGCGGGCACTGGTGCATCCTGGTGCCTGGACCTCATGGTCCACGGATCCTTTACTCATTTAGCAGAAGGGCTTTTGCCTTTGTGCCAGTTCTTCTTCAGTTCTAAGGCCGTGTTTGAGTCTCAGAAGAATTCTTAACCCTAGAGGGGACCAGTGTCATTATTGATCCTGACCCCAGTGTCTTCAGCACTTCACCTTCCATCTGATCTTGGATCTGATCTTGGATCACTTCACAATCCATCTGATCTTGGCTTAAGGCTCAAAGAGACGGTGAACTGATTAAAACATTTCAAGGAGGTTAATAGCTAAAACTACTTAAAATGAGCATATTATTTACCGTTTGTGTTTGTTGGCCTCCGTTTCTGGGTCCTGGGTCATCTTCTCATGCCGGTCGGGTCAACTTCCACCCTGTGGTGTCTGTCTTCTGCCTGTCTGAGGGATGAGTTTAGGCTGTAGGCTCAGAGCTCCCTGTTGGCTTGAATCCATTCATTTGGCTGAGTTAACTCTGCGGTTGCCTTCCAGCTTCTAATGAAGAGACACAGCCTCTTGATAAAGGGGAAGGACAATTTGGTTTGGAGTCTGGGTGTCTGTAACCAGGGCTTGCCTTAGTGCTGAGTAAGCAAGTTCAGAAACTGGTGTAGAACCATCCTTCTCATAGGTGACCTCAGAGAATAACGTCTTTAATCTTGCTGATTAAAGAAAAAAAAAAGGAGAAAAATCGCAGCCTTTTTTCCCCAGAAGACCCAGAAGTGGATATTTTGTGATTAAAGCAAATGCCAAATGCTTCTAACTCTTAACACTGCTAATGTGTGTGTGTTCCTCAACAGGCAGGAATGTGTGGAGCAGCTCCTGAAGAACATGTTTGATGGAGAACAGACTGAAAATTGCATAGTGAACGGAACACAGGTTCTTCTCACATTGCTGGAAACCAGGCGCTCTGGGTAAGGCAGCGCTCCCTTCTCCGGCAGGAACAATTTCAGGAGCTCCAGCCTCCTTTCACTTGGGCAAAAAAAGGCAAAAGAGGGTATTAGGGAGGAAGGGAGACGCTGAAAATCCCAATTTCTGAAAAAGGAGAAAATTTCTAAAAAAAAGGAGAAAATTTCTAAAAAAGGAGAAAATAAGGAAGGGTGAAGGAGATGAGGGAGGGTTTGGAGGAGGTCCTGGGGAGGAGATGGCACTGGGCAAACAGGGTGCTGCTCAGAAAGTCACCTGCAGAGTTCAAAGTGAAAAGCTGAGATACTGGTTCTGCTGTGCCTTGTGCCCGGGGTCTCCGGAGGGTGATGAGTTGGGCTTCCCCGTGTATTCACGGATGTATGTTTGAACACCTGGGAAGGGTTTGCTGTGTTTAACAAGTGTTTGTAGTTATCTCTTGCTGATGTAATTACTTTTTCAAATGTTTGGGAAGTTTTAAAAGCCAGGAGGCACTTCAGGGATTTGTTTTTGTCAGCCCTGTCATCCCACTCGTCTCGCTCACAGGTTTGATTACACAAATAGCATCGTGTAAATGATGTGTTAATATAGTGTCCTTATGTAAATATATTCAGTAGCTGGAAATTAGTATTCTTCATATCCAGAGTTATTTTTCAAGAGGAAATGTCCCACACAACGCCGGCGCGACTGGAGACCGTTGTAAGACTCTGCCCTCTCTTACCTGCTGTGCTTTGCTCCTGGGCAGGGTGGAAGGACTGATGGACTCGTACACTCAGGGATTTGAAAGGTCTTACACTGTCAACAGCAGCATCCTGCACGGCATCCAGCCCCGGCTAAAGGATTTCCACCAGCTGCTGCTCAGCCCTCCCAAGGTGAAGCGTCTCAGCCTTCCCCGGGGTTCCCTCTCCTTCTGGGGTATTTTCTGGCAGCTTCACGTGCTGGAACAGCCTGTCGAAGAAAAATTCACTCTTAAACTTCATCATTCAGCTGCTTAGGGGGTAGGCTGGAGGAACTTTAGAAGCCGTTCTACTCCAGTAGAACCAACAAGTAGAGAACATTGGGACTGGTGGCTTGTGTAAAGGTGGGGAGGGGTGTGAAGAGAAATTGGATATTTTGATTTTAATCTTTGCTTTTGGAAGTCCACGTCGCACGACACTTCTCTGTGTGGGAGGGTGGTTTCGGTTCACCAGCAGAGAAGATTTTTGAGATGAATTAGTTCTGTTTAGTCACATCGGTGTGCGTGTGCCCCCCTCCCCGGGACGCGCTGATCCTTGAGGTGCTCGTTACCTGTTCCCGACAGAAATCGGCGATCCTGACTACAATCGGTGTCCTGGAGGAGCCTCTGGGGAACGCTCGTCTGCACGGGTCCCGTCTCATAGCTGCTCTGCTTCACACCAACACTCCCAGTATTAATCAGGAACTATGCAGACTCAGTACCATGAATTTATTACTTGTGAGTAACGCGACTGCCTCACTGGGGAGAGGGGGAGTGACTTTAAACTGGGACCAGTTTTGCTTTTCCCCTTCCATCTCTTCAGTCCTTTGCTTCACGTGTCCCGGTGTCTCATTATTTTTTCTAATCTGCTGAAAGAGGGAACATCCGTCCCCAGAGGAGCTTTTATAACACAAATGTGGTTGCTCTGTGTTTTGAAGGGAACCTCGTGCTCCACGTTAGCGGTGTGGTGGTTCTGCATCCCCGTGGGGGGATGTGTGTGACCCCCCCCGAGCTCCAAGAGCTGCTCGCTGGGGCTGTGAGCGGGGACCTGTTCTGGACACTGGTGTAACTCACCAGTCTCTCAGAAAATTATTTTTATACTTCCAAACGGAACAAGACTGGGACCGAGTATTGACCCCCCGGGGGACACCGCTGGTCTCAGGCCTCCAACTCGACCCTGCTCCATTAACCACATCCCACTGAGTTGTGTCCCACAGCCAGCTCCCAGCCCACCTCACTGCCCCCTCCTCCAGCCCACGCTTCCGTGGTTTCCTAATGAGGATGTTATGGCAGATGGCATCAAAAGCCTTGCTGAAGTCAAGGTAGATGCCATCTGCTGCCCTCCCCTCATCCAGCCAACCAGTCACACCATCACAGAAGGCTGGACCATCAGATTGGTCAAGCATGACTTACCCTTGGTAAATGTGTATTGACCACTCCCAATAACTTCCTGATCTTACACCATGTTTGGAGATGACATCAGAACAAGTCTCTCCATTACCTTCCCAAGGGACAGAGCTGAGACTAATTGGCCTGTAGTTCCCTGGGTCCTCCTTCTTGCCCTTTTTGAAAACTGGAGTGATACTGGCCTCTCTCCAGTCCTCAGGCACCTCTCCTGTTCTCCGTGACCTTTCCAAGATGATGGAGAGTGGCTCAGCAATAACATCTGCCAATTCTCTCAGCACTTGTGGGTGCATCCCATCAGGGCCCATGGACTTAGGGATGTCCAGTTTGATCGAGTGGTCTCTAACCCGGTCCTCCTCTACAGAGGGAAAATCTTCCTCTCTCCAGACTTTCCCCCTTGTCTCCAGGGTCTGGGATTCATGAGCGACAGCTTTAGCAGTGAAGACCAAAGTAAAGAAGGCATTCAGTAACTGTGCCTTCTCTGTCCTTGCCCAGAACAAGAGGAAATGGGCACAAACTTGAATGTAAGAAGTTCCACCTAAACATGAGGAGGAACTTCTTTCCTGTGAGAGTGGCAGAGCCCTGGCAGAGGCCGCCCAGAGGGGTGGTAGAGTCTCTTTTCTGAAGACATTCAAACCCCACCTGGAGACCTTCCTGTGGGACCTGCTCTGGGTGCCCCTGCTCTGCCAGGGGGTTGGACTAGATGATCTCCAGAGGTCCCTTCCAACCCCTTGTGATTCTGTGTCTTCCACCACCAGGGCACCCACCTCATTCATCAGTGGGCCTACATTTTCCCTAGCCTTCCTGTTTCAATTGATTATTATCTTATTATTACAAATTATTTAGTTAATATCTTTCTTACAATTAATTCAGCCACGGAATAGCCAAGGCTGTTTTCTCAGCGTGGCTGTGCTGTGAGCCCTGGCTGTGTCTGAGGGTGTTCCCGGTGTCTTTGTTGGCAGTCCGTGTTCCAGCAGGGCAAAGGGAACACCTTCAGCTCCAAGTGGGAATGGTGGGACACAAGTAAATATATTTTAGTGGAATTTCAGGTTAAACACCTACTTGGGCAGTGTTCTGACACCGTTCGGTTGCTAAGAGCTGGAAGATCTCTCTAGAGTGAGTTATTTTTTTTGTTTCTTATTTTGTTCCAGGACTTATTTTTTAAATACACGTGGAATAACTTTTTGCATTTCCAAGTGGAGTTGTCCATAGCAGCTATTCTCTCCCACTCTGTGCAAGAGGGAAAAACGACTACGAATGACCTGGAGAGCAAAGAGGAGGTGCTCAATGGAAACGTGGCCACGGAGAACTCGGAGACTCCAGAAACCACCACAGAGAATATCATGGTCACGCACGTAAGTCTGGTCCTGTCACCCAGCAGTTTCAGGCTGATTTCAGCCTGAACAGGAATTAACAAGAAAATGGTGTGAGGAACCGCTCAGGAGCGTGGAGTTTATCTTAAAGGGTTATTAAGCCTTGGAGTGGGCTGCCCGGGGAAGGGGGCTGGACTCGGTGATCTTGAAGGACCTTTCCAACCCAGACAATTCTGTGATTCTAAGAAGGAGAGGGAAGTGCTGGAGAGGGGACAGCAAAGGGCTGCCAAGCTGGTGAGGGGACTAGAGCATCTCTGTGGT
>JAOQGL010000001.1:494815-504875 GCA_027564165.1 Gallinago nigripennis | reverse complement strand
CGCTGGTGCTCCTGGGGGTCGTGTGGTGCCGTGCTGGGGTGTGTGTCATGCTGGGGTGCACCCCCCTGTGCCCCCCATCCCTGCACGGCCCCACTCCCTGTGCCCCGGGGGGGTGGGGGGGTGATGTTGGGGTCCAAAGGGGACCTTTGGATGGTTGATGTTGGGGAGGCTCTGGGGCTGGGCCCCATCCCACCATGGCTGCCCCATCCTTCCGTGGTGGCTACATACCACCGCTGTGGCCCTCTTGGCACTGTGGTGGCCCCATCCCGCCGTGCTGGCACCATCAGCACCTTTGTGGCACCATCCTGCCGTAGCAGCTCCATCCCCCATGGCTGTCTCATCAGCACCATGGTGGCTCCATCTCACCATGGTGGCACCATCAGTGCCGTGGTGGCCTCAATCCCACCACGGCTGCCCCATCAGCGTTGTGGTGGCCTCATCCCACCACGGTGGCACCATCAGTGCCATAGTGGCCTCATCCCACCATGGTGGCATCATCAGTGCCATGGTGGCTCCGTCCCACTATGGTGGCACCATCAGTGCCATGGTGGTTCCATCAGTGCCACAGCAGCCCCATCAGCGTTGTGGTGGCCCCATCCCACTATGGTGGCCCCATCAGTGCCATGGTGGTTCCATCAGTGCCACGGCAGCCCCGTCAGCGCTGTGGTGGCCCAATCCCACTATGGTGGCCCCATCAGCGCTGTGGTGACTCCATCCCACCACAGTGGCCCCACGGCAGGGTGGCAGGTCCATCTCGCCGTGGCTGTGCCATCCTGCCGTGCCTGCCCCAGCTCGGCAGCACTGTGACCTAGAAACTTCAGCTGTGGTTTGTCGCGGTGGTTGCTCCTTGCCGAGGGGGGGAACGGCCCCCCCGGCCAGCCAGAGCCGGGATGCAGGTGGGCAGGAGCCCCGTGTGGGGCAGAGACCCCAGCCCCACCATGTCACCCCATCCCGTGCCAGCCCCCGCTGTGTGTGTGTGTCCCCTCAGCTGGGGGAGGGCTGGTGGAGCACTTGTCCCCCCCGGGGTGAGGAGGGTCTGGGGGTGCAGGAGCAGAGCCCGGCTGGGCTGGTCCCCATGCCAGGAGGACCCATGGCCACGCTGTCCCTGCCCTCCCGCCTGCCTCCCTCCGGGTGGCCAAGGGACCCCCGAGGTTGCCCCCGGGGAGCGCAGTGGGTCCCAGGTTCTGCCCCCACCCCACTGCCCACGGGAGAGCAGCACCCATGGCCCTGACCCATGGCTCTGCTCCCCCAGGGCTCTGCTCCCCACCGCCCCCAGGGGTCTGGGGTCCAGCCCCATGCCCCCCCCCGTCACGGGCCGAGGCCGTGGGTCCCCCCCCGCCAGCTCAGATGCTTTTGCCACAAATCTGGGAATATTGGCTGCTGCCTGCATGGCCTACTTCTGGGAATTAGGGGATTAGGGGAGAGCCTCCTCCCTGGGGAACGGGAGCCAGCACCGCCCCCCCCCCCATGCTGGGCGAGGGGCTGGGGAAGGGGGAGAACTGGGGAGGTGGCTCCGGTGGTTGTGGGGGCTCTGACCCCCCCCATGTGGGGGGATTCCCTGCAGATCTGGTCCCACTGGGACCCAGCCCCCAGTGAGGTCCCATGAGACCCCAGACCTGTCCCCACCGGAGGAGCCCCCCGTGACCCACTCCCCCCCGGGAGATGCCGTGTGCCCTCGGGGCTGGGTTGGGGGGTCCCTGGGTGTCCCCAGACCCAGTTGGGGTGGGCAGAGGGTCCCAGCTGGTGCCTGGGTGCTGCCGCACCTCCCACCCTGCAGAGCCACCCAAAAACGTTCCATTTCCGTTTTCCAACACCAAATCCTGCCAAGAGTTGCCGTCTTTTTCCTATTTTTTTTTCCTTTTTTTTTTTTTTTCCCCTATTCCCTGCAGACACCGCTGGTTTCCATGACACCCCCGTTCCCCACGGAGCGGCTCGGCTCCCCTGGCCACCCCTACCCGTGGGGCAGGCGGGGAGGTGGCACGGGCGAGGAGGGGGTCGCACGGCCCCCAGCCACGGCAGGGGTCTCCCCGCAGCCGGCCGTGCCCTCCCCAGGGGTTTGGCTGGGCTAGGAGCTCGGGAGGCTCGTTGCCCGCCGTAGTGGTGGCCTTGGCCCTGCCACATGGCTGGGGACAACCCACGGCTGGTGGCCATGAGCTGCGCTGGGCACTCACCGTCCTGGTGGTGAATCCGGGCAGTTTGTGGTGGGTGCGGTGCTGAGTGGCCACCCCATGCTCTGTGGTGGCCATCGCCCTCCTCGTCACCTCCAGCCCAGCTTGGGGTCCTGGGCCTGGGCAGAGCGTGCCATGTTGGCATGACTGGTGCTCCCATGCTGTCACCATGGGGTGATGGGGTTACACCAGCATGTCCCCATGGTGCCACCAGGGTGGTGGTTCCATGCTGGCACCCTGGGGTGATGGGGTTACACCAGCATGTCCCTATGGTGCCACCAGGGTGGTGGTTCCATGCTGGCACCTTGGGGTGATGGAGTTACACCAGCGTGTCCCCATGGTGCCACCAGGGTGGTGGTTCCATGCTGGCACCTTGGGGTGATGGGGTTACACCAGCATGTTCCCATGGTGCCACCAGGGTGGTGGTTCCATGCTGGAACACTGGGGTGATGGGGTTACACCAGTGTGTCCCCATGGTGCCACCAGGGTGGTGGTTCCATGCTGGCACCCTGGGGTGTTGAGGTTACACCCGTGTGTCCCCATGGTGCCACTGAAGCGGTGGTCCTGTGCTGGCACCCTGGGGTGACGGGGTTAGACCAACATGTCCCCACAATGCCACGGGGCTGGTGCCCCCATGCTGGCACCCTGGAGTGATGGGGTTATGCTAGCATGTCCCCACGGTGCCATTGGGGTGGTGGTCCCGTGCTGGCCCCCTGGGGTGATGGCGGTACAATGCTCTCCAGGCCCTCGTGGTGCCATGGGGGAAACGGGAGACATTTCCCTGGGGTTTGTCGGTGTGTCACCTCTGGCACGGTGTCCCGAGCCCTGATGTCCCCCCTCCCTCTCCCCAGGCCCCCCCAGGACATCAGCCTGGAGGAGTTCGATGACGAGGACCTGTCGGAGATCACGGACGACTGCGGCATCGGGCTGAACTACGACTCGGACCACTATGAGAAGGTGCAGGAGCCGGGCGAGCTGAGCCCCCCCGGGGGCTGCCCAGGGCTTTGGTGGGGACTGATGCCCCTGGCAAAGTCCCCCCACAAGAGTTGTGGGGGTCCCTGTGCCAGGTTGCCGATGGAATGCCCTGCAGGGTGCAGGTGGGGACCCCCCCGGCATGTTTAACACTCTGGGACTTCCCACCACCTCTGGCTGAGCCCCTGGGGTGGCCACAGGGGACATGGGTGGCTCAGCAGATGCCACCAGCTCGGGCAAGGCTGGGGTGTCGGGCATTATCTGCCGCAGTGCTCCCCTGCTTCTGGTGGCTCCCCTGGGTCTGGTGGCTCCCCTGGGTCTCGTGGCTCTGGTGGGTCCCCTGATTCTTGTAGCTCCCCTGGGTCTGGTGGCTCCCATGACCACCCTGGTTGTGGTGGCTCTGGTGGGTCCCCTGGTTTTGGTGGGTCCCCTGGTTCTTGTAGCTCCCCTGGGTCTGGTGGCTCCCATGACCACCCTGGGTCTGGTGGCTCTGGTGGGTCCCCTGGTTTTGGTGGGTCCCCTGGTTCTTGTAGCTCCCCTGGGTCTGGTGGCTCCCACCACCCTGGGTCTGGTGGCTTTGGTGGGTCCCCTGGTTCTGGTGGCTTCTGTGATTCCCAATTAGCTCTTCCCCAGCTCTGCCCTGCCCCGGGGAAACGGGGGGGTGGCTGGGCCGGGGTGTGGGTGGGACGAGCTCAGGGTCTCGGGGCCAGGAGGGGCAGGGGGTGACAGGCAAGGCACTGGCAGAGTCGGAGGGTACCTGCTCCCCAGCACAGGGCACTTTCCTTTTGGAGCCCCCCGTTCTGTTGGGGTGGGAGCGGAGGTGCTGGCAGAGCTGCTGCGGGGTGCGGGGTGGGGGATCGTGCCCTGGGGGCCATGCCATGCCATGCCATGCTGGGCTGTGATGGTGGCCACCATGGCCACTAACCGAGTGCCGCATCCCCAGGACTGCCTGGTGCTGGAGCGGGGCGAGCAGCCGCACCCCGTCTGCACCTTCCAGGACGACTTCCAGGAGTTCGAGATGATCGACGACAACGAGGAGGAGGAGGAGGAAGAGGAGGAGGAGGGCAACGAGCTGGAAGCTCCACCGTCCCCTTCGGCCTCGCCCATCCCCTCGCCCGCTCTGGAGGAGACGCAGAAGCACCGACCCACCACCCTCAACCTGACGGCCCCGGGCACCCAGGTGAGGGGGGGGGTGGCCAGGAGGGGTCTCTCTGACCCCCTGGGGTCTCCACACCCCATAGCCAGAGGAGGAGGAGAAGTGGGGGCTCTGTGGGGTGCGGTGGGGGGGGTCTGCCTGGGGGTGGGCACCAGGAGCGTGGCTGGGGGGGGGGGGCAAAGGCAGCGCCGGCTCCAGGTCCACAGTGGTGGAGCCAAGCTGGGGATGTTGGGGATGGGTCTGGGGGGGGGGCCCTGCCAGGCCCTGGCCCGGGGGGGTCCTGTCCCCATGTCTGGGTTGGGGACACCTCCACGTGGTGGGGGGTTGTGAGATGTGTGGGCACAGGGGGGGCCTGAGCGTCGCACACGCGTGTGCTCGGCTGTGCGTGTGCACCCCCCAGCTCTCCTTTTCCACCCCCGGAGCTGGGCTGAGGGGCTTCCCCCGGGGTGGGGGTGTGTGTCCCCCCCCGCAGAGGTGGCGGCGCAGGGGTGTCCCTGTGTCCCTGCGTCCCCGCGGGCACACAGCCGGTGCGGTGCCGGCCGGGAGCTGCTGCGCCGCCGCAGTGCGTGGGCAGCCTGCGGTGCTGCCGCTGCGTTGCCATGGAGCCGGGGGGGCTCTCGGCATCCTCAGCCCCCCTCCCGGGGGGGCACCGCGCGACGCTGGGGCTGGGGGCGGGCGCAGGAGGGTGACAAACCCCCTGGGCTCCCCCCCCAGAGCCCCCCACCCCAGCCCCAAGCACCCCAGGGGGATGCGTGACCCCGGCCGCCCCACATCGTCCCTCGGGGTGTCAGCGCAGCCCCCCCACTGGGGTGCCCGGGGTGCAAATCCCGGTAAATCCCTGCTCCAGCTCATTTGTCCCATCCCCAGGAGGGGGAAAGACTGATCCTGGGCTGCCAACCCCGTGCCCCCCAACCACCCGTCCTGTGGCAGCCCCCCTCCCCGCCGCCACGCTCCTGCGTGCCCCGTGGCACGTGGCGCCGGCCCCGCTCCCTAATCTCCCGCTCGCCGGGATTATCGCTGCCTGCGCTTCCCGCCGGGATTAATCCGTGCCGGAGCGGGTGGCCGTGGCCCTGCCGGCTCCTGCCCGCACCGCGGGGACGGCGGCTCTTCTAGGGGGGCAGCCGGGGGTCCCGCTCGCCGGGTCAGGCTCTGCTTTAGGGGGGTACAGGGCACAGCAGGGCCCCACTTGGGGTCCCGTGGGGCAGCGCCGGTGGGGGAGCGTGCCCTGCGCGGTGTGGTCCCGGGGCCGTGCGGGACGGGCAGCATGCCGTCCCTCCGTCCCGGCGTCTGGCCGGGCAGGGGAGCCGGGGACGTGGTGGCCCTAATCCGGGTAAGCCCCTGGGCACGTGGCCCCGGCGCTGCCAAGCTGGGGGGGGGGCAGCGAGCCCTCCCGAGGGGCGTCCCTGGGCCCCCTCCGGTGCCCCCGTACCCTGGCTGGGCACCCCGGCTCGTCCCCCTGCCCGTGTCCCCAGATGTCCCTGGGCTCAGCCACCCTGTGTCCCCTCCCGGGGGTCACCCCCCACCCCCAACCCGCCCACCCCCCCCCCCCCCTCTCCCCCCAGGACTCCCTGAACAACAACGGCAGCTTCCCCCAGCCCGCTCACCGCACCACCTGGCAGGACGCCCTTCTCCACTCCTCCTCCTCCTCCTCCTCTTCCTCACACGCCGGTGAGCACCGTGTCCGTGGGGCAGGGACTCGCTCCCCCCGGGAGGGTCCCGCAGCCGTCCCCTGGGGTTGAATCCCCCCCCCCCCAACCCTCGGTGGGGTTCAACCCCGGGGGGGTGTGTGGGTGCTGACATGGGGCTCTGCCTTCCCTTGCAGGACACTCGTCTCCCCACGCCTGTATCCAGGACGGACCCTGCCTGGAGAGCCCGAAGGGGCCGAGCCCCGGGGGGGCCGGGCAGCCCCCCGCCCCGCTGCAGCCCTCCCCCTTTGACTCGCAAGGCAACAGCCACGAGTCGCTGGCACATGGTAACCCATCGCCCCCGAGAGCCGGGGAAGATTATAACATGAATATCATCTCCTCCGCGCGCCGAGCACCGCACTCCCCGCCGCGCCTCTGCCAGCCGCCCCCCCAACCGTCTCTCTCTCCAACAGGGCCTGCGGCTCCCCACGGCCCCCCCGACACGGGCTCGCCGCCCCGGGCCCCCCCGGCCACCGCCGCCGCCGACGGCCACCGTGCCCCGCCAAAGCACGAGGCGGCCCCCGGCCGGGAGAGGCCGGCGCCCGGCGAAGGGGGCGGCCCGGTGGCCAGCAGCCCGGGGTCCCCCGCGGCCCCCCACGAGAAGGCCGGCTCCCCGCGGTGCCGGGAGCAGCCGGCGGCCGTGGCGGTGGCCGGGCGGCAGGACGGGCAGGCGGCCCGGCTGGCGGGGGCCTACGTGCGCCCCGCGGGGCCGGCGGAGCCCCTCAGCTCCGACGGGGAGGGCCCCCAGCCCGGGCGGGCGGCCAGCATGCGCGGGCACCCCTCGGGCTCCTCGGAGACCACCTCGCCCTCCTCGGACCCCGGCATCGAGGCCGACCTCACCAGCCGGACCGCCAAGCCCTTCCTGCCCGGCGGCCGGCACGGAGAAGACCTCAGCTCGCCGGGCTCCGACTCGGACGTGGAGGGGGAGATCGAGGCGGCCTTCGCCGGCGGGCGCCTGGTCAGCAACATGATCTCCTCCATCTCGGAGACGGAGCTGGACCTGAGCAGCGACAGCAGCAGCGGCAGGTCCTCCCACCTCACCAACTCCATCGAGGAGGCCAGCTCGCCCACCTCGGAGGCCGAGCTGGAGACGGAGCTGGAGGCCCCCGGCCTGATGGGCATCAAGGACTCCCTGCTGCTGGACAAGGGCAAGGAGGAGGAGGAGGAGACCGGGGAGAGGGAGCTGCCGGAGCGCGGGGTGGTGCGGCGGGAGAGCCTGGCCGAGCTGAAGATGGAGGGCTACTACGACAGCCTGGACCCGGTGGACTCCTCCGCGCCCGCGGGACAGACGGACGTCCCCGTCTCCAGCCCCCTGGACCTGAAGATCGACCCCGACCACAGCCTGGAGAGCATCCGGCGCTCCTTCTACCTGCCGGTGGGGCCCAAGCTGATGCCCGAGGCGGACGAGGAGGACAACAGCGAGTACGACTCCGACTCCGAGTCGGAGCCCGACCTGAGCGAGGACTCGGACTCGCCCTGGCTGCTCAGCAACCTGGTCAACAAGATGATCTCGGAGGGCTCCTACCCCATCAAGTGCCCGGACGAGTGCTTCCAGCAGACCCACTCGCTCTGCGACACCATCTCCCCGGCCTCCGACCTGGAGCCCGAGATCCTGAGCGAGGCGCTGGACGAGGGGCCGGGCTCGCGGGACTCCCCGGTGGGCGCGGGGGACCCGGCCCCCCTGCCCCGCTGCCAGCGCGCCATCGAGCTGGTGGACATGGAGACGCTGCGCAGCTCCCTCCAGCGCGCCGAGGACGAGCGGGCCACGGAGCCCGTGCCGGAGCTGCCCGCCGACGAGCCGGGCCCCTTCCTCTTCCTCAGCAACCCCACCAACGACACCATCGCCCCCGTCTTCCCGGGGCGCCCCGTCGCCCTCGACAGGCTGGGCGCCTCCGAGGTCCTGGCCACCTTCGGCTGCCGCTCGGGGCCCCCCCGCACCGCCCCGCGCCCCGAGGTCGCCCCCGAGGAGCACCGCGCCGCCACGGCGCCCTCGCCGCCGGCCACCGGCCCGGAGGACTGGGCCGTCGACAGGGACCTGGACTCGGGCGTGCTGGAGGCCGACGCCATGATCGACGCCGTCCGGTTAGCACCCCAGGGGCAGAGCCCCGACGGCCGCCCGCCCGCCCTGGATGTCTCCACCGCCAAGACCAACCTTGGCTTCACCATGGCCTACTCCGCGGAGGAGGAGGAGGCGCCCTACCTGAAGGGCTCCCCTTTCCCCGGGGACGCGCTGCGGGGGAGCTTCGGGGGGGAGCTGCCGCCCGCCCCCGGGGGTCCGGAGCCGCGGGCGCTGGACGAGTCCCTGGCCTACGACTCAGTGAAGTACACGCTGGTGGTGGACGAGCACACGCAGCTGGAGCTGGTGAGCCTGCGGCGCTGCACCTCGGTGCTGAGCGACGACAGCGACCTGCTGCGCGCCTGCGACCGCTGCGACCTGGAGGAGGAGGAGGAGGAGGCCGCCTTCGGGGACGGGCTGGTGGCCCCCGACGCCCACAGCTCCTCCGAGGACTCGTCCCCCGAGGCCGACCTGCAGTTCTCCAAGAAGTTCCTCAACGTCTTTGTCAACAGCACCTCGCGCTCCTCCAGTAAGTGACCCGTGCCACGCCGTGCCGTGCTGGGCTGGTTGTCCTCCCACGTCCCGCCTCAGCCACCCTGCCCGTGGCACGGTCCCTGTGGGGCACAGCACAGGAGGGGTTGTGGGGCTGGACCTGATGGGGTCTCCCTCGATGGTGGACGATCCCCAACAGCCCTTCACACTAGCGCCCTGTGGGGTCCTTGTCCCTGGGCTGCTGGGTGGGGGGGCACAGGGCCAGAGGCTCTGGTGGGACCCCCCTGAGATGGGGTCACGGGTGATGGCCATCTGCTCCCCACTGCCCTGGCCCCAAGGGTGGGCAGAGGGGGTGGGTGCCCCCTGGGTGGTGGGGTGGGAGCTGTCCCCCAGCCCCATGGCAGCCTCCTCCTCCGCAGGCACAGAGTCCTTCGGGCTGTTCTCCTGCATGGTGAACGGGGAGGAGCGGGAGCAGACCCACCGGGCCGTCTTCAGGTGAGCAGCCCCCCTGACCCTGGCCACGGGCACCCGGGGGGGAGTCTCGCAGGACCCCCTCTCTCCCACGGCTCTGCCCCTCCCTGCCCACCTCCTCCATCCCACATCGCCCCCCAGGTTCATCCCCCGCCACGAGGACGAGCTGGAGCTGGACGTGGACGACCCCATCCTGGTGGAGCTGGAGGAGGATGACTACTGGTACCGGGGCTACAACATGCGGACGGGGGAGAGGGGCATCTTCCCCGCCTTCTACGCCCACGAAGTGGTCGGCCAAGCCCGGGACGCCATCGGTAGGAGCCTGCGGGGTCCCTGGGGCGGTGGGGGGGTGTGTGTTGGGGGTTGTGGGGGGCTCAGGGCGGCGTCTCCTCGTCCCCTCTCCCCACGCAGGCCTGAAGAGGAACCCGTGCTGGGTGGAGCGCTTCAACGTGCAGTTCCTGGGCTCGGTGGAGGTGCCGTACCACCAGGGCAACGGCATCCTCTGCGCCGCCATGCAGAAGGTGAGACCGCGGCAGGGGGCCGGCGGCGTGGCCCCCCCTCCTCCCCACGCTGGCGTGACCTAACCCCCGTGTCATGATTCCACTCCGTGCCCCCCCAGATTGCCACCACCAGGAAGCTGACGGTGCACCTGCGCCCGCCGGCCAGCTGCGACCTGGAGATCACGCTGCAGGGCATCAAGCTCATCCTCACCGTCACCGAGTACAGCCGGGACGAGGAGGTGAGGGGCGCGTGGGGCGGGGAGGGGGAGAGCCGCAGGAGAGGGGGGCCCAGGAGACCCCCTGAGGTGGTGGTGGGTGCAGGTGCCTGCCCTTCCATGAGCCAGACACCCACACCTCCAATCTCTTCTCCTCCTCCATCTCCTCCTCCATCTCCTCCTCCATCTCCTCCTCCATCTCCTCCTCCATCTCCTCCTCCATCTCCTCCTCCTCCATCTCCATCTCCTCCTCCTCCTCCATCTCCATCTCCTCCTTCATCTCCTCCATCTCCTCCTCCTCCTCCTCCATCTCCTCCTCCTCCATCTCCTCCGTCTCCTCTTCCT
>JAOQGL010000001.1:434609-446806 GCA_027564165.1 Gallinago nigripennis | reverse complement strand
GGTTGGAGGGGGCTTGGAGCAAGGTGGTGTGGTGGGAGGTGGCCCTGCCCAGGGCAGGGGGTGGCTCTGGGGGGGCTGTAAGGTCCCTTCAACCCAAACCAGGCTGGGATTCTATGATTAAACCTTGAACTACTTCTGCTTAGCAGCATTTCCACAAATACTCTCCTACATAAACCAAACATCCAGGACAGAGTTTACAAAATAAAGATGCCCTTCAGACAGGGCTGGCCATGGACACTCGTCTGCCCGGCAGCCCAAGGCTCAGCACTCCCTGGATGCCTCTCACAGCCCACGGGCAGTTCTGCAGGACACACCACTAGGATCAAGACATCAGATAAATCATTTCAAAAGTGCCATTTCCCCCTGGTCACTCTCAGGACTCCTGGCACCTCTCTCGGATGGAGATTTCTGCATTGTTGATATTACGGCTAGATGAGACGGATCCCCCCCTCCACGTGCTCCTGATCACTTTTCCCTCTGTGAGAAAATTAACTGGTGTTTGCACTCAAGCTCGTCCGTGGGTCGGAGCCGTGGTGACCCCAGACACCCAGCTCTGCCATGACCAATTACAGTAGTGCAATCTACAGCAGCTAATTAACACCCGTGATCGTTTCCAGCACCGCAGCTCACCCCCGGGTCTGGAGGGTCCCCCCGAGCTGTGGGTTGGGGGTTTGGGGTGCCTGAGGTTTTGGGGCAGGAGAGCAGCGTTACTGCTCGGTGTGAGCACACGCCAGGGCAGCTGCTGATGCCCACACCTTTGGGGTGTTTTTTTTTAATATTATCTCTCCCAGTTTGTTTTTCAGATTAATCATCCACATTTGATTATCTCTCGCTATCTACTACTCTCAGACCAACCTCACGTGGGACTACAGGTACCAGCTGCTCTCACACAAACACCAGTGACTCACACAGGCACAGCAATGCCGTGGCTCTGCGCATTAGGAAGGACATGTTGAATACCAGCCCTTGCATTTTTCAACTCATTTTTACACTCTTGCTGGGACTTTGCTGCTCAGCTGGAGCTTGAAGCAGAATTTACTTTCTACTCGCCCATTTTGTGTGTTAAACGCCCAATTTGCTTTGGTGTTATCACTGCTATCAGATGGTGCCCTGGGGTTACTTAGAATCAGCCCTCACCACGCAGCACATCACCTTCCTCCCACTCCTCACCTTCCTCACGGCAGAGATACTGCCCTCACCCAGCTCCGACCCCCATGGCCTCGGACCTGGCCACACGCACCCACAAAACCAAGAGAAGAACGTGAGACCCCCCATATCAGCACTGATCCACCTCCTGCCTCCACCCTGCCTCCTCCTCCCACCTCCACCAGTCCATCACACGGTGAACCTTCTGGGACAGGGTCTGGGGATGCCGACACATCCCAGGACGGGTGCCTGTTCCAGACCCTCTTCTCCCTTAGGAAAACCCCCAGTTGGTATCTGCTCCATCATCTGAACCTGTTCCAGGTACAGTTTCACCCTCAAGCACCCAGCGCTCACCACCCCCAGCCCAGAATCCAGCAGAATCCACCCCCCCACCCCCGGTTTGCCAGCTCAGGGGGTGGGAGAACTCCCCCCACCCCAGAGACAGAGAGACCCCAGAAGGTCTCCAGTCCCACCTTCAGAGCAGGGCTGGTGCCAGTGCTGGTCCTGCTCTGAGCAACTCAGGACTGATTTCTCTCCTAACGCTCGGGAAAACCACACGTTTAGAAGACTCCAGTGTCTGAATTGGTGAAAATATTTACTTCCCAGCCAGCCAGGCTCTGTGGGATTCAAGGTCTCGGTGTTTTCAAGCCTCTCCAGGTGCAGGGATGAGGAGGAGAGACCCGGGCACTTGGCCCAAGCTGCCAACAGGGTTGTTTCATACCAGGAACAGCACATTCTATAGAAATGAGGAAGTTTGCTGAGGAGGTCTCCCTCCCCCCCTGGACGGCTGGGATCCTGAGAAGTCCTTGCCCGAGGACAGAGCCCCGAGCCCTCCCCTCCCTCCTGGAGCCGCAGCAGCCGCAGGGTCCCACCCTGACTGTCTCTGCTGGGGACAGCCCTTGTGGGTTTCATATTGGTATCGGGATCAACACCGGTTCTTCAGTGTTATTAATGGTGATTATTTAGCCTTATCCTATTAAATCTATTTACATTTCAACCCTCGTGTTCTCTTGTTTTTCCCCCATTTGCCTTCCCGGGTGAGGAGGAGTCATCGGGTGAGAGAATAATTGTCTAAATGCCAACAAATTGGGGGTTTCTCAGACCCCGGCAGTGACAGAACAGGCTCGTGAGGAGCAGCACAGCTTTTGGGGAAGGAACCGCAGCAGGGATCCCCCGCAGACCCTGACCCCCACCCGCAGAGAGGGCCCTGCCTTTCCCACGGGGTTCTGTGCAGGCAGGAGCCCCCCACGGGGACACCCCTTCCTCTTTAGGAGGGGACTCCCCCGGTTTGCCTTACCTACAGATTTTGTCCGTGGAATTCCTTTGCGCAGTGAAACGTGGGGCTTCTCAGCTCCCGCAAGGACCCCCGAGTGTGCTGCCATTCCCTGGCGTTCGAAGAGGGACTGGAAGAGAAAAAAGGGAAATTTCCGTTCTGGACATCAGTGAGACTCAGCTGAAAGGACTGGACATTTCATCTCGGTCCCCCCCGACCCTTCTGGGCACCAGTGGGGCAGGGCTTTACCCGTCAGCCTGCCCCCAGACCCTGCCCCTGCCCCCAGACCCTGCCCCTGCTGCCCCACACTTGACCCGCACCCTGGGAGGGGAGGCTCCTCTACTGTGAGGGTGGCAGAGCCCTGGCAGAGGCTGCCCAGAGAGGTGGGGGAGTCTCCTTCTCTGGAGACATTGGGACCCCCCTGGAGATGGAGCCGTTGGTGTGGGAGCTGCTGGGGGTGCCCCTGCTGTGGCAGGGGGTTGGACTGGGGGCTCTCCAGAGGTCCCTGCTGACCCCACATCACTCTGGGATTGTGTGACAAGGACGGACCCTGTCCTCACCTCCACCTTCAAGCTTCCATCTCCACCCTGCCCCATCCAGGGTGTCTCCAAAGCATATGCTATTGTCCTTTGAAGGGTTAACCCCTCCTCCCTCCCCTGCCTGCCTGCTCCTCCTGCCTTCTCTCCCTGCCTTCTCCCCCTGCCTGCTCCCTCCTGCCTTCTCTCCCTGCCTGCTCCTCCTGCCTTCTCTCCCTGCCTTCTCTCCCTGCCTGCTCCCCTCCTGCCTTCTCTCCCTGCCTGCTCCTCCTGCCTTCTCTCCCTGCCTTCTCTCCCTGCCTGCTTCCCCTGCCTTCTCTCCCTGCCTGCTCCCCTCCTGCCTTCTCTCCCTGCCTGCTTCCCCTGCCTGCTCTCCCTACCTGCCAGCTCTCTCTACCCTCTCCTCCCTGCCTGCCTGCTCCCCCTGCCCACTTCCCCTGCCTGCTCTCCCTGCCTGGTCCCCTCTTTGTCTCCCCGTGCCCCGGGTGGGGTGGCAGAGCCATGGCCCCGGGTGAGCTGGCAGAGCGATGCTGACTCCCGCAGCAGCCTTCCTCCCATGGGAAGGCTCCTCTCAGGCCAGTCTCTGCCGAGATCCCTCCTGTCCCATTTTCCCTCCAGCTCCAGAAGCTGCCTCCCACCGCCTGCAGCACCTTCTCAACGCAGACAGCCTGGAGCTGGCAGCCCCACTCCTACTCCATCCATGCTTCCCCTCACAGACGGCGGCTTTTCTCTTCCTTGAGTCCTCCTCATTTCCAGCCTGGCACCCAGAACGCTGCGGCCGGACCAAGCTCCCCAGCTCAGCCTTCCACAGTCCCTCAGACCCGCTCTTACCTCCTCCCCGTGGCAACCCCACACCCGTCAGCCAGAGCCACCGGCCCCGGGGGGCTGCCCCACCGCCTGCCCCGGCTCCTGCTGTGTCTCCCTCTCCTCTGACCCTCTCTCCTCACCCCCCCCGGGGACACCCCCTCCCCAGGGCCAGTCGGCGGTGCTGGCCACCAGCCCCTGCCCGCCAGCCCTCCTGGCTCACACTGATTTCTGCTGGCGTGATGCGCCGGCTGGTCGGTCGCTGCTTCACAGTGGCTGCCCTGGAATCCGCTTCCACGATGTCTGCTCTCAGCGCCGGCTCGGCTGCTGCCAGGATCTCGTCCAGTTTCTCTAAAAACCCAAAAGGAAAAGCGAAGGGGTTAGCAAAGGGCGCTCCCCCGGGACAGCCCCCGTCCCCTGCTCAGCACCGAGCCCCCGTCCCCGCGGGGAGAGCGGTGCCGGGACCTGTTGAGCGCAGAGTTGAGGAAACCACCGCTGGGCCGTCTGAGTTTGGAGGGGTTTCTGGAGCTGCCCACCCGCTGCCACGCACGGCCGGGCTGGGCTCAGCCAGGGGACCCGCAGCCGACAGCCCGGCACAGCAGCACCGTGCCGTACCGAGCCGTACCGTGCCGTGCCACTCTCCCACCCCAGCTGCACCCGGAGCATCCCTCACCGCCGGGGGCTGACCTGCCAGTGCTGGGGACACCTGGAGCAACCCCCTTCCTTACGTTGGAAGAGCAAATTCTTGCCCAGATGCAAGAGTGAGACCCCCAAATCGGGCGAGGGGGGGTGTGGGCAGCAGGTAAGGGGAGCCCCGGTGCCACGGGGACCACGAGCGGTGCAGAAGTCCATGGGACTCCACGGGACTCAGTTTGGCTCCAGCACAACCTGTGCCACCCCAGGGTCCTTTTGGGACAAACGGGACGCTTTCTCCCCGAGTGGACACGCCAGGAGGACGTACCCCCTCAGACACAGCAGTGGCCACTGGGCTTTCTTCTGGGGCTGTAAAACATCCTGAAACCCAGGACACCGGAGGGGGCAGCAGGAAGACGGTGGCCACCATCACTGCAGACCCTTCTGGAGCAACCTCTGGTAGAGCTGAGCTAACGAAGGGGGCTGGTGCTACAGGTGATGAGCTCTGCCTGCCCCCAGGTGAGGCTTGTCAGCTTCTGGGCTCCTTCCAGCCTGGCTGTTGTGAGCCAGCACCCCTGAGCCACGGGAACTGAGCCCACACGTTCCAGGAGCCCAGCTGTGGAGGAACGAGCCCTGTGCAAACACTCATCTTTGCCAAGTGGATTCAGGTGCCCTCTGGGGCAGGTATCCACCAAGGCCCTGGGACCAAGGACCTACACCAGCTCCAAGGAAACAGCCCCTGAACGTCCTCAGCAGAAGACCTCCAGGCCTTCCTAGCTGGCTACCCTTGGCTCTGTGGTCCTCATGGCTCCTCTTCCTCACTGCTGTGTGACTTACGCTGCACTCACCATGGGGCACAGGGTGGGTCACCCTGCTCAGAGGGGACCTGCCTCATCCCGTGTGGGGTCTTCTAAAGAAGACCATGTGCTGGAAACCTGCCTCACAGGTGTCTCTGGAAGCTGCTCTGGGCAGCTCCATAGTGACAGTCTGGAGACCCCGGTGCTGTGAGAGGAGGAGGAGTGACGCTCAGCCCCCTCCGCTCCCGGCTTCATTCTCCTTCCCATCTCAATGCCATCGGGGCGCAGGGAGACAATCGCCACCAACTGCTCTCTGCATCTGCCCTCCAGGGGTGGAAGGGCCTCCCGGATCCCGCCTGCACCCAGGCTGCTGGGGGGATGCCGTGCCGGAGCCGCCTTGAGGAGAGGGACCCCCAGGCACGGCGGGACCCTGGTGGCTCCGGCTGCCCAAAGCATCAAGAGCTCCCCACCATGTACTTGGAGATGGCCATATTCAATGTCAGGACCTCCCTGGAGACCTCCAGGTGATCGTTCTGATCCACGGGACCTCTGCATTGCTCCACCCCTGGGGGCTGGCAGATCTGCTCGGTACAGAGCAGCTCTGGGGATCCCTCAGAGGCCTCTCACTGGTGAGCCCTGTGCTCTTCCCTGCGTTACCACCCTTACGGTGGAAGAGTTGGTCCCTCACGTTTCCCGTTCCTCGGGAAACAGCTCTCCAGGACAGAGAGTTTTGCTCCTGCAAGGCTGAGCACTGGGGTCAGGCCCCCAGACCCCCTCCCTCCGCTGGGGCTGTGCTGGGGGACGGCAGAGCCGGGAGCTGGCACGGGATGGGCATCCTTGCTCCGTTCAGGAGCATCCACTGCTGGCTCTCAGCCCCGCCAAGAACCTCCTGGCATTGTCCCTCCTGCAATGTCCCCACGGACGCCGTGTGGTGCCACTGTCACGTATGGGGCCCTGCCACAACCAGCTTCACCCCCGCCAGCCTGGGCACCGCCAGCCTGGCCTTCGTGGTGGGCAAGGTCCCCACCGTGGTGGCACAGTCAATAGCCGAGCCGGCTCTCCCCCAGCTCACTCGGGTCTGTCCCCGCAGCCGGAGCAAAGACAGAGCGAGTGCGACCCCCGGGGGGTCAGACCCACGTTCCCGGACCCCAGCAGAGGGGCGTCCCTGCCCGTGCCCCACAGGAGCCCATCACCACCGCCCCGAGTCCGGCCTCCCTGCTGCCCGGCCGGGGCCACACATGGGGCTGCCCCCTGGAGCTGAGCCTCCCCGTGATGCCCGGGGACGGGGACACCCCGGGGGGCGCCCAGCGTGGCCGTGTGGGGCGGCCGAGGGGGAAGGGAGGAGCCCCAGGACGTGCGGTTTCACTCACCCCCTTTCCTTCTCCGCATGGAGGCTTGGAATCAAGAAACAAAAGACAACATGAATGGCATGCACAGTTCTGCTTCCACCCCCGCCTCCAGCCTGGCCGCCTGCCCTCTCCGCCGGCAATCCCACCTCCCGGCATGCTGGCGGGATCGGGCCCTGGCCGTGGGGCGCCCCCAGCCTCGCCGGGGCTCCGGGCAGGAGGGCTCGGGCAGGGCAGAGGGTTCAGCTCCCTGGGCATCCCCCTCGCCCACGGGGACCACCGCAGCCCGGGCACCGCCGGGACCAGCCCCCCTCGGAGCCCCCTCCTCTCTCTCGGCCGGGAGCGGGGGACGGAGTGAGGGCAGGAGAAGGCCTGGATGGCACCGAACGCCACGGAGAAACTCCACAGGGCTCTGAATGGCTGCCCACCGAGAGAGGAGACACGGCCCCCCCGTCTCCCAGAGCCCGTTCCCTCCGCACCCAGCGCAGGGCTGCGGGACAGGAGCTCAGGGCTGCGGGACAGGAGCTCGTTAGCAGCTCGGTGGGGGCACGGGCAGCACATGCAGCAAGCAGAGGGGAGGGCAGGGACCGGGCACGGGGGGCGCTCTGCAGGGCAGGGAACAGGGAAAGGGGCAGGGACCATCCGACAAAGCTCCCTTTGAGAAGCTGCAACGTCCCTTCCGCTAACGCCACTGTCCCCTCAGAGCAGGGGACCGGGGTCTGAGCCTGCACCCCCCCGAGGTGCAGGGAAACACCCCCTCCCTGCCAGAGCCGGGGATCGGCCACCGGAACACAAGGCGTGGGAGGAGGAAGGATCCCCCATCTTCCCTGTGGGATGCGCGGTGGCACCAGCGACAGCACGGTCCCCGACCCACAGGGACAGGAACCCCTACAACGTCCTGGAAACGTGTGGGCTAACACAGGCCACTGGCTACAAACCCCTCTCCCAGGAGACACGGCCGAGTGCTGCTCCTGGTCCCTCTCCAGGTGGGAAGGCAGATGCACAACCCCAGGGACTCATCCTTAACCCGTTCCCTGGCAGAGCTGGTTCCCTGCTCCTCCTCGCCTCCCTCTCCCCCCCTCCAGCCCGCAGCTCTGATTGCCCCAGCACATGCATTGGGTCCCTTCTGCGGCCCCGGTGGCCCCGAGGGGGTGTCCCCCACCCGGCACTTGCAAGGCCGAGGTGCCCCCGTTTCCCTGCGAAGGAGCCCACAGGACCCGCACCGGGCTCCGGCTCGGGGACAACGTTCAGCGAAGACGGGGACATGCAGCTGGGGACGGTGTTCTCCCAGAGGCAGGACCCCCCCGGGGCCAGCCCCCCAGGGGCAAACAGGAACCCTGGGCCCTGTGCGTGCTAAGGGGGGAGCAAAAAGGGGAAGAAAGGAGCTGTTCCCCGTCCTCTCCTCCCGGCTACTCCTAAACGCAGCGCCTCGGGGCTCAGGAAGAACGGTCTGGAGAAGAGGGAGGAGGCCAGGGTGGCAAGGGAGGCAGTGGGCTCAGGGAGAAACATATCAGTGGCCACCAGCCGGGGGGGGCAAACACTTAAATGCCCAGATGTGCCCCTTCAGACCCATGTCTGAGCGTGAGCCCGACCCCTCAAGGTGTGTTTCTTTCAGGAGACCCCCGACACGGGTGTAGGACGGGGAATGGAGCGAGAAAGGTGTCGGACCTTCCTTTGCACCCTGAAGAAGAGAGGGGGAGCGGGGTCTCTGCCTCCCGGGTGGGTCTCCTCGCGGGCAGGACAGGGCTCTGCCAGGGACAGCCCCCGCACCGTGCCCCGCAAGCTCATCCGCACACACCGCCCCGGCTTCGCCCAGAAAAGCCAGAAATACACCCAAAAAAGCTCCCCCTCGCTCTGCCCGTGGGGACTTGCAGCGCGTCCGACCCCCCCCCTGAGACGCCCGTCCAGGCAGAGCCAACCCGGTGGGCACCAGCATCACGGCAGAGCCCCCAGGAGGGGGGATGCCCCGCACCCCCTGTGCCCGGCTGGCCACGGGGGCCACGCGGCTGCCGTTGCACTCGCCAGCCCCCCCGGCACTGCCACCGCCGGCTCAGCCACCCCGCGGCCTCTGCGACACATCGGGGACAATACGGGGAAAAACGGGCAAAGGGCTCCGTGCAGAGGGAAGGGACGGCCCTTGGGAGGGCGTGTGGACACCCCCATGGCCCCCCGGCCGGGAGGGTGACACCAGGGATGGTGTGGGGTCAACGCCAGAAGAGCTGGGGAGGTCGAGGGGCTGCAGCCCAGGGCACGGGGTGGAGAGGCTCCGGGAGGGGACGGGAAGATGGAGGTGCAAGCTGAGCAGCACCAAGGCATCTGGAAACGTGGGTCGGCTCCGTAGTGACAGCAGAGCGTGTGAGTGTGAGTGTGTGTGTGTAAGGGGGGGCGAGGGGGGGGCAACCTGGGGGGATGCCAGCGAATCTGGTGGCGTGTGGCATCTGCCCGGAGGGAGAGGAAAATAAAAACGAGGGGCTGTTTGGAGCGTGGGAGGAGCAGGGTGCCCGACGGAGGGGGCACGGGGGCGGCCAGCCTCCCCGCAAGCACACAGGGGCACCCCGCATCCTCCCCCCGGCATGGAAGGGGTGGATGGGATCTATGGGGGGGTTCCCACACCCCTGCCATGGTGGGCTCTCACCCCCTTGCACCTCTGCACCATGGGGGTGTGCGTGTCGCCTGGCGCTCATGCACCCCTCTGGAAAATGGATGTGGGGGGAGTTGCCACGGCCCCCGCATGCCCCCCCCCCAACGCCCCCGCATGCAGGCGCCGTCCCCCGCCGCCCCTTACCCAGCTCCTCCAGCTCGGCCGTCATGGACTTGGACCGCAGCGTCAGGGTGGTGCTGGGCGCTCTCTTGGGGGGCGGCGGAGCTGAAAGGAAGAGAGACGGCATTTTGCATTTCTTGTCCAGGAACTTACGAGGAGTGGCCAGGTGCAGGTGCCACTTCTTCTCCACAGCCTGGATCTCCTCGTACTCGCGGGACGAGGAGTCGCACTGCTGCAGGATCTTATTGAGGCTGCGTGTGGAGGCAAACTTCTTCATGGTTCTCGGCGGCAGGGTCCCGGGGCGCTCCCCCGGCGCGGGGGGGCTCCCGCAGGCAGGTGCCCGGGCGCCCGCAGCCCTCAGCGCAGGAGAGTCCGAGTCATGTCCCCCCCCGCGGCTGCCGGAGGAGAGCTCCGGCTGCGACAGCCTCCCGCGGGTTCAGGGTGTCCGAGGCGGCCGGCTGCCCGCCCGGGGGGCTCCGCGGGGCTCTGCTGGCTGCTGCCCCTCCGCGCGCGCCATGGGCGGGGGGTAGGAGGGAGGATCGAGTCCGGCCGGCCCCATCTCAGTCTCTCATCCCCGCCTCGCCACGCAGCCCACCCACCCTCCTCTGCCGCTCGGCCGCATCCAGGACGGGCGAGCTCCGGCGGCCCTAGCGGAGCTCCGGGGGCGGCCGGCTGCGTGCGGGGCAGCGGGGGCGCATGGCCGCGGCGGGGCGGCGCGGGGGCCTGCCCGGGGGACGCCTAGCCCGGCCGGCCCTGCCACATGCCATGAGCCCACCCGAGCGGGGACGAGTTGAAGGCTCCCTTCCTCTTCACTCGGGGCGCCTCCTCCTCCTCCTCCTCCTCCTCTTCGTGCCGGCTGACAATGCTGGATTCAACGCTCAGGCGTTGCCATGGCAACCGGAGCTTCGGGCTCTGCCTGCATCAAAGACCCCGACAGGGGCGGATTCGGGCAGAAAACGCCGGTCCCACACAGGCCTCCATCACCCGCAGGAAGAGGGGAGCCCCAGCTCGGGGGGACGGACAGGGGGCTGGCCCCCTCCCCGGGGTGCTGTGGAGGGGGACTGGGCTCCGGTCCCCGCACCCCACACCCCACACCGCTCCGTGGGCTCAGGGCAGGGGCAGCGAGGGGCAGCGGGGGGCTCAGCGGGTGAGGGCTGGAAGCAGCCCGAGGAGGGGAAGCGGCCCCACCGGTGGTCCCAGCTCCGACTCCGGAGCCTCAGCCTTTCCCACCCCTCGTGCCTTTGTGCCGTGACAAGGTAATTGCAGCTCTTAGTGCCAGCGCACGGAGCTGCCTCCCGCCCCCACGCGCTGCCACCCCCCTGCTCCTCCTGTCCCCCAGCAAACCCCCCTGCCCCACAGCCCGGAGACACGACAGGCTGCTCCAGATGTGCCCCCGCCCTCCACCTCTGGCTGCCCCGGGATGAGGTCCTACCCTCCGCAGCCAGCTGCTGACAGATGTGTCCCCAGCACATCCCCAGATGTGCCCCTGCCCTCCACAGCTGTATGCTGTGCTGTGCCCCCCCCGTACACAGCTGGCTGCCTCCCATCCGGCTGCCCTCCAGATGTGCCGCTGCCCTCCTCAGCCAGATGTCTCCATCCCCGCTGGCCATCAGCACATCAGCCCACCACCAAACTCCCCCTTGGCCCCACCTCTGGCCGTGGGTCTCTACTCTGTCCCCAGGGCCGGGGGATAATGGGGTGAAGGCTCAGAGCTGTCTGGGGGCCACACGGCCACCCGTGCTCCCCTGAGCGAGGGCGAGTCCCACACGTGGCCAGTAGCCCCAGGACTGGCCGTGCCCCTGGGAGCTCCCAGCCCAGAGGGGACAGGTTCCACCCTGGCCCCCCCACCACCATGGGGGCTGTCCCCCACCCCAACACCCCCCACAGGGATGGTCCTGCCCCTTCGCAGGGGTAGCTCTCCATCACCCCCACCTCCCCACACACTGGGGGGCCGGCTCACTCTCACGACACCCCAAAATAGGGGGCAGCTCCCCATGACCCCCCCTCAGGGCAGTGGGGGTCTCTGCTCCCCCACACAGCCTCCTGCTGGCACCACAGAGGAGCCGGCTCCGGGGGGAGGACAGAGCTGCTGGTGTCCCATAGCCCGGCCACGGACGGGACCTGCAGGAGGCCTGGATGGCAGCCACCAGCTGTGCCCAGCTGTGCCAGCGTCGGTGGCAGTGCTCTGCCCCCCCACCCGACCACCGTCCCCGTCCCCCCTGTGCCGCTCAGCGTGTCCCGGTGCGGCCGGTGCCGAGGTCTCTGTGCCCGGACGGGAAGGTCTTCCCCTCACCGGTGCCCTTCATCCTCCCCAGGTGCACCTCGGCAGCCTCACGGCCACCCCCTGCTCCTTCCTGGGACCCTCTGCGCTGGCCAACACACAGGTGACACCCCCCACCCCCGTCAGAGAGCCGGGAGACTCCACACCTACCCTTCTTCCGAACAACTTCTTCTGATTCTGGCTTGCGGCTGACGGAGACAACCTTCATCACCAGGTGGTTCCCCCCCTGCCGGATCAAGGAGACCACCTGCTTGTGCCCCACCTTCACCACGTTGACACCATTCACCTGGGGGACAAAGAGAGCGGTGTGAGGGCGGCTGGTCACAGAGGGAGTGGGCAGGGTGTGAGACCAGGCTTGGCAAGACACAAACCCAGATGGTTTTCCATCTCTGCAGCTGGATTTACAGCCCGGCACGTTCTCCTTAAAAGCTGTCCCTCTGGGATGTCACCTACCAGTGACCACAAGCTTCTGGAGAATCACAGAAGGGTTTGGGTTGAAGGGATCTTACAGCCCCCCCAGGGCCACCCCCTGCCCTGGGCAGCGACACCTCCCACCACACCACCTTGCTCCAAGCCCCCTCCAACCTGCCCTTCAACCCCTCCAGGGATGGGGCAGCCAC
>JAOQGL010000001.1:393298-404156 GCA_027564165.1 Gallinago nigripennis | reverse complement strand
GCCCAGCACTGGTCCCAGTGCTCCAGCTGTGGGCTCCCCAGGGCAGAGCAGAGGGGCAGGATGACCTCCCTCCACCTTCTGGTCACACAAGAACAAGAGATATTAACCAGGACCACCCTCAGGGATCAGAGCTTGTTGTAAGCCCCAGTGATGGAGGAGGAGGACACCAACACTCCCCACACAGCCTGGGAATCCTGACCTCTGCTTCCCACAGAGGCCCAGGTAAAGGCTGAGCAGAGCAGACCAGTCTCCATAAAAACCAGTTTGGGACAAGACCCTCCAAAATAGTGTTTCCAGACCAGAGTCCACAGGGAAAGCTTTAGGTCAGAAGCACATAATTCGGTGACAATTCTGTAAGTCCCTGCCCAGGAAGGAAATGAAATTGAAGGAGGCCCTTATCCAAATGGCAAAGGCAAAACTAAATCAAAAGGTTGGGAATTAAATTACAGAAATTCTCGCTGGTAATGAGGTAAAATCTCCCAACAAGGAGGTCTCTGTTACTGCAGAAGCTCATGACTTTCAATCCCAGGAAGCAGAGTCCGTGCCTCTCGATTATCACATTGACACTACAGCTTCACTCACACAACGTGACCTTGGTGGCCATTTCCTGGTGTCAACAGTCCCCTCTCTGGGCTGATCACACCAGGGACACCAGCTTGGAACACCAGGTCACTATGAAGCCCCGGCGTGACTTTGAGAGGACCCTCAACAGTAGACGTCTGAGGGTGAAGGCTTGGCAGTGCCCTGACCCTGCCCCATGGCACAGGGGCACCAACAGCCACCTGAGGCATGGGGGTGTCCCCAAGAGGGGTGGGCAATGCCTTCACCATACCACCACCACCAGGAAGACTTCAGTGTCTTCTGTCACAGTGACATCCTGAAGGAACACCCATGCTACAACACTGGGACATCTGGCACTAAAAGGACAATCCCCATCCCAGAGGGCATCAAACACGGCATGACAGGTCATCGGGGATGGTCCCACTGTGCTCAGCGCTGGGGTGGCCTCACCTGGAACTCTGTGTGCACCTCTGGGACCCACCATTGGAGAAGGATGTGAAGGTCCTGGAATGGTCCAGAAGAGGGCAACCAGGCTGATGAAGGGCTGGAAGGGAGGTCTTCTGGGTTGCGGCTGGGGGCTCTGGGTTGGTCTGGTTTGGAGAGAAGGAGGCTGAGGAGCCACCTCATGGCTCTGCAGCTTCCTGAGGAGGGACGTGGAGAAGGAGGTGCTGAGCTCTTCTGCCTGGGATCCAGGGACAGGACACCTGGGAACGGCTCAAAGCTGTGCCGGGGAGGGCAGACTGGACTGGAGGAAGCTTTTCTTTACCAAGAGTGTGGTCAAACCCTGGAAGAGGCTCCCTGGAGAGATGCCCTAATTCTGTCAGTGTTTATGAGGCAGCTGGACAATGCCTTTAACTCCTGGTCCTGAACTGGTCAGGCAGCTGGGCTACATGATTGTTGTAGGTCCTTCCCAACTGGAAATATTCTGTTCTATTCTTTGCAAATACTGCTTTTTTTGGACAAGTTACTTTTATTACCAGCCAAGCTTAGCAGTGAAAGATATTACAAGTTAATTCAAGCAGAGTAAATTGTTAAGATCCCAGTTGTTTCACCAGGAACACATTTACGGAGTGAAAAATAAAATAATACCGTAGCTGCCTCGGTCCTTCCCACCTCAAATCCCGAAGGAGGAGGAGTGTCCCAGTTAGAGGCTGGGGCAGGAGGGCGCACACGGCTGTTCTGGCACCCAGAGCGCTGGAGCAGCAGGGACCTGCTCCCAGGGGGGCCAACAGACACCGAGTACCAACGGAGGACGTGTCTTTGGGGCAGGGAGAAAAGGGTTCTACAGCAGCAATTTAAAATCAGCTCCTGAATTTTTTAATTTCTAAGGCTACTATAAAAGGTGGGCCCTAAGTAGCATTTGCCTCACCTAGACAGGGCCTTGTTCCTAGTTTTCCATTATATCTGCACAATGAAGGCACCACCCCTATCACAGATGACAGGCTTGGTGTTTGTCGTGCTCTGTCTGAGCAGCTCCAGTCCCAATTTCTGTCCATTCTGAGGGTCACAAAGAGCCATGACACTCCTCTGCACCAGAGCCGAGTTCTGAAACCCATCAGTCAGCTCTTCCATTTCTATGGATTCATGACACCAGCACTGTGTCCCAAAACTTGCTGCGGGGCTTTAGGACAACCTCCCCTCTGCCCAAGACCAACAGCAAGATCATAGAATAATAGAACAGTCTGGGGTGGAAGGGACTAAAGGCCATCCAGTCCAACATCCTGCCACGAGCAGGGACATCTTCAACTAGCTCAGGTTGCTCAGAGCCCAGTCCAACCTGGCCTTGAATGCTTCCCCAGATCCTCAAGCTTTGACCGTCCTTCCCTCACCGCAGCCCCAGGGCTGTGCAGGGCAGGAGCTGTGGCTCTCAGAGACCCGTCAGGTCAACAAGACCCAGCACCAGGCACTTCACAGCACCAAAACTCAGTGTGCAGAGGCTTCTGAGCCTGAGGTCCTTATGCCAAGTGCTGGATGGGAAACAAAACTTAACCCCCCTCAAATGATCCACCGATTGCTGCACATCATAGAATCACAGAATCATTTGGGTTGGAAGGGACCTGAAAGATCATCTAGTTCCAGCCCCCTGTCCCGGCAGGAACACTTCCCACCAGACCAGGTTGCTCAAGCAAGTTCTGTGCTTGGGTGGTGGGATCACTGAATTCCCCCAAGGAGATGTCTCAGTCACCGCGACACCACTTGCTCTGGCTGGTCTTTACGCCAAGGGATCCAACATCTGGTGCTGAACACCAAACTTTAACCTTCCTGTGGAGAAAACACGGGAAAAGACCAGTGGGAGCTGGTGATGGGAGCAGGTGTCTGGGCCACAGGACCGAGTCACCGCTGAATGTCACCGCTGGAGAAGGGACCTGGTGTGCTGTGCATGAGCTCGCCCACGGCCAGGCGTGGGCACGGGGGCACTGGGGACGGCTGAGGGGGCTTCCAGGCAGAGGGCTGAGGCTGAGGACACAGCACCCAGTTCTCTGGCCATGCTGGACACATGAAGATGCTGCTGGGAGTGCTCTGGAGTGATGGTGGGGCGGGGGACAGGATGGCTGCCACGGGCCCTGCTGCAGCCTGGGAGGGACAGGGCTGGGGTACACACCGGCCCCCGCCATCGCAGAGTCCCACGGATGGACACTGTGGTGACAAGCTGTGACCTGTTGGCTTGACAAATGCTCCTCAATGGTCCAGCTGAAATGCATGGACCCACATGGACACAGGAGGGGCACTGAGGGGCAGGGAGGCCATGGTGGGCAGAGGGGAGCAGGAGGGCTCAGGGAGGCCATGGTGGGCAGAAGACAGCAGGAGGGCTCAGGGAGGCCATGGCGGGCAGAGGGGAGAAGGAGGGCTCAGGGAGGCCATGGTGGGCAGAAGACAGCAGGAGAGACTTTTCATAAAAGTATCTACTCCTTTCTTAGAGAGTAAATTCCCAAGTCAGGCACTGCGTGTCCCTCTACCACTTCCCCAGAACCCACCGTGACCAGAGCCCAGTGAGCACGAACTGGCCCTGGAACACCATTCCTGTGCCCGGGGAACCGGGAGCATGGATCTGCTGAGACCACACGTGTGAGGCGCAGTCCCCGTGTCAGCTGAACAACCACTGCTTACAGGGATGGCCCCAGGGAGGTAGGTGTGAGTATTTCATGAATCCTGTTAGTAAATAGTGCCTGATCTGTGGTCAGGGCAGCCAGGAAGAGGGAGGTTGCTCCAGTCCAGGCACAGAAGACACTACAAGTCAAGAAACACCATCTTTCCACATTTCGAGCCCAGGTCTCTTGTTTGTGCACGTGGAAGGCAGGGAGGGTCTCTCGGGGCCAAGGAATGAAGAGGTGACCTGCTCCTCCCTTCCCACCACAGCGCTGCGTGAAGGGGCTGCGACACCCCCCTTCCCACCTGCTCCACGTGACTCCCCGAGGCAATGGCTGCAGGCGAGTCCCACGTCCCAGAGCTGCAGCTCATCCCCTGCAGGGACCAGCGTAAACCAACCCAAATGCTCAGCTGGTTTGACTGGGACATCACCTCCTCCCGGAACCCGACAGCGGTGGGGACGGGACGGGCTGGAAGGACCGGCTCCCCGGCGTGGTGGAGCGTGGTCTCTGCTGGGGGGGCAGCTGACGGGGCAGCTCACACAGGCAGGAAAATTTGGGATTGGGAAGGAAGCGACCCTCGGGCAGAGCGGTAGAAGCCATGGAAGACATTCACCATCCTCTGCAGCACGAAGCTCTGAGGACCACCCCGCTGAGTCTCACCTAATAACCAGCTCCCTCCCTCTGCAGGGACTTTGCTGATGCTCTGGTCCCTCCTGTTCTCAGACCCCTTCCCCGTTTCACCCCACGAGGTGTTTGCCCACCGTGTGAGCGGTGGTGACACCGGTGGGGCCAGGAGGGTCCCGAGGCTCCCTCCAGCCTAAACCCCGCGGCAGCGCCAAGCACCAGGCTGAGCGGCTGGGAAACGTGGGGGTGACTCGGAGCCACCACACTCGGCTCCCCAAGGGGCTTCGGGCGGGCACGACAGACGGTGCCCCCCCTGCCAGGGCTCCCAAGCCACCGCCTCCGCAGCCCCGCGCCGCTCGGTGCCCCCTGCAGCAACGCCGGGCTGCGGACCCCCAGCCAGAGCCCGGTCCCACTCAGCATCACACCCACTGCCTCATCCGTCCCAGTCCTCTCCTCCAGCCTCAGCAGACAAAGGGAAATGCAGACCCCACACACGTAAGGAGGGAGGGAACGCAAGGAAAAAAGGAAGGGAAAAGGAAACAGGACAAGATTTATCCCCTTTTTCCAGACACAATAGCTGCAAGTCTGATCTGGCAAAAAAAAAAAAAAAATGGATGCCATTTTGAGCCCTGAAGTTTCACTTCACGTTACAGAGAGTGATGTGAGCAGCACACGGACAGACACGCATGTCACACACACCCAGGGACAGGGAGAGAGAGGGGAGGAAGAGGCAGCAACCATATTCCGACAGGGATGCAAACACACCCACCGGCACACAGCCCCCCCGCGGCACGGACAGAACAAAGACACTTCAGGAACCCCCCCCCGAAAATCACACCCAAGACTAAAGCCCAAACCCCAACCCTCCTCAGCCACGCCGAGGTCCAGGAGAGGAGCAGCCCCACCAGAGGAGCTGGCAGTGCTGGGTTACGCTTTCCCTCCTGCATCTCACACCCGGGGGGGGGAGGCTCGCACCACGGCCAGCAGAGCCTTCCCGAGACCCCCAGGAGAGAGGACCCCGCAGCCGCAGGTGGACCTGCTCAAGCCTGTCCCTCCGCGCACACGAGCGCCTTCATCGCCAGCCCCCGGGGGACTCTTGGTTTATGGTTTTGGTAGCAAACCGATGGGTTTCTGGCAAGAGGAGCCCTGGTGACACGCGGGTGCAAGGCACAGGCTGCAGGAGCTCGGGGGCTCACGGGGGACACGTGCCCCGGGTGGGAGCAGGGGCTGCCGGGCACCACGGGGTGGAGGGAGCAGTGGGGGCTGCAGGACAGACACCTACTGGCGTGCCCTCACGCGGGGGCTGAACCCCAACACAGCCGGGGCTCCCAGGAGAAGGACCCCCAACTCCACCCGGACAAAGGATAGTGAAATACTTCAAGTGTAATTTAAAAAAAACCAAACCAAAAAAGCCATGGAGGAGAGTCATCCCCACCTGAGACACAGCACACACACCTCACACCCCCGGGAACTCCTGCGAACGGGGGGCGACCAGCACCGGCACCCAGAGGTGCCAGAGGAGCGCCCCGGAGGTGCCAGGGGAGCAGGTCTGCACCGTCCCCGCACCCCCCAGCCCCGCAGGAGCAGCACCGGCGCTGCCCGGCCGCCGGAGAGGGAGAGGAGACTCCCCCAGGAGCCCCCCCCGGAGCTGGTCGGGGCGGCCCTGGGGGTCCCCAGCCGCAGGCAGAGGCAGGAGAAGGGGCTTTCCCCCCCAGCCCCGGCCCCGGTGGAAGCAGCAGCCCTTACCTTTGGCCCCTCGCAGCACAAACCCGAATCCCTCATGCTCCCTCTTCTGCAGCACGGCCGTCTTCTCCTCGATGATGTAGTCACTGGGCAGGAAAGAGCACAAGAGAATGATGCTGGGGTTAGATTTCAGCACCATGCTGCCCGCCGGGGGTGGCCTTTGTGCCCGTCACGAGGAGACCTCTTCTCATCCGCCCTTTCATCTCAGCGAGGAGTTGGGCACCATCCGCTCCCCTCCCTCCCTTGCCCAAAGTCATAATAAAAAAAAAAAAAGAAAAAACCAAAAAAAAAAAAAAAAGGAGAGCCGAAAGCTACTTTCCCTCAGGATGTAGGCGGAGGAAGGAAAGCCCCGGCTCCCCGCTGCCCACCGGGAGCGGAGCGACCCCCCTCGGGGCTTCCCTTCAAATGATGCCCTCGGCGCGCAAGGGGGGCGCGGGGCGGCCGGGCAGGGGGGGCGCGGGGGGCGGCAGGCAGCCGGCCATGGGGGGAGCTCAGGCTGCCCGCCCGCCCCTCGCAGGCAGGAATGCGGGGCTGGGCGGGAGGAGAGGAGCCTCTGCGGCGCGTTCCCCGGGAGGGGGCACGGCGGAGTTTATCTCCTCATCCCGCCGCTCGGGTCCTCTCCCCAGAGCCCCCCCCGCGTTGCTAAGGAACGGCCCGGCGTTAGCGGGGGGGGACACGCATGGCATCGTCCCGCTTTCACGGAGCCGCTCTCCCCGCCCTCCGCCGCGGCCGGTGGCGAAGGACGAGGGGGGGGGGCGGAATCCGGCGGGGGAGAGGCGGGAGGAGGCGCGGCCCCGCACGGACCCCGCGCGCCGCTCCGGCCCCGCACCCCTAGGGGCGGCGGGAGGGGCGGGGGGATGCTCTCGGCAAACGGCGGCTCCGAGGCAGCCCTGCAAAGCCCTCCCGGCGGAGCCGCATGGCCGGCAGCGGGGCGGAATTAACCGCGGGAACGTCCTCCTCGGCGGCGCGGGGAAGGGGCTCCGGACAAAGCGCGGGGAGGGGGCGACGGCGCGGGGCTGCTCCCCGGTGCGGGACGGAGCCCCCCGCAGCACCGCGCTGGGGAAGGAGGGGGGGGGGCGGTGCGGGAGGGAGGGGGCGGCGGTGGGCAGGCGCGGGCTGGGCTGGCACACTGCGGTACGAGGGGTACAACATGCGCGGTGCCGCCGCCGCTGCGGGCACGCGCCGCACCCAGCCCGGCCGCGGGGAAGGGGCGCCCCCGCTGCACCCCGCCTCACCCGCCGGGAACCCCCCCTGCAGCCCCGCGACGGGGACGGGGGGGGAGGCGAGGGGCTCACGGGGCTGCCGCGCCGAGCGGGAGGGAAGCCCGCATCCCTGCGGGGAGCTCTGGCGGCCAGGGAGCGGGGCCAGCGGGGAGCGGGGCAGGAGACACACCCCCCCACCCCGCATCACCCGCCTCGGCGGCCAGGGCTGCGTTTCCAGGAGCCCCCAGCCCGCACCCACAGGCTGCACAGCCCCTTTTTGGGGGTCGCTCTGTGGTTCCGCCATTAACAGCGCCCTGCCCAGCTGCTGGCAAGGACAGAGACAGTCCTTTGTCTTCCAGAGCAAGGGAAGGTGATCCCATGATCCCAAAAGCCAGCACATCCAAGAGCTGTAGGGATTGAGGCACCCCAAGACACACACCCACAGAAACCAGTGCCCGAGCCCCTCGGTGACTCCCCTGGTAGTTCACTTCACACCGGAATTTTGGACATGCTCAGGCAACATCCGTGAAAAAATAGCTCAGCTGTGAAAGCTGTGGCTTCGTGCAACAGAGTGCCGAGATGGGGACAAGCTCCACCAAAACTCCGGGAAGTGCTTTAAAGGAGGCGGCTGCTGTCGCACCCTCATCCCTGCCTGTCGCATTCCCAACACCCCCCTGTCTCTCCGGAGCGGAGCTGCTGCTGCACATGGCTCCTCGACACGCACAGCTCTGCCCTCCACCACCAAACCCTCTCCTCCCAGTGCGGAGGGTCCTCCTGGACACAGGGTCTTGACTACAGAAGAGGTCATTTCGGTAACGTCACCCTCCCATCCACGTAACGAGGGCCAGAGAACCTCGAACCCCAATCCCTGGGTCAAAGTCCCAGTGGCTGCCCCATCCCTGGAGGGCTTGGAGCAACCTGGTCCGGTGGGAGGTGTCCCTGCCCAGGGTAAGGGTGGCACTGGATGGTCCCTGCCAACCCAACCCAATCTATCTTCCACTTGAACTTACCGTTTAGGAAGAGGGGGAGACCCAACACACTCTGCACCCAGAGGAATGTTCCCCCCTTGCCCTACGACAGGTCAATCCCTTGTAGATGACCTGTGCCAGACCTTAACCCCACACCCGGAGCAAACTCTGCCACCTCTTCAAGGAGGCGTTTGTGCACGTGTAGATGCAAGAGAAGGAGAGAGAAGGGGAGGGAAACAAATGTCTATGTACCAAATGGTGATTTCTGTTTACCTGGCGGGGGGCTGAAGTGCCCAATTAGTCCTGCTGCGAGTGCTTTGCCAATGAGAAAGGGAGGAATCCACGACAACAGAAAATTCTGGACCTCGAATTCTTCCCCAGGAGCTCTGGGGCTGTTTCATCCACACGATAAACTGAGGAAACTCTTGACAAAGCTGCTTGTGCTCTGTATAAGCACAATCTCACCCGGCCTCCCCCACCAACGCTCAGCTGCCAACATTTCCTGCAATAATGTAAGCCTTTAAATAAGTTCAACCTGCTGCTGCTCTTACCCAAAGCTATTCTGCGCAAAGAATATCTGATTCTTTCTGCCACCTCTGAATTATTCCTCCCCCTACAAGTAAACTGGCAAGAAGTACCTTAGCTCAAATCCCTAAACTTGCCAGAAACAGTAGGAAAACTCCCCAACACGCTGCTCTCTGGGCCTGGGCACCCCAAAAGCAGGTGTGTAAAGCTACCTGTGGGATTTTTAGAAATATTGGATATCTATTTGTTTCAACTCAATCTCTTCTGCTGTGCCGTCCACAGAGGGATTTATGACCTTGGACTTGCAGGACGGATCCCAGATTTAGTCCCTCCAGAACCTGCCAACCCTTTGCCAGTGGCCACCCCTCTCCACGGGCACCTGAACGTCCCCAGGTTCCTAACTGGCTGCAGTGAGATCCACTGGAGACCCTCACGTTTGGATGTAACCACACTAATTAGTTCTACAGATAGATGTACACAAAAGGTGAAATGAAAAATCCCGACATCTTTGTGAACCAGAATTGTGTGGGAGCAGAGATGCCCGAGGTGCCGCTGGTGGGCACTGCCGGAGGGAGCTCCAAGGGCTGGAAAGAGCCTTAAAAACCAGCCCGGGAAAGGAGATGAAGCCACGTAATCAAAGACCTGTGATAGTGTCATACCAAAAAAATAACCTGAATTACTCATGTTTCTTATTTTTGCCTAAATAAAAATAGGAGCTTTCAAAAAATAAGATGTAGTAGGGAGTTATTTTAAGGTGTCAGAGCAAGATTAAGCAAAATAATGATTTAACACTCCTGTGACATAAATGTTTAAATAACGTTATGATACCCGGTGGAAAAGAGCACCTCGAGTTCGCTGCCAGATGATGTGCCCTACATAGGGCTGGTGAATGAACAAATGGACCAGCTGATGGATCGAGGCGTTGGAGCACAGCTCTTCAGGGCTGCTCCTCAAGATGACACAAGGGCTACCAGACCATCTCTCTCCTGCAGGGTTGAGTGTCAGACCTTCTCCTGGTTTCTCTTTTCTTGAAACCGAATTAAAGGCAGTTAATGCACACAAGGCTTGAAGAGGGCAAATTATTTCAGTACCAGTGACTCTTCAGAGGGACAAATCTGATGGAGAAGAGCAGATTGATGACCACCTGAGGAACCTGAACACACAGAAGTCTAGGGGACCTGAGGAGATGCATCCCAGAGCCCTGTGGGAATGCGCTGATGTCATTGCCAAGCCATATCTGAAAAGTCATGGCATTCAGGTGAAGACCCCGGTGACTGGAAGAAGGGAAACATTACACCCATGTTTAAAAAGGGTAGAAAGGAGGACCCTGGGAACTACCGACATCAGCTTCACCTCTGTGTCTGGGAAGATCAAGGAACAGACCCTCCTAGAAGCTCTGCCAAGGCATACAGAGGGCAGGGAGGTGATTTGAGACAGCCAGCATGGCTTCACCAAGGGCAAGTCCTACCTGAACAACCTCATGGCCTTCTATGATGGATTGATCACATCAGTGGACAAGGGAAGAGCTATGGATGTCATCTATGTGGACCTCTCTAAAGTCTTTCACACCATCCCCCACAACATCCTTCTCTCTAAATTGGAGAGAGAGGCATTCGATGGGTGGGCTGTTCAGTGGATGAGGAACTGGTTGGATGGTTGCATCCAGAAGATAGTGGTCAACGACTCAATGTCCAGATGGAGATTGGTGACAAGTGGTGTCCCTCAGGGGTCCATACTGGGACCAGTACAGTTCAATATTTTCATCAATGACATGGACAGTGGGATTGAGGGCACCCTCAGCAGGTTTGTGGATCACACCAAGCTGAGAGGTGGGGTGAAGTGCTGAAGGGACGGGATGGCATCCAGAAGGATGTAGGCAGGCTGGAGAAATGGGTCCATGTGACCCTCATGGAGTTCAACAAAGACAAGGGCAGGGTCCTGCCCCTGGGTGGGGGCAGCCCCCAGTCCCAGCCCAGGCTGGGGATGGAGGGATGGGGAGCAGCCCTGCCCAGAAGGGCTTGGGGGGGGACACGGAGCTGTTGGAGCAGGGACAGAGGAGGCCACAGAGACGCTGGGAGGGCTGGAGCCCCTCTGCTGGGAGGGGGGGCTGAGAGAGTTGGGGGGTTCAGCCTGGAGAAGAGAAGGC
>JAOQGL010000001.1:360139-371071 GCA_027564165.1 Gallinago nigripennis | reverse complement strand
GCCTCTGCCAAGGCTTCACAGCCCTTTCTGTGGAGAAATTGTTCCCAATCTCCATCCTAAACCTCCCCTGGGGCAACCTGAGGCTGTTTCCTCTTGTCCCATGGACTGCTCCTTGGGAGAAGAGACCGATCCCCCCTGGTACCCTCTCCTTTCAGGGAGTTGTGGAGAGGGAATGAACGAATGGGGTTTGGCAACAGTTCCCTTCCCTGTGCTCCTTCAATCATTACGGGCAGCTCCGGAGGCTGGAGCTTGGGCAGCTCTGACTCTGCTTCAGTCACCTCCCATCATTCCTCGTCCTATTTCTTGTATGAAACAGGCCCCAAAGCCTTGCATTACCCACCTGCAATGAAATTCCACGTTTCAGGAAGAGCTGAGGGGTCTGGCAGAGGACCCCAGCACACGGACTGCTGAGGGAGGGCACGGGCTCGGGGGAGCTCACTTTTTACCATTTCATGTTCTCCAGCCTCTCTGAGAAAGCAGTAAGTGGTCCCCAAAGATACCACTCACCAAAAGATCTGAAAAGACTATTTTGAAGGCACGTTAATTTGACAAGTGAGATTATTCAGAAGCCTTTTCAAGAAGAAATTTAATTTCCTCCCTCTGCACTCCTGTTGCTATAGAGATGCAGGTTGCACTGCCCCGGTGCAAATTACCTTTTCCCAAGGAGATGGGTTTGCCGCTGTAGAAACCCGCTGCCTGTAACGCTCCGAAGGCAGGGACCTCCCGGGATCAGCCACCCTCTGGCCAGCGGCCCAAATCCCACATTTGCCAAAGGTTCATTCCCCGTTTCTAACACCCTTTTGTATTTTTGATGCCCTCCCTGCGCGGCCGTTACCTCTCCCTGCTCCTCGCCTGGGACACGGCTTCTCTCCAGGTTTGCCGAGGGGTCACCACGAGACCCAAGGAGAGACAGAGCCGATGGAATTTCCTGCTCCCTGCCTGCTCTCTGCCTCCAGTCGGCAACTCTCCGGAGCAGACCTGGGGAGGGTTCCAGCCCTTAACACCGACCCTAAGCCAGCAGCGACCGGCACTGAGGGGGCAGGAACAGCCAATAAATACACCACAGAATGGAAGAGACCAAAGGACTTTGTCTCAGAGCCACACACAGACACGAAACCCAGAGCGACTCCTTTACTTGGTCCCACCTGGGATAACCGGAACCGTCTCTTTGCTGGTCCATCCCTGCTCCCAGCAGGAGACCCATGTGCAGAGGAGATGCTCAAGGGACAGGGATCCCAGTGCCCGGCGTGGGCAAAGGTGCCAGCATCAATGGGGGAGTAGAGCTATGACCACCCCGCCAAGAGGGATGACCCCAGGACAGGACCCAGGGAGAGAAGGGAACGGAAGCCACCGAGGCCACCGAACGGGGGCAAACATGCTACTGCCCTCCTGCGTGTCAGGGAAAGGAGAACCAGCCAGTCATCGGTGCCGTCCCAGTGTCTCCTGGTGAGCTTCCTCACTCAGGGCCCCCGAGCAGATGGGGGCTACAGCCCAGAGGGGGAGGCCGGGAGCAATGGGCTTTCCCAGCTTGGAGGAAAGATGGTGGACACCTCACTGCCACCTGCAGCCACCTCATGGGAGGCTGTACAGAAGAGAGAAGGAAACTCTTGGAGATGCACAGGGGATGGGACACAAGGCAACGGATACAGATTGAAGCACCAGAAAGTACAATGAGATATATAGAAAACATTTTCAGCCTGGAACCCAACCATGGGCACAAGGGGGCTGTGGGACCTCCAGCCTGGGAGACATGCAAAGCAACCTGATGGAGCTGGCCCCACTCTGAGCAACTGGTTGTGCTAGAAACCTCCAGATGTGTCTCCTGCAACCTAAATTATTCTAAATAATTCTGTGTATTGACATATTTGACCAGTCACAGCATCTAAGGGCACAGAAATGTCTGCTCAGAGACCTCCTCATGCTTTTCCCCTCTTCTAAGGCCCATCCAGATGGCTTGTGAATGCCCACGGTTGTAATCTCTCTCCCCGGTCAACTAATCCCTGTGATTGAATAATAAAAAAAAATAAATCCTAAATTGTCTATCGCTCCCAATTCTTCTTCTTCCCAGCTGTGCCTTGCAGAATGTGGGCTCTTAATTTTATAGAGTTAATTTTGAATCAGTTTAATCTCTTCCCTTAACATAGTTGATCAGAGAAGTCAATTCCCCTTGTGATTGCCTCTTTCTGATAAGAACAAGCTCAGATTTCTCTCCCCGTTTGCCTTATTCCTATTTCAGACCAGATTAGGTTTTGCTGAGCCCTGTCCCGCACTACTCCTCCCCCGGGGCCTGGGGAAGGCTCTCCTTGCTCTCTGGTGACCTGGGGTGCACCCCAAACCCCACTCCGGAGCAGCCTCCTGCTCTCTGCCTTCTTTAACTGCAGTCCCCCTTCAAAGGGGGGTGGATGAGAGGGGGAACTGTCCCAGAAGAGCCCCTCACCCTCTGCCCGAGCAGACCTCACCCCAACCATCTCTCCTGCTTCCCCAGGGCCTGACTCCCCTGAAGGCAATTCTTGTATTCACTATACAGCCTCCTGTCTTCTCATGTTCTCAGCCATACCCCTCCACATAGCCATCGCTTTCTTTTCACCTTATTAAGCCAAAAAAGACCAAATTACATACCCTGCCCCGGCCTCCAGCTCAGCCGTGTTCCCTGCTCCACTGCACAGGGCATCCATTCAAACCTCCAACTATTTCAAAGGCTTTTCCTGAAATCTGAAGTCACTTGTGTGTAATTTTCTCAAGTACTTTTAAGTTGTTCCTCAAACACTGTCATTATGTTAATCTTCTCCCACGTCTGAGACCTCCAGTGAAGTCAGAGCTGATGGAATGAGCGCTCTCCTGCCAATCCCGTTAATCGATCTGCTGCAGTCGTCTTACCCACCCTAGTCACTCCTTCCTTTCTGCTCTCAAGGAATCTATTGGCCAAAATGTTTAATATTTTTAAAAAACAGAAAAAAAAAATCCATTTTGTTTGTCCTGTTGATTAAGGCAATCCTAGAACCACCATGTGGATCCTCATACCACGCTCCTGAGGGCCACCCCACCTCCACACGCTGCCCACTATTGAAAGGTCACCCCACCACGGGTCACAGCAGCAGCCGTCCCAGGTGAGGCCAGGCACCCCCCCGACCTCCCCCCGACAGCGGAAGGTGACCCGGAGAGAAGAGCAGAGCCAGAACAAAGCGATGCCTCCTCCTGACCTCTGCGACTGGACATTACGTGGGTCCCTTCATCTTCACAGCCCTGCAAGTCACTTTTCTTCCTGGGATTTGTCCTGCTGCTCTCGGAGCCCCTCTCCGTGCCCAGCTCCCGCGTCTCACTCAGCATGGCTTCACAGAGCTCAGCTGTGCCTCACGGGGAGAAACTCCTCTTTCTGTCCACTTTCTGTGATTTTGTTTCAAGATGTGCAGACGTGGGACTGAGGGACATGGGTCAGCGGTGGACTTGGCAGCATTAGCTTTATGGTCGGACTCCATGACCTCAAGGTCTCTTCCAACCCAATGATCTATGACTCTACGATTCAGTACCTCGTGTTCTCACACGGGAAGGGACAGGCAGAGATCAGCCACCTCTGGTCCACCTTTTCTGTACCACACGTTTATGGACTTGCAGCAAACCTGCTCCCCTTCACCACCACTCTCCCAGCCCAGGAGTCCCAGTCTATCCCACCTCACTTCTTATGGAAGATGCTCCACAGCTTTGAGCACCTCTTGGTTTTCTCTGCCAGCTTCTAAGGTATTACTTCTGAAGGGTGAAAGCCCAGAACTGCACGCAGGTTTCAACACGTGGGTGTAGTAGAGACTTATGCAAAGATATTAATAATTACATTTTCCATTTTGTTCTTTCCCCCTTTTGTACTTCTGTAACAATTCCAAAAACTCATCTTTTTTTTTTTTTTTTTGCAGGTTTGGACTGGACTCAAAGTAAGTCCCAAACCTTGTTCCTGAGCAGAAGTCAGTCCAACACCTTCACCAAATATGAAATACTGCTACTGTATTTTCCCCCGTAAGCATTACTTCTTGGTTTTCCGTGTTGTGTTCTGCTGCTCCTGACCATCCAGTACCAGGGTCACCAGGGACCCACCTCACCACTGCTTCAGTTGTGGTTTCTGACCTACTCTTTCACCTGTTTTATCGAGTGCCTCAGTGCTGGAGAAGATGATTTCACTGTGGTGTCACAGTGATGTCAGAGCTTTACTCCTGAGCAATTATGAGGAGCTGAAGAATCTTTAATGGGCAAGAGTATCTCAGTGTTTGTGTGTGTCATCTTCCGTGTGCCAAAAATAACCCTGTTTTACTATCACACTGTTTATCCACCCCGCTTGATGTGATCCCATCCACCTACTCCTGTTTTGCTTAAGGAATGTAATTTTGACTCAGCTGCAAATTTTGACTTATTTCTTGCCCATTAAGCCCAAGAGCAAGCAGTGACCCCAGCCCAGAACTTCTGGGGGTTCCTTGCAGCATTTGGCCATGGTGGAAACGAACTGTCTTCCCCACTTTGGGTTTCTCCTTTAGTTTTCTGAGTCACAACAGCACTTTCTCTTTCACCCCATGACCAGTTTAGAATATAAACAGCCCTGAAGCAGCACGGTCACGGGACTTTGGAAAATCAAAACAAGTCACACACATGAGTAAAAAGCGCTCAGAGCCAGGGAGACAGCTTTGGGATAAGGAGCTCGGTGAAGCACAACATTCCCTGCCCTCTTGGTTGCTCCAGGACTTCAGGATAACTCAGTTTTTGTATAATGAATTGCCCCAATTTGCTCCCATCACATCACAAGCAGTAAAGCCCATCCAATTCCTTTCAAGACCAACCGTTTTTAAGAGCCCTAAAGGCTGGCTGGAAGCAGAGCTCGGGTTCCACAGTGACCCTACATTTATCCCTCAAACACAGAAACCCAGTGCCAAAAGCACGTCCCTAGACCCCACCAGCAGCCCTGATGCTGGAGCCCAGCCTCCTAGAACGTGTCCACAGCCACGGGTGCTCAAGACCAACTACAAACCAGCAACGTCACCCCTGCTTTTATGATTCATTCCCCACCAAGTCTGACCATCTTCCCAAAGGTCAGTCCCCACACCGTGGCGAGTGTGCCCAATGGCCACGAACCCGCAGAGCCCCACGAACACCCTCAGGGTCACTGCCGGCAGCTGGAGCCACAGCCACCTTTCTGCCATCACTGCAGAACAGCATCCTCCTCTCTCCCCATCCAGAGCAAAGCTGTAACTCTGAACCTGCATCCGACACATGGCCTTCAGTTCCTGGAGCGCACCAGAAGTTCTCCAGAACATTCACTCCTCAGCTGGGATCTGAGCCAGACCTCCCTGCAGCTTCAACACTATTCACCTAAGCTTCATCTAGGACTTATAATTCACACCATCACTCAACTGACCAAAAAACCACAAAGTTTCCTTCCCATGAAAGGAAATCAGCGTTTACCACTCTGTGAGGGAAAGGAGATGCTGTCATGGGACTGAGTCTCCTCAGAATCGCGCAGGACAGAGGCTGCTGCTTACCTGTGCGAGGTGAAATTGTCGTAAGAGCCCACAGTATAGTGTCGGAAGAGACGCTTTGTTCTGTCTTCTCTGGTTTCTACAAGAAAAAAGACACATCACAAAGCTGAGAGTGAAAGGAGCACTCCCCCGGGGTCTCTGCTCCCCCCGCCCCTGCACACACCGATCCGGGTGCCTCGTGGCCGTGTGATCGGTCCCGTGATGCTCGTGGGCAGCCCCATACACACACCAACAGCTTCTCTCAACATCACATCACTTCATCAAAACTCCTCAACCGTATCAAGGCACCAAATTCCACCACGGCTCCAGAGCGGAGCCCAAGAGGACAGTCAGCTCTGGGAAAGGACACACGGACTCCCCGTCCCGCGGCAGCTGCCAGATCCCTTCCCCTGTTCTCTTTGGCCACATCCATCTCTCCTGTCTCAGCGCAGAAGGATGCAGCTCCCACAGAAGAGCTGGTAACAGCCCCGTGACCCTTCCTTCTCCCCGGTGGTCACGAGCTCTCCTGGTGCAGAGGAACCCAGAAACTTCTGTCACTGCTCCTCTACCAGCCACCGGCTCCGGTCCCACCAGCGCTGCGGCCGCAGTGGGGACAGTGGGCTTTTCAGGCCACACTTGTTGGACTGATCTCCCTTTAGGGGGTAACAACTCTGGATTTTTCTTCCCTGCCTCAGAGTGTGAAAGAGCCAGAGAACCCACCAGCTCCATCCATGAAGCTGCCAAGAAAAGAGATGCCAGGGCTGCAGGTGCCGGGGGAAGGCACCCAACCTGGGGCTACGGGGACAGAGGTGCCACCAAGACACCCCAAATAGGGTCTGCAGCTAAGGGCTTCACAGGAGACGTGGCAGGGAGATGGAAAAGGGTCTAAGCCATCCCCAGCTACCATGATCCTTGCACAGAAGGAATGTGCATCACATTGCCAACCCAAATCTACTGCAGGACCCAGGACTCCTGGCGTGTGCTCACCCCGGGGAAAGCAACCGGGTCCTCCCCCAGCCCGACTGCGTACGTTACATCGAACCAACTCATCCACGGCTTCAGCCGGGGGATGGGACTCCAAAGGCCAGGGAACTCCTCTCCTCTGCTTTGTCACCAACCCCTGTGCAGCCCTCGGGTGGCTGTAGCTGCTGGCCTGACCGACATCCAGCAGGTCGCCAAGCAGGATAATGGGGGCAGTCGGACAGAGGGAACGCTCACCGGGGCGAGAGACAGAGGAAGGGAAGAGCCAGGTGTGGAGGAGACTCACCTTTGGGTCTTCTCTGGGGACAGGAACTGTTTGCACCCAAAGCAGTCACAACGCAAGAGGGGGTTGCAATGAGATGGTCTTTAAGGTCCCTTCTAACCCAACCCATTCTATGACTCTGTGACTCTAAAATAAACATTTGGTCTGACCTGCGTTGGAATTCCGAGTGGGACCAGCCGCTGGGAAGGGGCTGCAAGGGCAGAGGGGCAGCTTCCCCTCTTCCACCCACCCACCCACCTCTGGTCTAAGCCCAGGCCAGGACGCACCTTCCAACCTTTCATCCCGGTCTCACGATGACACGGAACCATCGCTGCTGGCACAGGGAAACACTGCGATGGCAGCCACGCACCCGTCCCCACCCTGGGGACACTCGACAGCCCTGGAGGCAGCAGCAGGAGCCGTGTCACCCCGTACCACACTCTCCCACCTCCCGACCGGCCCCGCCGCCCTCCAAACCGGGCTCCGCTCCCACAGCCTCGGTGCAGCCTCCGGGGTCCCCAGGGTGCCTCTGCCCTGGGGCACGGGGTCCATCACCCAGCACAGACGTCCCCGAGACCCAGCACAGACGTCCTGCTCCAGGACCCTCACCCTCGGCACACAGCTCTGCTCCTCACACACACACACCGACAGAACAACTAACTCAACAAAGTTTAGAAATAAAATCACCAAATACAGTACTTCTTTATACTATGGAAAACACAGCCTTGCTTTTTTTTTTTTTTCCCCACTCCCAATTCTTGCTTTTCCACTCCACCTGTGTGCCTTTTTTTTTTTTTTTTTAATAGCTTTTTCCTTTCTTTCTGAGGAGAGCTGAAGAACAGCCCTGGCAGGACGGCACTTGGTGCCCCCAGAATAAGGCCCTGCTCTTTGTGGTTCTGGCTCTCCCCCCCACGGCAAGGATTTCCAAAGTGGGGCCACAAGACAATCCACAGGGGTGTAGGAAGAAACCTTTTTTTGTACCAGTAATAACATTTAAAAATATTCTTAAGTGTTTATTCCATCCTTATCTCACTATTTTGTAGCTTCTATTGTTGCATTTAGAATATTTTCTATTCTATTTGCTTTACAGTGCACACAGTCCATGAGCAGAGTAGCAAGGTGTGTGTGTGTATACAGGTGTATGCATACACACGTAGGTATATGTGTATATATTGTGTATATATGTGTTTATAACAGGTGTGTATATATATACACATACATTAATTGTGTATGGGGGGGTGTGCTCAAACACATGTTTTTACGGAGGGTCCCATGATCAAAGCGGTGAGTGCCCGAGGTGGGGGCCGTGCAGCATCACAGGGGTTAAGGTGGGTGCTCTGGCAATTCCCCCCCAAGCCGTGGGTGCTCAGCAGCCCCCAGCCACCCCACACCACCAGCAGGGGCCAGGACACCCCACCGCCGGGCCAGGAGCAGCCCAGCCCTCGCCGTGCCGCTGCTTTGGGGTGCTGGGGGGATGTCACCGTGCAGGGAGCATCCTCCGGTGACACAACATGCTCTTCCAGCCTTGCCTGGGGCGTTTACCTAATCCGGAGGGAGGTTTCCTGGAGGCCAATGGCACAAAGGGGGCTGAGGGCACCCCGGGGATCTGCCGGTGAGGTGGTCGTCCACCAAGCCCCGTCCTTGCAGTCCTGGGAAAAACTGTCTCAAAGAACCAAGGGATTAATCTTACTGGCAAAAAAGAGAGGCCACGCCAAGAAATGGAGGTGTCAGGGACACAGCCACGCGCCGCAGAGAGCTCAAGGAGAAACCCCTCTCGCCCGGATCTCACCTCGCTCAGGCTCCTCCATGGAGGCAGAGGGACCCCAGCTCCGGGTGGGGGGCGATACTGGACTCTGCCCCCACCGCACACGCAGAGCACGACGTGGTCAGGAGGAAAAGGAGACCCTGACATGCTGCTGGGGAACCCCCTGCACCCCACCTAAAGGACAAGGCTCATGCCCGGGAACGAGTTGGCACCCACAACTCTTACCAACTTGGCATGGACGTACAAAAATAAATATATCTGAGAGCTGCTTCTCGCCCAGAACCTTCTCTCTGGCAGGTCCCGACTGCTCTTGGCCAGCCATGGGGTGTGAATATTCCAGACTCACCCAGAAAGAAATACCTTTAAAAACTTGACAAAAGCTCCTTCCAGGCAGCGTGTGGAGCAGCTTGAGGAGAGCCTGCACCCATCCACGAGCTCCTCCTGGTTCCCCGGCCAAAAACATTTGCTTAGCCATATGGTTTATGATGGGTTTTGTCAGTGTTGGGTTGATGGTTGGATTCAATGATCTGAAAGGTCCCTTCCAACCCGGGTGACTCTAGGATTCTGTGATCCTATGAAAAAAGGGAGGGTTGTGGTGGGAGAGGGGAGGGAGGAGGTTCCATGGAGGGGCAGGTCCCAGCAGCGCTGGTGAGCGCGGCCGCCTACACAGGGCAGGAGAAGATGCTCCTCAGAGACATTTGCTGACCCCCAGCCCCAAGTGAGGGGCTGGCACAGCCAGCCCCACTGAGACAGGAGCCCCCTCCTCACCGCTCCCCTGCTTCAGCCCCTTCTCCTCCCCTTCCTCCACCCTGCTCTGCCTCCTCCTCCTCGCCCCTGCCTCCCTCCACAGGCACGTGTTCCTCATCTGCAAACACCTCCGGCCATCCCACTCCAGACAAAAGGAGACCATTTGGTGATGGGAGCTGGATTTATGGGCTGTCCACGGCCCAGAGGCTCGTTCCCTCCCTGACTCCTAAATTTAGCTGCCGCCGACCCCGCGCCTAATGGAGCCGTCAGGGCGGCAGCGGGGAGGGAGGCTGATGGATGGAGGGGAGCCAGTCACCAGGAGATGGGTGTGGAGGAGCAGGCTCTATATTTAGAGAGGAGGGAGCAAGAGGAGGGTGGCAGCCGGGGGGACGGGCTGTGCCCAGGGGTGGCAGGGGCTCAGCAGCAGCGCTGGCACCCCAGGGGATGGGCAGAGCTGGGAGACAGGAACAGAGGACGCTGGAGAGCTGCGGCCAGGAAGCAGGAGGACATGGATGGGTGTGGGTTGTCCTCACGCTGCTCCACACGCTGCCTGGAAGGAGCTTTGGTCAAGTTTTGAAAGGCAATTCTTTCTAGGTAAGTCTGCCTAACACACTAGATAAAAATACAGGACTCTTCACACTCCATGGCTGGCCAAGAGCAGGTGGGACCTGCCAGAGAAGAGGTTCTGGGAGAGGAGCAGCCCAGACCCACCAGGCAGAGCGCTGCGTGGGGCCAGACTGGCACGAAGCCTGGGTGCCATTCCCACGCATTCCCCTGCACCCGGACTGTCCCATCCTCTCTGCTCCAACTAGAAAAAACAACTCTTTTGGAATGTGAAAGATATACCTTTTTGTTGCTACAGAATGTTGAGATTATATTTCTAGATGTTATTTAGAATTTAACTTAATCTTATTAAATGCAAGGTTTATGCACCTCTAATTATCGGATTGTTCTTTCCTCATCTTTTTTTGACCAACTGTACCACAACAAGCACCTTAGCAGCAGGCACCCTCAGAGGTGGACAACCCAACACGGGACTGGACCTTGCAGCCAAGATGCCCCAACACGTGCCTTCCCCGATGTCACCCGCTGCGTGTCCTTCTGGCCAGCGCAGGGGATCCCTGCACCGTGGCACTGGGTGAAGAACAACAAGTCACACTTTGGAAAGGGATCTCTAACCATTTGATGCAGCAGCGGAGACATGGTGGTTACCATCCAAGAGCTACATCAGACCACCCGACAGGTCAAGAGGACAGCAAACCACGGAGCCATCAGGCAGACAAGGAACTGAGGGAGGGAGACACCAGTTCAGACTGTGCTACCCACGGAAGAGGGTCTAAAAGAGATTCTGTCTTCCAAGCTGGAACAGCAGATAAAAGCAGTATCAGACAAGTCAGAGAAGTGGTCTCAGGGATGGACAAGGTTGGGGGCCATATTCCTGCTATGTCAAGTACACGGACACTTCTTGTGCCAACACACCCAGGGAGGAGCCTCCACAGATCATGGAAATGACTGAGGTTGGAAGGGACCTTAAAGATCACCTTGTTCCAACCCCCCTGCCCTGGGCACGGACACCTCCCACCACACCACCTTGCTCCAAGCCCCCTTCAACCTGCCCTTCAACCCCTCCAGGGATGGGGCAGCCACAGCTTCTCTGCCCAACCTGGGCCAGGCTCTCACCACCC
>JAOQGL010000001.1:345069-359596 GCA_027564165.1 Gallinago nigripennis | reverse complement strand
TCTCTTCTCCAGGCTGAACCCCCCAACTCTCTCAGCCCCCCTCCCAGCAGAGGGGCTCCAGCCCTCCCAGCATCTCCATGACCTCCTCTGGCCTCGCTCCATCAGGTCCCTGTCTCCTGTGCTGAGGAGCCCTGTCTCAGTACAGATGGACCGATTCATTGCTCTTTGAACTGTCTCATCACCCAAGAAGAGACACCACCTTCAGCTGATGCTCCCAGCGAAGTCAAGTGGTGGATGGTTGTATCCTCCTGCAGCAGCCGGACCACAAGCCTGGCCAGAGTTGTCCTGTGCCCACAGTGGGCCGTGTTGCTCCCGCACCGAGACCAAGGGAGCAGAACCCTCCAAAGCTGGGAAGGGGTTTGTTGGGAGACCTCTGGCTCCATAGCACATCCAAGAAGCAGCGTCTCAGCCCTGGAACAAGGAAGGCTCTGCCCAGCACAGGCAGAGGGAACACTGCTGCCCATTGTGGATCCCACCCACGCGTCCCACGCCAGGCTCTGGAGCACCTGACGCCAAGTAGGCTGACGAGCAGATGCCACCACAATTAAAGCCTCCTCCAGGCTCCATGCCAGGCAGCCAATCTGGCTGGGGTGGCCTCAGAGTGCCAGCAACAAAGAGTAAAGGAATGACTTCAGAAGAAGAAACGCTGAACTGTGCAAGAGAGGGATGGACGCGTGGTGCCTGAGACCAGAGAGGAGCCTGAGGTTTCTCCACCCGAGGAGCTGCAGCAGGTCAGAGACCGGAGTCCATCGCCTCCATCCCCACCGGCCAGTGCTCCGGGACAGCCTGATGCCACCACCACGTGCAAGGAAGCACGGAAACCCTTCAGGGACTTTTCTCTGAGAGTGGATGCATACACCAACACTAAACCATATCCCTGAGCACCATGTCCCTCGCCTTTTGAATATCTCCAGGGATGGTGCCTCAACCACTTCCCTGGGCAGCCCATTCCAATACCTAATAACCCTTTCAGTGAAGAAATTTTTCCTAATATCCGACCTGAAACTCCCCTGGTGCAACTTGAGGCCATTTCCTCTTGTCCCATGGCCTGTTCCTTGGGAAAAGAGACCGACCCCCCCTGGCTACACCCTGGGCAAGACCAGCACCCCTGAAGGCTCCAGACTCGGGCTGCTCTCATTGGAACTTGAGCTGCCCAAACCAAAGAGCTTCCTGAGCAAACTCCACGGGCATTTTCACACACACACTTGGGAGTCAGGCTGCCCGGCCAGCTCTGGGGATGGGCACCTCATGAAGAGGCCTCCACCATTCACCAGCTGACCAGCTCGAAGCTGGACAAACTCTTCCTGCAAGCTCCAGGAGATAAGAAATGAAAAAGTTACCTGAGAAAATCAGGGAAGTAGGCATAGAAAGGATTTGCATCTGTTTCTTTTAAGACCATTGAGCTACCAAACCAGTGGGAAGCACAGAGTACAAACGTGTGCCAGGAGATATGACCAACTAATAATGGCACAGTTGCTTAAAAGACAGAAAATGCCACTCCATCTCAGCTAATACCAAACCCGGTGCCAGGAATGAATAAAGCATAAATCAGCCCAAAACACAAAGGGTCAGAAGGCACCCGCTGCGGCAGCTCACACAGCATCAACAGACCCGCAGAAACCTGGAGCTGGAAACAACCAGCCTGTGGCCACGGGTTCAGACAGCAACTAGAGGGGTGACTTTGGTCAGGAATTCTGGAATGAGGTACAGATAAGCTCAAGTCCACCCTGTGTAGATTAGAGCTTTGTGGAGCAGGAGAGATGCAGCATCCAGGATCGTTCCCTGGGAGCCTGCCAGGTGACCACCAGCAGCTCCACGCCAGGGAGCCTCGTGTTCTTTATGCTGTGTAATGTCAATAAAACTGTTCTACTGAGTCCAAATTCTTTCTGCAGGAGGCCAAATAGCCATGATGTGGGTTGTTTTGTTGTTTGTTCGTTTGTTTTGGTTTTTTTTTAATTAACCAATGCTACAGACATTTTTTTTTTCCTTTTACAGACCTACACTCTAAAATCAAACCACTTCAAGCAGCTGCTTTTTTTTTTTTTTTTTCCATTTCAAATTCCCTTGCATTCAGAAGAGTTCAAATGTCAACCCAAGGATGCTTTAAGAGAACCCCATCCTCACTCCTTGGAGACAGATGCTGGTGAGATAAAGGGTGAGAGAGCTCATGGCGCTGGTAAGAGGTCCATGGGTACCTGGCAGGGGAGATGTGGGTGCTCTGTGCTGGTACCCCCTGCCCGACCTCAGCGCCCTCACACCCCCCACTAAGGGACCGGGGTGGTCAGTGCACCCCCAGAACACCTGCAGCACCTCCAGCTGACCACTAAACTACTCGCCACACACCTACGGTGTTCTTGCCAAGTGGTCAGAACAGCGTGAATCCTTACCAGAAATGTTATGGAAAAGTGAATCTGGAAAGAATCTAGTGTCAAAACTGTTAAGTTCCCCCTTTGAGAAGGGGAAAAGAAAAATAAATCAGCAAATCTAATAGATATTAGCTTTAAACTGTAAGCAGCACCTTGGGATATTCGTAACACTGACCTGTACTCTGGAGCTCAGGAGGAAGCTGCCAGCAGAGCAGCAGATGAATTAGGAGAGGAGGAAGGTCCAGGGAAGGGAAGGGGGTGAGGGCTGAAGGCAGCCCAGCCGGAGGGGAAGGCTCACAGCAGCAGCGACACGATGGAGAGGGGTCAGGCCTGGGAGGAATTGGGGAAGGGAAAGAGAAGCGGGATTTGAAGGCGCCGGTAGAGAAGGAGCCGGAGGACTCGTTCCCAGCTGGCCCTGACAAGCGATGCTCCCTGTGGGGAACAGCAGCTCGGCCCGAAGGCTGCAGCAGCCCCGGGGAGAGGAGGGGGGTCCGGGCTCTCCGAAGATGGACTCAATCTCCACACTCTTCCAGGGGCAGCAGGTTGGCCGTGTCAGTCAGATGGCTGTCATCTACAGCTCTGTTGTCACCGGCTCCAGTGCCACGTGCCCAACCCCAGCAGCACAACACACCACACGCTTCCCGGATGAGGTGAGGAACTTCTCAGGGAACCGGCACCTTGTGAGGGACCACACGGGAAGAGTCATCTCCCTCCAGCCCAGAGACCGTGGGGAGAGCAGACCCGTTTCTTTGCCTGTTGATGAGGAAGCCATTTCAGGTGGGAGATCGACTCTTTCCACCGTGCTTCATGGGGAAGTAACGGGACAGTAGAGGAGATTGTGCAAAGGCCTTGGCAAGAGCCAAGGTGACAACCACCACCTGTGCACAGAGCCGGCCATTCCAACACAGCAGGCCATCAGGCAGGCCAGGCACCATTTGTCCATGGAATATCTATGCTTCTGCTCCCTGGTTTCTCTCGCTCCTCCTGTCCCAAGCTCAGAGCTTCCTTCAGGTTGGCTCTCTACCTGTGCAAAGCCTGAGCACTGGGTGACACACGATGACTTGGTGGCCAGCAGGCCAAGGAAGGGTCCAGCTCTGTCACGTGGCACCACGGTGCAGGTCAGCTCCCCAGCAGGGCCGCAGTGGAGCGTTGGGACATCCATCTTCTTGTGGATGGTTCTGCAAGGCCACATCCAAGAGCTGGAAAAGTAGAAGAGGGACCTTCCTTCCAAGAGGAGCTCTCAGGACGGTGCTCCAGCTCCCAAAGTCAAGCTTTTGCCACTCTCACTCCCAACCTGCAGATGCCTCCTCCTCAGGAGCTCCTTCCCCTCACACAGGGACCCTCAAAGCCCCCGCTCAGAAAAGCCACCGTGTTTGGACTCAGCGCTCGCTGCTCGGCTGGGGCTTCTCCCTTCAGCAAAACTTCCCAGGGCTGACTCCATTTTTTCCTTTCCTGCTGCCTGTACATCCTCTCCTAGTGCAGTCTTTCCTCAAGAAGCCAGGTATTTGTCCAAAGGAACAATTGCCAAGTTACAGCACGGTACCTGGGTGCTCCATGCGAACCCCTTCAACCAACGAGACCCAGCACATACACATGGCCACAGGGGACACCACCAGCCTCTCAGCTGCAGGACTACCACTCCATGCCACAGCTCTCCACACCACCCAGCCTCCCCGTGGATGAGACTCTATCCCCCATAGCTCACCACCCCCCGAGCTCGTGTTAGCATCACCATCACACGAGGCAGACCCCATAGCGTACCAGTAAAACAAAAGAGAAGGTGGAACAGAGAACTCGTCCCTTCACATGCAGGACACACGGAGATGGAGTTATGAAATGGGTACCACAACAAACCAAGCCGACCTCCCCAAAGGCTGGCGCAGACCTCCAGGAGGGAGACGATCAATTCAGTGTAGGAAATGGGAGAGCTGTATTTCATAAAGGTACCAAAATGCTCCACAACCCTCCTCCTCCTCCTCTGCAACCTACACATTTCCATCACCTGAGGTTGGCACCAGAGCCGAGTGAAGAACAACAGTGCCCTCTACCAAAAGAAACAGCCAACGACTTCTGCAACCTCCCGCCCTGAGCCCAGGCAGCGGGGACAGACCCAAGGAAGCTCTCCCACGGACAGCAGAGCTCGGGCTGGGCTCTGCAGGACACGGTCCGGGGTCAGACCACTGGGGCCAAGCACGCCCACCAGCCCTTCATCGTCCTCAGCGGTGATGGGCCCGGGTGGCCCTGAGGCACCAGGCTGGGGAACACTTCTGACCCTCCTACACACAGCGGGAATGGGCGACTCAGAAATGTACACCCGATGTTCACAAATCATGCCGGTCGTTGCTCCAAACCCCGCTGTCATTCCATCTGCTCTTCCGATGTCTGCGCCGGCCGCGGGGGGAGACAGGGGGGGAGAGGCCCAGCAAAACACTTGTGACACTGGTAATAACGTGAAGTACCCAACAACCGTTACTCCAGTTCCAAAACACTTCGTACACGAGAAACTCATTTCTTGGTCAAAAGGATGTTCAAACTCCTAATTCTTTCTTCAGAATGTCCTTCCATCCCGGGAAGATGGTAACGCTTCCACCAGCTCCACTGCAACCCACAGGTACCAAGGAAGCGACTAAATACATCCCCGACACATGGGGAGGGGGGGTGTTACACACTTAAAGTTATTTTTCTTTCCTCAGAAAAAGAAGAGATGTCAAAGACTAAGTCCGCCAGGAACTTGGTTAATGAGATTTCACGTATTAGTAATTTAGATGCCATGATGATGGAAAACAACTGGAAATCTTGCCACAAATAAACAGGCAGAGAAGGAGCAGTAAGGAAAGGTCTCTGCCACACAAACCAGATGGTTCCCTGGACGCCACCGACTCCCACACCCTTCCTCAGGAACCCAAGGAAGAGCATCCCATCCTCAGCCGCTCGTCCCTGGGCGGTGGGAAGCAGCCGCAGGAGCACCCGGGCCCCCTCCGTCTGCTCGTGCTCCTCAGCCCACCAGCACAGATGGAGTTTGCAAAGAGCTTCCCTGTGTCTCTCTCCAGCGAGGCCGATCTGCTCGTGGATGCAGCCACCGAGCGCAGAAGGTCTCCTGGAGGGGGTGGCTCAGCATCTCCCCAAACACCCACCACTCGTGAGGAGCGAACAGTAGCAAGGTGAGACCCAACCGCCTCGGATTCCCACCACGGGCAGGTTCCGGGGCTCATGCTCCTTTCTCACCCCTTCTCTCAGTCCACGGAGCGGTCACTGTGACAACAGGCTGCTGGCACACGTGCCCCCAGCCGTTTGGCACATTCTGCTTCACGCGGCCAAACTCTTCCTTTAATTTCTGGGTGTTCATTCCCGAGAGCCCAATGAGCCCAGCGCGGTGGGGGAGGTCTGTTCCGCCCCTGAAATCACCTGGGAGAGACCCTCAGGATCTGCCCCAAAAGGGGATTTTGAAAAACCCAAGGGAGTGCGTGTCAGGGGAGGGAGAGACAACGGGTCAGGGTGAAATGAGCCCAACCTGGACGCTGACACCAGCACAGGACCACCACAGTTCAAGGTACAGTCAATAAATGCACATTTGACAGAGCCTGCACCCCATCCCCAGCAGTAATTTTGCCTTAGCAAATGTTAGCAAATGTTCCTTCTGCAATTTTAATCAAAGCTGCAGGTCTTTCTCCCAACAGTTCCCTGGACCACAGGCTCAGGACCGCTCTGTAATTAACCCAAAGCAAGAATGAATCATACAATTGTTTGGGTTGGAAGAGACCTTTCAGATCATCTAGTCCAACCACCAACCCAACTCTGATAAAACCCATCACTAACCCATGGCTCTAAGCACTATGGCAACCCCTCTTTTAAATCCCTCCAGGGGTGGTGCCTCCACCACTGCCCTGGGCAGCACAGTCCAAGGTTTAATAACCCTTTCAGTGTAAAAAACTTTTACTAATCTCCAATCTGAACCTCCCCTGGGGAAATTTAAGGCGGCTTTCTCTTGTCCCATCTCCTGTTCCTTGGGAGAAGAGACCAACCCCCCCTGGCTACCCTCCTTTCAGGGAGTTGGAGAGAGCGAGAAGGTCTCCCCTCAGCCTCCTTTTCTCCAGGCTGAACCCCCCCCAGCTCCCTCAGAAGTTCTCCAGACCCCTCCCCAGCTCTGTTGACCTTCTCTGGACCCGCTCCAGCCCCTCAAGGTCTTTCCTGTCGTGAGGGGCCAAAAACTGGACCCAGCCCTCGAGGTGGGGCCTCAGCAGTGCCCAGTCCAGGGGGACGGTCACTGCCCCAGTCCTGCTGGCCACGCTGTTCCTGACACAGGCCAGGATGCCGGCGGCCTTCTTGGCCACCTGGACACACTCCTGCCTCATGTTCAGCCAACAGTCAACCAACACCCCCAGGTCCTTTCCTGCTGGGCAGCTCCAGCCACTCTGCCCCAATGGGGCAGGTCTCCAGACAAGTCAGGAAACCCACCTGCAGGTCAGGGTTAAGGCCAGGTCTGATGATCACTGGGCAGGTCCACAGTCACAAGACAGGTCTGAGGTCAAGCTGGGACATCAGTCCATGGGTCAAGAGGGTCCATAGCCACACATGGGCATGACCGAGCTAGAGATCAGAACTCCTCCAACATAGTTCAGGGAGGGACTCAAAGCCCCAGTGTGAGATTAAATAGAGCTCCTGGGACCAGTGGCGTGGGAGGAGAGCCCAGGTGAAACTGGTCAGGAACATTAAGGCATATTAGTGACATTCTCCTCCCCAGCTGGCTGTATCAGTCCCACCACAGCCCATCCATCCAACATTGTGCCCGATTTGATAGGGAACTGTTTGGTAGATTTAGACTTTCAACTAATTAGCTCTGATCTTATCTCATTCTTGTTGCTTAATTGCTCTACATCCTTCTTCCTTACTCGTTTATTTGTACAACTGAAGAATCTACCATCACTCCTCTTCACATGCTCAAGGTCTGGCTCTGCTGAGTTTTTGGCAAGTTGCATCTTACATTTATGATTGCAGATCCCCTGACACAGCTTTTTTTTGCAGATGAATCTTAGTCTTTGTTCTTGGAGAGCTCTGCTTATTCCTAGGGGCCTCGGGACAACTGCGTTTGGATTCCCTGCCTGCAAGATTTCTCTTTGCCAGGAATACATATCAGAGCAGGTTTTTGACTTACAATATTCACTGAAGATCCCACCTCTATTTTAACTCACTGAAGACAGTAAATTCCATTTACTCCACTACATTATTTTTTTTTCTTTACCAAATATAAAAATCTAGACTGTACCCTTATTTTTAGGATATCTTACACCATCATTTTCTGAGGCTTTGTAACCATCCATGTTTTCATCCCGTCTCTGTTTCTGCACAGCCCGTGCATCGCGGACACTTTCTGCCCCCAGCCTCTCTGTCCCCTCTACCTCCCCCAAAAGCCCAGGGATCCTGCTCTGGCCTGTCCTTGCCCACAGCAGCTCTTGGACTGACCGAGTCACTTGCCTCAGCTTCTTCCCCCCCTGACTCAGGAGCTGGCGTGCATATTCCAAACACCCCTCCCTTATCCCACAGGGCACCAACCAGTTCCACCGGCAGAGGACAACCTCCTCCCAGAGCAGTCTGCCTCTTTGCTGGTGCTTTCCCCTGGCCACTCGCCTCCTCTCCCGCGTTCCTTCAGGCAAAGATCTGCCGATGTCTGTCTGATTTCCCTCCTCTTGCACTAAAACCAGGGGTGCAGACAACAGCCTACCCAAATCACCCCCCTCACTTCTTGGTTTGCAGCCACTTTGACTTCTGAGGGACCAGACGTTTGGGTAGAACCCCTTCCCTGAGCACTCCTTCTCTCAACACTTCCAGTGGCTGAATGGCAGGTGACTGGCAACCACTGGGAACCATCCCTCACCCGTGCCTGGGTCATCCCCACTCCAGGCAAAGGGCTTTAGCTCCAGCACAAGCTCCAGGAGCTCGTGCCTCCTCCCCTCCTGAGTGATGCCCACCAGTCAGCTCATGCTCAATGACCTGGTGCTCTCTAAGCCCTGAGCTACGTGGTCCTTGGGGACACAAGGAGGAGAGGAAGGAGAAGAGGAGGTAGACAAACACATGGGCTGGACATGCTGGAAAGGTCACTGACAAACACCCTCTTTTTCTGTTTCGTTTTAGTCAGTCCCACACACATTCACGCTGTGACTACACCCCTCGGAGACAGGTCTGCATCTCTCGGGTACCTGCACAAGTGCTGCCCACCCATGGTACCTGTCACATCCCCTGGTGACACTCCAGGGGATGGAGTGGCATCCATCCATGCTCTGCAAGAGTGAGTGAAGCTCCAAGCAGCTGCTCAACCAGCGGGAATGGGAGCAAAGTCCCTCTGGTCCAAAGCTCCACCAGTGCCTCTGCTCAGGGAGACAAAGACACTCCTGTGCAGAATCACACGATGCAGCTGGAGACGTGAGGAGAGGCTCTCCCACTGCCCAGATGCAGGTCTGAATGTCCCAGTCTCATAATGGACCCAGAGACAGGGAGATCTGACCCACCAGCGTTGGCATGCAGGTCTCACACCCACAGCTCTCAGACTACCAACTGCTGGAGGGCCACCTCAGGAGCTTGGTCCTACATTGGCAGAAAGAACTGGTCAGTTTCAACCACACGGAAGGCACAAAAAGATTAATTCCCTGAATCCAGCAGAACCGTCACACCACTTTCAGCAGAATCTAGGGTATGGTGTTAGAGGAGGTGCGGAGGGGAATAGAAGTGTGTCATGAAGTGATGGAATTGAGAACTAGAACTCAGATCTCCTCTCGGGATGTCAGGATGATGCAAGAAGAACCATCTCGATGGGAAGATGGGCAAAAGCAGAGATCTCAGACTCAGCAGGGCCAGAAGAAATAAATTTAGAACACACAGAAAGATCAAGTTATTTACCAAAGAAACCTTGTTTAGGCCCCAGAGGATTTCAGTTCCACAGACAGATATCTAAGGAGACTGGAAAGTGAGAAACTGAAGTTTCTGCCTTGGGGCCTGTCACAGAGGTGAGCAACAGGACATCTTCCTTCAGAGTCAACAAGCGCTGCAGGGTCTACGAACGGGGACCTGGAAGGGACGTGCTGACCCAGAGACACCCTTGGAGAAGAACCTGGCACATTTAGGTAGATCAATATGCAGCTCATGGCCTTTTCCCTCAAAGCAGGAAAATACACGCAGGTTAAAGGAACATCCTAATACCATCTCCAAAATGTCAACCCCGAAAGGTGCACTCTGAATTTCAATGAAGATCACAGAGGATTTCCGGAGCTGCTCCCATCCTTGTCCAAGTCATCTTCAATCTGTTCCAGCAAGAGTCTAGTCAGGTACCTGCCGTGCCACCCTGCTGCCTCTCTCAGTTGATAAACACAGGTGGAGATGTCCCCTAGTCTGACGTGGCTTTGCTCCCCAGCAAAGTGTCATCAGGCCAAAACCCCTCCCCAGTGCACACCCCAACCAGCTGCTGGGCTCTACTGGAACTGGGAAGATGGACACTTTCTCTGATCTTAGTGAGAAGTGGCAGAGCAATGTCATACTCACACAGCTGAACTTCCTTCCATGCACAAACATGAGATCCTTACCCAAACTACCTCCCGCAAACAATCTGCACCTCAAAACTCTGCCCGAGCTTTGTCTGGAAAAGCAGAAGTTGGCAAAACCCCCAACCATGGGCACGGCAACAGCTAAATGGTATGGACGACTGGAGGAACACGCTCACACCTCTGCTCCAGCTTCAGTGTCTAAGCTCCATCTGTTCTTCATGCTTCACTGCACACCTTCCCTCTAACCCAAACACAAGGCATTCTCCAGGAAACCACCCAGCAAACATCAGCTCCCAGGAACGGGAAGGGCTTATGAACCACGGGGATTAGTCCATTCTCTTTGCTATTCACCATGGAGAGAGGATGGGCAAAGAGCCCCTGCGCACCGACACAGCTCCAGAGCACAGCCCCATCACAGAGCGAGAGGGAGGAAGGTGGGACCTTCTCAGTGGAAGTCCCAACTCACCAGCCCTCATCATCCCTGGAAAAGGAGAAAAGCTGGAGCTGCAGACTGGAGAACCAACAGCCAAACCAGTTGAGAGGCGGGGGGAAGAAAGCTCTGCTGCCCGTGGCGTTCTGCTCCCACCGCACCCTCTGTGGCCACCAGGGCAGGGACGGAGGTGCCAGTGCCCCAGGGCACCCCTGACCTGCCACAACCTCGTCACAGCACACAGCGAGCCAGCAGCCCACTGAGGGAATCCAAGCATCCCGAGGAGACGCCTGAGGGTGCAGACACACACCTTTAGCGCTCCCAGGAAGGACTGGGACTAGAGCAAAGGAAAGACTTTCTAAGTGGGTTCAGGCTTCCAGAAACTAATTAAAACTAGTTGCTGTGCTAAACAGAGAACTGTATTTTTTTTAATTCTCTTTTCTCTTCTACAACTTTGTTTCCAGCTCCACGTTCTCACTTCCCAGAATCAGCTGTGTGAATTTTAAAACTTGTTTAATATGCAAAGTGAACTCCACTGGATCTGTCACATCAGATCTCTCCTCTCATCACCTCTCTCCTCTCCTGAGTAATACATTGAAAATAAAGTAACCCAGGTGTTCTCTTTAGTTGCCTGACACCAAGACAAGCTCAGACTCACCAGAAGCATTTCCCACCCCGTCCTGGGGCTGGGATGGAGCTGCCTGGGCGACGTCTGTGACAAGGGGAAGCCGTGGTGATACCCCCTCCCAGCAGGAGACCCATTAAGTCACGGTGACCCCCAAGAACACGGTGCTGTTGGCACACGCTGTGTCAGCCCCTCCTGACGCCGCTGTCCTCCAGGAACAGCACATTCCCCCTGGGTGGTGGCTGGCACTGCAGACAGAGGGTCAGGAGCCCCGGGGCTGAGCCATGGCCATTTTTACCATTTTCTGTTGGACCCGAACAAACACATGCAAATTACTCTTTTCTTCTGAAGCCTCCTAAACTGTGAAGTGGGGTTGGAGGTCCAGATCAACAGTCACACGTTCTCCTTCTCCATCACCCACCGTCGCTCACAGAAGACCCTGGCACTGGCGATTGCTCTCCTGTGACAGTCCCACACACTTACCATGGACGAGCCTGGATCCCCTGCTGGATGGGAACGCACCCGGGAACACGCACTAACACCCCGAGACACAGTTCTGCAGGTGCATCCACCCCCCACCCCAAATAACGGGCAGACCCAGAGACTGCTAGAAATGTACAATGAGCAATTCTGGATTTCTGGGGCTGCCCGGTGTCTCTCTGAGACACTCGGGTCTGAGGAAAGAGCTTACCTTGCCGTGGATCATACTGTCGCATCTGCACCTCCTCAACACATTCTGCCGGGAACCAGCCAGTCCTTCCTTTCACGGTTCCTTCCCAAAAGCCACCTTCGCCGATACTCAGCACTGCGGGGAGAAAGACACAGGGTGTGAGGGTGAGCAGGGCTCCAGGGAAAGGGAAGACAGAATGACCACCACACGGTGCTAACGCAGGGAAACAGGGAAGGGCAGAGCACAGAAACTGTGTCTGGGGTCAGGCGTGGTCTGGAGGGAGAAAGCACCTCGAGAAACCTTCAAAAGCTTCTTCCCCCCGTGTCCAGAAGAGAGACAGTGCAGCGTGGCCTTCACGCAGCCGTGTGCTGCCAAAACCCATCAGGGAATTGGCAGCATCCACCTTTGGAAGGGTTGTTAACGGGGACCCAGCCATGACACAGCCTTTGGTAACACCATCTCCTGCAAAGATCCCACCTACGGCAACTTCTGACATCCTCAGAGCCACAGAGAAACCACAGCCCCACCAGGAAAATGAGACACAGAGAGGGAAATAAATTGGCCAAGGCGAGAACACAAGTCCCACTGAGGACAGGGGGGTCCTGACCGTCCCGTGTTCAAAAACCCAAGAGCTGCTTTACTGGAAACGACACAGCCAACAGGAAGGTTCTTCACTGTCCCAGCCAAACCCTCCCAGCCCATTAAGCCTTGTCTTTGCCTGCTCAGAGCTTAGAGGAACGGAAAGCAAGTCTGGAAATGTGCTCTGGAGATTAAAATGAATTCAGACACAAGGAGATTTTAAAGAAGAATCACATCAGGAGCGTCCTCATTAAACCAGGGAAGGAGCAGCTTGAGCTCCCCACCAACTGCTGGCAGAGGAGGCTTTCGGGCAGCCAGGACACCAACCACCCAAGAGCTACAGACAAACCCGGCTCCTGCTGGGACAACCACGGCCAGCCAACGTGTGTTTGATGTGAGTCTCATCTCCCAGGTCCCTGACACAGGACGCCCCACACCTAATGCTAGCAGGCTAGGCAAGAAGCATCTGCATCGTTTGGGGACATTTACAAAAGCATCAGGTGAGACCACTGCACCCCCTGCAGCCTCAGGGGACACCACGGTCCCTCCACAGACCCAGGGGAACAGAAACAGGCACGACGCAAGAGAGGAAAAACAGGAGGTGAGAATTGTTATGAGTCCTTCCAGATCCTCCCCACTTATGTATTACATCCAGCTACTGCCCCTGTTTTATCCAGAAGATGGCTGATGTGCCCCTCTCCCTTGAATTCAAGCTCTTAAAAGGCCGATTAATTGCACCGCCCTGACCCCAGGGAGCGGGGAAGGGGAGCAGCTCCCTACGTCTGCAGGTTCCTGCAGCTGATGTCCTCTCCTGTCCCTTGGAGCAGGGCTCTCTGGAACTGACCGAATTCGTGTGTCAGGTGTAGTCTGTGAAATGCCTCAGAGCCAGAGAAAGCGCTGCTCAGCACCAGAAAGCCATAAGCCTTTGACACATCCTCTGGAAACACGCGGGTGCAGGGTTCCTGACAGCAACTCCTTGGACACCCAGGCCAAAGGCAGGAGTCAGCATCCCCGCTCCCTGCTGCCGGCGATTTCAACAGCATCCCCTCAGCGGTGGCTGGATAACGGGTTCTTAAACACAAGCCCACCACATCAGGGGGTCCCCTTGGTTAGCACAGAGACGTGGGGGTTCCTGGAAACGTCAGGAGCTGTTACAGACCCCCTCAGAGCAGAGGGGGACACTGAACCGGCCCCCCAAACCCCTGGACCACGGGAGAAGGAAAAGGCTGACACGGATTCTATTTTAAACTTGCAGCATCTTCTCTTGTGCTTTTTTTCCTGTGGCTGTTTCTCCAGTTTGGAACCATAACTTAACCCCATGGCTCTGACAGCAGAAACCCCATCTCCATTTCACTCTCGCCCACGTCCCAAAGGTGCCCCTGGGAAGCCAGCACCCAAGGGAGAGCAGCTGCTCCCAGCGGCAGGGACAGGTCTGCAGGGCAGCCTGGGGACCTGACCAGCACAAAGGCAGCGGTGGCCTTGGACCCTCCAGCCACCAGGCAGGACCCCATAAAAGATGAGGAACCTCCTGTGGCTGATCAGGGAAAAGGCCCTCTGGCAAGGAGACAACAGTGACGAGGAAACCGGCCAGCACGGGGACACCGTGCTGTCCCCTTCTGCCTCGCCTGCAGTTGCCATCCATCAGCAGCTCCTCAGCTCCAGATGCAAGAAACCACCGAGCAAACAAGACCACTGGTGGGACACGATCCCCGGGAAGCAGATCTTCGGTCCTCAGGAGGAACAGCCCTTGAGATAAACCCTGGTAATAATGAAATTTGTACCCTAAGGCTCTGCAGGCGTCCTGTGGCTGCGCGTGGTGCCAGAGCCAGGCCAACAGCAGCTACTGCTCGTCTCACCTCAGCACAGGGCTCTGCGTCATCCCAGCATCCCATCGCTCCTCCCTGTTCTACCCATCGCCTCAGAAGGGGCACTCTTGTGGAACGCTCAAAAGTGCCCAGTTTGGAAGGGTGAGCCCCCACCCCCAAAAGCTGTCTTCTCAGGTCACCTCCCCACAGAAACACTTACATCCCCAGGTGAAGCATGAGGAGGCATCTGTCCTTGATGCTGGGAGAGCTGGAGCCCCTCTGCTGGGAGGGGGGGCGGAGAGAGTTGGGGGGCTTCAGCCTGGAGAAGAGAAGGCTCCAGGGAGACCTTGGAGCCCCTTCCAGTCCCTCAAGGGGGGGCTCCAGGAAAGGTGGGGAGGGACTCTGGGTGAGGGAGGGGAGCCCCAGGAGGAGGGGGAAGGTTATGACCCTGCAAGAGGGGAGATGGAGCTGAGCTGTGGGGCAGAAGTTGTTTGGTGGGAGGGTGGTGAGAGCCTGGCCC
>JAOQGL010000001.1:306210-320007 GCA_027564165.1 Gallinago nigripennis | reverse complement strand
CATCCCAACACTGCACCCAGCGGCATCCGTCACCATCCCAACACTGCACCCAGCAACATCCGTCACCATCCCAACACTGCACCCAGCAGCATCCTTCACCATCCCAACACTGCACCCAGCGGCATCCGTCACCATCCCAACACTGCACCCAGCGGTATCCATCAACGACTGTCCCAACACTGCACCCAGCAGCATCCGTCACTGTCTGTCCCAACACTGCATCCAGCAGCATCCCTCACCGTCCCAGCGAGGAGAAGGCTCCGAGAGGCCGGGGCTCAAAAGAAAACGGGAAGCGCAGGCAGGGTCTGACAGCTTTGCAGGAGCAGCAGAGCGTGTGCATCCTTACAGTCCTTAATCAAGACAAGAAACGAACACACCAAGGAGCCCCCTCATGCCCCCCAGCCATCCCCAGCTGGTGTGACAGCGACACCTCGACTTCCCAGGGACGGTGACGCAGCGTCTGGAGAGCCCAGGAGAGGCAGCCCCGGTGCCTCTCGTGGGTGTCAGACCCAAGGCCCACAGTGAATCCACAAACACACGGCTGGATCCGAAGCAAGCTGTTCCTGTCAGGCACGGAGATTTCTGCTGGCAGGCTCCTTCCCTGAGCTGAAGCTCCAGCTCATCCCAGCCCGGTCCCAGGGAGGGGAAGGACGGAGCTCCTCCTCAGGAGCCAACTGCTGAGGCACCGCATCCCCTCTCCGCAGCCTTGAACAGAAACACATCTGATCTTTATGCAAGCGGTACCCGCCGGCAGGTTTGTTCAGTCGTTAATTAACTTCACCTTTAAAAGATTAAAGAGATGAATCCCCTATTTAAATGCCTTCCCTGTCCCTGGCTGCCTTCGCCAGGCAATGCCTCGGCCACAGGGAGAGCAGGGACCGCCTCGGCGCCGGGGAAACACCCTGGCTCACCAGGGAGCCTTTGCTGGTCCCAGGAGAAGAGCCCTAACTTTGGTTGAAGCCCCCTGGGGAGAGCTGGGGGCACGGGACTGGTGACAGCCCTTTTCATTAACCCCCGGAGCAGGACGTCCCGACGCAGCAGAGCACTCCTTGCGAGGAGGAAGATGCTGAAGCCAAACAAAGCCTTGCTCTGGCTCGCGGGAGCCTCCGCTAACGGCCCAGAGAGATGAGAGACACAGCTAAAAGGCTATCTATATCCGAGCCAGTCAACAGAGAAATAGGCTATTTCAGAGCGTGATTCATCAGGCTTATTTTAAATGTCTAACTGGGGATGAGATGAATTGCCCTTTGGAAGAGCTATTTCTTACGGCCGGCTGCGGGGAGTCTAGACGGGCACCTCCGGGGCGGCAGGGCACGTCACCAGCCACAGGCCAGCAGATGAACCACCCCTGGACCACAGGGGAGATGGCACCGTGAGTCCAACACGGCAGCGGCTCTGCCAGCCACGGGGGGACACCAGCCCCACGGGTCTGGAGGGGGGACCACGGCAGCCCTGGACCTCGGCACGGCTCCAGGAACAGCCACCAACAGCATCTGGTCCAAGCCTGCTGCCCCCAAGGAGATCCTTGCTCAGAGGAGCCTTCGCTTAGGAGGAGCTCTGAAAGACCCCAGACTTTGGGAAAATGAATCTTCCACCAAAGCCTCTCCCTTCTGCCAGACCAGCCTGAGGGACCCAACAGAAAGCTGATGAAGGGGGGAATATCAGACTTTCTGTCCTTCATAGAACCAGCTCAAGTGCAATGGACAACACACTCCAGAGCTGGGAAAACATCTTGGGAGAAACAACAGTCCCTTGGCAGGGAGAGACCCTGGAGACAATGGAGCTGGGGGGGAACTGCTCCGTGGAGAGACCCTGGAGACAATGGAGCCACCCACACGGGAAAGCTCCAGCAAGGGCAGGCGGAAGGGGAAGGTGGCCGTTCCAGCAGGGAATCTGGTGGAACTGCTCCAGAAGGGCAGAAGCACCGGAGGAAGGGGTACCTGGAGACAGGCGAGCACCGGCAGCAGGTGACAGCGGAGGTGACAGAGCAGGACATCCCGGGGGGCAGCGAGGGAAGGGGGCAGGCACTGCACCAGAGGGGAGACCCCAAGCTCTTCAGTGGCCCCCGCGGGGACACAGGACAAGCAGGAGCACTTTGGGGCACGGGGGGATGGAAGGGCTGTGTGAAACTCCTTACGGGGTGTCAGGAAGGGGCCGTGGGGTTAGGGAAGGGTACAGAGACAGAGGCACACGTACCCAGACACGGGAGTCACAGAACTCCTGGGGTGGAAGGGACCTTTCAGATCACCCAGTCCAACCACCAACCCACCTCTGCAAAACCCATCACTCAGCCCTGTCTCTAAGCACAGTGTCAACCCCTCCTAAACCCCTCCAGGGGTGGTGCCTCCAACCCCTTCCCTGGGCAGCACACTCCAAGGCTCAATAACCCTTTCCATGCAAAAATTGTTCCCAATATCCAATCTGAACCTCTCCTGGGGAAACTTGAGGCCGTTTCCTCTTGTCCCGTGGCCTGTTCCTTGGGAGAAGAGACCGACCCCCCCTGGCTACCCCCTCCTTTCAGGGAGTTACAGGGAGCGAGAAGGTCTCCCCTCAGCCTCCTTTTCTCCAGGCTGAACACCCCCAGCTCCCTCAGCCGCTCCTCACAAGGTTTGTGCTCCAGACCCCTCACCAGCTAAATAAATATGTATTTATATATATATATATAGTATATATTATATATATTTTATAACTAAAATTCTGGGAATATAAACAAGTTTTCTATTATAACAAATTTCAAGCTATTAATGTGGGGGTTTTTTAATTAAGAAAAAAGAAAGAAGGAGCTACCAGCAAGTCCCCACAGCAACGGCCAGGCCCCCCGTGTGCAGCCGTGGCCCGAGGCCGGTTGGGGAGCACCAGGGACACTCGGGCTGGTTGAGGCAGCCGGGGCCAACCTCGTGTGGTGGATGCCCAGAGAAGCTGTGGCTGCCCCATCCCTGCCCCATTGAAGGGCAGGTTGGAGGGGGCTTGGAGCAAGGTGGTGTGGTGGGAGGTGGCCCTGCCCAGGGCAGGGGGTGGAACTCCATGGTCTTTAAGGTCCCTTCCAGCTCCAACCATTCTATGACTCTACGTTCACGACTGGCACAGGCTGAAGACAGGCCTGATCCAAAAGGAGAAATGTTTCATTGCCGGTCCAGGAACGGGGTGGGTTGTGCTCACAGGAGGATGGCCTGGTAGCACCACCCGGCATCTGCCAGGGGTTTGACTGGAGACACTCAGCAGCTGAAGCAAACCTGGCTGTAATTTGATTTAAGAGGGAGAGGTGATGGTGGCTGTCAGTACCCAACTGTCCTCAAAGCGCATCTGACAGATGCGGGAAGCGGAGGAGCATGTGGTAGATGAGATGAGACATTTGTATTTGTCCTGCTCTTCCTCTGTCAACAAGCGGAAAATGTCACGGCGTTAAGGAGAACCATACCTCGCTGGAAGAAGCCCGAGGGGGGAATAACCTTGGCTATTATTTTGGCAAGTGCTTGGTTGGGCAGCCGCTCCTGAGGACGCTCTGTGAATTCCTCCTGCTTTCAGACACGCTTTCAGCAGCGCGGTGTTTGGAGAGACACCTCTCTCTGCCAGAGAATTCAGATGTAGGGAAGCACAGGAAATGGAGAAAGACCTTCAGAAAGAGTTCAGGAGCATAAATCCACCCCCACAAACACACCTTCTGCAAAACACTCTCAGCGTTAAATTAAGATGATTGATGTTACGTTTTTCCCCAAGAACCTGCATCCGTAAGTACTGCCGCGGCAGAGGAGTATCCGCTGGATGAAGAACAAGCTGGATCACAGCTTTGGTGAAAAAAAAAAAAAAAGGGAAGAATAAATAAAAAGGATGAAAAGGGAGGTATCTTCAGGAGAAAACACAACATTTCTTCAAAGGAAAGAGCCCATCCAAACGCAAGAGGCAAGAAGAGGCAGAAGTAATTCTGAACAGCCTGCTGGGACCACGGCTGGGAGCAGAGGACAGTTTCTGTGCCCGTCATAGAGTCATAGAATTGTTTGAGTTGGAAGGGACCTTAAAGATCATCCAGTTCCAACACCCCTGGACACCTCCCACCAGACCAGGTTGTTCAAAGCCCCATCCAGCCTGCCCTTGAACCCCTCCAGGGATGGGGCAGCCACAGCTTCTCTGGGCAACCTGGGCCAGGCTCTCACCACCCTCACAGGAAAGAATTTCTTTCTGGTGTCTAATCTAAATCTCCCCTCTTCCAATTTAGAACCGTTGCCCCTTGTCCTGTCCCTGCACTTCCTCGTAAACAGTCCCCCCCCAGCTCTCCTGGAGCCCCTTCAGACATTGGGAGGCTGCTCTAAGGTCTCCCTGGAGCCTTCTCTTCTCCCGGCTGAACCCCCCCAGCTCTCTCAGCCTGTCCTCAGGTGCTCCAGCCCTCTGATCATCCTCGTGGCCCTCCTCTGGACCCGTTCCAACAGGTCCATCCCAAGGGGATCGTTTCTCCGTGCTGGGGCCCAGCTGCCGAAGTGATGCACACCAGATGAGCACAGCCTGGTCCCAGTCACCTCTACTGGGAACTCCCCGTATCCCCCCCATAAAACCTACCCCCTCAGGTACACGGAGAGGGAAGCAGGAGAGAGAGGATTTCTGCTAGGGAAGTAAGAGTTTTGATGCTATTTGATGGAATTTCGTCCTTTTGTCTTGTCCACGAGGCTTCCTCCCCCGCACCGAGGAGCTGGTAAGGGTTCCCAGCGTGTCATCGCGGATGCCAAGTACAAATGCCACCCTTTTTATGGCAACACCCAGCAGCCTGAGAGCGGGTACCCTACGGCTTTCAAATGGCGGTGGATCCACACTCTAACACATCCCCTTTCGGTGTATTTCAGGGACTCCGGGACAACTTCCTCATTGCTGAACATACACACACAAAGTTGTTGACACTGGAAACTTATTACCCTTCTCTTAATAAAAGGGAAGAAGAAATTCCATGAAAAAGACGCGGATGAGGAAACAATGAAAAATGCAGAAGATGGCAGAGAACAGCCGTCCTGTCCCCAAGGCTCCCCACCCCATAAAGCCCCGTGTGAGGGCACACAGGCGGCGGAGCAGAGTCCTGCCTGGGAAAGGGGACAAGGGGGGGACCGAGCGCCCGAGAACCACAAGCACACCCTCCGTGTCTCACACGGCTGGTCTTCCAGCATCTCGTTATCTCACCACCGTGGTGTGACACGGACAACGGGCCGCTTTGGAGAAAGCTGGGACTGAAAAGAGCTGATATCTGAAGAAAGCTCCCATTGAGCAACCTGGTCTGGCGAGAGGTGTCCCTGCCCAGGGTGGGGGGTGGCATGGGATGGGCTTTAAGGTCCCTTCCATCTCTAACCATTCCATGATCCCAAGTTTTGAAGACTAATATTCCCTGGCGGAGGAACCGATGCTGAAGAAAAAAGAAGCTACAAAGAAGTTTCAGAGGCACGTTTTATGGTGATCGAGCACAACCTCTCCCCAGCTCCTCCCGTCCCTGAACGGACACCAACGCTGGAGGCACGTGGTCCACGGCAGTCGAGGCCGTTTTGTCCTCCCTACGCGCAGAGGAACCCGGGATCCTGACATGGTTCTGCCTGACACCGCCACTAAATCCTCCCTTCCTTTTGTGATTTCCCCCCCCCCTCCAAATTCTTAAGCAGAGAATGTCTTGTCAATGGCACCTTGATTTCCAGAAGGGTTATTTGGCCTTAGCGGGAGATTTTCGGTTCGGTAGCTCCGACACTCCAGAAACCACACTGTTGACCTGCAACATGTGAGACCTCAGTGGAAAAATCCTCTGCTAACCTCAAGTGAAGAAATTTAGCACAGGCGAAAGCAGGACTTCTGACAGCCAGCAGTCCCGGGAGGTTGTATAATTCTCACACCGGGTACAGCAACCACCAGCCGCATCTTGGCTTCTTCCCATCTCTTTCAAGATGACCTTCCCAGAAGGCAAAACAAGAAGGAACAGAAGGAGAATATCCTGACCCCGGTACCTCAAAAAAGCCTTCACCACTAATTTTGAGTAATTCCGAGTCTCTCCCAGCCCTGAAGCAGACAAGGGAGACGCTCCGTGAGGAACTCGCTCACGGAAATAAAGCTCGGGAGGGAGCCACGGGAGCGGGGGGGAGCGCGCCCCCGGCACTGAGCAGCCCCAGCCCTTCCCACGGCTGGAGGAGCCTGGACGTGCCCAGCCTCATCTGTGGCAAAAATTAAACTTTAAACAGAGTAAGAAAATTTTAGGCCAGACCAATTTTTCTAGCCATAGTTTAGGATTACTAAAAATAGAGTTTATAATGCCAACTGGTGGCAGGTTTAATAATCATAGAGGGATCACTTGTTCCGCGCGTCCCCAGGGAATCTCCATCGCTCCTTTGCCCTGAAGTAGAGTTTGACACTTCTTCCCATTGCACTGTCCTCATCAGGTCCCACCTGACCTTCCTAATGCTTGACTGATATTAGACCATGAGCAGCATTCCAGAAAGCCCGTGAGACTCTAACGAGCTGCTCTGCTCCCCTCCCCAGTGTCCTACGTACCCCCCGCACTCGTGGCCACGGCTTGCAATCGCTCAGAGCCCCAGCACCAGACGTGTCCCCGGTGATGGGGCTGGCCAGGAGGACACCCGTATCTCACAGGCTCCCGGTCACCTGCGTCCTCAGGCAGGCAGGGTCCTGGGAGCTGAGCACTTACAGTCCTGTCCCGCTTCGGGCTCTTTCCAGGCTGTGCTGCTGGGGGGGGACAATCCAGAGTCACCAGGAACCTGCAGCCTGCTCTGGGCAACGAGACTGACCTCCCTCTGGAAAGCACATTCCCCCTGCAGCCCGGCTCTGTTCCACCACCCAACCATCAGCAAGTGGCACTTCAGGTGCCAGCGCCCACCTCGATGTGGGTGACCCCAGAGAAACCCACTGTGGTCCCCAGAGCTGCTGGTGCCACACGGCTCTGCGACGGCAAGCACCGGGGAGGATGATGGTGACACTTCCCAGCATCAGCCCCCTCCTCGATAACCGCAGGGGGACAGTCACAGCACAGCCTGGGAACAACTGTGCAAACCTCAGCCCAGGCTGTGACACCCCTGGAGAAGCTCCAAATAGAACACCCCCCCTTCCCTGGGACTCACACGGGCCGTGATCAACATCAAACCAGTGAATAAATGTGCAGGAGGAGCGGGAGGGGAGGTTCACCCCTGAAGCTAAATGTATTTAGCATTCCTAAACTTTGTAAAGTTTATTGGCTTTAGAAAAGCAAAACAGTATATAAATTCTATGTGCTTTTTATCTTAAATCACTTATCCAAAGCGACACAAGATCCACCTGGACACCACCCAAGATGGCAATCACAAAGACCTATTTATTCGCAAAAGAAACCAAACTGGGCTAGAGAAGAGCGGGGGGGTTGACTGGGGGGATAAAAAACAAACCACGGGGAAAGATGTAAAGAACGGGGCACGTTAACGGCAAAGCAACGTGTGTTCAAGCAGCTGCAGAACAGGGACAGAAAATGGCAAGTGGGGCTTCAGAACTTCCACGGAGCATCTGAACCAGAGAACACTTAAACTGAAGAGGAACATATTTATAAACCAGTAAGATGAGACACTTCTCTGCATCAGGCATAATTAGCTGCCGTGTGACACGACTGGCACGAGGAGCACAGCGGGGACCAGGAGGAGGTCAGGGCTTTAGACAGAAAACAAGAGGGGCCAGAAGACACGCCGGGCAGAGACAAGGCAGCCCAGTGACCCGCAGCCACCGCGGGGCACGGCGTGGGTGTCCGTGTCCTGCACAGCCCGTCACCCCTCCCTGGCTCCCCCCGCACCCGCGGCGGCTCTGACCCTCCAGCCCCACACCGCCCGTGCCCCACCACCCTCTGGCCAGAACGTGGCAGACCCCCTCGTGGAACTCGCCCAGCCACAGCGTGGGGCCACAGGGCTCCAGATGCCACCCGGCTGCTCCCCCCATCCTATGCCACCAGGTCCCCAGCAACTTGGCCCTGAAATCTGCACACAGGGGACAAGTTTGGTTGAAAAACGTTTAAATGGCTTGAGAATAAGCACAAGGGGAGCAGGAAGGGGAAAACCAGGAGTTGCTTAACGTCCACCTGCCTCAGGAGAAGAGTCAGGGACGGTGGCTCCTCCTGCGTGGGGACAGGAGCCACACAAGGACCACCGGGCTCTCCTGAGAGTTGGTTATTCTGCGGGTCACCGGGCTACTGCACCTTCTCCAGGAGCCCCCAGGGACTAACCACCATCCAGGGATGGGACCTTGCCCGGATCTAGGAGAGAAATGACCTAAGCCTGCGGTGGGAAAGGGCTGTCCTGACCGGGAATGGAGAGGACAGTCCCCATCACACCAGGCTCAACCCTGCAGTTGTACAAATTGTAAGCAACAACACCCCCACGTCTTCCAAACAAATTCTTCTGCATCTCTGAGATATTTTGGTTTTAATCAGTTCATTTTGTTTTGTTTTTCATGAGCAATTCTTCTCCTCTTCCTCCTCCGTGACTCATTTTTCAAAGTTCCAAACAACAAGAGGAAATAATTCATCCATGTCTCCAGAAGCTCTCATTATTCCTGAAAAATCTTTTAACTTCCAACCGCTGACCGCCAGACAAACAGCACCGGAGCAGAGCTCCCGGGCTCCCACACCACCAAACAGCCTCAGCCACCCAATTAGCGGCTCCCAAACGAGGTGCCGCCGGAGTCACCCCGGGGCGGGCGGCCGGGCTCACGGCAGAGCACCTCCGGTAAAGGCAATGCCCAGGAACCTTCCCCGGGGGACGGGGACAGCTCTGCACCACCACCATCACCCCATCACCCCCCACCAGAGACAAGGACTCCTCTTCTCCAAGGGCCTGGGAGGACCCACCCCCCCAATTAGCGCAGAGGGCTGCCGAGAGCTGGAAGAGCCTTCGCCCACTCTCACAGCCCAGTTCTCAGCAAACACACAACGCTGGGGGCAAAGACGGGTTTCTTAACCCATTTGAGCCCCCGTGAGAGGGGGGGCAGGCAGGGTCAGTGCACAGGGGCTAAGGAGAACTTGGCGAGGGAAGCAGGAGCTCCGGGGGCAGGAGGCTCCCGACACCCCCTGGAGCCACAGAGAACACGCCTGGGGACAGGGCGGCTCAGGAGGAAGAGACCGTGGGGACAAGGAGGACCAGGAGATGCTCTGCAGCATCAGGTGGGACTCTGCTCGCCCACACACAGCCCGCGGAGGCAGCGGGTCCCTGGGCATCCCTGCGCCACGGCGAGCAGGCAGCGCTCGGGACCAAGGCATTTCATTTGTTAGGGAAGGAAAAAAATCAGTCTCCTTTTTCCAAACGAGGACCTGGTCACGGTGCCTTTGATGTCTCACTGCCAGATCGCAGCAGTCTGCTGGGTATAAAGCCACACCAAAAAATGATTAAAACCAGCCACCAACACTGATTTCAGACGTTAGAAGAGATGAAGCCCAGAAGGTTCTAGAGCTGCCTCCCCACCAGCAGAGCAGGAGGGAAGCGTCAGTGGTTTTAAAGCCGGACCGTGACCAGTTTCCAGGTGACGGTGAAGCCCTGCAGGGCCACGGTCTCGACTCACTGACCAGGAGACCTCTGCTCTTCCAACACCAGGAATACCGCCGGGGCAGCAGCCTGCGAGGAGGCAGCTGCTCGTTGCCCCTTTGCTCTAGGTGACCACAGGCACAGGTGGTTTGAGGGTGTTTAAACCTGGGCTGACCTCCCCAGCTAGTCATGGCTCCAACTACAGCCACCTGCACGGAACCCCCAGAACAGCCCTCCCTGAGGAGCAGCCGAGACCCCACACCCAGCAAACCCTCCATGAGCAGCCTCTCCAGGTGCTTCTGGATGGACAAATCAGGTCCAGAGGAAACCGTCTGGCTGAGCATCAAGCCCGAGCTGCAACCCCCTCTGCACTGCCCAGTGACACGTCACTCACAGGGGAAACAACCCCCTCCGGCACAACCACCACCTGCGACAACACCACAACAGAACCGTAACCACAGCCCCACAAGTGCTGTTGGCCCTTCATTTCACAGAGGGCTGGCTTGGACTCTGCGGTGGGGAACGTCCACCAGGAGCCACGTGAGAGAGGCAAACCCACGGTGGGACGCACGTGGTAACAGCTGAGAGAATAACTCCTCCTCATCACCCAGACTCCACAACCAGCACGCTGAGTGCTCCTCATGTCTCCCTGTTCCCAGGCTGGAGATTCAATCCTCGCCGTGCCTCATCTCCAAACTGTTTCTCCCCATGACCTTGCGATTCCAGTGCTGGTGACTACTGGTTCTGCCTTTGCTTGGGGCGCTCACATCTCATTTCATTTCTCATTATCAGCAACCAGCAGATCAAGGACGGGCTCTCCTCTGCTTGAATCCCTGAGCTGTCTTACAAACGCAATAACTGTATTGATTATTGCCTTTGCCATCCCCAGCCACCAGGCACAGCACGCTGGCAAGGCAGACCCCAGCCAGCACCGTGCTCTCAAAACCCAACCAAGTCCTACTGGAAGGCCCCGAGGAAACCCGTCACACAACGCCCGGTTCAGTGCACCTCTGGCTCCACCAACCACCCCTTCAGCAGGACCCTCACAGCTCCTCACACAGCTCTCGGGTACCAGTCTTATTCCACCTCAAACTCTTCTCCGTCTTTGCCGCAGTTCTCCAGATAAGATCTGCCCAATGTTCTGCCCTTCTCCTCCTCTCTGATCCTAACTGCTCACAGCTCCAGCCACCTGAAACCCCCACATTCCATTGCATCCACGGGACAGCCATCCAGTGTCCTCACGCATCTTCAGATGAGACCCTGGCCCCACCACAGCTTCCAGGCCAGCCATCTCCTGTCCCCAGCACTGCCCTCCCCACAGAGGTCCCTTCCCGCAGCCTGTTCCCACCTGCCATCAGTCCTCACTCGGACCTGCACCATCACAGGGCTTTCTCCCTCAGCATCGCTCCTGGAGCTCCCTCCATCCACGGCTCCTCTCAGGAGGCAGCTGCCTCCAGAGGTTCTCTGACAACACCCCCAAATCTGCTCCCACCTTCCCCAAACAGCCCTTCTACCCACCGCGCTTCAACACCTCCTCCAACTGCCACCTTCTCCCTCGGGACCCCCGCCACCCCAACACCTCCATTCCCGGGCAGCTCAGCCAGTCCCCACCGCGCTGGGACAGCCTTCTGGGGACCCTGACGCGCAGCCCCCCAGGCTGATGGAAGAGCTGCCCACGGCCAGGCGCCCTCTCAGCCCCCACCCTCCCAAGGTCTCCACCGCCGCTGCCCGTCTGTGGACGCCCCGCACCCCCTGGGCTGGAAGGAGAAGTCCAGCACCACCCCAGCCAGGGATGTTCGCTTACACCAGCTCCACGTCCTGCCAGCCGGCTGGGAGAGGGTTCTTCCCACCAACCGACGATCACCCCGTTCCCAGAGGAGTCACAAGTCCCCCAGACGTGACGAAGCACCAGCCGTGGCAGTTCTTCTCACGGCACTGGGTCCTGTGTATCCCCATCACTGCCCCCGTCTGTGGCACCAGGGCCCCCTACCCAGGAACTGCCCGTACTCCTGTCCTCCCCAGCACCTTCTGGAGAGCTTCCAGCAGCATGTCACCAAACCCCTTCTCCTTTAACTCTTACTAAGCCTCCCGAGCCACACGTGGAGCAGGCCAGCAGAGAGGGCCAGCAGCCCCAGGAGCCATTGCCCACTGAGTCCCCTCTCCCTCCCCACAGAACTTCCACAACTTTCTTCCTCTCTGGGGACGATGTAGAACGTGAATGAAGGAGGTACAAACAGCCACAGGTGAACATGTGCATTAAGGATTCTGTTGCAACTACTACAGCACGGCCCCAGGGCCACCACCACGGCCCCAGGGCCACCAGCCCAACGCCGAGGCACGAGGAGACACAGCAGGGTGGGGGAGGAAGCGCTGGGCAAGTGGGTGAAGAGATGGAAAAAGCCCTTCTGACCCAACTGTCCTTTCCATCTGTCAGCTTCTTCCAGCCCCCGGAAACAAACACCTTACCCCCAACCACACAACGCACAGCTCCACACACCAACCGCCCTGAGCTCCAGCTGCCCCAGCAGAGAGCCCCACCACGTCCCGAGCTCCAGCTGCCCCAGCAGAGAGCCCCACCACGTCCCGAGCTCCAGCTGCCCCAGCAGAGAGCCCCACCACGTCCCGAGCTCCAGCTGCCCCAGCAGAGAGCCCCACCATCCACCACATCAGCCGAGTCATGGGCACCACACACTCGTCTCCTCCTCCACTTGGGGGGCAAGAACACACTGGTGGGGGAGCAGCCAGGCTGGTGGGACTGCCACCGGCACGGGGAGGTGTCAGTAGCTGCAGCACAGACTTGGGGGCCTCCTGAGCTTCTGAAGCAGCAACGTGGAGCCTGGAAGAGGGAGCCCGGTCTCGCTCCCGAGCTCAGCCCCACAGCACAGCTACCCGAGCGGTCGGGCTGGCGGCTGCTCCAGCCCGCAGCGAGAGCGGCATCAGCAAAACGAAGCGGAGGCAGGGAGATTAAAAGAAGATCCTTAAACTTTCTGTGAAAAGCTGTGGAATTGGCACACTTGCAGAGGAAGCCTTCCCTAATCCCTGCCTGCTGGAGGCCGCCTGACAACCGACCGCAGGGCTTCCCTGTCCCCCCGGAGCCGGCCCAGCCTGGCGGGCAGTGCCATCGTCCCCCTAAGCCTCCCGTCCCCCCGCCAGCCCCGCGTCCCCCGGCTGGGAGCTGTGTTTGGGAAGCGCTTCCTCGCCCCCCACCCCCTCGCCCCCCCACCAGTGCCCGGCCAGGGGGAAGCTGGCAGCCAGGGAGCCCGCAGCCGGCCCCCGGGAATGGGGCAGGAGCAGCTCTGGGGGCACAAAGTCAACCCCGGGCGGGAGGAGAGGGGTCGGAGGGATGCCCCCTTCCCCGGGGGTCCCGGCAGAGCGCAGTGCCCGCGGCCCCGCATCACAGGGCGGGACCAACGACCCGGGGTCCGGCTGCGGGGCCAGAGCCCCACGGCCGCTTTGGGGAGGTGCGACCCCGCCACCGGGCGGCCCCGGGGCCTGGCGTCACCCCCGGGCCCGACCGGGGGACCCGTGGCTGGAGCCGGCCGGGGATGCCGCCCCACCGGCGGGCCAGCGCCCCGCAGCCCCGCGGCCGCAGCCGGGACCCCGCGGCCCCCGACGGGGCGGGCGGTGCCGCCGGCCCGCGGGCCGGGTCCCGCCGCAGGTGGGTGCCGCCCCCGCCGCCGCCCGCACTCACCCTTGACGGCTTCGCCCCGGTTGAGCTGGATCTCGCCCTCGCCCTGCGGCGCGTAGCTCTTCACCACGATGAACTTGCGGCCGGGCACGGCGCTGTACAGCTTCCGCTTGGGCCCGCGCAGCGGGGCGGGCGCGGCGTGCGGTGCGGGCTCGGGGCCGGGGCCGGGCCCGGGGGACCCCGCCGGGCCGCCGGGGCTGTAAACGAAGACGTAGGTTACGGTGCTGATGCCCGGCAGCTCGCGGCTCGGCCCGCCGCGACCCGCGGGCTGCGCCATGGCGGGGCCGGGCCGGGGGGGCGGGAGGGGAGCGGGGTCGGGGGAAGGGGAGGGGGGGGGGGCTCAGCGCAGCCCCGGCCGCCGCGGCGCCGCCCGGGCGCGGGCACCGGCTGCGGCTGGGGGGGCACCGGCTGCGGCTGGGGGGCCGCCGCCCGCCGCCGGCTCCATGGCGCGGCGCCGCCCGCCCCGCGCCGCGCTCCGCTCCCTCCGGCGCCGCGCCGCCGCCGCGCGCACCATGGCCCGGGGCAGGTGCCGCCGCCGGCAGCTCCTCCCCCCGCGGGCGGGGACGGCGCCGGCCCTCCCGCCCCCCCCCCGCCGCCGCCGCC
>JAOQGL010000001.1:271891-305118 GCA_027564165.1 Gallinago nigripennis | reverse complement strand
GCCCCCCCGCCTCCCGGGTCTGCGGGGCAGAGCATCCACAGCCCCCATGGGGCTGCCCCCAGCCACCCTCCTGCTGCCCCCCGGGAGGGGCAGGGGTTCCCCCCCCCGCAACCCCCCCGCTGCCTGGTGCCGGTGCCGGAGGGGAGCAGCCGCCGCGGCAGGAGAAGCCGCCCCGTCCGTCACCCCAGCGACGGCTGCACCCCAAAGGACACCGCTCCTTGCAAAGCGGGGGGCGGCCAGGAGAGGGGGGGGCGTCCCTCAGCCTGGGACAGTCCCTGCTCCCCCAGGAGCACCCTCACCCCCGGGGCGCAGCGCTCCAAGGGTGACCCGACGCCCAGACAGCCCGGGGGAGGGAGCAGGGCTTCGTCTCTCACCCACCCCTGGGGTGCCCAAACCCCCTGTCCCATCCCCCCCCACACCCCCCGGGGTGCCCAAACCCCGTGTCTCATCCCCACCCCCCAGGGTGCCCAGACCCCCTGTCCCATCCCACACCCCCGGGGTGCCCGAGGGGCCGGGGAGGGGCCCTCAGCCCTGCCGCTCCCGCACCGCGCCAAGTTACGGTCCCTCAAGGGACAAACCACTTAATGAGAAATAAACAGCTGCCCTTTCCTTAGGACCCCTGGAAATGTCACTCCAGAATCCCCCCCAGTCCCGCAGAGACCTTACAGCCCGGCCGGGGGGGCTGCAAGGCCCCGGGGTGTTCCCAGCCCCAGTCAGAGGAGCTGGCGGGCAATGGGGGGGCTGCACAGACATATCTGCCAGGGGCAGCGTGCCCCCCCTGACACCGCAGCCCCCCACCCCACTGCACGCCATGCTCGGGGGGCACGCAGCCCCCAGCACCCGCAGGGTGGGCGGTGCAGGGGTGGGAGAGCTGCAGCACGGGGCTGTGACCCCCCCAGCACCCGTGGGTGCCCACACAGACTTGTCAGCAGGGGGGACCGGCTTCTCCGGGGTACCACTACCAGCCCGCCCTCCCCTCGCTGGGCCACCAAGGCCACCGAGGGAGCCACGGCTGCCCCCGATGCCGGCACCCTCCTGCAGCTCGGTGCACCGCGGCGCAACAGCCCCGCACCCCCGGCTTCCCCTCTGTGGTGTGACCGTGCCGCCGCCGGAGCAACAGCCAGAGGGTGACACCAGCCCCGGGGGCGACGGGAGGGTGACACCGGGAGGGTGACACCAGCCCTGGGGGTGACGGGAGGGTGACAGCGGGAGGGTGACACCAGCCCCGCGTCCCACGGCTCCTCTGGAGCAGCACCGCCGGGGAAGCGCTCCTTCGGCGGCTGCAGCCCAGCGCCGCTCTGCCGTATCGATTCCGGAGCACACTAATTTTTTAATCGTTAAGGAGTTATTAAGTCAAAATGTCTGCGAAGCCGCCATCCATTATGTCCGAGGTACATTTGTAACAAGTTTTGTAATCATTTCAAAGAGTAGCACCGTTTCTGTTTGCCCTCTTCGGGCAAGCTCAATTTCAATTAAAAGATGCTAATTAGCTTAATCATATTTGATGTTAATGCCTGCTTGATAGAGACCCGTGTCAGTCGTGCGGCTGCTCCAGGTCTGGGCTCCGTTTGGGGAACGTTTCCACCCGCATTCCCAACCGGGAAACGCGGGGAGAGCTGCGGGGAGGGGGCTTGCTGTTCTGCACCCGCAGCGTCTCCGGGCGCGTTCCCGCGGGAGCTGAGGAGGTGTTTCCTCACCGCCTTTACCCCCCGCACCCGGGGGAGCGGGCTTCGTGCTCTCCTTGGCCGAGCCGGGCTGCAGGAGGGGGGGCTGGACGGGGGGGGTCATTTCCCAGCGGCCGCCCGGGCGGGGGGATGCCTGGATAGAGCACACACAGCGGCCGCGTTTATCCCGCAGCCGAGGAGTTTCCTCACGTCCCCGGCGGATAATTGTGATTCCACTGAGTGATGCCCACACCCTCCTCCTCCTCCTCCTCCTCCCCGAGACACGCGGGGACCCTGGCGCCAGAGGAGAGGGGTCCCCCCGGGGCGCTGGGGGGCAGCCCGACTGAAACACAGTCACAGCCCCTTCCTCTGCTGCACGGAGACCCTGCCCCTGGCACCACGGGGCTCTCCTCTTTGCAGCAGCCGTTTGGTTACCTGGTTACCTGGTTACCTGGTTATCTGGTTATCTGGTTATCTGGTTATCCCTCCCAGCTGCACATGGGGTTCCATCGCGGGGACGGGAGGGGTGAATGAGCCCAGCGGTGGGCATCGTTCAACCAAAGGACACCGGCCAGAGGAACCCTCTGGTCCAACGAGCCCCCGCAGCAGATGGAGGACGTGTCCTTCCGTCTCACACACGGCCTCTGCCACCAGCGACCTGCTCCGGGAGCCCCCAGGCTGACGCGGGGTTTCTTTGGAGGCTTTGCCCACGTGTGGTTCCTCCGGTCAGGTCCTGCGGGGGGGCTGCTGGGGTTTGGGTCTCCCACAGATAAATAAGTGCTCCAGAAACGCTGCAGTGCAAACCCGATGGCACGCCTTTGGATGACATTTCTGAGGCCTCACGCCTGCTCTGCCTGCTGAAAATAACTACTTGAGATGAGGTGGACTCACTCCATGGCTCACGCTTCTTACAGATATTTTAACCCCCGGGAGCATCCAGACTCAACAGTGCCTGGACACGGTGAAGGAGACCTGACCATCTGACAGAGCACCTCCATGGGAAGTTCCACTCCAATCTGAGGAAAAACTTCTTTACAGGGAGGGTGGCAGAGCCCTGGCACAGGCTGCCGAGAGAGGTCGTGGAGTCCCCTTCTCTGGAGATCTTCAAGCCCCCTGAGTGCTGTGCCCTGGGCAGCCCTGCTCTAGCAGGGGAGTGGGGCTGGAGAAGCTCCAGAGGTCCCTGCCAGCTCTGTCTGATCTGTGAATCCGTGAATCCGAAGCAGTGTTGGGTCCTGCTATGGAGGAGCTTCCTCACAAGAGTGGACTCCGGACTCAAGAAGCCACTGTCCTCTCTGAGGGAAGCCAGAGGTGCCTTCCCCAGGCTGGGCATGGGTTCAAACCACCGCAAGTAAACAAACAGACCTAACAGCCCCCACAATTGCCTTGGACACGTCGAGCCGCCCCAAACACCCAGCACGGCTCCTTGAATTTCCCCGCGCTCTCAAGGGGCTGATCAGAAGAGAACTTGTCAGGTGAGTCCTGGTGAAGGATTCTCCGTGTAGGTTTAACAACCCTCCTCCTCTTCCTCCCCCTTTCTTCGGGGAGTTCCTGCCCACCACCATCCCAGTGGAGCCCACAGTGCGAGGTGTCGGTGTTTTGGGGGAGCTGCAGTGTCTGTGGCCACAGCAGGAGCAGGACCGGTGGCCGTGGCTGGTCCCACGGGGCTGTGCCGGAGCCACGGGAATCGCCCAGGGTTTGCCCGGCCACACTCCCGCCTGTCTCCAGTGAACACACTAAGTTGTTTCACACATTATCATAAAAAATATCTTTTACATATCGAGCATTTTCCCCCTTTGTAGATCAGATTTTCGTTGCTTTAGGCTGCAGAAAGGTTTTTGCATGGAGGAAGGTCCTGCTGTTTTAAAATGTGCTATAAACCGATCCCCTCAGGAGTGAAATGTATTTGGCAGCTTTGCAGTTAACCCCTTAGCCTTTCCTCCTAACTGTACGGCTGTTAAATTGTTCCTGTCCACAGCTCCAATCCCAAAAGCAAGCTTTTTTGCCCTTTTTTTTTTTTTATTTTTCCCCAGCTGATTTGTCTCTGGAGCTGCCTTTCACTTCGGCCGTGGAAGAAAGGGTTTGTAAGGTGCCCCCCTGGCTCAGAGAAGACTCGTCTGCTCCGCACCCATGGAGCACCTGGAGAGGATTTCTCTGAAGGAACCTTCCTGGAGGCAGCGTCACCCATGGCGTGGTGGGGAGAGGTGCAGGACACGCACCTGCCACGGGTCCCTCGGCTCTGTCCCCGGCGAGAGCAGCCGTGGTGTCCCTCGAGTCACGCTCTCCGGTGGGTTGGCAGGAGAGGTTTTGCCACGGCACGAGCAGCACAGGAACGTCCACCCGGTCCTTCTGACACGGCACCCTCAGGCAGAATGTGACTGCACCCAAACGCTGCTTCTCGATTATGGCACTTTCCGCGTGTCCCTTGGAAGAAACGCTGCTGCTGACACGGAGTTTCAGACTGTTACTCCAAGCCTGGCTGACAGACACGGAAACAGACTGGGTTTGGTGGAAACGATTCCAGCTCCAGCAAGGAAACAGCAGCCTTGTCACTTCCAAAGCTTTCCCAGATTCTCAGAGTCGAACAGAAGGGTTGAGGCTGGCAGGGACTTCTGAAGGTCACCCCATCCCGCCCCCTGCTCAAGCAGGGACACTTCCAGCCAGTGGATCCAGGTGACTTGTGAACATCTCCAAGGATGGAGACTCCACAACCTTTCTGGGCAACCTGTGCCCATGCTCTGTCAATCTCACGGTGAAAAAGCGTTTCAAGTGTTTCATGATGTTCAGAGGGAACCTCCTGCATTTCAGTTTGCCTCTGATTGTGTCACCACTGAGGAGAGCCTGGCTCCATCCTCCTGGCACCATCCTCCTGGTGTTTATACACATTGATGAGATCCCCCGCGTCTTCTCCAGGCTGAACCATCCCAGCTCTCTTGGCCTTTCCTCACAGGAGAGATGCTCCAGTCCCTTTATCATCTTCATGGTCCTCCACAGGGCTCTCTCCTGTATGTCCATCTCTCCCTTGTCCTGGGGAGCCCAGCAGTGGACCCAGCGCTCCCCGTGTGCCCTCACCAGTGCTGAGCGGAGGGCAAGGATCTCCCCCCTCAACCTGCTGCAGAGGCTTTGCCTGACGCAGCCCAGGAGACCACTCACCCTCTTTGGGGAGAGGGCGCGTTGCTGGCTCATGTTCAACTTGGTGTCACCTGGAAGGACCCCCCCAGACCTTCTCTGCAAAGCTGTTTCCCAGCTGGGTGCCCCCCAGCATACATTTGGGCTCGAGGGGAATTTCCCCTGGCTGTCCAGCAGCTGCTTAGGGAGCAATCCTGAAATCAGGAATGGGAGAGATCTTCAGGGACACTCTGTTGAGGGTATCGCCTGGGTTGGACAGAAATAACGACCAAAATGACAGGTTCTGCCCAAAATTCAGGAGGCAGTTTCCGACACTGAGAGCTTTATGCCTCACCACTGGGGGTCCCCCAGCCAGAGGCAGAGCAGGAACCCCCTTCTCCCCGACTCCTGGAGCTGGGAAACGAGGCACACGGGGCTGATGCTCCGGGGCCAGTGCTCTCCCACAGAACGGTTTCCTTCCTTCCAGCTCCCGGAGCACGGCCCGTTCAGCTGGCTGCTCCGCCTGCCCAGACACTTCTGCTCTCAGACCCTCTCTGCACAGCTCCACGAGAATAGCACAGGCACCTGCTAACGAGAGCCAATTAGTGGCAGATTCCCACTGTTCGGGAAAGGGAAGGCAACGGGAGAACGGGAGCCATTTGCCCTCCCTGCTCCTCCTCTGCCAGCCGCCAGACCAGCACTCAGCTAATTAGGGCCCGAGCAACGAAGTAAAGCAGGAGCCGTGGAGCCCTGGCTCAGATCCTGGCGTCGGTGGGAGCAGCAGGAGTTCGTTGGGGACCCTCCCCGAGGGAAACGCCACGGGGAATGATGTCAGCCCCACCAGCCCGACGCCAAAATCCTGGGAAGAGGAGCATCCCCCGAGCAGCACTGGCAGCCCTGACCCACGAGGTGCTTCAGAAGCCCCGCGTGGAGTCTGCAGCCCAGGCCAGGCTGGCCACGGCCATGACAGCAGCCAAGGCAGGAGATCCTGCTGGCACCCTCCTCCCTGGGTCACCGCCACCATCCGGACCATCCGCCGGGGTGTTGAGCTCCCTCCCCTCGAGTGCAAACGCCTCCCTGGTGGTGGCTGCAGCCTTACAAACGCGTCTGGAGAAGACGGAGCGGAACTGGAAACCCGAGAGAGACAATTAATTAAAAGGCTTTGTCTCCCTTTATATAATCACAGATATTGATTCACTCCTTAAAGCACTCTGCTGCAGCCCCGCCAGCGGAACATCCCCAGCGGTAGCTGGATTTGTGCCTCTCCACCCTGACAGCTGAGAATGTTTTATATCTCTGGGCAGCTCCACCAGATCTTAGAGTCCTACTGAAAAGACAAAATATAGTTTCATCAGTTGACAAAGAGGATAATGGGATTTCTGAAAATTGTGCCTCTAATCCTGCCTATCCCACAAGATCACAGTCCTTAGGAATTTGGACAACCTGTCTGATAAGACCAGCAAGTGGAGGAACAGGCAACTGTCACCAATTAACATGCACCTCGCTCTCCAGCGGGTGCTCTGCACAAAGGGGGGACAGCCTGGACCTGCTGAAGGTGCACGACAAGTTCAGGGTAGACAGTAATGGAAAGGACCTGCAAGAGGATCTCCAACCCACACCCCCTGGAGGATGGAGACAAAGGTCCAGGTGGACCCTCACCAGCTGCTGCTGATCATGACAAGCTATTTCAGAAATTCTGCCCTATGAAAAAAAAAAGGAAAATAAGAGTAATTTCAGCAGTATCTCATGGACAGTGTTACCCAGGAGTGAAAGGAGATGGTTAATCGGTCCCTCCCTGCTTTAGGGACCATGAACCTTCCAATCTCAGAAGGTCTGTGTCCTTGCAGCTCCCAGAGGTGGGGGAACCCACGCCATGCAGAAGGCAGGAGCTACTTGGTAAAGACAGAAATCATTTGCAAAGCCTGTGACCGCAAAACCTTTACCACTTTGGTTGCTAAGACCTTTTGTGTGTCTCGGTCAAAACCCAGTGCCCTACACATGGCATTCAGCCTCTGCTGCGTGCGGCTGGTCTGGGGGTACACACTCCACTCCTCATAAACAAACCTTCACATCCCACCTCCCTGTACGTGGCCAGACACTGAGCAGACCTACAGGTCTAGAATGACTTTTTCTACAAGGTCCTGCCCAGGTGCCCTGGCAGCTCCCAGGGCACCATGACAAAGGCTGAGGTAGATCTGGTGACTCCAGCACAAGCTTCTGACTCCACAACCCACAGCCTGACACCTTCTGCCTTCACTAAAATGACCTTGGGAGAACCGTTTGGGTGGTACAGGCATCTGCAGCAAGAACCACAAGGAGAATGAGTTGAGACTTTGGCACTGTAGTGCGAAACGTTGGTCTTTAAGCTTTATTTGCTTAACTCATTACCATTTTTATTATTTTATTAATCAGAAGCCTGCAGCTAACTCCTTGAATTACATTAGCTCTTCCCCCCTTAGGAAAATGCTGGCACTTCGTGGCCAACTCACCCAAGAACAGCCTTCATGGCTCACTTTTTGGTTCTCCTTTGTGCATCTACCGGATTCTTCAACCCAAGGCACTCTCCTTGCACACCTTCAGCCACAGACACACAGCCCCCCACACCTCCAAGAAACCAGCAACGATGACCTGCCTTTTCCAAGCTAAATATCCCAACTCTGGTGGGTTTGTTTCAAGAGCCAGCACCAAGAGACCAGTATTTCTGTTCCAAACACGATAGTTGTCACTCTCTTAGGCGGATGCCACGGCTGGCCTGGACTAACCACCATAGGTCATTGCCTTCTTTGTCCCTGCTGCTGGAGATCCAGGGTTCCCTAACGCACCCCACTCTCACACACCCCCTGGGCTCCAGCGCTCATTCGCTGTGTCTGTGACGGCAGCTCTAAGTTACCTTCCAACTCTTCTTTAAATAATTTGACCAAATGATATTCCCTCATTCTGCCCACACAGTCCCTTCCTCACCGGAGCAGTGGCTGGGAGACAGCCACGGCCGAGCCCAGAAGTTACTGGAACTGCTTGGAACTGTTAAAGGATTAAATAAGGCCAAGGAATGGGGACTTGCACAGAACCGCATCCCACCCTGCCACCACGCAGCGTAGAACGTCCCCGGGGGAGGAAAGGCAGCGTGGAAGGTCAGGCAGCAACTGCTCCATCGCCTGACCCGAACTCCAGAAGCATCCCTTGGGGGGGGGGACACGGGACACCCCTCCGACCCACCGAAGGCAGCAGCTCTGCGGGGAACTCCCCTGCGCTGGCAGGGTGCAGAGTGTTGTCCCGTGGAGGGGCTGGAGCCCTTCTTTTCCCCTCCTCGTGGGGGACAGAGGAGCCAGGTCTGCTGTGGGGGCAGGAGAGCAGGAGGCGCTGGAGGGACCACCCGGGGCAGCGAGGTGAGCCATGGCCCCAGAGAGGACAGCAGAGGACAGCAGAGGTCCCAAGCCGAGCAGAGCCCGGCCAAGCACGTCCCAGAAATGCCACAGCCCCTGACAGCAACCTCCCTGCCCAGACACCTCTGCTCAGGAGAGAGCAGCTTCAAAACTTGGACAGAAAGCACTTCACCAAGAGCACCAGGGCCAAACCGTCCTGGTTGTGAGACAACGAAACCAGCTCCAGCCTGGGACGTGGCCTCCAGGGGACAGGCAGGGTGGCTGCAGCCATCTCCTTGTGGTTCACATGTCCCTCAGACCCACACCTCCTGTCAGCAACTGCTCCTTCACCAAAATTGTCATGGCCCAAGACTGATCAGAGACACTGCTGACCCGTGTGGCACAGAGCAAGAGATTTCTTCTCAAAGGACTGGCACTTTGGGAATACTGATGTTTTCTCTTCCATGACATTGTAAGACACTCAGTCCTGAAGAACTTTTTACCTGAATTCATGGTGTTGGGGATGTTTCTCTACTACATGTTGCCCTTCCAGTGAGGAGGGCTGGGTCTGCTGGACATGCAGCCCAAGCCAGCAGAGGTGATGAGGAGGCACCATGAGCACACCAGCCCCACCAAGACCACGTCTGTGTCTGGTTGCTGCCAGTTTGCATCTCCAGAAAGATGAGAAGAGACCTGGAAACAGCTATGGCCCTGCTTGATATATGGAAATAATTTTTTTTCCTTTTCCTTCCTTGTTTTATTTTCCATATTATTGATGGAAATAATTTTTTTTCCTTTTCCTTCCTTGTTTTATTTTCCATATTATTGTTTGGATAAGGCAAAACAAGCAAGAGCATAGAGGAGACACTGGACATGAACACAGCTTGCTGTTTGAGCCAGGTCCATCACCCACGTCCTGGAGACCACTCATGGACCTCTCCCGTGTCCCGGTCACTGCCTGTGCCCGAGGGACAGGGTGCAGGGAGCACTGAATATCCATCCCAGCCCCTCGGTACTGGGCAGCTAAATCACCCATCTCCATCGTTCCCAGACATGCACACACAGACCCCTGTGGTACGTGACGTTTGGGACTGGTGCGAGGGGACACCACGCTCCTGGGGCTGCTGCTCAGCCCAGCCCTCGACTCCACCGCGGGGGGAAGGGGGTCTGTCCCCCCACGGAGAGGGGAAGCGGCAGCAGCAGCTCCATCCGCAGGGACCGTCCCCCCGGGCACAGCCCAGCCCCGGGGGTCTGCGTGGGAAGGGACCCTCTGGCTGTGGGGTCTCTCACGTGTGTGACGTGGCCGAGGAGAGTCACCGCTGAGGAAGAGCGTTCATAATTGAAATTTCCCTGGAACGCAAATTAATTTTCAGTTTCGTTCCCTGGGAGGGAAGGATGTGTCTGTGTCAGATGCCAAATCGAGGGGATTCTTTGTGTAGGAAGCGTCATTGATTCCCATTGACTCCCCATCTGTGTCTCTCAGACAGGGAGGTGGTGAGTCACGCGCCCGGGCAGAGCAGCACGTTGTGCCACCACGGGCACCTGGGGAGGGGACTATTGTCCCCACCGCTGCCACCAGAGATGTTTTGCCACCACAAAGTCTGATTCAGGATCCAGGCAGCGACACAGTTCGTGCAGATGTGGTGGCACCAGGCAGGAGGCATCCAGAGCTCACCACAGCAGCGACACCACCTTCACATGGGACCTAGCCCCGGCCACCGCGGTCACCCAGCACTCTAAAGGTTCTCGAGATCAGGAGCCATGTCCCAGCTTCTGGCAAAGTGACCCAAAGACAAGGATGCAGACAGAGCCGGCCGCAGCAGGTGGAAATGGGACCCAAAGGCTCTGGAAACGGACCCACTGGGCTGTCCCTCATCTCCCAGTGTTCGGAGTGGCAGCAGCTGTGCAGAAGACAACACTGAGGTTTCCACCACTGACCCAAACAGCTGAGACCTACCAAAGGCACTAAAAGAAGCATCCAAGAGGGATGAGGGTGAACAGGTCCCCTGCAGGACACGGGGTGGTGAGGCCTATTTCTTACTCAGCTCAGCAAACGCGGGATTGAGCAGTCCCCTCTTCTCCCGGAGACGTGCCAGAGGCTGAGCCGGTGCCCCCGGGACGACGGCAGCCGGGGGGTCTGGAGCCCCACACCGCTCCCGAGGCAGAGCTCCGCGCCGGGGGCAAACCAGCTCCTGCGCTGCAACGTCACTCCACAGCTCCTTTAGCACCAGCTCCGTCCTGGGGACCAGCCACTTGATTAGAGCTGCTGAAGTCCCAAGGGGTGACTTGGTTCTGCAGCGCTGTGTGACTGCTCTGAACGTCCCCCAATCTGCGAAGTCTAGCCCTAAAACGAGTGCCACGAGGATGGCTGAGGACAAGCTGTGCACACAGTTTGTAGCTTTACACGGAGGTGTGAAAGTGAAACGAGCACGCAAGGTTGCAGAAGCAAAGACAAAGGGACAGGTGAAGAGAGCAAACCCCTGCAGGGGTCTAGGATGCTGAGTCAGCAGTTACAGCCGAGCCCTGAACCAGAGAGCAGATCTGGCAGGGACGGAGGCCCAGCTGCAGCATCAGGAGAGAAGAGCTGAAGCCCCACCGTGTGGAGCCATCCCCCCTCTGGCTCCAGTCTCGGTGCCGCTGAAGAAGGGCAAGTCTCACGGCAGGAAAGGATAAAGTTCTAGATGGGGAAAGGCCACCAGCCAAGGCCAGCTCCGGGGCAGCCGATCTGGTTATCCAGCACAGAGGCGACCAGGTTTGTGATGCACAAGTAAACTTCATGGTGACTAGTGTCCCTCCTGTTAACATTGCAGACCCCGTGGGATGTCTGGGCACGCTGGGGAGGACCCTGGGTTTGATCTGTGAAACGAGGAGGGCAGGAGAGAGCGGCTGGAGGCAACTTCTAGGGAGCTGAAGGTCAGGACCTGTGCGTTAACGCTCTCTGAAGAACCCTGGGCACCGTGCAGAGGCAGATAGAGGAGTGGGGAGGTAAAATCCCACCACCTGACTGAGAAAATGGTGTGAAAAAGGAGGATGTGTTCTGATTAGAAACTGAGGACAGGATGGTCACGCCGCAGGGACGTACCACTTCCAAACCCCGCTGGAAGTAAGCTGCTGGGATCTAACATCAGGCAGGTGAGAGGAGAGCTCCACAGCTGGAGGGACAGGAAAGGCAGCGCACGCTCTGCTCTGGGGTGACCCATGCTGGGGGGTGAAGCCACGGAGAGACAGGACAGAAGCTGGCCAGGTCAGATACAAACCGGTGAGGAGCAGCTGCCCAAAGAGAGTGAGAAAGCAGAACCCCCAAGCTAAGGCGTACGCCCCCCTGCCCAGGCGGGAGAAGCAGAATGCCTTCCGTAAAAACACGGACACGGGATGCCCTGGGGCGCGGAGGAGACGGACGGACACAGCAGGGAAGTGTCACACAAAGCGCTGGGGACGGCACAGCGGGCTCCACCGGGGAGGAGGCGAGTGCTGCAAAGACAGCTTGGGCTAAATCAGATTAACGAGTTAATTGTGGCAGCAAGGACCACCGACCTGCCATGGGCCCATGCTCCAGCAGGAGACGCCCGTGGTCGGGAGGACACGCGGGCACCCAGGCAGCACGGCCATGGAGGACAACTGCCCGAGAGCAGAGGGGTCAGGGAACAGCAGGGAACCCGCTTTCCCCGTCCGTTCTGCACAGTCCGAGCAAACACCGCGTCAAGGTCCCGTCCGTAGCACGGCCAGCGGAGCAGCCAGCGGGGAACCGACCACAGGAAAACTCACTCCTGACCTCCCACTGACCAGAGAGGCTGCTGTAGCACATAATCTTATTAATTAAGAGCGATTATTTAACAGTGACCCCAGTGCAGCTAGTTTGTAATCTGGCTGAAGCAACAGAAGCCCATAAATCAACTGCCTTTGCGCTCGGCCGAGAGCACTGGGACTTCAAAATTCATAAAAATTAATTCTGGTAATAAGAAACTAGAACCATTAAAAGCAAAGCCTCTGCTTGTGTCCTGGAGACACCTTTTGGGATGCTCAGACACATACTGCCTGTCAAGAAGGACTTTGGAAAGACCTAAATGAAGCCAGCAAGACTGAAGAACAGCTGAGTAGGTCAGGCTGTAAGGACTAAGGAACGGCAGTCAAAAAGACAAAGTTGTATTTAAACGAGAAAAAACAGAACAGATCATGCATTATTTTGTTAAATGGGAGGGAAATGAAAATAAACCCCAACAATAAAAAAAGAAGAAAATATCAAGAATAATGTGCACAAAGCCTAAAAACTATTAAGTCATTTTTCAGAAACATCAAGAACAGAAAACCTGTCAGGTTCAAAGGGACTTCAAAGAGCAATAGATAACCCAGGTATAAAAGAAGTGCTCAAAGAGAATAAAGCCATGGTAGAAAAACAAAATGAAAATTGCCATCTATGTTTTCAGGAGATTGGCCAGAGACTGGGGACGACTCCACACTGGGTTTTCCCATATGGAGACTGCCTCAGCCCTGACAAGGGGAGAGAGTCACCATCAGCAGAGACAGCGAGAAATCACCAGGAGCTCAGGTCTGAAAGGGCTGAGCCACAAACGGTGGTGCATCACCCACTCCTCAAATCTGCTTCCAGTGCCTGAAGGTGGCAAATGGGCCAGCAACTTCTTAAAATGTGTCTGTGAGAGAAATGGCACACCATTAAACCTGCCACGAGGGGCTATGTAAGGATGAAGGCTACTGTGCAGATGGACAACCTGTTTTTGTGAATCTCTGTGCAGTTCTGGTCTCTTGCCTCCAAAAGGCTGTTGCAGATCTGGAAGAGGCCAAGGAACTGTGACCGGGATGAGCAAAGTTCTACGATGGCTTCTGCCCAAGGAGCGACCTGCTCTAGTTGAAGATGTCCCTGCTCACGGCAGGGGGTTGGACTAGATGGCCTTTAAAGGTCCCTTCCAGCCCAACCATTCTGTGACTCTGTGATTCACAACCAAAGCATCCCCAGCCTGGGAGGAGAAAACTTGGGGGGTCGTGGCAGAGATCTGTGAAACCAGGGGTGGGACTGAGCAGGTCACTAGGGATCTGCTGTTCACAGGTGGGAACTGGACGGTGTGAAACCAAGTGGGGAGAGAGCCAGTCCACGCTGGAGAGAAGGAGGCCCTTACTCACATAAGGGTAAAGAAGCTGCAAAATTTCCCCCATACCTGATGTTGTGGGAAGATTACATGGGCTTAAAAAGCCAGAGCAAACTCAAGGCAGAAGCATCTCTACCGAGAGCCATCAGGTACAAAAGAAAGCAAGTCTGACCCAAGGACTCCTCAAAAGATAACAGCTGACTCAAGGTGCTCCTACTGGAAGAGCTCCCCTTGCAGCTCTGATGGTCACTTTTTACTTTCCAGTTCCAAAAACTATACCAACTTGTTCCTGTGCCAATACTGTCTCCCGTTTCTGTTCATTTTGCCCTTTCCTGGTGCTTAATCCCATCTCTGTCTCCAATTCTGCAGGATAAACAAGCCCATTTTCCAGCGCCCTTGCACCCGTTACCCTTGTGGCAGGGACATGGAGTTTCAGCCCAGAGGCCATTTCTCTCAGCGAGGGTCGGTGCCGCAGGACGCGATGAATGCCGGCAGCAAGAAGGGATTAGACATGTTCGGGGAGGACAATCCTCCACTGGTTAAGGAAAGGCCAATCCACAGGCAGGCTCTGTGCCGGGGAGCCCGCTGACTGCTCCTCGCCAGCCACGGGCAAGTATGTCATGGAGTCACCCCCAGGGAGTCACTGGCTCTATTTTGTGACTCGTCCCTGCACCCGCTGTCACTGGGGACAGGACCCGGGGCCCAAGGAGGCCTGGTGCCAGGGTGGTCACCCCCATGTCTCCTGACCCTGCCGGCAGCCCTCCTCTGCTCTACCTTCTGTTCCATCTTTTTCTGAGCCTCTGTAACGGTGAACAGTAAATAGTATTTTATATAAGGTCTTACAGGATTTTGTACAACTATGGTAGCCTTTGCCTCCGTGTCACCACAAATACTGGCCATCATCTTCTGATTAATATTCCCAAGCATTTCCCACTATTGTTTCTAACAGATAAGGCAACAAGGAACTCATAGTCAAAATTTTTGTTGTTATCTCTGACATACAGCCTGCTTACTGTTTTATCTTATTTCTAGTTTTCCCACCCTTCAGATTCTTCCTAATATTCCGACCCTCCTAAGCACCACCTTTATATCATCAGTGGAGTTCAAGAGTGCTTCTCATGTCAAGGACGCTACAGAAAACACTGAAGACCACTCATGAGACCAACACTTGATTTTTCCCTCCCACTGCCCCGTCCAGCAGCCCGCTGCCCCGGCACACTCCGATCTCTGCTCATTTCCCTCACGCCCCCCCACGATGCCACGTGCTCCAGCACCAACTGCTTAACCCAGGGCGCTGTAGCAGATGCCCAGATGGATTACATCTACTCTGCTCAGCTTTGCTGGGGAGCTGCACATGTAGCCCGTGTAAATCCAGGAGGGCTCAGTTTAGTGACGGCACAAAAAGATGGACACACTCCCTAAAACCTGAATCACGGATTATAGAGATAAAGGGGAAGACACAATAAATCATCTCTATACGTTACATATGCACGTATGAAGGTGTGTGCATCTTCACAGTGCTGCGACACACAAATTCAGCTTCCACGGACTGTGGCCAGGCAGGAGACTCCGTCTGTGGTCCCTGTGGGATCACAGGCTGATTCCTGCCCGCGATTCCCACATCTCTGCAGTGGGGGGGGGGGGGCGGGGGGAGGGCAGTGGGGTTTGGCTGCTCCATTCCAAGCCTCCAGCTGCAGAGAGCCTCTGGTGATGGGAACAGGGATGCTCTGAGAAGAGGACCCTGTCCTGTCCCATAGTCCTGCCCAGGCTCCTCACCACCCAGTCTCTCCCATCGACCGCGAACTGAGAAAGACAAAAGGCAAGAAGGAAAACTCGAGCTTGCTGGCCACAGGTGCCATCCCTGGGCAGCAGAAGGTACCCGGGACCCCCTCCCAGCCCCCAGCTGGCTAACTGAGGCATCTGGGACAGTGCCATGGCCAGCCTGGCTGGCTGGGTGCTCAGCAACGCGGCCACTGCCAGCACCCCAAGCTCGGCAGAGCGCCCTGCTGCAGCTAGCAGACGGGACACCCCGGGGGAACCTCGGGCACGTCACTCAGGGGGGTGGAAGCCACAGCTCCCAGAGCAGCAGGACCCTTATCAGCACCCAGACCCCCCGCGGCAGTCCCCATCCCGACGTTACCAGCGTGACTCCGGGGAGCCCCCACGCCAGCCCGTGCCTCCACCAAGCCCCCCTGGGACTCTGGCGGGCAGAGCTGTGGGGTCCCTGCGGCGGTCACCGGGGCCACGTCCCCTCTCGGGTAAAGGCTGAGGGATAATAATTTCCCCGATGGAGGAAATTCCCCCCCCCCAGGTGCACCACGAGAGCCGGTGTGCCGCGCACGGCAACGCCACACATCAGTCTAATGCGGGAAGCCAGACAGAATGCCGTGTTCAATTGGAGGCACATAGGGAATTTAGATAGGCAGATTATAAACATACAAACTGGAATTTAACTGAGGGGAAGACATCGCTTATCAGAAGCGGTAATTCTTCACATAGATTGTCACCATAGTATCTAGCCTTTGTCTTTGACTAAGCCTTCAGATTTTAACGCTGATAAAACCCTCCTGCAGCAGGGACTGCCACGGCTGAGTCCTCGCCCCAACACCCTGGACTACAAATACACAAACGGCTTCAGCCCCTGCCATCCTCTGGGCCCTTCCCCTCCCCGGGACCCCCCCACGAAGCCGGGGAGCTGGCGGATAGAGCAGCTCCGCACGGGAACAGCAGAGGTACCAGCAGTTACCTGCCAGCACAGCTGGGATCAGCCAGCAACGCCCGCATCCCCGCAGACACATCAGCCGGCAGCAAAACCACCGGATTTAAGGATGTCAGAAGACGTTATCTCACTGAACTGCCTGAGCTGAAGAGCATGTCAGACCTTCCTTGCCACGGGGCCGGTGAGCGGAGAAACACGCCGAGCTCTGCTCACTGCAGTCCTCTCTACCTGGCTCTGCAGAACTCATTTTGGGGAAAAGAAGGGAAACTAGAACTGCACCTTTAAGAATGGGAAAGGAACAACATAATTTAATATATCCCAATAATAAAAACTCTGCTGGAGTACTTTAGGCAACTAGAAAGGGGATCTGATTGAATTTAAGAACTGGTTCTTGAATATGTGAATCAGATTAGGAGGAAGAGCTGATGGAAAGAGTGGGATGTGTCTGGTAGTCAGCGGGCAAGAGATCTCTACAGCATGTAAATTCCTTAAATGAAACGCCAGGAGGAAAACACAGGGGACTGGTGGAATTTCCACTTCATTTTCTTCTTTGTGAAGTAGTCCAAAACAACCCCCAGATGACCATAAGCTGCTGTTTCACCTAGAAGAGGGACTTTGAGCCATGCCTGGGGAAACGCTGGAGCAGCAGGAGAGCAGGATGAAGAACCACGAGACACCAGAGGACAAAAGGAGCCATTTCCACAGAGCTCCAGCAGTCCCCACACTGGGGTCAGGCTGGAGAGGGTGAGGACACAGCAGTGTTTATAAAGAGGGTTTTCAGCCAGATGTCAGCCAGCCTCAGATGGTTCACTCCCACCTCCCACTGAGACATATCAATCAGAGCCAGTGTGACACAAGTGGCAAAGTGTCCCGGGAGCAAGGTCTGTGCCAGGGCCCGGACAGCCTGTTCAGAGCTATTCTTCCTCTTTAAGGCCCCCTCCGAACTGTCACAACTGAGGTGAAAGAGAGGAAACTCCAGGGAGGTGGTCTGAGAAGTTCCACCCAACCAAAGTGGCAGGCTTAGCCCCGAGAAAGGCAGCAGCAGCTCCAGCAGCATGTCTCCGATAGGGATGGGTGCGCTGTCCCAGGCAGGGCTCTGGGGCAGCTCCTCCATTAGGTCAGCAAGGAAAGGGTCCCTTCACAAAACCCATGCTGATTCCCTCCCAACAGCCCATCCTTCATCACACGCCCAGTGACCTTAGCCCTTACTGACGGCACACACCACCATCACACAAAGGATTTTCCTGGGTCCCCTCCGCAGCCCTTTGCATGGATGAGGATCTTAGAATCGGAGAACAGTTTGGGTTGGAAGGGACCTTTAAAGGTCATTTAGTCCCACCCCCCTGCTACAGGAAGGGACACCTCCCAGCAGACCAGGTTACTCAAAGCCCCCTCCAACCTGCCCTTGAACCCCTCCAGGGATGGGGCAGCCACAGCTTCTCTGCCCAACCTGGGCCAGGCTCTCACCACCCTCAGCATAAAACATTTCTTCCTTAGATCTAGTCTACATCTCCCACCTAATCTAACCTTCCTCTAGCAGAGGCCACAGAAATCGCCTTCAGAATGATGCTCCCTGGCTAGAGCATGGTCCCCCCTTGTCCCTGCACTAGCCCTCCACCGCACAGCTGAAGAACAGCAGTAGTTCTGGTATCTCCCTTCCAACGTGTCTCCAAATCCCTCCTGAGAACACGGCCAGCGCGTGAGGACACAGACGTCAGCGGTGCCCAAGCTGTGCTCTGTGCAGAACCTGCTGCTCCTTGCCAGGCCTGGGTCCTCCTGGGGAGGGCTGGCCTTGGGCTGTGCTGTGAATGACAACAGCTCCTGTTCCTGAACTGTGCGACCACAGGAGTCTTCTCCCAAGGCCGTTGCTGCCAGCCCTGAGCTCTGAAAGCACAGGGGATCCTCCCGTGAGCCAGGCATGGAGGCTGATGTCCCACCACAGGGCATTCTGTCTCGTTAAGGAGAAGTTCAGAGCCACCCTCGCTCTCAGCACAAGGCTCAGGAGATCCTTCTGTATGTAAAACAACTTACAGCCCACTCAGCCCTTCAAAGAGCAGCACAGGCTCCCAGTCCCCACCAGCCCAGCAGTCCTTCAAACCCTGGTAGCAACTGCTATCAGCTTCTTCCAGGAAAAAACACAACATCCAACATCAGGTGGATCGTCCACCAGGGAAGTCTATTCCTAACTTCTCCTGGAGGGAAGCTGGTCTGTGCCAGACCAGGGATTTGTGAGAGATTTCAAATCCCTTCCTAAGCTGATGGATGTACTCACCTGCAGCTTCTTGCTGGGTGACTCCAGCCTGAGACCCCAAAGCGCCCTAGTGCACCCACGGGCATGAGTCACTGCTGGCAGGGGAGTTTTGGTCTCTTTCAACAGCCACGAGAGGTTGGGAGTGGGAGGGCTCAGAGAGAAGCAGCTGAAGTTCTGGGAAGGCCCCTGTGTGAGAAGGCAGTGAAGGGTCGAGGACTGGGAAACTCTGGCAGTGGGAAACCTCGCAACGGAAATTAAAGCAGACAGGGAAAAACTCTTCGGGCTCTCAGAAAAAAAGGACACAGACAAAAGAGGTGAGGCGCTATGTGCTGAGAGGGGTATAAAGAGAGTTGAAAAAATAAATTAATGCTTTGCCTTGGTTTTTGATAGGAATGTAAGGCAAAGGTTGACTGGCTAATGGGGACGAGACTACGGAAACCAACACTCGCAAAGTGCAGGCAAACCCTGGGGTGTCTCCTGTGCCCAGAGAGGACCCTGGATAATCTTCACCTGAGTTTCCGCAGGAGCTGGCACAGGACAGCAGCGGACCAGCAGCACATGTTTCAATGAAGTCACCGAGTCATGGAAGGACACAGAATTGCTCTGAGAGCAGCAAGTGCAACCCTGTCTGTTCCACGGAGGGGGAACCTGATACGGGCAACAACCTGCTCCAGCAACACCTACAGCTCCAACAGCCAGAGGGGACCACGACTGCCCACGGGCACAAACGAGGCCAGAAACATCTTCCCAATGGGTACAAAGGGCAATTTCACAATTACAGGAAAGAGAGTCTGAGAAGCCATGGCTTGTGAGGAGCAGGGCTGACACCACCTCCTCTGCTGTGTCCGTCCGGGAAGGGTTTGCACAGAGCTGGCACGGCGACAGGGATGCCAGGCTGAAGATGAGCTGTCTGGCTCCAGCAATCCCGGAATAAAGGGAGGTGTGAAAGGTCACGCAGAAGAAGGTGTGGAGGAGGACATAAGAGTCACACATTAGGCACAAATGTCTGATCACGCTTCTGGGCAAACCTCGGCTCCAAATGCCACGCTGCTCACAGCCACCCGAGGCCACCGGCCCATTGGCCAGGGCAGAGAATGGCCGAGGGCCTCCTGACCTCCTGAGCTCTGCAGCACTGAGCTGGGAGTGAAGAACCATCACAATCATGGGCTTTGCTACCACTCACAAGCCAAAGGCTGGGCCCCATGCTAGGTTTGGGCACAGGGCACCGGTGTATGAACAGCAGCAACAGGCACCTCTCAAAGGAGAGACCAAGCTAAAGCTGACAACCCTCACAAAACCCGCCCCAGCACCTGAAGAGGCACCAGGACACGGAGCTGAACATAGAATTATAGAATTGTTTGGGTTGAAAGGGACCTTTAAGATCATCTAGTCCAATCACCAACCTAACTCTGATAAAACCCATCACTAACCCATGGCTCTAAGCACTATGGCAACACATTTTCTGAATCCCTCCAGGGATGGTACCTCAACCCCTTCCCTGGGCAGCCCATTCCAAGGCTTGATAACCCTTTCCGTGGAAAAATTGTTCCCAATCTCCAACCTGAACCTCCCCTGGAGCACCTTGAGGCCGCTTCCTCTTGTCCCATGGCCTGTTCCCTGGGAGCAGAGACCAACCCCCCCTGGCTACCCCCTCCTTTCAGGGAGTTGGAGAGAGCAAGAAGGTCTCCCCTCAGCCTCCTTTTCTCCAGGCTGAACACCCCCAGCTCCCTCAGCTGCCCCTCATAAGACTCATTCTCCAGACCCCTCTCCAGCTCCATTGCCCTTCTCTGGAACATCCACACCTCAGGCCCCATGCCCTGCAGCCATCCTCTGCTGGTCCAGCACTGGGCACCCCACGGTGAGCTCCAGCACGCAGGGAGAAGGGTGGCAAAGCCCATGCATCCGCCGAGCGCCGGCATCGCAGCCATGGCGTGCCCCGGGGAGAGCAGCCTGCACCTTGACCAAGGAACACCCGGCACACAAGGTGGACTCTCCAGGGCTCCTCAAACCATCTCCGGCTGGATGCTCACCTCTCCTCCCCTCCACCTTGCTGGGGACAGCTGGGCTACGAGAAAGGTGCTGCAGGGAAGGGCTTCCCACCCGGATCTAAGGCAGGTCTTTATATGGGCTGTGAATTTCAGGATTCTGAGCCAGAAGTGTCCCTGCTGGCTCAAGAGCTGAGTGTGCTCAGAGGCAGGGATGTCCATCACTGTGAGGTGGCACACCCGGGAGACGAGGACCTGCACGTGGCCTCCTAATCCACACGCCCCATTCGGCACCCGTGTATCTGCTGGGACAAGGATCAGTAAGTGACTGCAGGAGAGGGGAGTGAAGCCAAAGTAAATCTCTCTGTAGAGATACGACCTAGCCCACAGCAGCATTTATGGGACCCTGATTTAGTAGACTGCCATTGATAAATAAATCTACACCTACAAAACCTGATTTTTCTAATCCCTGCTACCATGCAAAATCAGAATTCATTTCCTCTGAAGCACCAACTGTCACCTACTTGCTTCACTGCTAACACCCATGTAAAATATTAGCTTTCTATCATGCTGGGGTTTTTTAAAAGCAACATGTCTACTCAAAGAATATATTGCAACCATTTTTCCTTCACCTTGCCTCATTTAAAAAATTCCAGTCCATTTTAACTGAAACTGAGCCAGAAGCAATGAAAAACCTGGAAAATTTCAGATTGGAAGATATGTGAACAGAAAGATTAAAGCCAGCTAAAAAAAAATCCTTCGCTACGAGCAGTCTAGCTCAGTAAATGCCACCGGCGAGACTTCTACCCACCGTAAAGTAATAGCTCCATAAAAGGGAAACAACAGCACTTTACAACAGCTGAGATTGCTGCCCAGTGTCAGTAATGCTGAATTCCAGGCAATATTAGCAATTTCATGCCAAGCCATAAAGTTTGGTCTTATTTGGGGTGCAGACACCACAGCCAGGGAGCCTTATAAAAATGTGTAATAAATAGAGCACCACTGAGATGGCAACGACCGTCCCTTTCTCTGCTTCAGCGCGGGGTCACTCCACGTGGCTCACGCCAGGACCCCTCGGGGGTCCCTGGTGCCATTGGCACAGTCTTACAGGGAGACTTCTGCCTGCTGCTTGCGAGCCACAGAAGCATTAAACCAAGACATAACATTCTTAAAATACCAGTATCTTGGGCTGAAGCCCAGCTCCATAAGCGGGGGACGCCTCTTCACCACTCCCGGGTGCTGGGTCCCCCCTGTGAGCCTCCCTGGCTGGATTCCCACGGTGGCAGCAGAGATGTCCCTGAGGCAGGGGTGCCTGGAGCCCCTTCGGGGTTGGAGGTGGGTGCCGTGGAGCGGCAGGCAGCCCTCACCTCCCGGGGGTGCAGCCTCACCACCTCCCAAAATAGCGTGAAATCCAAGAGCTTGCACTGCCCAAACTGCTGCCAAACCGGAGCCGCTCTCCGGGCAGGGAGACAGGAATTGTAATGCCAAGATGAGCCTGCAAAGGAGGAGATGCTTAATCATCCTGGCCATGTGCCGTGTGTTAGGGCACTTGGTTGGGAGAAGCAGGTAAAAACCAGGATTATGGACCGGCCTTCTGGATTCAGTGTGTGCTTCAAAGGTGGCCATCTTCAGATCAAACTACAAGCTGTCCTGGAGCCAAAGTCCCCACTGCACAGGGTGCCACGAGCACTGTCCCTCCTCTCCTGCTGCCCACCCGCACAGGGCCCCGGCCCCGGGCTCTGCGGTGCCTCCCGTGTGCTGGAAAAGCCCCGGCACCGGCGGCCGTTCCCTGCTCCGAGAGCCCGGGCGATGCCGAGGGCTGCGCTGAAGGTGAGCATCGCTCCCGCAGCAGCAGAGGAAGCGAAGCACAGGGTGTGCTGGGAATCCCTCAGAAGCTTCGTGAACTCTGGTAGGTCCAGCTTCAGCCCAGTTTAACCACACTGGACCCAGTTTTGCCTGCAGGAGCGTGGGGCAGCTCCCCACAGCTCGCCATGCTCTTACCAGACCAGAGCAGCATCTGCTGGCAGACGGCAGGGCTGGACGGCTTTCACTGCTGCACTGAGCTCTGGGGGGTCTCAGCACGGAGCTGAGAGGGGGTCTGAGGGGCCGGGAGCTTTCCTGGTGCCCCAGGACAGCAGGGCAGCACTGCCAGCCCGGCCCCACGGCAGCACAGCCACAGAGCCCGGAGGGACAGCCTCTGCCAGGGCCCGTCCCAGGTAACTGAGAGAGGCTATGGCAGAACAGCAGTGCAACCCCAGGAACGGCAATGGATTCGGGACTGAAGTCCAGCCTGCACAATGCCCGGGGGGGAGCAGGTTAGTTCCTAATGCTGAAGGTACAGAACCCCATAGCACCAAGCCAGGAATGACCTGCCTCACACAGGCGGTTTTCCTCTCCCAATCAGAAATTCACACCCCCCCTGAAAGGAGCTGTCGCTCCCCTGCCCTAAATCCTGTCGGCAGCGTCCCTGGTCCTCGGCCAGGGCCCTCACTCCCGGGCGCCGGGACACGCTGTGCCTGCTCCGGGCTTTCCCCACGGCCATTACCCAGGGGCAATAATGACCTTCCCTTACAGCTCATCGCTCCACTGCCGGGTCCCCGCTCCCCGTTGCGGTGAGTCAGCCCCGCAGCCAGGGCTCCCAATGCTCCGAGCAGTGCTGCAATCATCTCCCGCTGCCCGCACCACAGCACCCCCCCGCGCCAGGGCGGCTGGCTCTGCGGCACCTCCTGCCGGGTCGGTATTGACCAGCCGCCGCTCCGCTGCCGGCCATCCACCCTCTATGGATAAACGTGCACCCGCTGGCTTTGGCAGAAGCAGCCACGCTGCAAGAACCGCCGGTGAATCTCCGCGGGGAGGGCATGGTTACAAACGGGCACCCCCCCTGCTCGGAACAGACTGAGCTTCTATGGCTCCTCCAAACCAACCCTTACATCAATTCACACCCTCCCTGTTTAATCCCATTCTTTCCAGTATCTTTCCACAAGAGAGCATCTCCAGGCCCCCGCTAACAGGCAGCATCCGTCTCTGACCCCCCCCCCGCAGCTGGGACACGCTCTGTTCAGCACAGGCTGCCCAGGAGCACTCACAGTCCTCAGTGCCACCGACGGGTGACAAGGCACAGGGATGTCTCTGCTGCCTCTCCGCTGCCAAACCGCCTGCTTGGTTTCTGGCAGTGCCTGTGCCACGGGCCAGGCCTCCCCGCGGCAGCTGCGGTGACACGGTGACATCTCGGCTCCTGCCCAGCCCTGGCAGAGGGCACCCAGGCAGCAGCCATGGGACGGGGCAATGGGGGGTGGGCAGCACAGCCAGTAAATACACGGAGACGCTGGAAACACTGCCCAGTGGGTTTCAGGAGGCTGAGATGACGGGGAGAAGTCACCCCCGTAGGGCAGAATGGCTTCACCGCAGAAGCCGTTTTTACCACAGAAAATTCCTTTCTCCAAGATGAAGTTCATGGTGTTGCTCCACATCATACCCCGAAGATTCCCACACCCCCAGGCTTCGGGGTTTGTCCCCACAGCAGCTCTGCATCACCTCAGCCCTTCAAAGTTCAGACTCCACCAAACCTTCCCCAACGCTGCTCCCAACGTCTGGATCTCATCTCCTCTCCCACACCTCAGATCAGATCTAACACCAGCCCATCGTGTCTCCTCACCCCACCAGCACACCGAGACCGTCCTCCACTTCCAGGAGCTCCCGTTCACCCAGAACAAAACACATCTCCAGGAGGGTCCTGCAAACCCTGCTGCTCTTCAGAAATCCTGCAGCATCATCCGCAGACACAAAGCTCCATGTTTTACCCAGCGGATACACGAAAGCCGGGCCCAGTGCTCTGCTACTGATGCGGGTGGTGAGTTACGGTGATGGTAGGAGCTCTGCGTGTTTCTCACTCTCTTTGAACTGCAGGTTTTTGTAAGGATGCAGTGAGAAGCTGGGACGATGGTCATGGGGACAGGGATGGGATCTGCACCCCAGCAGAGGAGAGGGCTCCGCTGGGCACCGCTCCCCTCTCATCCAGTCCCATTTCAATCTTGCCCAACTGAAATAAATATTCCTGAAGCTTCGCTGGCATCCCGAGCTGACAGCACAGATCCTATTGGGAGCTTTGAGGCAAGCAGGAAAAGCTATTAGAGAGACAAACAGAGGCGAGGAGGCAATCTCACCTGAATATCGCTCAGGCTCCCTGTGGGGTTATCAGGACCTAAAAGGTGTTTGTCCCAGTTACGGCAGGCGCCTGTTGGGGTGCACGGGGCCAGCACAGGGGACCGTTCCTGGCACGGGTGACTTTCTCTCCCACCCACAGGGGAGGGATGGCAGAGGGGAGCTGGCACCGGCCCCACAGACAGGGGAGCAGTGACAGAGACCCTGGGAATGCCAGGCCAGCCCTGGGAATGAGGCAGGTCCCAGAGCCCCTGGGCGCAGGCACCCCAGGGCACAGCTCGGGACCGGTGGTGAGGTCCTGTGCTCAGAGGCAGCTCCCAGCCAAGGGGCTGCCCCTGGCGAGGCTTCTGCACCCTCCTGGCTCAGCCCCATCCAGGATCCAACCCCAGCTGGGGCAGCTGGAGCCCTCAGCGAGGGGCAGGAGCACTCCTGGGGTGGGGAGAGAGACGAGGCCCCTCCAGCTGCTTTACCAACAAGTTTTCGGAGCCCACTTTTCTCTTTCAGATGGGAGGACTAGACCAGATGACGTCCAGATGTCCCTTCCATCATCTTAAATTCCTCTGCAAGTCTGTAACTCCTCTGCAAACATCCCGTGTTTCCTGCACGAGGTCTCTTCGGTCTGACAACTGGGGACTCACGGTCTTCTCACCATGCTTCTGCAAAAAGCACTGTCCATCTAATTGCTTACTGGGGGAGCTGCCTCCAGCTGTGGTGACCCACCAGGAGCAAGACCTCCCCTGCCTACACCCTTCCCCGTCCTGCCCTACAGGGAAAGATCACAGCCCTGTGTGGGGCACGGGGCCGGCCTCGTGGTGCTGCTCAGCTCAGCCACGGGCAGCGCAGAAGGACCCAAAGCAGCCCGGTGGCCCCAGGAGCACCCAGAGAAGTGGGTGGCCCTTGCACCACCCCAGGGGTGCACTTCTGAGAAGGTGCTGCGGGGGCTCTGAGGCTGCAGCCGAGACGCAGAGGGGACTCAATCCACCAGCCGGCACCGCGCCGAGAGGCGCAGAGGAGAGAATGAAACAAATTGTGGTAATTTCTTCTCAAATCCCTGGTGCAGGTAGAACAAATCAAATGGATCTAACCCTTTCACAAAGGCAGGAAGGGAAAACAAATTGTCTCAGGCTTTTAATAAATAAATAAATAAATAAATAAATGAACCAGTGGCTTCGTACTTAGGGCCAGGATCTCATTCTCATTGCTCAGGAAAAAAGGGCTTGGGAATAGAGAATCAGTTCCTATTGTTAAAAGTAATAATACGAAAAAAAGAGATTGGGACAAGACATTTATTTTATTAAACCCCCCGAGGAGAGGTCAAGAATATTAGAAATAAAGTCCCCAGATTCTGGTTGATGCAATAACTGCAGTTCTGGCAATTTCAGAAGAAGGATGTTTGTTCAAGGTGGCAAAGTGCCAAGGATCTTCAGGGGAGGTGCTAGCAAAGGATGCTCTGTATTTACTCACCGCTGCGGAGCACTGGGCTCAGCGCGGCATTTCTGGAGAGCCTTCATCTGAAGAGGACTCCAGCAGGCAGCTGCGCATCAGCAGCTCCCATCCCCGAGTGCCGAGGTGCTCACGGGCAGGACCAACGGAGGAGGGATTTCAGAGAGCAAGGAGGATGATCCCTGGCTTCCTCAGCACGTGTCCTGTCCCTCAGGCACACGCCAGGGGCATCAGACAAGACATTGGGGCTTGGCAGTGTCCACTCCAGGCCAGGGCAGTGTCCCACCTACGTCTCTCCAAGGCCACCGTGTGGGACTGAGGGGTGATAGGAGACCGCATTTATCCAGGGATCTGCAGCGGAAGCACGAGGACACTGACTGCCTAGCGAGCTCTTGGAATACATTAATGACAATCTATTTTTATAGAGAGGGTGCACAAAACAGCCATAGAAGCTCTTTTAGAGCTTTGATTCCAAGTGGCTGAAAATGTGAAGGCAGAGGTAACGTTGGCAGGGACAACGATGAAGTGGTGAGTGTTCAGCACTTCTTAGGAAGAAAGAAAGAAAGACCAGCAAAATACCAGCAAGGCATTTTGAGGCCAAGTTCTATACGCTCTTGGATACTGGGGACAAGGTTTCGTGAGAGGTCAGCCCGGGGTGGGACAGATGGCTTCCAGGGGTCCCTAACCATTACACGATCCCACGCTGGGGAAGGCGAAGGAAAACAGACTTCAGACCTCTCCCGACACAGAGGAGGCATAAGCAGCGAGGTAAGAAATCAGCCAAATCATAAGACAATCATTGACTTCAAATACACTACATCAACTGGAATGATTGTGGTGGAGAGATGCAAGGGGAAGGCACAACCCAACAGAAGCGAACACCTGGACAGCACAAGCACGAGAGGAGATGTCACTGCGGTGAGAAGCAGGTATTCGTTTTGTAAATACACTGCAGCAAGAAAAGATCCCAGGGACTGCTGGCAATTGTTGGTGCTCCTTTGGCTAACTGCAGAGAGGGAAAGCTTTCAACAGAGGAAACTAGAAAGACCAACGGGCTTAATACCTGTTCATCTTTAAATCAGAGATCACGCGTGAGATCTCAGAGGTGGGGAGCTAAGACCCTACCTGGAAACCAGATGCAGGAATTAATTAAGAATATTTGGATCTGCCTGACTCCACATCTGTTGGGAAGTTTAAGAACAGACTGAAGCACTCTAAGAACACCTAAGGTCATCTTTGAAGGTTTACGTTATAGAAAGTGTGGCCAAAAGAGTGGAAAGTAGCAAATGGCCAAAAAGGGGGAAAAAGGAAAACTAAAGAAATACCATCACTTCACTTCTTGGAAAAAGAACATTGGAGCAAATAACAACCCGAAGTGTTTGTAGTCGCCTAGAGGGAAGCAGTGCGGGAGCAGTCAGAAGGGATTTGTCAAGGGCAGACGGCGAGAGGAGACGGCTCTGAGCAGCGGCCGCACACCCCGGCCTCACCGGGCTCCCCACAAGACCCCCCAGCCCCCAGCAACGGGCTGACCTGGGTCAGCATCTCCTTGAGCAAAACCAAAGGGCTGGAGGAGATCCTCACCACATCTACCAGCAGTACAAAGGGGCTGCAAATTACTCCAAAGAACAGGATTAGGGTTTAGATGGATCCCGGTAAACCGAAGGTACTAAATCTAGGCAGGAATGATCAGCTGCCCAGGGATTCAGATGGGGAAAGGCTGGAGAGGCAGTGGGTTTTGAGGGGGAAAAACCGTGGAGGCTATCACACGCGGAATGTGAGTCAGACATCACACCACCCCATAAAGCGCCGTGTGACGAGCTACCAAAACCACAGCCTGAAAAACAGGCAAGGTAACCTGCTGCCACACTCCTCTGCTGCTGCTGCCTGCTCCGGCACCGCTGCCGGCAAGGGGGGGGCAGCGGAGGCAGGAGGGGACCCCGGCGGGAGCTGGGAGAAAACGGAGCTTTGGGAAGGGGGGGCAACGGGGGACAACAGCCAGCCCCGAGGGGAACACGGCAAGCTGGCTGGGGCCAGGGGAAGCGAGCGGGCTCCCCGGCGTACCGGTGCAGAGCCAGCGAGGTGTAACGCACCCCAGGAGGAAACACTCGAAAGCTGCCTAGCGGTGAGGACAGAGGGAGGCAGGAGCGAGGAAAACACCGGGGCACCTCCAGCACTGGGGTTTCCCCACAACAGGCAGGACGACCACAGCGTTTGGTGGGTTAGACCCTTCCTCCTGCTCCTCCCTGATCCCCCGTGAGCCAACTCCACTGGCAACAGCCTCCCCCGGGGCGGGTTATTAGCACCAATGCCACCAAAAGGCATCTGGGGACATGCTGTGCGAGGCTCACCCAGTGCTGGGCTGGATTAACCTCCGGCATCTCCCAGCTCCTTCACTCCAGGCTCCTGGCAGCCCTGCCCGTCCCTCTCCAGAGGTTCCTGGCCACGGTCCATCTCTCACCGTGGGGATGGTCCACCCCGGGCTCACCCCACCACCCCTGCTCCACGGCCAGACCTGTGCTCCCACACTCAGCCTCTGCCGGCCGGGGCCTCTGCTCAGCCTCCACGGAGGTCGAGGAGCCCCCCCCACAGGAGGACTCAGCCCCCAGGACCATTGGCCTGGCCAAAGTCCGGAGAACGACAGAGAAACGCTGCTCCTGCTGTTGGCGGGGCTGAGCGCCAGCACCGAGGGCACCACTGCCCAGTCCATGGGCACAGGAGCTGCTGCTGCCCATCGGCTCCGAAAAAAATGAAATGCTAATCCTCAACTAGTTTTCATTTAAATTCTCTTTGCCACCCTGAATATATTTGCAAAACAATCAGAATTTTGCTGGGAGTTTTCACCCTCAGAATAAAGAATTTTGGGGCAACATTGCAGACCCTAAATTTTCTTGATATTTACTTTCATAAAAATCCGACCCAGAATCATTTTTTCTGCAAGACTCTTCAAGGAAGATGCGAGAGGGTTCCACGTGCTTACGGATGCCTTATCACTTCCCACGAAGCGAAGGCTTTCTTTCTTGAAAATAAAACATCCCCGGGAAGCGAGCCCTGAGAGGAGATAGGGATCGCTGCGCCGCTCTTCCCCAGCCCCAGGGCGAATGAAAGCTCTGTCAAACCAACACAAACACTCCGGGAACTGGCCGGGAGAGCGATAAGGCCAAACAACCAGTGAAAGAAATACTGGGTCAAACAAAACACCACTAATAATTAGCTGCTCTCAGCACTCGTTAGCACATGGGCTCGTGCTGAACAGCACCAGTGCGCTACGTCTCTGGAATTTCAAAGAGCATCAGCCCGCGGGACTTGTAGAGTGCACCCAACAGGCACCACGCGCCGTGACGGTGACAGCCAGCCCTACACCCGCACGTCGCCTTCATGCTGCCCTGCTCACACGGCATGCCCTTCATGCCCACCCTTGCCCACCACACGAATGACACGAGGGGACACGGGACAGCAGCCGTCTGGCTCTAACCCCGCTGCCTGATCAACAGCCTTTGCCTTCCCTCCCCTCTGACTTATCACCGCTGTTCTTCTCGCATCCCGAGACCACTCCTATGGCCCCAACAGCTCTGAAGATGTCAGCGTGTACCAGCGATTGAACACCCGGGCTCTGCGTGTGTCACTGTCACTGTCACCTGCCCCAAACCCAGTGGAATGACTTCCATAATCACCCTGTCCCTGAAGAAATGGACAAGCATCTGAAAACAATGGAGCAAAATGCACTTTTATATGCATTTAATAAATGCATATGGCTAGGAATAACTAAGTCATCTCCAGCAACACTTTAGAAGTTTGCAGAGGCAGGAGACAGAAGGAAATGGGGCAGAGACTCGCCCTGGCAGCGCTTGGCAGCAGGAGGAGGAGGAGGCAGCTGCTTTCCTCTGCCCTACCCGGGTATGAGATGGCTCAGCGAGGAACCTTCCCCCCGGCTTCAGCACAGAGCCGCTCACCCCACACACAAAGGCTCAGCAGGTATTTTGGGGGTCTGGGCACCCAGGGCAGCCTGGAGCCTGCCCCAGCATTCTACTCCCGGCCGGCATCCCACCCCCTGCCCCAGCATCCCACCCCCTGCCCCAGCACCCCAACTGCTGCTGCAGCATCCCACCCCCTGCCCCAGCATCCCACCCCCTGCCCCAGCATCCCAACCCTCCTGCGCTCAGCAGGGAGCACATAGGCTAATCCAGGGCTGGCCAAGGGGCCAGCAGCTACCCAGCATGGAGCCAAGGCCACAGCACACCAGCCGCTGGCCACCAGTTCCTCCAGCAGCAGGACAGACCTGCTTTTGGGAGCCCTCTTGGCTGCTGCCCTTGGCAGACCCCAACCCCCCCAGCACCCCTATGCCCAGCCACGCTCCTGCTCTCCTCTTGCCGGGAACTGCCCCGGCTGCCTCCTCCTGCCCTGCCATCAGCTGCTCCAAGGAGTTTTGAGAATACTCCCAAAAGCTTATTGATTATAAAAGCCCACACCAACCCCCTAAAGCTTTTATAATCCCACTGTGCTTCTGCCTTCAGCAGTCCCAAGGCAGCAGTCCCCGAGCTGCCTGCAGGGTGGGCAAACCCCACTGTTCCGTACCGCTTCTGAGGATGCCTGCCATTAATGTCATTGCACGCGCCTTTCTCCTTCTGCCATGAACAGGCAGAGGTTCCCCATCTCCCTCTGATAAGCCAGTCAGTATTTTCAATATTTTTAACTTATTTCCTCCTATTCATCTCGTTTCTAAGGTAACAATCCTGCTCTTCTAAATCTCTCTTCAAAGCAGAGGTATTATTTTTCTTGTTCCTGATCATTGTCACCGCGTCTCCCAAACCCTTTAACTCGCGCCCTTCTTGCCGACTGGCAGTGCCCAGCCGGGTATGGCACCCTGAGGTGCCCTCATTGACGGCCACCAGGGCATCGGACTGTCTTCCATACCGCCATCCACCACACGGCGAGGTCACCTAACGTCGCGGCATTTTGTACCGAAGTTGCACATCGAGCAGACGCCTCCACTGGGCTGTTCAGAAAACACCCTGCAACTTATCCTGAGTTAAACTGCTAACGAAGAACCCGAGTGATGCCTTTTTTTTTTTCTCCTCTAGTAGTTATTTTACATTTATTTTCATTATTTTTTATTTGCCATGTTTCTTTCTCCCCAAATTCTTTAGATTGCCTCAAAGGGCCTCAGAGCTGTTTCTGCTACAGAGTTCATGTGAACAGCTGCCCTCTGCAGAGCAGCTTCCCAACGCTCACACCCACTCCCCAACGCTCACACCCACTCACACCCACTCCCCAACGCTCACACCCACTCCCCAACGCTCACACCCACTCCTCGGCCACTGGTGAACACAGATATGGCCCAGGCCTGGTGCCCTCTCCTCAGACTCCTGCTCCGGCCTCACGGAACCCGAGTTCCTCACCAGCCCCTTCTGAGCAGACCCAGCTTCACATCGGCCATGGCCGTGGTCGCTCTCACCTCTCCGCTAACAGAGGGCCTCCAAAAGCAAAACCTGGCCCCAGTGGTCACCAAAGGGACCCTTGGCCACAAAGACTCTCCAGCAGCATCTCTGCTCTCCGAGGCAGCAGCCGCATCCTCCCAGACCAGCAGGGGTGCCCAGGCTTGGCCTCCAGCTGAGGGCAAGCACCAGCGTCAGAGCCACCATTGGTGCTGCACGTGGCCAGTGAGTGGTGGGGAGCAGTAGGACAACAGGAGGTTCGCATCATTGCCATGCCTGCAGGCCACCAAAGCTGCCCAACACACAAGGAAGGGCTCGGCGGGTCAGGTGAGGGTGTCCATCGGCTGCTCCCGGCCCCGGCGCAGAGCCCCGCCACCGCCCAGGCCCTTAGGCAGCATTCCGGCCACCGCCACAACCGCAGCGGGGTCGGGACACGGTAGGTGTTGGCTTCTCTGCAACGTGCCACCTCCAAGTATTAGTTTTCAAGACGCATTCATTGTCATAGCAACGCCAAGCGCAACGCGGCGTTGATGCACTTACCATTCTTCTGAGACGCGAGATGAGACCGAGGGGGAGAAGATGGAGGAGAAAACCCCTCGGCGCTTGCTCCCGGGCCGGGTGGGGAGACACGTGGCCGCACGAGGCTCTGCCAGCCATCCCGCTCCCCAGCCGGGGTCCCAAAGGTGCCTGGCCCCATGCAGTGATGGGGTCCCCAGTGGGTGCCGTGGCACGGGGCCACCTCGACATGCCTCCCCCGTGCCCTTACCTGGCCTTGCCGCGGCTGCTCCTGCGGAGGGTGGGCAGGTCGGCCTCCTTCTCCTCCTGCACCCGCTGCAGGGATGGGGAGCGGCTGTGGGCGCTGCGGGCGCTGCCGGAGCTGGCCAGGCTGCCCTCCCCGGCCCCCGCCGCCGCCTCCTGCATCTGCACCAGCAGCTGGGGGGGCAGGCTGCGCAGCGAGGGCACCGGCGAGTAGGAGGCCCGGCTCTCCGCCTTCAGGTTGTTGTCGCTGGCCGAGCGCTGCAGCAGGCGCGGGGAGGAGAGCCCGCCGGCCCCCAGGATCCGTCTCCGCTTCGTGTAGCTCGGCGTTTCTCGGAAAGGCACTGCGAAGAGAGACAGGGTTAGGTACCGGCATGGCGGCACACGCTCGAGAGGGAAGATGGCGGCTAAGGGGGGGCTGGGAAAGGACACAGAGCTGGGCCGGGGGGAAGGAATAACCAGGAGAGAGGAGGAGGCAGCTCCGTCTGCTTCCAGCTCCTCTCCATGCACCACCCTGGGGGAAACTGCCCCGGGAGCACACGGGGCAGGTGAGCCCGACCGTGGCACTCCGGTGTGGGGAGGACCTGGAGGTGGCATCTTGGGAAGCTTCGAGGAGCACTGCCCGAGGCGGAACCAGCAAGGGCACACGGGGAGGTGTGCGGGGCCACCAGCAGGACCTGCCAGCCCATCTCCAGCTGCCACCCCGGCTCAGGGGTGGTGACACGTTGACGCTGGCAGTAACCCTGGCCACCGCTCACTCTGTTTCGGAGGCAGGGAAGGCCTAACTCTACAGGTTCAGGCATAGCCAAGCGCAAGCCTAGAAAAAACGATGCACAGAATAAAATACCAACAGCCCCCTGCCCGCCCGGACCCTCCACCAAACCCTCGGGAGTGCCCAGAACAAATGGACCTCACGGAGCCACCCAAAGAAGCAACCTCCTGCCCCTGCTGCAGCGCTGCACAGGGAGGGGGAATGGAACCGGGGAACCCGACGTGGCCGTGGGGGAAGAGGGCTCTGCTGTGGAGCCACAGCCCTGCAGACCGCTCCTCAGGAAAGACAGAGCTCCCCATGGTTTTTTGATTGAATCCATCTCCATCATGAAGCTTAGCATGCTTAAAGTTTGTCTGATGTGTAGCAACATCCAGCGGGGAACCCGGAGGTGACAATATGGGCTGCCAAGCTGGTGAGGGGACTAGAGCATCTCTGTGGTGAGGAAAGGCTGAGGGAGTTGGGTGTGTTGAGTGTG
>JAOQGL010000001.1:248557-266761 GCA_027564165.1 Gallinago nigripennis | reverse complement strand
TTCTCCAGGCTGAACCCCCCCAGCTCCCTCAGCCTCTCCTCATCAGACTTCTTCTCCAGACCCCTCCCCAGCTCCTTGCCCTTGTTGCCCCTGCCCTTCGTTGGCAGGGGATCCCCTCACCAGGAGGCTCAGCGGTGTGCCACGATGCTCCAAACCACCGTACGAGTCCCGAGGCACGGCCAGCTTCTGCCTGTGCCTCTACCTGCCCAAAGGGGGTAATAACAATAAATGGCTGAGCCTGGACTCCAGCCCCCAGTGCCAGAGACAGGACAGTTCCAGGCTGCTGCCACAAAGCCAGTGCTGACCGAGGTTTCCTCTCCCCATTCCCCAAATCCACTTCCCAGTGTGGAACAGAGGGAAGCGAGAGCAATAAAGAAAAAAAAAATAAAACCCCAAAAACCAACTTCGTGCAGTTCATACAATCAGCTTTGAAGATTCTTTCCTATATCTTCTCAAGAGTTTAATCAAAGTACGTTTACTGGGTTTCTGGCAGCAAAATGAATCACTTCAGTTACCATGACAGCACTGCGCCAAGCGGCACGACCAGCCAGCCTGGTTCCTCCGGCGCTGCCGCGGCTGCTCCCTGCCCTCCAGAAGGGAAACGCGCGGCTCCCGCCTGGAAAACGCCTCTCGCTGCCGGGGGCGGTGGGAGCAGGACAGGGCTGGGGCTCCCCAAGGAGTTCCTGGCCCCAGGACGCTGCCCGGGCACCTGCGCATCACCTGGACCACGCTCCGACAACCCGCGCCGCAGCCTAATGAGCCAAAGAGTAATCAACGCTGGGAGGTTATTTAGATTTGCTGGCTTGATGTTAAATATTCATGTGGAAGAAGCAAAAGCGCACGGAGTGCAAATGTCTCCACAGTTCCGAGCCGAGAGGCCACATTTACATTTTAATAGTGGAAAATTACCCCGCGGAGCGGGCGGCGCGCGGCACCTCGCCGCAGGAGGCGGATTGTGCCCGGGCTCCTCTCCCGCGCCGGGGGAGCCGGCTCCCGGAGACCTTCCAGGTATGTCTTCTCCAGGAACGGAAACCAAAGGAAAAGCACAAGCGGACGAGGCAGCCCAGAACCTCTCAGCTCCAGTGAGGGAGCTGGTAATTTACCTCGGCACTGAGGAGTGCTCCACTGAGGGGAATTACAGCCTCATTAGGGTTTTTTAATTAAAAAAAAAGAAAAAAAAAAAAGAAAAAGAAAAAAAGTCATCCTCCAACCATTTCTCCAGCCATTTCCATCTGCCTCTCAGCTACTGACCTTCACACGTGATGCTGCACCCCCAGACACCGTCCCCCAGAGCCCCCCCTGGACACTGTCCCTCGGAGCCCCCCCTGGACACCCACCGTCCCCCAGGCCCCCCCTCCTCACTCCTCCACCTGAACACAGGTCTCTCGCCTCGTCCTGCTCAGTGCCAGCCCTTCACAGCTGGAAACAGATTGTGCTCTCCATTTGTAAAACTGACATTGGAACTGCTAAGAACATGTGTTAATTAAACTTGCTCGTTTCCCCTTACAAGGGCTTCTGGAATGTGCTGCCGCTCACCTGTGAGGGCTACTCTGATTTCCAGCCTCTTTCTCCAGATAAACCCCACCAGCCTGACGCAGCTCACACTGGAATTTTCCTCTGCGGGAGTTTGAGCATTTCCCATTCCCCCGTCTCGGTGGTGACACCCAGCACGTGGAGGGTCCTGCTGGGGCTGCCAGCCCATTGCCACCCCCCAGAGGAAACCCCAGGGGCTGCTCAGACCTGTCACAGGCGGCACGCAATTCAACCAACAACGACAGCAACAGAAAACCAGAACAATTTAACTAGCATTACTGGCCTGGCCAGTTCATTATGGGAGTTTTTATATTATGGGAAAATAATTCCCCTACATACCCATGTACTGGGAAAAAAAATGCTCCCAAGACCAAAGTGGAGCATTTGAAAACTTCCCCCCCAAGGCCACGGCCAGCAGCATCCAGCCCTGGCTCGGTCACGTACATCCCAATCAGCAGGTTGAAAGCTCCCGCAGCAAAGTTCAAAAGAATTTTCAACACAGCTCCCTGAGTTGCTGGCCTATATTTATAATACTCCTTCAAAAGCTCCAGAGACGGGGAGGCAGCTCTCAAAGGGGCAGGGGGATGTTCCAATCACCGTACAGAGCTTAACTTCTTATCATTTCCAGGAAAAGCTGGGAAAAACGGAAACAGGACACTTATCAATTAATAAAAAGGGTTGAGAATTTAATTTATGTCACACCCAGGCTGGCTTTAAGAGCTCAAATCTCACTGACAAAAATAACTGCTGACACCACAGCTTGGGTGAAACTGTTGCCCCTGTGACACCCTGATTACAGGCTACCCCTGGAGAAGTTACCGAGCGCGTTTTGACAGTCACAATAATGACTGTTAACAGAGAACAACGGGTGGGAATATTTCCAGCATTGCCCAGGAAGGCAGTTCTTGGTCCAGCAGTGTTTATATTTTTGTCTTTATCAATGACTTAGCAAAAAGTCATTGATCACTGGCAATAGAAGTACCTGAGACGCAATGACGGGTGCAATGACATTGGTCAAATGTCATCGGTGAAAGTGGGGAGATGGAGACTGGACAGAAGTATGAGATTTTTTACAGTGAAGGTAGCGAGAGCCTGGCCCACTGGGGGACTGACCACGTCCCCTACAGAAGGGGTGGCAAAGAGCCTTCAGAGAGATGGGGACAAGAGGAGTGTCCTGGGGACAGGCTCCCGGCGTCCCGCACAGGTCCCCTTGCCAGCCTTGGGTCAGCATGAGGGACCAACTACCACCAGCATTTCACCACGGAGAAAGAAGCTTCCCAGTGAGGTGCAGGTGTCTGAGCACCACCACCCCCTGCTCCTCAGAGAGGGGAACCCACAGTCTGAGGAGCTGCTCTTCTCACCCCCACTGTACAAATACACTCCAAGAGTCGTGCTCAGCCAGACTCAGTGACTTCAACTCCGCTTCCAAACAAGACCTGCCACCAAACACTCCTCAGTCTTCCCAGCCAGGAGCGACTTTCTGCAGAATATCTATCTTATATGACCATCCTATGACTTCTGCAGCGGAACATCCCCAGGCTGCTTCACCGAATTTGCTGTGCCCAGAAGAGTGTGCGACCCTCTCTACCCCTCAGTAATTGAAGACCAGCTTCTGGCAGGACCCAAGAGCTGTTCCTGTTGTCCTACCACCTCCTACTGCATTTGTGGCAGAGAACCATACCCTTGCTTAGGGGCTGCTGGGCTGGTCAGACCAAAGCTTCACGAAGCTTAGTATTCTCAGCTTCCACAATAACGAGCAGAAAAGTCTTTGTAGAAGGCACACAAGGAAGAAGGACACATACAATGCTATTGTTCTCCATCTTCTCTCCTCACCACTGCCAGCTCACAGATCTCCAACTGTCCTTATAAATAGAACAAGTTCACAGAATTGTCAGAGTTGGAAGGGACCTCTAGAGATCATCTAGTCCAAAGACTAGAGTTCAACAAGAACATCCACATTTTTACACATTTCAGAATATTTGACAAAATCAGAGAAAAAAAAAATAAAGCTTTCCATTGTACAAGAGCTCATTTATTGCTTCTATACAAAATCTTTCAGCATCTAGCTCCTTTAGCATTTTCCAAAAATTCCTCTGAGAAGGGATCCAGGGGAAAAGTTAGAAAGGAAGAAGAAATGTCATAACTTCTGTTTGTCATACACATCTACCTGAGAGGCCCTACGCCATTCTACAGCACGGCTCCAAGAAAAAGTTCCTTCTGAGCTTGGTAGTGGCTAGAAACACTACTCAAAACAGAATACCATTAGAAAAACGCAGAAGGAAAAGCAGACATCCTTACGCCACTGTAGAAATCCCCCATCTCAAAAAAGCCAGTAAGCCAGAAGAGGTTCAGCCCAGGGCAACATGGATTCAGAGATCTGAAATGGCATCACTTCCCTCGTGAGACAAAAATATTTCACAGACGGTGAATATTATGAACAAGTTATTGGATCTTAGCAACAAGTGATATGAAGTCATAGTCTCCTAAGGAAGTAAAACACTGTCTTTTAAATCCTTTGAGGTGGATTTCATAGAATCATAGAATGGTTTGGGTTGGAAGGGACTTTACAGATCATCTTGTTCCAACTCACACTTGTTCTCCTCTTGACAGGGGAGAACTTGAGGAGGCAGTAGCAAGGGAAGATGTTAGATTTTTCACATTCTGGGTAATCCCAGACTGAGGTCCCACAGAGCGCTTCTTACAGATGTTTGGCAGCACATGGACATACCTGGGACAGGCTTCAGATAAGGAGGGCACCTGAAGGACAGGGAGATACCAATCACTGATCATGGGTTGGGTACAGGATACCCTCAGTAATGAGAAGTAACTTATTCTTTGATTTGAGGTATAAAACATCATAAAGCTGAGGCTTCTCAGCAACACCTGACAATCCGATGCCCAAAGTCTCACATAACCTTCCTAATATGCCACGCTCTAAATCAGCTCCTTGGTGTCAGCTCACACGGAGAAGGAACTAGGGAACGGGGACATGTGCATCTGGATACACACTGCTTTCTGCCTGGGATGGACACCTAATGAGGAGTTGGGTGACCAGATCATTTTCCAACCTTTTCTACATCTTCATATGTCCAAATATCCTGAAAAAACCCACCCCAAAGCCACAGGAGCAGGGAAGGCTCTGCCAGCAGCACTGCCCGCACACAGCTGAAGGTGCACCAGGGTTGCAGGGTCTCCAGCAGACATCAACCAAGAGACCAACCCATCCCAAAAGCAGGGACGGGGTAGGGTCGCTGTGGGGTGGGAACTCCCCAGCCCTGCCCATCCACGGGAGGAAAAGGAGCGCTGTTACCGTCAGCTTCAGCGTGGGAAACGCGCGGTGAGCTCAGGCGGAGCTGCACATCACCATCCCCCAGCAAAAAAAGGTGTTCCACGTCATACGGGGCAACTGCTTTGGGCCTCCTTATGACTGATAATGAATTAATTCCTTTGACTTGAAGCTGGTGGTTGCTTAGTGACCATGAATCACAACCTGACTATATTCAGCGTCAGGAAAGGGAAGGCAGCCCCAGCCAGCCTTACGCACACGTAACGCTTAAGGGTAATTTCTCAGCATTGAGCTCATCTTACATTATTCCTCCAGATCTACTCTCACGCGGGGAGAGAAAACATGAATGAAAATTGGGAGTTTCTAAAAAATTAGCAAACAAAGAAAACTTATAAAACCACAATTATGAAACAAAGCAACTATGGTTAAATGCCTATTTGGATAAGAGCGGCAAAATGAAGACATCAATTGCAACTGCAGATTATATTTATTCTGTAATTATGGAAAATAATTGAAATCAATATGCAGTTACAATACACTCAAAATCGATAAGGGGAGCTAAAAACATTAAAGAAAACCAAATGGAGGAAACGTCAAAGGAAGCTTTTGGGCTGCTTCATAGATGCAGAATTGTGTTCTAAAAGGAGCAGGAAGAGGCATTTGTGTCATCACGATGGCAAAGCAGAGGCGGCTACTAAGTCACTGAAACAAATACTTAAAAACTCACAGGCTGAGGAAACTTCCCCCAAAGATGGATCAGGGAAATTCTTGAGCACCCAGGACAGGATCCAACTGATAAAAATCCGAAGTGCAATTAACACATTGCACAGTTTGAGTGACACCAGGTACAGCGGTGCACATCTGACCCTGCCACTGGAATTGCACATTGGACTGACAAACGCCGCTGTGGATTTCGGACCCAAACGCCCAGGGGACATGCCAGGAGGCTGGCAATGGCATCCTGGAGAAGCCCTGAGGTTCCCACCGACCAGCTGCTGCTCAACACACAGCCTTTTTCCAGGGCCATCTCCAAGGGCTGTGCTGGGAACAAGGCACCCAGCTCAGGACCCCCGTGGAGGGAGCCCTCCCTTTATATACAGCCCCCACAAACCAGCTCAAGGTGCTGCAGCAGGTGGCTCAGGCTTCCCCAAGGCATCACCAGTAAACGTGCTGAACTGAGGAGGTCTCCAGACCCGCCTGGAGCAGGGGCAGACAAGGCTCTGCAGCCATACCCCAGGAGACCCTCCTGCTCCTGAGGAAGAGGGTTAGGGCTGCCCTTTCCACTCCACAGAAACCATTCCCATGCGGGCAACAGCAGGGGCCACTGGGATATAGCACAGAGGGTCTGAGTGGCCTTGACGAGTCCTCACGACCCAACCACTCGGGTCCAACCACGAAAATAAAGCGCAGCAGTTGCCATTCATGGCGTTGTCTGCCTGCAGATCTCTAAAACGTGAGTCCTAAGTTAAAAACCAGAAATGATGGAACAGTCCATGCACAGTCCAATGGAATTGTCCAATTCCACAGTCTCTGCAAATGTCTTCTACTTGTAAGAACCTGTTCTTTCTCCCCAGATTTGGAGGTTCTACTCTGACCTCCTTGGACCTCAGCGCTGGTGGGTGCAATGAAACCACAGCGAAGCCTGCACCAGAAGTCCTGCAGTCCAGTGGGCCACCCACAGCTCCCACCGACCACCCGGTGCCTACACTGGGCACCTCACTTCCCACTGTGCTGACCCTGGCTGGGCCCATGGCTGGACGCCTCTCAGCAGACGGAGCACATCAGGTGTTTTTCTGAAACACAGTTTCTGGGTTATTTTCACCTGAAAGGAACTCAGTTCACACCCTCCAGGCTTGTTCCACATTGTAGGACAAAGCACAGCGAGTGGGGACAGCCAGCTCCACCTCAGAAGAGCTCTCGGGGTCCAGACAGAAGCATGGACGAATGCTTGAAGAGCCTGGAAGCTCAGCTGTGTGTTACGGGCTGTCCTGCAGAACGGAGCAAAAACTGCTCCTGCCCACCCTTCCTCCCACAGCCCTGGCACAGCAGGTCCTCCATGAATACCTCCGGTGGCAGGGCCACCAATTCTTGTCTCACAGTCAGGCAAGTGCAGCCTAACATGGGGAACTTGAGAGGAAGACCTCTCCAGGAGCCATCACTCACCGGGCTGCCTCAGCTTGCCCTTCCCACCAGATTCTGGGTTTCAGGATTTCTTCAGCTGCTCTGACAGAACTATTGGAGAAGAGACCAAGCACTGCCCCTTCTTCCTCCCCAGTAACACCAGTCTGCTCTCCTCTGGTCAGACACTCGCACCTCTCAGCTCTTAATGAACTTCCAAAGACAATTTCTCCTTGCTGGGGAAGTTCACTGCCAGCTCCCGTGACCCGAGGTGGAAGCCATCTGGACCTGCTGGTTTGCCTGTGATTTGTTTGCAACTGTTACCTGACCTATTTTATATACACAGCCTTATCAAAAACATGAAGAATTCATCCTACCTGACATGTTTTCATGCCCTTTTTTCTTACACTTTTCCAATAAAAATAATTGAGCCAGTCAACCACAGATTCAGCTTCAACCACAGAAGAATTTAGGCTGGAAGGGACCTTTGGAGGTCACAGAGTCCAAAACCCCTCTCTCAGCGCAGACAGTCACTACCCTCTTGAATTAATAGGGTGACTTTCTTGCACGCACTGTTCACTGACATAATTATGAGGAGTTTTCAGGCTTTTCCCCGCGTCCTTTCTGACTCTTACATCTTCCCACGCACCCTCAGCAGCTGTTTGTAGCTCTCAGCGATAGCTGCCCGAGACAAGAAGCGACAAAGGCTGCCTCGGGGCCCAGGTTTCCAGATTCACAGCCCCTTCCAAGACCCAAGCCCGACACTTGCTGCCTGTTTCAAACTCCACAGGTCTTTTTTCAGCTGCCGACCTGCTGACTCTGCACCCTCTGTGCGGGCACACACACAGTGAACTCACTCTCTGCACTGGCTCCTCCATCGCTCTGGAGAGGCACCAAACTTCTCAGAATAATTCAAGAAAACCCAGTAAGTGCTGATTTTATATCTGACCTAAAGCTCACTTTGGCACAGTATATAATACATCACATGGTCATACCTACCCCACAGAAAAAATGCCACAAGGAAAAAGGAGAAAATCCAAAAATACTCCTCCGTCAGAAACAAGTCCAAGCAGAGCGGCTGCTGCGTCCCTTGCACCTACAGGAGCTTCAGCGTGGGGCAGCTCCGTGACCACTGTCACTAAGACAGAGGGTGTCTCCCCCTGCAGCACCCAGCTAACAGCTCAGCAGGAGAGGGTCTCTCCTGTGACATGGCCTCGAGGAGGCAAACAGGGATGCAAAAGGTAAGGAATGTTACAGAAGCTTTTCAGAGCTCTCCACACCAAGCGCGTGGCTAATTCTTTACCTTGGCAACCTCAGCAGGCACCAGCAAAGACAGGGCTGAACAAACCGGACTCTGGTGGCCCCAGGAGGAAGCAGAGCTCTCCTTCCCCCCCACACACACCCAAAACGAGCCGCAGCAGGCAGCGCCGGGAACCCCCCCGATAACAGCCCCAGGAACCCCCCCGATAACAGCCCCAGGAACCCCCCCGATAACAGCCCACGCTCTGCAGCAAGACCAAGAAGGGAGAGAAGGGGGGAGAAGAAAGATCCAACTCACCAACATCGGACTCTTTGTGGGTTTTGATGATTTCAGCCAATTCAAAATTTCCTGCAATGATGGCCACCTGAAAAGAGAGGGAGGGGAGAGAGGTGAGCGGCTCCGAGCAGCCCCGGCCCTGCGCTCGCCCCGCGCCAGATGGACCCCTCACCGCTGCTTGGCGAGGGGACGGGCGCCAGCCATCCTTCTGCCTCAGCTCGCCCAGCCAGGGACCCATCGGTGGAAACACGCTCTCGGCACCGCGGGGAGACCGTCTGTCCATGGCTCCTGCACCCAGAGGGTGGCGAACAGCTCGGAGCCAACCACTGACCTCTCCTCACAGCCCGGCGCTGAGGACACCCAACGCCAGCGAGGAACCGACCCTAGGTCCTGCAGCTACTGACAAGGTGTCCCCCAGCCTGAGGCTTTGCAGTGGATCCTCCTTAGCTGACGAACGGTGCCTTACCCGCCGCCGGGCTCCCCCCCATCTCCCCCGAACCATCCCGGACTGACTCCCACTCGCTCCCGCCTGCGCTGCCCGAGGAACCCCCAGAGCTGCAGCACCAGCTCGCCCCAGGACACCACAGCGTTTTCCACCAACACTGAATGTCACTGCTCACCACCTGTCCCGTGGGGTCCCCCCCTGGGAAGAAGAGAACTCAAAGAACAAAAGGAAAAGGGGGAGCCAAACGCGGGTCTGTCGTGCCCCAGGAACGGCTCCCAGAGGGGCTGGGTCCTGGGGACCCACGGGACAGCAGGGGTCACACCAGGGCAGGCCAACGCTCCTAAGAGGAGAGAGACTGAGGTACCACTCCAGAAGAAAGGCTTCAGCCAACAGACTAGTGATGTCACTTGACTCCTTGTTGATTTCTTACGTATTTGGGAAAAAAACCCCAAACAGCACCACATCCCAGCCAGTAATGCAAAACAACCCCGTATTTCCAGAACACGGCCCAAAAGCATTCTTTTAACGTGGTAAGGAACTGCAGCGAGGTGGCAGGAGCACATGAAATCCATCACTGGTCCTCAGGAAATTAAACTGGTAGATCCGCTCTGGGCTGAGCTGGTTGAATCCCGTGCCTGATGCCCCCATGAACCCCTTCCCACCCCTCCCAAGACCCCCAGTCCTCCCAGTCTCTGCTGGCCTCTTAGACTGGTGCCCTCACTCAGCACCTGCAGCTGGTTTGGGGACGAGGAGCAGCTGGATCCAGTTGATTCTGGGTGAGAGCAAAGCGCTGCTGCTGGGAGGGTGAAGAGGGGTGTGTGGGGACACAGCTGCTGGCTCTGCCCGTCCCTGCTGGGACCACCACCCCAGTCCCCCTGCTGCTTTCCGTTTAGGGCTGGCATTTGGGATGAACACACGTGGTGGGTCGGTGCTGGAGAGGAAGGTGTTTGATGAGGAGCCCGGCCCCCCCAGACTCCGGCGGCTCCAGCTGCTGCACGGCCCCGGCCTCCCCCCAGCAGAGCTCTGAGAAACACAGCCCTCGGTTGCGTTTCACCACCAACTCGTGACAAAGGGATATATTTAACGTGGTGACTCAGTGCAGCATGCACACCTCTCTACTATGATCCTTTATCAGCAGAAATAGTCTTACTATCCTCAGCTCAACAATGTTTATGTGATTTTTTTTTTTTTTTGCGTTTTCCGAGGCCCAGAATTGGCGTTCCACCTCCTCAGCCGGAGCTGGAAGCGATCAGCGGTGGCTGGAAGCAGGAAGCCTTCCCTCTGCATTTGGGAAATCAGGCCACAGCAGCAGAGAAAAGACAGTACAAATCTCTGTTTCCCCCCAAGCTTCCTTCAAATTGCAATCTTTCTGTCTCTCCTTATATATATATATCTCCACATTTTTAAGGCCTGCTCTCCCAAAGGTCACATTCTTTGAGCAGGCTTTTGTTCAGAAGGGCAAATGACCTGAATTTGGGGAAATCTGAAAGCAAAAATAACCAAATTGACCAAAGACTGGAAAGGAGAGTTTAGGAAACCCCCCCGAACTTCAAAGTTCCTCAAACAAACAATTAACATACGTTCCACTGTCTCTGTGAAAAATCCAAATTCCAAGTACAAATTCTGAGTCTCCTCAGATGTGGATCTCAGGAATAATTCCTAAAACATGGTGAATGTGTGGGGAACACACGTGCTGCCGCTGCGGTGCCACCGGGGTCCCTCGGGGTCCAGCCGCAGGAGGGGACGGTCTCCCACCCCCCGGCGGCCCCAGCACCGGGACCAGGGGCAACAGACACCCCCTCCATCCCCCCTCCCGGCCCTGAAGTGCCATGACTTCCCGGGAAGGGGAGAAGAAACACGCCAGAGAAGTCTGTTGAGAACATCATCTCACAGAAATCCACGGGGAGGGAGACGAGCTCTGCCGGTCACATTTTTCAGTCCAGCTTGGAAAGCGCAAAGGAGACGGAAGGGTTCACCTACATCGTGGCCTCAGCCGCTGCTTCCTGGCACACGGGCTCCCCTGGCTACAAGCCCCGGTGCCGTCCCCGTGCCCCCTGCTCACCCCCACCCCAGCATCTCTTCCCTGCACACCCTCACGCTGAGAGACCGCACGACAGACCCTGCCCCTGACCTCCCCTGAGTTACCAGCAACAGCTTTCTGGGGAGAGGAAAACAAGAAAAGGAAGTCTCAAGGATGGAAACTCCAGAAAATAGCTATTTTATTTTATTTTTTAATATTTCCTAGCTAGCAATCTTAGTGCTTCTACATCAAAGTGGGAGGAATTGCTGACTATCAGAAAAAACTGCCTGACTTCCTCACAGACAATAAATGATGCCATTTCAAGCCAAAAGCCAGGTGTCCCTCATATGTCACCTCATACCAGGTGTCCCCCCTTGTCATTTGCTCCATATTAAAGCACACCTGGCTCTCAGAGGTGTTTCCCAGTTTCAGACTGCAGCCATTCAAGACGTCCAGAACTTTGCTGTTACCATCCTACCTGTGCAAGAGGCACCAGGAACAGTGATGGAGGACATGGGGCGCAGAGGCAGAGCCATGAGGAGGCAGGTGAGATGAGGCAGCAGTGGCTCTAGGAGATGATGGGGTGAGGAAGAAGCAACTGTCAGTGATGCTGCTGGGCCAAAATGGAGGAATGTAAAAGGGCTCATTTGGGTAGGGTGCAGGCAGCCAATTTAGTGTCATAACGTACTGAATCTACTCAGTGCTCCTCAGACCTGTCAACGTGCCAGACTGTTGTCAACTATTGTTGTATCGCTTTACCCAAGACCTCTCCAATTATTGAGGCTTTCAAGTGTTGATGATGTTCTACCCTTCCATAATCCCAGATAACAGCAAAATGAGTCTTTTTAATCATCGCACTTTATTTAATCAGGTAACACTGCTCTATGTCTGGACTTTTTTCCAAGTTGTCTACCTTCCCTTGGCCAGGCAGGCTCGAGGCATGTTCTATATTTGTTCTAGATTTCCAGAAGTCTGGCAGTCCCAGTAGGTCAATCCCACTGCTCGCATACGGTGGCTCCATCTGGGCTGCCATATGAGCAGAGACTCTAGCTGATTCACAGCAATGTGTGCTGCCACCACACTGCACAGATGCTTCCCGGGCACGGCGCCAGGGTCACTCACCCTATGACTACGCTGTAGCCCCAACACCTCCTGGAAGCAACAGACAGACCTCCTGCGCGTCAGCCGCACCTGAGACAAACCATCTGGGACAAACCCATCCTGGATGCCCTCTGTGCCCACAAACCAGCCAGACAAGGTGTATGAAGTAGATCCATATCTCCTGGAAACACCCAGCTTGCATGGGCTATACAGCAAAGGAGGATTTATTCTTCCTATGGACCACACACTGAGCCCGTGACTCAGCAGAGGCCCTTCAGCCGGGCAGCCTGACTAACTGCTGCCATCAAACCTACCAGGTGCCTCTGAGCATTAGCTGGATCACACATACACATACATGAGAAACAAAGAATGCCCAAAGCTGCAACCGTTCAGCCCTAGGCTGAGAGAGACTGGCCTTTCTCAGTGTTTTCAGATGAAACACACAGCGCTACCGAGAAAACAAGATGATTCTCCCACTGAGATGCATCACAAAACTACCCTAAAGAGAGGTGGATGACATTGTGATCTTCTCCATCAAGGGCAGTGAGGTATTCTCAACTCTGAATGTTTCTGGGAAGCAGGAACAACCCTTACGAAGGTACCTTGGAGCTGGCCAGACAGCCTTTGAGCTGGAGGAGGAGAAACATGACCTCCAGACTGCGAGGAGTGAATCTCACCTCTGTCAGGACTGACGTTTCCAGCAGGGCTGATAAACATTGGTACAGGCTACCAGGAGAACAGTGGAGTGTTATCCAAGAAGTACTGGTACCAGCCCCACCAGCAGCCTTGGCATAGGGGTGCCACCCCCTACACCCTGCTATGACACTTGTGGGCCACGGCAGCAGGGGGCTGGGCAGCCACACAGGCCAACAAGTGCCATGCCCTGGAGGCCACAATTTCCATGAACATGCCGTGCTGCAGAAAGGCTCTGGGAATGAGCTTCAGCTTCCTGCAGAGACCAGAGGTGGGTTAGTGGCATCTCCTGAAAGTTCAGGAAAAGATTCTGCAAGGGAAGAATGACAGATTTGGCCAGAGCCAAGAGGGCATCTGCAGAGAAACCTCCCAACAGCAAAAGCATGCCTTAAAAATTCAAGTCATGGCTACTTGTCACAGGGAGCCAAATGCAAGGTCCATGGGTAGTGATTGCCTGGGAAGAGAGTACCTCAGACACAGGAGAGAGGGTGGACACGTCAGTGAGGATATTTCTTGGCTGCCTTTTTCAAATGGAGTCATGATGGATGGTGCTATCTAGAGCAGGCAGAACAGGACAGAGAGAACAGGCTGGTCCCCCCAGGGAAGAGTTGGTCAGTCTGGTCTCTGGTCTAGCCAGCATGGAAGGATACTCTCAAGGCACTGGAGAGCATGTAGATCTGTATCCAGAATGGTCCTTACCACCAGCATTAGACACGGGTCTGACAGACCTTCTGAGAGCCAGCCTGAAGGGTGAGGAAACGCAGGGTCTCCTGGGCAGAGCAGAGACTTCTGTGCAGCATCAGCGGCTGGAGCGGGACCGCTGCGGGTCAGGGAAGATTTCAAGTCAGCAACATCATCTGGATAATCGAAGCTGAGATGGCATCTGACTCAGAATTAGATCAGTCTCACACTGAAGACTGGAGGAGGAGTGGGAGGGAGCCAGGAGGCCAGAAACCTGATCAATTTTTACAAGACAAACTTTAAATGAAAAGAGAGAGAAAGCAAATCAAATAAAACGAGGATAAGGAGAAAGCCTTGAGAGAGTAGGTAAATAAATAAATTTTAAAAAGAGAATTCATCAGGCAAATGAAAGCTGCTCTTGGCAAGCAGACTGGCCCAGGCCTGGAGCAGAAACCTCCAGTGCCCGCAGAAGTGGCACGTGGGAAAGGGGGACACGTGTCCCATGGGGCAGCAAGGATGGGGCACTGCTCCCCCAGGACACACACCCCCCTGAGAGCCTGCCCACCCTCCCGGAGAAACAACCACCAGCCTCTTACAGCGACGGAAAATCATTCATACCCAGAGAGTCTTCTCATGGTCTGCAGTCTTCTACTCCAGCAACGGGAAGCCCAGAGTTCAAGCAGGTTATGACTGATAAGAGAAGCTGAATAAAGCAGTAATCTACCCAGAGAAAACTTTTGATCCGTCACAAAGAAGAAAAGGCAGAGGTCTGTCCTTGGTCCATCACAGGTGACACAGCTGCAGACAGCAAAGCAGAAGAGGCGAGAAGCAGGAGCTTTGCAGGGATGGAGGAACGTGTCCTTCCCAAACGGCGCGGAGCCCTCCCGGCCGTGGCAGAGGAGGACAGCAGGCAGCATCTGCTCCGTCATCAATGTTCAAATAGGCACGTGCTCATAAGTTACAGAAAGCCTTGAGAAAACGAGTGGAGGAACTTTCCATACCCTCTAAAACACTGGGTCCTGGGAAATCAGAGAAGTTCCAGGGAACAGGAGGACTGTGAGTACTTTTAAACACTTACATTATCAAAAGCACGGGCTTCAGAAAGCACAGGCTGCGCCGCTGGCATCGGTCCCAGCCTCCCCCCATTCACAACATCTAGTTTGCTTTGCAAAACCTTCACGGGGGCCCTGCATGGTACGGTGAGAACACTGACATGTACTTAGCATTTAGAATGCTTTTCTGAGTTATCTCCTCCTGCATACTTTGGGCCAGTTTTGACACCAAAGACTCTAATCAGATTTTACTCTTGTTTTAATGATAATTTGCCTAGTTTTGGGAAAGTAAACCTTGTTAAAAGAAAAAAGCATAATACATAAAGTCTGATTGACAAGTTTGTGAGTCTGGCTGACAGAAGCAGTGACATCTGAAATCGGGAAGATGAAACCCAGTAAGGTCTAGTACAAACTGTTACACTTGGAATGGAGAAACCAAGTGCCTAAACTCGAGGTGGAGAACAACTGGCTGGGCATCGTAAAGCACAAAACAACACATGGTGATGGCAGTAACCCAAAACTAAACCCAATGACAAGTAAACAGTGACATTGCATAAAGACAAATTTAATTCTAGGAGGTACTGACAAGACGGCGAGGATCCATCTGAACTGGTCTGTTTGGGACACGGGTCTTCAAGAAGGAGGTGAACAAACTGAAATCCCTGAGCTGGAAAAGACACTTGGAAATCTCGACCACCAAGGACAGACTACAGAAGTGGGTTTGCTCATCTCAAATCTTAAAAGAGTATCACAAAAAGGCTGGTGATGGATTATCCCACCAGTCCACTGCTGGAAGGACAAATATGCTTACGTTGCAAGAAAAATTGATTAGAATCCAAGAACAAACTTCTGATTTTCTCAGTGTAGAGGAGGACTCAGAAAAACCCACTTCAACTGAATGGAGCATGTTCTGAGCTGACAGTTTTTAAATAAATTTGACAAACTTTTTCAGGGATGATTGCCTACTCCGAGTAACTAGAAAAAGCAGTATCTTGACCTTCATCCAAGGCATTTGTGCCCAGAAATATAGAATACAACACATATACCTTTTTCTGTGAAAGTGTATCTAAATATCTAGATATGTATGTGTGTGTGTATAATTTGCTACATACAATTTATCTCGCTCAAACCGTATTTGTTAACACAGTTGTTAACACAGAGGGATCACCAAGGGGGACATTACTCAACGGGACCACTCAGGTTCCTGGCCCAAACCTCCCACGTGCCAGTAATAACCACCAAACCCCAAGGTATCCATGCTGAGGGTAAAGCTGAAGGTGTGTGGTCTGGTGGGACAACAGGGCTGTGAGCAAGGGCACCCTGTCGGAAAGCAGGAAAAAACTTCAGCATAAACTCTCTAAATTATACCAAACCATAAAGACTAATTGAAAGTATCAATTAGGAATTTGCATGAATTCAGCGATGAGCTCCACCTGCCACAGTGGCAGGAGCTGTGCAAAAGTTCTGGGTCGCTCCTGGAGCCGAGGTCAAGAAGAACATAGGGACAGAGGAATAGTTGCATGATGGACACAAAGGTGATCCAGTAGCCATAAAAGCCTTTAAAACATAAAGGTTAAAGAGATCAAGCTGTCGTCCTTCTCAGTGGAGATGGTGACCACTGTGCGTAGGAGCTAAGGTGTGGGGAAGAAGACCAACTGCAAGGGTTTCCAACGGCTGCACCACACACGAGAGCTAACAACAGGATGGTTAAACCAGGCAGAGCAACCCCGAGGTGGGAGATGATCTCTAGCAGTGGAGGCCACAAAACAGATCAGGAAGGGAGGGGGCAGTGGGTGGACCTGGCAGCCCCACGGGGCCCAGAGCCGTGCACCCATCCCACCCCGGGATGAGGGGAACAGGTCTGCCTGCACCCCACATTGGTGCCCCCAAAACCCCGCTTCCAGCCCTGGATCAAGACTGAACTTGCACTCCAGAGAGTTAATGAATTTTTACTTCGAGAAGGAAGAGGAGGTGGCCACTTAACCTGGAGAAGCCACCCCTACCCAAGCCAGGCCTGTCACGTAGTTGGCACATGAGAAAAGCTTCTCCAGCTGGTGGTGGGGACAGTCCCCCCACACCCCAGGAGGTGCTGAGCCCAGCTTGGCCCCACGGCCAAACCCAGAGACACTGATCTCACCCCTGGAAAACATCGACGCTCTAAAAGGAGCAAATGGTCATTGCAGTCACTAATAGCTTATTTTCATTGGAAACTGCATTTTTAAAATCTGGATTATGAGCAAGTTTTAACTAATCTAATTATAAGAAGGGTTAGAAGAAGTGGGCTACTGCGTTAGCCGATCGTTAAGGACAGCCAAGAGCCTGAGCACAGATAATCGATTTCTCAGAAGTCCCAAACTTTAATTGATTGTATGCTAGAAGTTAACAATCATGCTTTTAAATGCTGAGTTTTCCCCCTCAGATAGCAGAGGTAGTAAGTTTGAGGAAGATGTGTTGCATTTTTAAAACATTACGGGTTGAATAACCACTCCAAGTGCCAACAGGAACTCCACACCTCCATAAATTATTTTAATTTCTACTATAGTAGAGGGAGAGAGCAGAATCAGTAGTTCTGCACACACCAACAAAACCCACAGCCCTTACTGTCCAAATGTGTGACAAGAGAGAACAGATGGAGGAGGACAAGGTGACTGTTGTAGTGATGACAAGAAAAATATGGAGCTTATTAATAAAAATAATGCTATAGACACCCTCACATGAGCTAAAATTTTTGGCGTGAGTTAGGATTAAGCTTTTAAAACACGGCAAAGAGCAGATGTTGTTCCTGTGCTTCACACACGTTGAGGACCAAAGGGAGCTCCCAGCTGAGCCACTAAACCACAAAACATCTACCACCTCCATCGCCTCCTTCCAAGTATCCTGAGCGCTGAGCACTAACGACCTATGGTACTAGAATTAAAGCTGTGAATTTCTCTGACATCACAAGATATGATGCCATTAATAACTTTGAAATCCAAACACTGTCAGCCAGAATTGCAGTTCAATTAGAAAAATCGCAGTTAACTGAAGACATTCTTTAACAAAATCCCTCCATTTGAGAATATTCTGTTGCCCGGGCAACATGACTGCAAATTGGAGAGTTCAGACCATGATGTCTATTTTAAAGCAACAAGATACAAATCTTTGAAGAAAATGCATCTAACGACCTGTTTGCATCGTACCAGGAAGCTGATACCGATGGTGCGTTGGGGTAACATCAGAGTGTCACTCTCTCAGAGCTTCAGGAGAGCCACTCACAGCCCTGAACGGCCGGTTACACACGTGGCAGATGCAGAAGGGGTTGAGAAAGGCCGAGGTAGAAGGTGGAACCCAGCCAGGAGGGGGCACGGAGCCCAGGGGGACAGTGGGGGAGCCAGGGGACCACATCGGGGGGCAGGGGAGCATCGGTGCCACCGGTGGCAGGGGTTCACTGGGGCTTTTTCCTCCAGTCACTGCCATCACACAGCAGGTACACCCAGATCAGCTGCGCCTCAAATCTGACACAGAATCTGGGGCACGACCTGCCTTTCTGCCTGGCTCTGCACACGATTTATGAATTGTCTTTACTTTTTGACAAAGATCCAGAGATGTGCAGCAGAGTCACACTGCCAAAACCCTGCCAGGAGCCATGGCAGGTGTCATGCTGTACCCTGCTGGAGAGGGGACAGCAAAGGGCTGCCAAGATGGTGAGGGGACTAGAGCATCTCTGTGGTGAGGAAAGGCTGAGGGAGTTGGGTGTGT
>JAOQGL010000001.1:235938-248457 GCA_027564165.1 Gallinago nigripennis | reverse complement strand
CCAGTGAGAGGATGAGGGGTAACAGGCATAAGTTGGAACATAGGAGGTTCCACTCAAATATGAGAAAAAACTTCTTCCCAGTGAGGGTGACAGAGCCCTGGAAGAGGCTGCCCAGGGAGGTCATGGAGTCCCCTTCTCTGGAGATTTTCAAGCCCCGCCTGGATGCTCCTAAGTAACATGCTCTAGCTCTGGGCAATCCTGCTTCAGCAGGGGAGTTGGGCTGGATGATCTCTACGGTCCCTTCCAACGCTAAAAAAAAATTCAGTGAAATTCAGAAAGCGCTGGCAGTTTGAGGAGCAGCAGGAGCTGCTGCTGGGACCTACCCTGAAGGGAAGCACACACCTGGACACACCATTTATACCAAGGGGAGAAGAAGGGGGTGAAAACTGGCCTCTTTGTTTAGTTTGTCCCCACAGCAAGGCATGGGGAAGGGGCTGCTGGGGCGGGGGAGAGGCTCAGCGATGCACCCCACAGCCCCCAGCACCCACAGCGCTGCCCTGAGCTCCCCAGGGCACAGCTCTCCCACAGCCTGTCCCCACCGCCCCCCTCACCAGCAGCAAGTTCCAAACACGAAATACAGCCCCCCTGTATCTGTGCGACCCCCTCACCTCCGAGGAGCCCCGCTCAGCCCTGCACAAACTCCACAGCTCCCACCAGGAGCAGTCCCTGCTCCCAGGAGTGCCGGGCACGCAGGACTGGCTCCCCTTTGGGACATCATTTGAGCAGCCAACAGAAGAGCTACAGAAATCCCTTCCAACAGCCCCCCCTCGCCAAGTGCACCCCCACCAGCCCCAGCCATCCCTTGCTGCTGAGGGAGCAGAACCCCAATGCCCATCTGCTGCTCTCTGCCAGCACATGGAGCTCCAAAATGTGGGAAGGTTCCTCCTAGGCAGAAGGTCAAAGCCTCTTCCGACCCCTGCACCCTTCCCTCAGGGACCCGATGGCAGCGTCCACCTCAGCTCTCCAGACGCAGAACCTGCCCCTGTCCCCCACAGGACCCCAGCACGGTCCCACGCCGACACACGGGAAGGTGGACACACGGGATGGAAGGACCCTCCTTGCGCTGGGGCCACGAGCGACACGGGGTGGGGGGCTCTGTCCCACCCCAACGGTGTCAGGGAGACCTGAGCTCCAAGAGGACCGTGGTCGCCTGCCCACAGGCTGAGGTGAGAGCACAAAGAGGGAAGAAAGATGTCCTGATAGAAAATGAGTAAAACCTCCTTAAGAGAGAGAATGTTTTTCCAAACACTTTGATTATTAACTAAATTAATTTGTTTTCTTCAGAGTGCAGTATCTTAAAAAAAAAAAGTGCACCTTCTTTCTCAAACAAATCCCTATGTTTTTCCACCCAAACCAAGCAGCAATGCTGACACTGGGTGAAACAAGATGCCATCAGCCAGAAACACAGTTGTGTATTTTTTAGAAAGATACCTAATTTGCACATAAATTAAAATGTCTCGATTTAGAAGAAATAACTACTTAAATGAGAATCATAAAATGGTCTGAAATACAACTAAAAAAGATTACGAATATTAATTTTAGAGCATTGCTATTAGCCAAATTTTTAAAGAAGACAGGTAGAGGTCAGAGAAGGTCCCGTAGCTTTGTGAAAACTCTCCAGTTTTGTGCTACAAGACACCAATATTATAAAAATGAAGATTACTGAGGGCTCTTGTCAAGAGGTTGAAAGGTGGGTTCACCAATAAGAGGAATCACCAGTAAATGAGAACATTGGGTCTTCTGAGGACCCGTTCCCTGTTCAAAACTGTCAATCATTTTTAACAACAATCTGGAGGAGAACAAGAAGTGATCTCTAAGAAATTTCACACACACACCCCGATGCTGTGTACGGCAAAGCCCATGGTACAAGGAATAACCCAGCCTCATGCACGCATTGCCCAACATCAACCTTCAGCAGAGGGCAGGTGTGATGCTTCACAGCTAGAAAGTAAGGGATATATTTGAAGCACGCCGTTCATTTCAGAGAGTTAGAGCAGGCCTAGCTAAAATGTCAAATTCCAGAACACAAGATTGGTTTGGTTTTACCTCAAACCGGGCCCAGGGTAATTACCATGGTAACAACATCCCTATTCCACGGGAACGTCCACGCGATCCGCACAATTGAGCAAAAGCAGCGGAAACTTCTCCGCAGCTCCAAGGACTTGAAGGTCCAAGAAGAGCACTTCGAGATGCACCACATGAACTGCAGCCAGGAATTTGTTCACTAAATCTAATCTAATCATTATCTAATCTAGGATTTTAGTGATTACGCTCTGTTAATTCTTGGAAACGTGCATATCCAAATATATGCTTAAGGTAATTAACTAATAAGTGCACAAGATCCGTAGCAGAATGCAAGAATCAGCAGGAGAAGGCCTTGCACATCGCACGTGTAAGAGCCTGACGCCCGGGCGTGAGGAGGAGCTGGGGGGGCTCTGCCTGGGGGCTACCGGGGAGCCGGGACCCGCAGCCCAGGTTTGAGGGGGGCTCATGAGAAAGGTGGGGACAGAGCGTTTAGCGGGGCCTGTTGTGCTAGGACACAGGGAAATGGCTTTGAACTAAAAGAGAGATTTAAAAAGACATGTTTTACACTGAGGGTGGTGAGAGCCTGGCCCAGGTTGGGCAGAGAAGCTGTGGCTGCCCCATCCCTGGAGGGGTTCAAGGGCAGGTTGGAGGGGGCTTGGAGCAAGGTGGTGTGGTGGGAGGTGTCCCTGCCCAGGACAGGGGGTGGCACTGGGGGGGCTGTAAGGTCTCTTCTAACCCAAACCAGTCTGTGATTCTAGTTCATTTCTGCTCAACTTAAAGGAGTGACTTCTCTACATTTTAGTCTTGTAGACAACTTAGGCTGAACAGCATCGCTACTATTCTAATTGCAGAGACAGCATTCTGGCAACGCTCAGGGCAGTCACTTCTGTGAAAGCACTGGATCCAAACAAGGCTGGGTTGTGCAATAAAGCACCTGAGCTCCCACACCCAGAACCAGCCCGAGATCCCCGATCCCACCAGCCGCATCAGGTGTTATCCACACACCACCCAGAAGCCGGCAGCAAAGAGACAGCTTGAGAGGACACCACCCTGACGGGGATGGGGACGCTCCTCTGCCACAGGAGCAGCAAGCTCAGGAGGCTCCTCACGTTTGGGGGTGCCAGGAGAACTGAATTCTCGTGGCAAGGGAAGGTGAGAAGCCACAGAGAGTGTTCCAACGTGAGCAGAAACAACCTCTCCACGCTGACAACAGTTAAAAAAAATAAATTATAAAAATCTGTGTCACTCTGGGACTTTTTTTATCATTTAGGAAAAGGGAGGCTCCTCTGCTCAAGCTTAGATGACACCAGGCTTGATACAAATGCTTTTGTGCAAGCTCCTGGAGAGCAGGGTCAGTGCCCACACCGTGTTCCTGCACAGCCCCAGTGCACACAACCACAGAAACCATCTGCCTGTGACAGACGTACCCGTACGTGGACTCTCATGGTACAGTTTTTCAGCTGCAGGTGAAAACATTACAAGACGACATTTCATCTCCAATTTCAGTTGAATTCATTTTTCACTAATCTCCAGTTACACATTCAACTCAAACAGACAACACCAGTTGCTTTAAAAAAAAAAAAAAATGTAAAGCAACTAGATGAACAGATTTTAACCTGAGGACAACAACTTCTCAAACCACAAGCCACTGGAGTTTTAACCAGCCTTTGCTCCAAGCACTGGGGCTGGCTAAGTGAACCTTGAGCTACGAAAACTGAAAGCAACAGAAAATATTTCATGTCTGAAGGTGAGTTATTCAGCTTGTTAACCAAGTCATTTGTGCAAGTACCCTGAAGGCCCGATGGAGCCGGGACACGGTGCAGCCGGAGCCGGAGGGCAGCGAGGTCCCCGCGCCGGGTGAGGGGCTGTTTCCCCGCAGAAAGGGGACGTGCTGCCCCGCACGGCGTGTTCCTCCCCAATTACCTGCTCCCGCTGCGATCTGTCCTCGCGTCGTGCCGGGACCGCAGTCCCTGCTGCTGCTCGCAGCCCAGAATCCTCCTCCGTCAATGCAATGATTTCCTGCTGCTCCCCAGCTGCCACCCCACGTTAAACATTGAGGATTGCCTTTCTCTTTGCTACGAGCTAAACTACCGCTCGGGCTCGGCTCTAATTTTAGAATAACGGTAACTTCGCAAGTATTTTCTTTACACCCTTAAAATGTACCTACAGGAAGCTACTGTGAAATTTTTCTTTTAATCTCTTTCAAAGACCGTTCGTCTCTCCCAGAACATCTTCCCGGGAACCCTGCAGTGCTGAAACGTGAACGGTGCCAAATTGGGCTGGGAGGGCTTAGGAGGTGGCTCCGCTCTGCCCTCTCACCCCCGGCAGGGACAGGGCAAGGGGACGAGGTGCTGCCCGGCAGCTGCCCCAGCGCAGCTCAGAACCACTCCCAAGAGGCTTAAACGAAGACCCCAGGCTCCCTGCTGGAGAAACTGGGACGAGGCCGTGTCTCCGTGGTGGCTCTGCTGTGGGGATGGCACCACAGAGCACAGGATGCTTTACGGTGAAGCTGGCATTGTTTGAAGTCCATTAATTGGATTTATTTCTGCAGAATAACATCACTCCAAGCAGGGACCTCCACTCTGTTCAGAGTAACACATGACTATTTATACACCTCTAAATCCTTCAAGGGGGGGTGTCAGGAGGATGGGGCCAGGCTTTTCCCAGTGGTGCCCAGGGACAGGCCAAGAGGGACCGGGCAGCAACTGGAAGAGGGGAAGCTCCATGGGAGCCCCCTGAGGAGGCCCTTGTTTGGTGGGAGGGTGGCAGAGCCCTGGCAGAGGCTGCCCAGAGAGGTGGGGGAGTCTCCTTCTCTGGAGACATTGGGACCCCCCTGGAGATGTTGGTGTGGGAGCTGCTGGGGGTGCCCCTGCTCTGCCAGGGGGTTGAACAAGATGTTCTCCAGAGGTCCCTGCCGACCCCACATCATTCTGGGATTGTGTGACAAGCGTGGGAACACCCGCACAGACAAGGCGTGAGGGGACCAAACCCCCCATGTCTCACCCCAAACCTCGCACTGGCACCAGAATTAGAGCGAGCTGGACTAACAGCAGAAGAAGGGAACCATTCCCCTCCTAACGGGGACAACTTGGATGACAAGTCCCAGACCGTGGCTGCTGGAAAGAGAAACCCAGAGTCAGTGCAGGAGCTTTGGTGGCCCAGATGAACTGGGCCCATCTACAGCAGACACATCCCCTGCTGAACTGCTAGAACCCAGACCTCGGGCAGGTTTATACGACTTCTCTCCATTGAAAGAAATAGTCGCTGAGCAACAGGAGAGCTCTGCTTTCTGGGAAACCCAGCAGGCTGCAGGTGAGACTTAATGTCCCTCTGTTGAATAAGACCATGGATAATGATCCACAAATAATTTCTGCAGGAACATTTTTTCTCCCCTGATCAAGAGGGCAGGAAGAAAAGGTTACAGAAACTGAGAAGAGGACGAGCCGTTATTAGGGGTCTGTACCGCAAAGTCTTTGGGACAGTAACACTGCATTCCCTGCCCCAAAAATCAGCAGAGCAGCCACAAACTGCCTTTGGACGGGGATGAAGAGAACATTTGTGTTGCACAGGAGCAGCTGAAGAAGAAAGCTCTAGCTGCAGAAGGCCTGAATTCCTAAAGCCTCAAGGGTTTGCGGCCCCCCCTCCGCTTTTGTCCAGGGAAGGAGAATAACTGGTGTTTGTAATTATCCAGGCTGCTGCAGACCAGGCCGCACAGAAAGGAGCATTTGGTGTCAGGGCTTATTTGCAACATCCCTGTAGACTCCTCCCCAGAGACAGAGCGGATAAAAGAGCATTGCTAATAGCGGTGCGGCGCTGCCGAAAGAGCAGAGATTCACCACAGCCATCCCCTAAAGGATGGCTGAGGAGTTAAGGCTGGCACTTACGCGCTGCAGCTTTTTCTACCTTTGCTAAATACCAAGCACTGGAAATACCATCATTTATTTATTCCTTCTCTTGAAATCCTGTTGGACATCTGCCCGCGGCCCCATCCCTTCACTGACAAACCTGAAAGCTCTGGGTTAAAAATTCAGTATAGAAGTATTCCCAGCCAAGGGAAGACTAAGATTTTCAAAGCATCTAGGAGCGAGGAGACAGCAAAGTGGCCTTTTCTCTCCCCACGCACAGCATCCCTGCAGGTCCTTACAGGAGACACAGAGGAGCAGGCAAGAAAACTCTAAGACCTTTCGGAAGAGAGTGTTTCCTCCCTGTGTCTGTATCTTCTCCAGTTTCAGAATTTACCACATTCCCCCATGGGAGAGTCCTGGCTGGTGGGCCAGGTGAGCATCTCCTGGCAAAGATGGAGAGCAGCACTGGTTCAGAAGGACTTGGAACAAGGTCATTCAAGAAGTCTCTGAGAAGCTGAAGAAGGCCAAAGCCAAAAACCAAAACCACAAGGTCTAAAAGATTTTGGGTTCCTGGAGATGGTGCAATGAGGGATGGCTCCTGAATAGAGAACACTTATGGAAATTTCTGGCATAGTTGTCTTCAGGAAGGGAAGGGCTGGTGGAGGACTTATTGCTGGAAACTGTCTCCACTTTGGCTGTTATGGTCAGATATTGCTGTGTGCGGGCTCTCGGGGGGTCCCCTGCACACAGGGGGTGCTCAGCAGCCTGGTCTGCGACAGCTCCCCACTCCCCTGGGGAGGGAAAACCCATTGACAGCATCATTCCTCATCACAGAGACCAGGTCCCAAAACCGCTGTCCACCACGCCATGCGGCTTTGCCATGGGAAGCTTGGCCACCTCTGTGGACCTCCCTGGCCAACTAGAGGGAATGTGAGGTCCCAGGGGGTAATTCCCAGGCACCTGTAGGCTCACAGGTGGGTTTGGATGCAATAAAGGTATTGAAGGTTTCTGTGCTGCACCCGGAGGCTTCCCCACAGCCTGCAGGTCAGCTTCAAGGGCAAACACCATGAAGAAGGCAGCTCCTACAGCCCCCTCAGGCTCCGTCCAGAGCTGGAGGCACAGAGAGCACTGCTTGAACCAGCTCAGCCATGGCATAATCAAAGTCCAAATCACCAAGGGTCTTCCCCATTCTGGAAGAGGATATTAAGCATTGAATTAATATTCTCCTTTCTCCCCACACCCTTTCTCTCTCTTCCACAGGGACTGGCAAGGAGATGGTGTCCTGCAAAGAGACTTCACTGGCTTCACCCTTGGCAGCCCCCTCTGTTCCCAGGTTTCCTGTGTCCTTTCCAGTTTGGGGAAGCCAGTGGCCTCCTCCCCTGATGAACCTCCAGGACAGCACAGGCTCATGGTAGCAGACTCCTGTGTTGCAGACTGAGGCTTGGTCAAGCCCGAGAATATAAAACTACGAGACAAAATTTTCTTCCATCCATCACCCCTGGCTCGCTAACATAAAGACAGAGAGGGAAGGACACAGAACAACTGCATTTCTACTTCACCATTCACCAAAATAAACACCACCCTGCACATACGTACATTTATTTTCTCCCAGGACAAGATGGTACAAAAAAGGATCACCTCTGACAGGCATCACTCATACTGCTTACCGTGCTCCCACAAAGGGCAGGATGGAAACTGGCAGCAGAAAGCAGACAGTCTGAGAAAAATAATTCGCTTTCTCTCTGCCCAATGCCCCATTTCAGATGAAAACGCATTGGGATCTTAACAACAGCCAAAAATCATTGACAGGGAACAGGGAGAGGCCTCCAGTCAGCAGAGTCAGACACCACAAAGATGCAGAGCTTGTACACCGTGTTCTGCTGGGGGGGTTGAACACCGAGCCCACCACCGCTGACATCTGGTAATGAGCAACATCACGGAACGGGCATCGCTGACAGCACGGAGACCTTCTCCAGGAGGAAGGGAGGAAAGTGTCCTTTCTCATCCTGCTGTTCCATGTGGGTTTGCACACAGAGCTCTAACCTAAGGCTGCATCCATATGCACTGCTGTGGTACAGATGTTTACTTTTAAAAAAGAAAAAAAAATGCTAGACTAAAGAAAAATAGCCCAAATATATTTATTTTTATAAAAGAGCTATTTGTTAAGTCTCTTCCAAACCAACTTTAAGGTATTTGTATTAAAATAACTATCTCTGCTGCTTTGTGCAGCCTTTAAAATATACCATAAATGACATCAGCACAATTTTACACGGAAACACCCCGAAGGCTTGTTAAAATATCCTCTTCCCACTGGAGCTGTGCTGGCTGAGGAGGCTGCCTCCCCCAGCCTTCCTCCACCGTTCCCTGCCAGCTCCTGGTGGGGCTCCGTCCCGCCGTGCACTCAGCTCGGCACCGGAGCCTCACCTAACCATCTCCTGTAAAAATGAGCCACTTTATTTTCCAAAACTGCGGTTAATTGAATGATTAGGTACTTGAGCTAACTAATTTATCTTCTTGCAGAGGAACAGAAGGCAGGCAGATTGGAAACAGAAGTCCATGATAAATTCCAGAAACTTTTCCTGATGGGAATTGCTACATGCCTCCTCTGCTCGAGCCCCCCTCCTCAGACAGGCAGTACAACCGCACACGATGGCTTCAGACTCGGAGTCTTAGCTCTATCCAGAGAAGCCCTATGGGTGATGGAACAACAAACAGAGCTAGAGATGACCACACAACAGCAGGGCCCCCATACTTGGATGGGTCCCTCTGGAAGAGTCCTTGTCGAAGGAGTCTGAGGTCCTACCACCCTCAGAAAGGCCATTTGTGTGATTTCTCCCCCAGTCAACACAAAAGCTGCAAGAAACAACAACGGTGATGCCCACCAAGCTGCAGATGCATGAGGAGACCACAGATGACAGAGCTGCTCGCGCGTCACCCAGGGATGGGAGCGCAGTGATGGTCTCACCACCCTGCACACACCCAGCGCCGAACTGTGCCAACGGGACCACTGAGACTGCCACCACGCTGCGCTCAGCATCCCTGCCTCCTCTGCACCCTTCATCCAGCAGCTCGGGAAATTCCAGTGCAGTAAACAAGGCCATTGAAAACAGGACTGCCAAAGGGGCATTTCACAGGGAACATGGTTTCTCCTCTTCGGGCATCGATCTGTCCCAGCCGCATCAGGGGGAAGGATGCACCGTGCTCTCCTTGCTGCAGAGGAAAGAACCAGTCCTGAATATGAAGTGTGAGCTGGTGACAAATGAAAGGTACAGGTCAGAAGAGCACATTGCACCATTGTGCACCATCTGAGATCCAAAGACTTGCAGGAGGACAGCCGGAGAGGAGGCTCAAAGGCAGCCTGAGGAGAGGATCTGCAGGGAGAGAACTGGGGAGACAGAGAAAGCAGGAGAGCAGAACATCAAGGTGGACAACAGAACAGGAGAACCAACCACGACCAGCACCACTGCGAGGAACCCGGCTGGGGGGAGCAAGGAGTTACAACAGAAACAGCCATGTCCAAAACAAGGCAAAATGAGATGGAGAAGGGAGTTTGAGATGGCTTTAGCTTCCTAGTCTAACTCTGCATCCAGTACTATTATGCCCAGAAGTTAAATACTTAATAAAAAAAAGAAGTATTGATTTTCTATGATTTCTATTTGCTTTCAGCAAGACCATCAGCTTATATTTCTCATATTTTATAACTAAGATCCGTGAGAGGCCCAGGTCCTGAAAAGCATCACCAAGAAAGACTGTTCTAAGCAGGAGACCAAACCAGCAGATGATCTTCCTCAAGCTGACCCCAGAGGGAGGAGGTCCATCCCCACACATAACTGTGGGTACAAAAGCTCCCTCCACAGTTGCTGGAGACGAGGTGACACCTCGGTGGAGGGCAGCTGAGCTCTCCTGCGGCAGCCAGCGGGTGGGACTGAGCCACCAGCTCTGCAGGCGCCAATCCCACCCCATCCCACCCCATCCCACCGCTCCCCTGCCAGCCCCGCTCGAGCCAGGTCTGTGCCGATGTCTCGCGCTCCCTGGTGCCAGGTGCCCCATCCAGGCAACCAGCTCCAGCCTCAGGGCCAGATGCTGAAACGTGTCTGGGCACCCTTCACCAAAACCTGGAAATCTCGCCAAGGGGATGGGAACCACGCAGCGGCACTGCCTTTCCATAGAAGCTGATGACAGGCCACAGTTCTCCGTTGGTGCCGGATGAGCCTGGGAAGATAGAGGGCAGGAACTTGCTGGCAATGGGGCACAAGGACATGGAAGGAAGGCTGAAGGACAGAAAAGTCCACATTCTCATCCCAGAGACCCCTTCAGTCCTACAAGCACCGCAAGGGATCCTGCAAAAAGCCACTGGAGGTGACTCACCAGCCATATGACAGGAGCAAAACTGGGATGTTCCGGCCCGTTCTGGAGGATTCTCAGTGAATGACCCCACCGGTTCTTTCCAACCCAGAGGTGAGATAATGATCTCAGCTGAGAAATAGGTGGAGCAATTAAGAAGACACTTAACTAAGAACACAAGCGAAATGATTCCAAAGAGGGAAGCAGAGCACAAATGCACCGTATCAGAAGTAATTAAAGCCATTTGACAAAGAATGTGAGGAAGGTTTTTTTTCCTTTCTCTTTGCAAAATGCTCAGAGGCTGGAAAACAAGGGAAAGGATGGGGACTGCTTTTACAGGTAGTAAGAACTGAGATATAATTGTCAGTACCAACATCTACAGACAATTACACCATTGTAGAGTATCAAGGATGCCTGACTGTCAGGAGAATGAGAAAGTGCTGAGTGGGCAGGGGAGGACCAGAGAACGAGCTCACATTAAAATCCCACCACCTCTCCTGTGGCCACTGACTACTCAGAACAGGACTTTGAGTGCGTGTGGATTAGTGTCTGAAGTGGTAAATTGAAAGGTTCTTCATAGGATTTTGTTACAAACCACTAAAGAAAAAAATGCATTAATTTCTAAGTGTTTATCTCCAAGTTGTATAAATTGTCGTGTGCACTACTGGGGCAACTCCACCGTGAAGGAAAACGCTGGTGTCCGAGCCAATAAGCAATAAAATCTCACTTGATTTTCTACAAAAGAGAAAACTGATCACTTTTCTCTGGATACTGTTTCACTCCAACATTCAGGAGTGGTACCGTGGATCTCAGTACCATAAACACCTGCTAAATACCTGGCTGCTGCCCAGTCACCAGGGGCGACGCAGGAAGAAGAAAATCCCAACTAAACAGGTGAGTATTTGATGTTTCCTGAAGGAATCAATCAAGGGAAATCAGATCAGGCAACTGATCGCAGGAAATGTGGGAGGTTTAAAATTAAAAAGAGAAAGTAAAAGGTGACTGTGAAGTCTTGAAGAACAATTTCTGTGTGAGCCAGGACTACAGCTCTGTAAACCCAAGAGGAGAAGAGCTGCCCCATGTCCCTCCCGGGACAGAAATGTCCCTCAGCAGCGCAGAAATGGCTTCCTGGCCCCCGGGCGAGACACTCCGTCCCCAGGCCATGGCGTGTGACTGCCAACAAATACAGGTGGGAAAATGACCCATCGGTTCTTTCTGATTTTGCTGCTGGGGAAATGTATTCTTTTCCTTCCATTACTAAATAAGAATTTTTGTCATGAGCTACCTAATATTGAATAAATTGCTTACATCCAGTGAATGTTGTGTATCATCCTCCTTATCTTCTCCCTGAAGATCTTCCAGGTCCAAAAAAAGTTAAATTTTAATACATTTTGAAATACTGGGACATTCAAAAAGACCAGAAGCAAAGCAGCACCAGGCCAGTGTTCAAAAAGAGGCAAGGAAAACGATCCATGAAAATACAAGTCAGAGAAATAAAACTGATCCTGGGAAAATTCTAAAATGCTGAGAAAAGTGATTTGGAATTTAATGGACACAGCACTAAAGAACACTTCTATTATTAACATCTCCCAATAGTGCTTTACAGTAAATAGGTCTCCATACTCAAACCTGTCACCTTCCCTGGGCACACCACCGGTCTGGCCGATGCAGGTCACTTCCCTGATGCTCACACTTGGCTGGGTCCTACACGGCACCAAGGTGAGTGGTGTTAAACATCAGTCCCAGGTGTTCCAAAAGAACAGGGAAGAGCCCCAGTGGTCACTGGGGAATGTGGCCCACCATGTCGGCGCTGAAGAGACTCTTCAGGGTGTTGGAACCTGACTCTGTTCTACATCCTCAACAATTATCCTGAGCTAAATGCCAATCTCTGATGACACTTGTTGATGCCACAAGGCTTGGAAGAGTGCTAGGAGCAAGTGGAGATGGGTTGGGACCAGGAACCATGAGCACAGAGGCCCTGCAGGATGATGGCTTTGAGAGCCCAGGCTGTGTGGGAAATCAATGGGAATCGAGACCTGGACAGGCTGGAGAGCTGGGCAGAGAGAAACCTGATGAAATTCAGCAAGGGCAAGCACCTAGGGAGGACAGGTTGGGGTGGAGGTGACCTGCTGGAAAGCGCCCCTGAGAAGAAAGACCAGGGAGTCCTGGTGGACACAAGGATGCCCAGGAGCCAGCAATGTGCCCTGGTGGCCAAGGAGGACAATGTCATCCTGGGGGGCATCAAGAAGAGGGTGGCCAGCAGGTGGAGGGAGGTCATCCTGCCCCTCTGCTCTGCCCTGGGGAG
>JAOQGL010000001.1:213762-235838 GCA_027564165.1 Gallinago nigripennis | reverse complement strand
GGCAGAGGCTGCCCAGAGAGGTGGGGGAGTCTCCTTCTCTGGAGACATTGGGACCCCCCTGGAGATGGAGACGTTGGTGTGGGAGCTGCTGGGGGTGCCCCTGCTCTGGCAGGGGGTTGGACTGGGTGCTCTCCAGAGGTCCCTGCCAACCCCATATAATTCTGGGATTCTGAGAAGGAAAACAAGCTCCCCAAAACAACACTCACAAGCAAGGAACTGCAGAGTGGTTCCACTTTGTTCAGCCCAGTATTCCCAGTTAAGGTGGGGGCAGGACACAAGGCAGGAGGAAGGGAGGTCCTCCTGGCCCCTCCATCCAGCAGCACGTAGCGTGGGGTCCCATCCCAGAGCCCCCCAGTCACCTCATCTTCCCAAACGCCCAGAGGCCACAGATCAAGGACCTGCAGGAATTGATGTGTCTGCCTGGGACAGGTGGCAGAGGAGGCAGCACACTGCCTGCTACCTGCGCTCCTAAAAAACACCTAAAAATGGAGTAGTGACACGTAAGTCACAAAAATGACAGGAAAACTAGAGAAAATACCTTCAAATGAAAGACTGGGGGAGTCTGGCCTCTCTTTAATTACAGAAAGGAAGATTGAATGTTGACTTGATTACCATGTATAAATACCTTCAGTGAAGGCATACCAGGTACTAAAGTGCTCTTTAATCTGGAAGATAAAGTATAACGACAGCTGGAAGCTGAAGCATACAAATTCAAATGAGAGACGAATTTTAAACCATGAGGGTGATTAACCCAATAAGGAAGGAAAGGCAGGGATCTTCTGTTCCCTGAATCAAGATTGATGACTTTCTGGAAAACATGTTTAAGCTGTGCTTAGTGAAAGGCACCCACAGAGGGTGAGGAGCATCCTGCAAGACACTGGAGGTCAGGTGGGACAGTACTGACAGCTCCATCTGCTCTTAAATTCCAGGCCCATGAATACTAAACAGCAGGTTGATGTCATTCTTTCAAGCTCCCCCAACAGACTGTAAGGCAGGCAGTAATGAGCTGGTTTTGCACAAGAATGAGGATTCCAGATTGAGGTGCCCAGGACTCGCTCTGCTCTAACACTATTTACCCACCTGGTTTTGCCCTGGGTTCTGAACCAGATCCAACTGACTAGCTGGGTTAGGTGTTTTCCTTCTTCCCCCTCTACATCTGAGTCTTCTCAGTGCTCAAGAGCCGGCTCCTCTGAGCCTCTACCTTTCTGTGAAATAACCTCTGGGTTCAACCCGTATCAGATCCCAAACTCCCACTGCACCTTTTCAAGCAGCTCTGCAGCAGGACATACCCTGGAAAGCTCCATCAGCTTCACAAGAGCAGAGGGCTTGCTTTAAAAGGAGAGATCCCTCAAAATGCTTGTAAGGTCTTGGGCAAAAGCAGAAAGCACGTGGAGCTGAACTGTTTGGAGGTGCTCCAGGGCCAAGGGTGACCATGCTGGCCTGCTATCAGCTATTTTCATCCAAGCTGTTCATCGGGACACTCTGAGAGGTTCGGGCAGAACGGCCACACCAGCGGATCAGAGGCTATAAACATTCCTGGGCGCCCTGCAAACGGCTCTTCCCAGAGCTGGGCTGCTCCCGCTTCCACCTGCCCCGCTCAGGGGGTGGCAGGAGCTGCCCCAAAGGGCAGGTGGGACACTGCCACCTTGTCTGAGAGGACAAGAGGACAATAGTGTCACCAACACCACGCTCCACCACCTGATCCCGCTGCCGAAAAACAGCCTGCGGACACCGAATTCCCGAGTACAGGAATGTTTCAGAAACAACCTGACAAACCATCCAACTGAACCAGAAACACAGGAAATTAATCATCACACTGGAGTCTGCTCATGGGTTGGAAATGTGCCCATGACTCACACATAGGAGTCCAACTCTATAATAAATACTAATAAGCTGCATTACTTTAAAAGAGGAACAACAAAAGCAGTAACTCCTCTCTCAGAACAAGACGATGAGATTTCACAGCGGGGGGAAAGGAGAGAATCCTCCCTCACCACCCCGTCAAGGAGGAGAAGGTGATGGAGCCTGGTCTCGCTGCTCACGGCCAGGAGCCCACTGACAGCCCAGAGCCCACCAGCACCCCAGCGACCAGACCTCCTCGGGGTGAACTTTGTGAACTTTGCTCACATACATAGGCAAAAAAAGAAAACCAAGAAAATAAAAAATTGAGGAAACAAGAGGCCAAAATTTTATTTTCCTGAGCCCCAAAATACTGAAACCTTCTGACAGCTTCATGAAGAGATCCTGAGGCAGCGACTCCAACGCGCCAGTCTCAGAGACAGCCTCATCTTCCCCAGAATCCACACGGGAAGGTGCACGGCCCCGCTGCTCTCTCATTTTGTGCTGTATTCCCAGACTCTGTATCTTTCCCACACACACTCCATCCTCTCCCAAGAGCCTTCTGTAACTCCACGCTCCCAAGACCCGAAGCATCGTAAGAAGACGTGCTACTGACAAATTCAATGTTCATCCCTCTCTTCCACACCTTACATTCCAAGCAAAATACAGTTTGCTGCACCTCCTCAAAAACAACCAACCCCCCCAGACCCCCACTGTGTTCCCCGGACACCTTCTCCCTCAACGCTGCTCTGTCACCCTCCCCTCTCTGGAGAAGCCAGTCTCACCTCCAGTATCTGGATCGTGAAAGTTGGGGTCCAGTCCCTTCTCCAGCAGTCTGCAGACCTTCTCCGCATTTAGCATCTGCACGTACTCCATGAACTTCTTCAGGTTTGCCTGCAGCCATGACACCCCAGGAAAACACAGAATAAGCAGTGTTAACACCCCAGTATGAAGACAGAAGCCACCAGAGGAATATCCCCACTCAGGAGACCCAAGGCAACCAGCAGTAATAACGCGGCAGCACCCACCAGAGGCCATGGTTCTTCCATCCCTCTCCTTAGTTGGGATCAATCACCCCATGGAGACCAGCCACCACCCCCTGCCCACCACAAGTCCCATGCTAAGGCACCCTCTCTTGGTACACGCAGTGAGGCCTGGCACACACCTCAGACTCATGCCTTTGACACGGACACATCCACAGACACGGAATGTCACAAAGCCCTCAGCAGCATAGTGCTGGCTGGGGGACAGCATCCCAGCCACGGCGGGCACAGCCCAAAGGTCACCCGCCTCCCACCCCAACACCGTGTGCGTGTGCTGTGTCACAAACTCCTGTCACCCACCCACCTGCTGAACCCAAAACACTTCCCAGGAAAGCTCAGGCCACCCAAACACTGGCTATTACTGCATGGTGCAAGAGGCACGGCTGCCCCACTGTCTCCTGTCTTTGGCCAACGACCAAACCTTGTTCTCCTGAGGTGACCGAGGGCTCTAAAAGCTCTCCTTTAAGTCCACCTGGTTTTTGTTGGGTTGTTGGGTTTTCCTCTTTTTTCTCTTTTGGATAGCTATACTTGACGAATACATTATTTTATTAATTTCTAGAGGACTCTCGAAGTTGCAGCTCTGCCAGGAGGGCAACCCTTGGACAGACTGCAGCTTGAAAACACCCATCTCACACATTTCCAGTCCAGGCCTTCAGACCCGTGACTGCAGGTTGGCTGGGGCTTTTTTGAGTTTATTTTAATTAAACTTTGCAGTAGCCAGTTTCAAGAAAGGCTCTCTAGAAAGTGTCTGACACAGCAGAAATACCGTGCGAGTGAGATCTTTGGGAAGAGCCCTAACCCGCAGCCAGGCTGTGACCCACACTCAGGGAACAGCTCTTGCTCCTGCAAACCGAATGCAGCTGAGCAAAGCAGATCTTCCACCCGGCGAAAAAACTCAAGTTTCAACATTTTCCCCTAATTTGATATAGAAAAATTTATTTTATTTTTTTTTGTACGAAGCAAAATGAATTCCAAAGTGTTTCACTTCAAATTTCATTTTGAACATTCCCAGTTGGAAAACAGGAAAAAAAAAAAAATCTGAAAAATACCCAACAGGATGTGGAAAAGTGTCCAATTCCTTTCAAAGGCTTCCTAAACAAAATTTCATCCCATATTATTTTGCCTAATATTTTCATTTTGTCAAAATGTAATTTTCTCAGGGGAAAACTTAATACTTTTAGAACCAGCTCTAGAGAGGAGCCTGCGAATCCCCAAACCCGGGACCCACAAAGTTCACAGGTGCTGTTCCTCCGACACGCTGAGGAGACCGTGGGGAGAAGCCAGACAGAAAACATCACCTGGAGGAAACCTTCCAAGGATGAGACAAACTAATGCTGGGCTGTGAACCCAATTTAAAACAAATCCAGCCTCTGTGTGGTGAGGCCGCAGAACTGAACCTAAAACACAGAGCAGATTTTTTTTCTAAAATCAGCACTGTGGAGCCATGCCATGAACACACCGGGGGAGGTAGGTAAAACTGTACAGTCACCCTGCAACGTCACTGCATCTCAGCAGAGCTAATCACCTCGGGCAGAGCCGGGGAAGCACAGCTCCCCTGCCCCACGGCAGCGCTGGCCCTGGCCCTCTGCGGCCATGCCCACACGTGCAGAGGCTGCTGCCACGGGAAGGCCCTGGGCAGCGCACAATGGCACAGACACCTCATCCAGGTACCAGCTCACTGCCCTCACAGTGAGGGGAGAGCCAAGGGGAGCAGGGAGTCACTGGGGACTGCTGGAGCCACAGCATGGCCCCCTTCCCAGCTGAGGGAGCTGGGGGGTTCAGCTCTCTCCAACTCCCTGAAAGGAGGGGGTAGCCGGGGGTGGTCGGTCTCTTCTCCCAAGGAACAGGCGATGGGACAAGAGGAAGCGGCCTCAAGTTGCCCCAGGGGAGGTTTAGGATGGAGATTGGGAACAATTTCTCCACAGAAAGGGCTGTGAAGCCTTGGCAGAGGCTGCCCAGGGCAGTGGTGGAGTCGCCATCCCTGGAGGGATTCCAAAGCCGGGCAGCCGTGGTGCTGAGGGCCATGGGTCAGTGGGGGGTTTGGCAGTGCTGGGGCCATGGGTGGACTCCATGGGCTGAAAGGTCCCTTCCAACCCAGACACTTCTATGATTCTAACCCTCACTGCTCAGTGTTCCTGCTCCCCCAGGTCCCCTCTCGCCTCACAAGGAGCTGAAACAACCCCCACCTCCTGCTCCGTATCCCCTCAGCTCCCGCACGAGTACCGACACGCTGTCGGGCATCACAGCTGCCTGCCAGCAACGGCACAGACGGCACTTGACAACTCCACAGCCGCCTCCAGGATGCTGTCCCAAAATGCATCTTCCCAACCATCACCCGACTGCGCAGATTTAACCCTCTTCCTTCTGCTCCTGTTTGTCCACACACATCGTCTCCTCCCGGCAGCCGTTCAGCAGACGATGCTGACCGAACCCAGGGGATGAATCCCCACCCGTGGCTCCAATAAACCCGTGGCACTGCCGGTCCCACTGAGAACCGCACCAGCAGTCTGGGGACGTGTGGAGGCACAAGCCAAGGAAGGGTCTCCCCAACACGTCCCATTCCCTCGACGCTGGCAGCCTTTGCCCACACAGCTCCCTGCTCCAGTGGCCTTTACGGGGTCCCCGGGGACAGAGGGGCACTTGGGTGCACTCCCAGCAGAGGCCAACACTGTCCCTCTGCCATGCCATGGTGGCTGGCAGCAGTCTCCCTTCTGTGCCACAGACAGACACATCAAGGCACCAACCCCAACTTCTGCTCCCGAAGGTCTGCCAGAGTTCACTTACAGCCCCAGAAACGCATCCTACCTGCACCAGCAGCACCAGCTCCTTCACATCTCTACTGTTCAGCTGCTCGGGAATTTAAAACACTGACAGCAGGAATGGCAAAGTACCTTTTAATGGTACTTTGTAAACTTAGAAAGGAAACTGAAGAGAGTACATGAGCAAAAGGAGGATGCAGAGAGAGGCATCCTTCATTCTGGGACGTGCACTCTCCTGCTGTAGATGCATGTTTGTCACCACAGCCCCGTGCACCACGCGGGCATTAACGTGCATCACGCGGGCATTAACGTGCACCACGCGGGCATTAACGTGCATCACGCGGGCATTAACGTGCACCACGTGGGCATTAACGTGCACCACGCGGGCATTAACGTGCACCACGCGGGCATTATTAACGTGCACCACGCGGGCATTAACATGCACCACGCGGGCATTAACGTGCACCACGCAGGCATTAACGTGCCTGCACGTGGTATTTCCCTTGGGGGGAAAGCAATTACTACCCTGTGTCTCCCGCTGAAGAACACAGAAGGTTCCTCTACCCAAGGCCTCTCACCAAACCCCCAGCAGTGCTTCACCCTGCTGCTCGGTGCCCACGCTCAGGGGCTGCTGCAATTCCCAAACTTAATGCCATGGGGAGGGGGCAGGACACCAGCACGGTGACTTTTGCGCTCCCTTGCCCAGTTCTGCTCCTCCAGGTTTGTCCCAGAGCTGAGGGAACAACAAAACTGCCTAAGAAAACCGAGAATATAGACAAGGCAAAAGGGTATTTACCAGAGGCATAACGTTATGGTGCTACAAGAATCCCCTGGCCAGGATTTTGGTGACAGCCTTGCTCTGCTACAAACAACCTGAAAGAAGGCATAACAAGGAAAGAGACCAAACAAAGGGAAAAGTAAAAGGAAGATGACAACCTAGCTGGTTGCTCTGGCCAGGCCTGCCACCCGGCCGCGGGAAGGGCTGTGTCCGTGCCGCGGAGGCAGGACACGGCTGAGAGCCAGCCACGGGGTCACCACACACCTTCTGAGCAGAGCAGAGCAGCCCCCCTCTTCCCTTCACCAGGAGTTTTCAGTTTCTGATTCTTTACCGACAGAGAGGTATATAGTTAGCTCAGCTGAGCTGTTTTCCAGAGTAGAGCTAGAAAAAAATATGTTGTTTCATTCAAGTTCAATATTTCTATGGCCACAGAGAGAGAGACTGCTGTTTCCATACACAAATCCTGGGGACACAGCCCACTGCTTCCCGGACAGCTCTGGGGCACCAATCAATAGCCAGGTTTGGGAGATGACAGAACTTGGACTGGCTAAAAACAACAGGGAACTGGTAACTGAGACACCCCGGTCACCCCAGGCTTGAAAGCAATGCATCAAGGTGCAGGGACTCTCTTCCTTGGGTGCTTCTCGCACACCTTGCCTTTGCAACCCAACAACCAGAGAGCAGGAACCCCTCTCAAGCCCCCTGCTCCTCCTGGGGGTCCGTTGGGGTCACTGGGAGAAGCCACGACTGGTCTGGAGAGCCTCCACAGGACAACCCCAGCTCTGCTGAGGTGTCCGACAACAGGCGGGGGTGCAAGGCCCTCCCTGCCCCGTCTGCCCTTTCAGCTGGTTTGGTCAAAGCCACCCATCTCCAGAAGGCTGATACAGCCAGACCCCCAGCACCCCACATCTGAACCAACACCGAAGAGCTTAACTGAAAGCAGAGCAGTGGGGCACAGCCATCCCACCCCGGCATGGCCGTCCCCACCAGCCCTTCCTCGCGGAGAGGACACGGTGGTCCCCGGGGACCTGCTCCCCACCCAGGCTCCACCGTGGTCCCCGCAGCAGCCCCCGGCACTACAGCACACCGGGCTGTGCCAAACCAACACTTACAGGAGATTTCAGTTACACTAAAGGTACCCCCCCTTAAAAACACCCCTGGTTAACCCCAGTTTGCAGCATGACAGCTGCCGTGGGTGTCTTCATTTACAAGCATTTACCAAAACGTCTTGGTTAAATGACCTTCTGCCAACAGTCACGGGTCCCAGCCTGCTCTTTCGGAGTCGTTCAGAAGGTGAAGCGAAGCACACGCAGCCTCTGAAACCAACTCAAACCTACAAACGTGTCACAGCCACGGCCCCTGCCCGTCCCATCCACCTCTCACAACGAAACCAACGCCGGTATTTACACCCTTCCACGGGGGCTCTTCAGCTTACGCTGCACAGAAAAGCTTTCCCATCCCATTGTTTTCCATTTCAATTTAGCTAGAAACACAGAGTATTTTCCTTATTATTTGGACTGATTCACTCAAAGCTGAAGGGAGATTTGAGAACTGAGAGAGTACGGAAGCTTGTTTTCCTCCCCCAATCTATGAATAAAGCCCTGGTGGGAAAGGAATGAGATCTCATTATTCTAAGAACTTGAGGGATTTGGGGCCAGGTTTTCAAATGTATTAAGGTGACTAGACATGAAGAGAGAGAGCAAATGTCAGCCTCCCACTGAAATGAAGGGGAGCTAAGCAGATGCCTAAACCGCTTAAGCAATTTTGAAATCTCACTAGATACTTACTTATTTTCTGGCACTTAAATACCTTTGAGAATTTGTGATGAGAACCACTCATACAAACCAAATCTTCCTTTGTTTAAAAGATCAGTCAGCTTTAAATACAAAAGATATGTACTGATAAATTTACTTTTCGTATTCCGTGTCCAGTACATTCAAAGCAACATTTATTTAAGTGATAAAGACACAATTTAAATTGTTATTTTGCTTTAATTTTAATTGGATTTCAGCTTTCATCCAAATGCAGTTTGATAGAAATCAAAAGAATACAAAAATAATCAGAAGCCAGTAAAGGCATTGCATCCCATTTTTTCCTACATGCAAAAACGTAAACCTGACTGTGTTTCTATTAAGCTCTCTGAACACTTAAACACACACTCATCGTGGCTCTGCCCGCGAGCAAACGCACCGCATTCAGTGTGAGGACGATGGCGATTTGCAAATGGCAATGTTTGAATGGTGATGCTCAGAGCCAAGAAAGCTTTCTCTGGGGAGGAAAAAATGCCCAAGACCCAACAAAACTCACACAAACAGAACTAAAGCCCTGAGTAAGACCCCCCTGGCTCTCCTGGGGGGTGTTTGAAGTCTCTCCGTTCCCGGTGGCACAGGCTGGGACGGGGTCTGCGGGCAGGCGAGACCCCTCTCGCCCCGCGCCGGAGCCAAGGAGGAGATTGAGGAAACTGAGCTCCCACCTCCTCGGGTTTGAGGGCCTTCTGTTTGCTCAGGAGGATGAGGGAGGGGGGAAGGGGGCTGGGGCCAGGAGAGAGCCCGGGGACGGGGCACAGCTCCGCTGCCTGGCCACGGCCACAGCCACCCTGCTGCAGCCCATCACCCTCTGCCAGCACCGAACCGCGAGAAAAACCAATACCCTCCAGCAGAAAAACGGGTGTCAGGGAACAAGCTTCTCTTTCTTGAACGGAAAAGAAAGAAAATAAAGGAGGTATTCTTCTTGCAGAGGGCAGCAGCCGCAGGCTCCCGGCTCGGGCGCCCGGCACGAGCGGACACAGCACCTTCCCCTCACGCCAAGCACATGGGGATGTTTCCGGCGATGGCGGTACCAAAGAAAGACTAATCTTTTCTTGGGGTCCAGTTTGCCCCAACAGCAGCTGGAATTAAGACAAACCATTCGCTCTCCAGAGTGCAGTGGCTGCCGCGAGGTCGCAGGCCCTGGAAGAGGCTGGAGAGACCGACCTCCTCCCTCTGACACCGGCCATCGGGCAGCACAAACAGACACGGCACCGGTCCCCGCAGAAACCTCCCACGATGGATTTCATGGCCCACCAGCACAGTGTTTAACGCTGGCTCAGAGCATCTCCACACCGGCCCCGAGTCCCCCCAACAGGATGGAGGCCCTGCGGAGGACCAGGCGTGCATCTGCTCCTCTCCCCCTCCCCGCATCACCGTGGCCATGGTGTTCGCTCCCGTCACCCGGGGCACACCTTGGGTGAAGGCATCCCTCATGTCCTGCTGCTCCACCGAGCAGTGCCACCGTCCCCTCCTGGCTGCAGCCACCCCTCGTGTGCTAACCCCAACAGGAATGGTGGTGACAGTCACACTGCGGACCTGCTGCGGGTGTTGTCCACCATGCTGACACCGTGGCGCTGGGTCTGCCCGCAGCTCCTGCCCGCAGCTCCTGCCTGCAGCTCCTGCCTGCAGCTCCTGCCTGCACCGCCCCAGCCCTCACCAGGGCTGCCGTCCCTCCATAGCTCTACCATCAGCGGCTGCGGCCAGCACCTCTGGCTCTACACTACCATCAGCTGTCTACAACATAATGGTATATGTGCTCCTCATAATTACTTTAAGTGTGTTTTAATTGTCTTCCTTATATCCCCTTCAAGGTGGTAATATCCCAAGACTCCAAGACTTCTGGTAGCACAATGCCCTTCGTGGACATTATGGTAAATGCCAAGTTTTTTCTGCACAGATTTTCGTTTACAAGCACAATGTGATTGCCCTTTTCCAACACGCACTTTTTGCACTCCCATTTCTAAATGGCCCACTGCAATTCAGCAGGAAAAATATCTGTAGGAAATGTCACTGCCTGCAGATCCCAAGAGGCAGAAGGGACTGAGGCTGATTGACCGATTTTAGCAAGTCATTTCGTTATTGCCAGCAATTCAAGAGATCAATTTCCCTGCTTCTTAAAAGAAGTCCACTGGCACTCAAAAAACAGGAGTTATTTTCATTTTTCTTATTTTTCTTTCTTAATGACAGTTAAGAACAATGTTTCAAGGTCATTAAAAGATTCAAGTAGTGTATCCTGCCACTAAAAGTCAGACTCCAAACTCCGAACATTTTGACACTTTGCTCTCATTAGCCTTCACACACCACAACCTTAGGAGCGGTCCCGCCATCCTGCGAGCCCTACAGCTAACCCTTCACGGGCCTTTAAATTACTACACCTCAGAAATAAAGCCGTTATTTGGCTGCCTGAGCCATCAGGCACCACTACAAATAGCAGGGAAGCATCACGCCTGGAGCCACGGGCAGGGTCTGCCCCACAGAGACATCCCCTCCGCACGTCTGCTCTCCCAAAGAGAACACCGGCCACTGAGGCAGGGGCAGGAGCAGGACCCCCGCAGCAGCCCACCCCACGTATGCCTGTACACACTGCGCCAGCCATTCCCCGCGCCGGCCCAGAGACACCTCCCCACTGCGCCCCTGACACGGGGCATGGACCCCTCGCCCAGCCCCACAGCCCCCAGAGGGTCCCTCCAGAGGACGGGTGGCACAGGAGGACCGTCCTCCCGTGCCTCTCGCCCGGCGGTGCCTGGCGGGGCGGCGGGGGCAGGAGCAGTACCGTCAGTACCGTGCTCTTGGCTCGGGGTGCGCGGTCCCCAGCAGCTCGCCCGTTGTCTCCCTGCTGAGCCAGCCGCCGGGCCAGAGAGGAGCCCATGTCCCGCCGCTGCGTGCCCGCTCACCCTCACCCAGCTGCTGCAGCCTCCGCTCTCACCCCCTCGCTCCGTGCCGGGCGGGAAAGTCGCGGTGATGCCGGCTCTCAGCCCTGGCATCGCTCCAGAGAGTGGCCGCCACCAGCTCGTCTCTGCTCGCCACCCCTCCCGGCGCTATCCCCACGGCTGCCTTCAACTCCCCCCTCACATCACACCCCTGCCCCGGGGCAGGACGGGGGCTCCCCTTCCACCCCCACGGGCTCCAGGGAAACACCAGCCTAAGGGAATGCCCACCAGCATCCTCTTGATGGAGGCGAGATGGAGCCGAGCTGCAGGAGCTCACTCAGATGCTGCATTTTAGCGGCAAGGGATGGTTTAAAAATAAAGAAACTACATGAAGGAGATGTGTTTTTTAAGTAGAAATCAAAGCATGGAGATGAAGTGAATATTTAATCAAGTGCATTTATGGGTACTACGTGCTTGTAGGGGAAGTCTTCAGATGCTGCCGCCCGGGTGTCCCCATGGCAGGCGCCCCCAGCCCTCCCACCAGCAGGCATGGTCTCTCGCTGGCAAGGCTCAGGGGGACCATGATTCACGTTTCCTGGCACCAGGAAGATGCTGAGAGCCTTCCAGACTTGCTGCCTGCATAGTCTTATGCCACCAGACAGAAGCCTCGTGACTTTAATCTTTGTGAGTTAAACCCAAACCTTAGCAGCTTTTTGTTTCTTGTCCCTGCAGCTTCTGCAAACAGAAGACAGGGGCCCTGCTGCTTCCCAAGATCTTCACCTTTGGGGTAGGTCAAGCCTTCTGGAAGGTTTTCTTCCCTTCTGCTTTACAGCTGTGGCTCCACCTAGCTCAGCTCTTGCTGTTCCACCTCTGAACGGAAAATCAGACCCCCTTGTCTTTGTGAAAGCCAAGCGCTGCCCTGCAGACCCGTGGCAGGAACCACCCAGGGGTGACCTGTGCCTGGCGGAGATGAGGGCTGCCAGGGGCCAAGGAGGAGGCAGCAGGGTCACCTGGCCCTGGGCACCTTCTGCGTGTGCCCTGGAGCTGCCACTGCCGGGCGAGAGGGGACAAGAAGGGGGGAGGCAGAGAAGGGTGCCTGTCTCGTCAGAGGGTGGAAGGAGAAGAGCCCAGAGGCTGCCCGGCCTTTGGGATGAGGTGGCTCCACACAGGGGTTTTCCGAAGGAGTGTGTGACACAGCAGGAAGGGAGTCAGCAGGGAGCCCTGCTGTCCCAGCCCAGCCCACCTCCTTCCTACACAAGAAGCACCAAAGCCTCTCTGCGTGGCCTTCCCCAGCACAGTGCCCTCCAGGCACAGGCCATCCATCCCCACCAGCCTCTCCACACCACCGCTCCCTGCCCTTCACCACGGACTCTAACTCATCAAAATGAGTTTGATGGGGGCTGAGGTGTCCCCATGCCTGCAGCCACCCAGCTCTGCAATGGCCACCGTGCTGCCCGAGCCTACCTCCTTCCTCCCATCGTACAGTTCCCACATGCTGCTGGCCCTGGCCTTCCAGGAACCACCAAAGTCCCCATGGGGCCACACGCCATCTGAAGGTACAATCTTTAGTGGCAGCACAAATCTCCTGATGATCCCAGACCTCTCCACAACCATTGCTCCGTATTTCTTGGGCAAGAAGTGACACCACGGGACCACCACAGCTGCCCAGGGGAAGAGCAATGCAGGAGGGCATCCAGCCAACACGTGCCCAAGGCCTGGCCACCCTCAGCATCACTGACCCTCCTCCGACTGTGCCAGCTGGGGTGTCCCTGGCCGCAGAGCCTGGTGGTTTTGGTGGGGCATCTCTCCCCCCAGGAAATACCCATGCATGGAAAAGCACCATTCCTGCCTCCCTCCCTCTTCTCCAAACACCCAGACGGGCCGCCGTTGCTGCACCGTTCATCTTGACACAGGCTTTGATCACCACCCACGACACGTGGGGCTGCAGTAGACCAAGGGTGCCTTCCACTGCATGTGTGGGTCCTACCAGAGACACCCTGGCCCAAAGGCACGGGTTAAAGCCCGAGACAAGGCGATGGGTGCAAGGCAGAGGCGTTCTACAGCCTCGCTGGGGGAAGGGAAGACAGTCTCCTCAATGCCCGCCATTGTGTTCACCAGGCACTTACTGACTCCTCCAGGCCAGAGAATAAAGCTTCTCTTCAGCTGGCCCATCATGTGTTCCTCTGCCTCACCACCCCACGGAAAGCTGGCCCCACGCTCTCCTGCAGAGCTCCAACCCCACTCCCACCTGCACGCACACGTGCATAGCACAGGTCTGTCCCTGGGCAGGCACCCCCCCATGGCTCGGTGGGGTTCTCCAGCTTGCACCCCCACCTACACCATCTCAGGCTTTGGCAGGCACCATCGACTCCCCAGGGGTGCTCTGCAGTCTGGCAAGCCCAGGTGACTGAAACATCCCAAAGCCTGACGTCATCTCTGTGACAGGCCACCACCGGTGCTGAACATGCTTCCAGGGCTTTGAGCTATCCCAGCTGGACTCCAGCCTTACCTTTGTATGGAGCTTGGCAAACTGCTTGTCATCCAGCAGCGTCTGGGTGTACACGCGCCTCTTGTACCGGAACTGCAAGAGGGAAGAACGTCAGATGTGAGACCAGCAAAACCCACAAAACAGCTCTTGGGCAGCTCCAGGAGCCACCAGCGCGCGTGAAGACGTTCAGCCAAGATCTGAAAACAACAACAGCAGATACAGGATACACCATTCTCCACCATAATTTGCTCTAACAGTTAATTGCTTTCCTCACTAAAGAAATTCTGAGCAATTTTTCAGATTAATCTGTCATGCAACAGCTTCCAGAAGGTTTGGATTTTGTTCTGCCTCTTCCCAATTAATTAGGGCTCTTTCTAATAACAGAACAGTTTCCTCACCTCTCAGGTGATCTCGAGCCGACTTCCCTTTAAGCAGACTGAGCTTTAAATCTCTCAATGAGGCATCTTCTCTGCTCTTCTCAGATCATTTCTGCTGCCCTTTTCCATGCCAGGGCTTTTTCCAACACCCTCTCAAGAACACTGACTGTCACCCACACACTGCTCCAAAACCAGCCACTTCCACCCCAACCACCCTGAAACCAACTCCCTACCGAAAGATTACAGGGCACACTGGGGCACAGCATCACACTGGGAATTGCTGTCAGGTTTCTGGACAAAGAGGCTCAACGTTTTTCTTTGGAATCTTTGTTTTCCACAACAAGGGTTGTTCCCTAGCAAGCAATCCCTGTCCCTGTGGTTGTCACTTGGCTGACTTGGAGCATGCTGTGATGGTTCCCCCACGTCCCAAACACCCCTGACAGCGCAGTCGACGCTTTTGTATTCTCTGCCAAACTCCGTGTAAATCAGACTTCATCAGCCGTGGTTTTACACTGACTCCCAGACCTGTGGGGTAACCACACCAAACCTGCCGTGGGTCCCTCGGAAACCCTACACGTCTACGGCAAAGCAGCGTTCAGGGTATAGAAACACGTCTGTGTGTGGAGCAGGGAGAGCTGCTTTTTGCCACCGGTGAGTTACGCTGCGGCACTTGTCCTACCGACTTTTCACACTGCTAATCCTGAACTTGGATATCACGTAGAACAGTATCAAGTACCCCCAAGAGGCTGCTGCCTCTGTACAGTTACCTTTATCAAGCAGAATTACAGTTTCCTTAAAGAATGAAATTGGATTTGTTTGACTAGATCTTTTTCAATGCATGAATTGTATTCTGAGATTCTGAATTGCTACAAACTTAATCCTCCATCAACATTTCATTATTTCAGCTGGAACTGACACCAAGTTATCTTTGGGCTGCAGTTCCTAAGCTCATCCCACTTACTTCTCAACACTGGCAAGATATTAGCACATTTCCAGTCTGTCACACACTTGCCCTGCTGGGCACATGCTTTCTCACACAACTTTTTTTTTCTTTTTTCTAATCATTCCAAGGTAAAAACTGCCTTGCCCACTGATTTGCAGATGTTGGTCCTTCGTGGGTGCTGCCAGTGTCAGGGCTCCTCTGTCCATCCCTACACAGCCACTCCAGCATCCTTCAGTGGCTCCTCTTCACCCCCGGCCCCACCATGGAGGGTCTGCAGTCGCATTCTGCTCCCAGCCTCTGGCCAAACTGGGGCAGCACTGGCTCTCATCATCCTGCCCAACGGTGCCGGGTCGGGGGGACTTCCCACTGCTGCTCCCCCCATGACCAACCATGGGGAAGGTCCCTCAGGGCCCCCAGCAGCAAAGGCAGGAGCCAAGGCAGGGCATCAGCGAGCCAGGGCTGAGGGAGAGGCCGGGCTGCATCAGCTTGTGTGAGGCTGATGGTTGGACTTGGTGACCTGAAGGGTCCCTTCCAACCGAGACAACGCCATGGTTCTAGGACTCTGATGCAAGAGCAACGGAAGCTGCCACCCAGGTGCGAGGTAAAAACCCCGCCTGAGAGGAGCTCAGCTGTACAGCCCACTGCCCAAAACTGAGCAGCACGACTCCTGAAGGAGCAACTGAAGTGGGCAGCAAGACACAACCCACTGGTTTGGCTCCAGCCGCTCACCCACAGACCAGACCCCACAGAGAGGACATACAGGCACAGAAATTTCCAAATCTCACTCAGATTTACAAGGTGCGTGAACTGAATGTGTGATGTTTGATAACAGTGATAACGGTGTGTCTGGCATGCAAATGAAATAAGTATCTTAGTGAGACACAAAGAGCTTCTGCCAGCAGATAACAAGCAGTAAGATAACACAGGACACAGCCAGCACCGCCACACGCCCCGGAGGGTGACAGGCAGCAGACGGGCAGGGACCCCCGTGCGTTGCCCGGTCACCACCACACTGCGCTGCAGCTGCTGGTTTGTTCTGGTGAGGGAATCTGGGGTACCTGCAGCTCCCAGGTACAGAACACAGCCAGCTAAAGGACCTTGAAAAGTCCCTTCCAACCCAAACCACTCTATGATTCTACACTAGACTTGCTTTTTAATGTAATTTTGCTGTCACTATACACAAGCCCCTCATTTACTTGATTACCTTCTCATGCAGCCCTGAGGGCTAATTTATCTTTTGGACTCATGAAACCTCAGTGGGATCAACACAGGCTTTATGTCTTGTAAATATATTCACGATTTGGAATTTTCCAATAGGATTCTCCAGTGCTCTGCTGCCATTCTCACCAAGTTATGAAGAATCAGAATGACACCCAACAAATACCCATGTCAAGTCTGCATTTAGATGTGTGCGCTAAGACATTAAGTGTGGACATTATGCTAAATTATACAAAACCAAAGCATTAAAGCCTGTATAAGGAACATTAAGGAATTTACTACCTCATAGGTTTATTTGCAAGCATTCTTAAAGTTGTTCCAAATGTTTTTGTCTACATTAAACGTTAGTTTGCTCAAAAATTGTGCTACACTTTCTTTCCAAATTAGTCGGGATTAGCTGTAATAGCAGCATTCATGCTTGCATTTATAAGAGCTCTTGCAGCTTAGGTGTGTAATGCTTTCTAAATAGTCTTTGTGGGCAAAATATAGCACAAGATGCCTAAATTTAGAAGCCCACATGCAGGTAACAAGCCCCATCACAGCCAGAGGGGGTGTCCACAGTGACACGAAGGGAGCCCAAGAAATGCTGCGGGTCACCTAAGAATAAACACCTACATGCACTCACCTGAACCCCAGCCCAAGGCAAATCCTATAGTGAATGTAACTAGAGATTAATTCTGTTAATTCTGCTCTATTTAATTTTCTGGAACAGAAAACAGAATAGATTATCCTCCGTGCTCCTCACACAATCAAGGTCCATACAGGGACAGTCATTTGCTGGCAAAGCGCACAGTTGCATTCCAGGCTCTACATTAATTGTAAATGAAATAAAATATCAGACTCAAGCCCTTCAGCCTCATATGCAAAGATCTCCCTGTGATTTTCCCTCTGTACCTACCGGACTGGCTTTCCCTCTGTTACTGGAATTCCCCATGACCGTTATACACCAGGAGAAAAACGGGAATCCTCATCAGCAGGGTCAGAACCCGGGGGAGCTGCTCCCCGGGGCTGCGAGAGCTGTGGGGGAGCTCTGGAGCAGACAGTCACGAGCAACCCAAACTCAGAGGCATTTGCCTCAGCTCTCCCTCAATGGATTCTCCCCGAGTAAACATACACCCACACGGATTTCTGTGCTCTCACTCCTGGAAGGGAAACGGGGAAGAGAAGGGAAGGGGGACAGGGGGCCTTAATATTCGTGGTGCCCACAGAGACTGCGGTGGAAGGGATTGCAGAAGTCCTACATATTTATGTACACGTATATATACATGTATGTATACATCTATCTGTATACATGTATATAGATATAGACATGTTTTTACCAAAAGCAGAAGATGGTTACCTCCAAGTAGGGGACGGGAGTGTCGGGGTTCAGGGGGTACTCCCTCAGCAGGCGCTCCTCGTCCAGGAACTTCCCGGCCCTGCCGTTGAACGCCGGCTGGAAGAGCCCGTAGTTCAGAACATCCTTCAAGCTGTGGTTCAGGGTGCAGAGGATGCGCTGCTTGGAAACCCACACGGGAACGTCCGGATTCAGCCGCAGACACTTCTGTGGAGAGACAGAGAAGGCTGTGAGAGCTGAGCATCATCTGCACCCCACAGCTGCACCCAGCAATGGCCACGGCAAGAGCAAGGAGACGGACACAATGGGAAAATCACAAACCTTTTCCATGTTGGCGGATCACAGGAAGGGGAAAAAAGAGTTAGAGAACAATGAGACTTAGCAGCTCCCCCCCGTAACGCATTCTGTGGGGTTCACAGCAGACTCCAACCCTGTATGTTATAACTTCCTACAAAATATGAGAAGTGCCAAAGAATATTTGATGGCCTAAAACCAGTATAAGCGCAAAATTTCACTTAAAAATCCCTGATGGGGTGTAAAGAGTCTATTGACTTCTCCACCACAGACTTCAGAGGTGTGCATACGAGGGATGAAGGGAGGCACCGGGAGCTGGAGGGATCCAGACAGGTCTTCCCAGTGGGAGGAGAGGAGGAGAAGAACCCTCTGCCTCCCCGCACGGAAAGTCACGCTTCCCTGCCTCACCCTGGGACTGAGAAAGGTTTCCCTGGTACCGAGAAAGGCTTCCCTGGTACCGTAAGCATTTCCCTGCCTCCTCAGGCCCCAAGTCATCACATATTTATAGCCCATCATCTCCAGGCTGTATTTCCTACAGCCCCGGCCCCCGCTGCCGCACTCCCGGCCGGTGGGAACCTGCCTGGGCTGGAGCCCGGCGAGCCCCCGGCACAGCCTGGCACAGCCTGGCACAGCCTGGCACAGCCTGGCACGGCCTGGCACAGCCTGGCACAGTGCAGGCACCATCGCCACATCCCATGGGTGAAAAGCAGGGAGGCCAGAGGACCCCACGCTGGCAGCATCCGAGGTCGGTCTCACAACAGCCCATCCCCACCAGCAGCCATCAGTTCCCCTCCCAGGCCCCGGGGTTTGCATTTCTGCCCTCAACTCTTCCTCATCTCCCATCGCTCTGCTCTCCTCTTTGTTCCTCCTCCTCCTCCACACTTTCTGCAGGAGAAGACAGCCTTTAGACTTGCTTCAGCGTTTCATTTCAAAGCCACAGCCTGTCAGCCCTGCTTAACGCTCCTGGTTTCTGTGCTGGGAAGAGAAGTGAACAACCACCCTCTGCGGCGCTCCCCGGGCAGCGGGGGCTCTCCCGGGCTGAGTCCTGCTCCACTCATCACACGGAGGCATCCACCCCTCTGCCCACCCTTGCTACTGCCCCATCTCCTGCACCTGCTGAGCCCTTCCAGCGGCTGCGATGAACCCGCAGCTCCAGAGCTCCTGCCACCACCACACCGTGTCCCCCCGGCTCGGAGCAGGACACCCACCCGGGCGTCAGGCGTAACTGCACACCCCCACTCCCCCCTCCGGCCCCGCTTCCAACAACCCCACGGCTGTTTTCAGTCCCTGGTCCCCTTAACAGCATCTCTGGGGTTCTGTGAATTAAACGGGCACAGGTTTTAAAAAGGTTTTAAAATCAAACAGCTTTGCCCGGAGAGAAGCAAACGACCCACCTGCGTGTCACCACCCAGAAAAGCCACCATGTGAGACGTAAAGCCACCCAGTTGATGTTACGACTCATTTTTCCAGGGCACGGGTGCCTTGCACTGGGCAGAGGGTGTCTGTCTGTCTGTCTGGTCAGCGGGTGTCTGTCTGTCTGCACTGGGCAGCGGGTGTCTGTCTGCACTGGGCAGAGGGTGTCTGCACTGGGCAGAGGGTGTCTGTCTGTCTGTCTGGGCAGCAGGTGTCTGTCTGTCTGCACTGGGCAGCAGGTGTCTGTTTGTCTGCACTGGGCAGCAGGTGTCTGTCTGTCTGTCTGGGCAGCGGGTGTCTGTCTGTCTGCACTGGGCAGAGGGTGTCTGTCTGTCTGCACAGCAGGGTCACCTTATCTGCTCCGTCCCTGAGCGTCCAGTGACCCAGCGCTTCCACCAGGGCTCGTCCGGCCACAGGGCACGCGGAGGAGGCGGGCGGCTGCTGGGTGAGAAATCAGGAGCTCAGAACCTTTGAGAAACACCAGCTCCGTCCTCTCTGAGTCCTCAGAGAAGCAGAATATGCATCATTCTTGCAGGGACCCGTAAATAAAAAATAAACATTGTCTATACCTTCCTACACGCTTATTTAGCCTCTAGGACTCTTCCTCACTGTCAAATTATGCTATTCAGTATTAAAATATGTACCTAATGGAAAAAAGGCAGACAGGCACATGTGCACAAGCACAGGCATTGGCTGAAGAAGGGTCCCAGAATAAAAACCACTGAATTTTATACCAAACTTTATGCTGCAGAGATGTACTCTGGGGAGAATTACCATTTCATATTTAAGAGAGAAAAGAGCTTCCACCCCGCAGCGTGTCTCCTTCTGCCTTTAACCTGCATCAGAAATGAGGGAGAAGCTTCAGCTGGGAGGTCAGGACTCTGTGCAGCCCCTTGGGGGCACAATCCAGCTGCTTCCAGGGCTCTTACGGCTGCCGTGGCACCTACTAATGACTTTCTCCTATCGGAGATCCTGCAGCTAAACTTGCCTATTCCACTCTGTGGTGCAGCACGGCCACGCCGGGGGTCCCCCAAACCGTGAGGCTAATCCCACCCAGCCCCGTCCTGAGGGCTGCAAGGGGCATCTTTGGGCAGGAGGAAGCTGCTCAGTGCACAGGGGACCAGGTGGCCTTGCTCCCAGAGCCACATCAGAGAGGGCTCCTCTGCCTCCGTCCCACCAAGGGGAGCAATGCTCTCCTCCGGCCTCCTGGCAGCCCCGGCACTGGACTGGTCCCGGGCAGAGCATGGTTTGGCTACTGAGCTGCCGATGATGCCTTGCCAGGTGCTGGTCCCATCTCCATCAGGCGGAGGGAGCTGAGCTTGGACAGCCCGGGGCTCCCAAAAGCACCCATGGAGAGAACCAGCCTGGAGACAGCACTCACAGCAGCTCATGTGGGGAGATGGGACCTTCCAGTCCTGGAGTTTTGGACACTCAGGTCAACATTGAAAGAAACCAAACTGCCCTGTTCAGGCCCCAAGCAGGGGGAGGAAAGGTCTCTGCCACCTTCCTCCTGATGCTCTCCTGAAGTGAGAGGCTCAGAGCTGCTCCTGGTTCAGTCTCCAGAAGATCCAGGAGGATCCCAGGGTGCCAAAGGAGGCACCTCCGTGGGGAGCACATGGTGGCTGTGGTGACAGTCCCACGTGCCAGCACGGCACGGTACGGCATGGACCAACATGGCAGGGCACGGCATGGCACGGAGCAGCACAGCATGGCATGGCACGGCACGGTACGGCATGGACCAACATGGCAGGGCACAGCACGGCACGGAGCAGCACAGCATGGCATGGCATGGCATGGAACAGCAGGACATAGCCCAGCAGGGCAGGGCTGAGCCCACCCTGCAGCCCGGGCTCAGAGCAGGAGGGTGGGAGCCGCGTCAGAACCAGCGCTCGCTCTGGTTTGCAGTTATAAGTGATAATTCCTTCCATGCAATTATAAGCTCTGATCACAACAATCAAAGCCTCAGGAACAACTCCTGAAAGAAAATGGTGCAGCTTCTCAACTTTTAGACAGCACAGATGACTCCTTCCTGAAGGAAGAAAGAGCTGGGAGCTGCGGATTCAATCCTCAGCAACACGCAGGATGACAGACAAGATCTATTCAAGAGCCGCCCCGCAATAATGACAATAAAGAACTTACATTCAACAATCCCTTAAGAGAAAAAAAGCCAAAAATTCTTCATCGAGGAGCACAGAAATGAGAAAGAGTTGAAAGGAAATTAAAAGAAGCAGCTGAAAAGGTAATGTGCTTGCAGGCAGCAGGGGGTGTATTTCATAATATCACATTAGAAGCTCTGAGAAAATGTATGGCAAAAATGAAAAAACCAGCCTCTAAGAGGCCCCTACAGAAAGATGGAGCCGCCAAACCAACAGAGCAGAAGAATCGACCAAAAGCAGAAGAATTCCTTTAGAAAATGGGAGTTGCCTCTGAATGGGCACAGAAAATAGCACAACCCTGCCACACCACATGTGCGAGTCAACATGCGTGGGAGTCATAAAAACTAACAAAGGCGGAGGCAAAGGGAAGCCCAGCAGAATGTGGGTGAGGCCAGCAAGGAGCCAAGGCACCAGGGTCACCCCAGGAGGAGGCCCAGAGCTCCCGTCGCCAGGAGCAGCTGCAGGACGGGCTCCTCGCTGGTCACGGTCACAGCTGATGCCAACACAAAGGGTCACACAGACAAGGAGTAAAAACCCCCAGGGGACGCACGAGCACAGCGGGGTTGAGAGCACGAGTGCCACGGGGGGATTCTGCCCCTCTGCTCCGCTCTGGGGAGACACCCCCAGTGCTGCCTCCAGCATCAGAAGGACACGGAGCTGTTGGAGCAGGGCAGCCACGGAGATGCTGGGAGGGCTGGAGCCCCTCTGCTGGGAGGGGGGGCTGGGAGAGTTGGGGGGGTTCAGCCTGGAGAAG
>JAOQGL010000001.1:172345-210322 GCA_027564165.1 Gallinago nigripennis | reverse complement strand
TCCCTCTTGGCCTGGCCCTGGGCACCACTGGGAAAAGCCTGGCCCCATCCTCCTGACACCCCCCCTTGAAGGATTTATCATCTCGCCTGAGCAATGTGGCACTGCCCCGTAAGCTTCAACCAGTAACTCCCATAACGAACAAAATTACGTGAACTTGGCTAACAGTTTCCTGAAAAGCATCCAACTTGACTCTAAAAACATCACATGGCGGAAACAACGCTCCCTACTTGGATAAACTGACAAACAGGCATCCTCAATGAAAATAAGTTGTCTTCGTTCTCACTTGATTTTCCTTGTTTAAACTTCCAATACAATCATTATTTCTTGTTATACCTTTCTCCGTGATACTGAGTAGCTCCTTAGTACTCATTATTTCTTGCCACACTGGTAGCCCCCGTTTGACACCGTCCCCTCTCAGTCTGGGTTCGGGTGAGAAGAGGCCGATGCTCATAAATCGCAGTGCATTTTCTGCAGATCTCAAATCATTTCTGTTGCTCTTTTCAGCACCCTCTTTAATTTTAAATACACTTTCTGAAGTGCAGAATCAGAGCCAGAGGCGATATTCCAGCATCTGTCTCCCAGCTGTCACACACAGCTATAAAATACTGTCCCAGCCTCAGCTGGCTCTCCCCTTGCCCCCACCTCCAGGCGTCACACCAGCTTGTCCCACCAAAGCACGGGCCCCTCTGGGTTCAGGTCCCTTTGACCGCTCCGTTCCCTTCAGAGGGCCAAGCCCCACGTCCTTTCCAGCCTGCGCTCCCGGTTTCCGAGATCTGGCACCAGTCCTCTGCTGCCTGCAAAACTCTGCGTGTGAGCAAATTAAAAGATAATTAATTTGGATGGGCCCAGGTCTAATTTGCTCTATGTGTATAGTTAAAAAAAAAAAAAAAAAGAGAGAGAAGATGGAGCTGCAGTCTCTAACAACCCTAAAGCAGCAGTTATTTTAACAGGAGGAGCGTGGGGGGAACAGGCTGCAGAAAGTGGCCGGACCATGTGCTCCCTGAAGAGGGTCCTTTGTCCTTTGGCCACTGCTGGAGACGGACACTGGCTCAGGCAGAGGACACGGGGTCACACAGACACGGGGTCACACAGACACGGGGTCACACAGACATCGCCGGGCCCAGCGGGGCCTTGCTGAGCTCTTGTTTATGGCACCCGTGCTCACATCTTTATTCATAACTCACCACCGCTTGTAGTCATCTGAAAGAATTGTCAACAGAGGTGATATATTTACTCCTGCTTCTGTATTTTTATACTGAACATATTGCAAAACAGGCATTTCTAGCACAGCCTGACAACCAGATCCGTAAAGATCTTGTGGAGACATAACGGATCATTAAAATGAATAATGGATCTTTCATAATGAATCTTATGCATTCATAAGATCTTTATGGATCGGGTTGTTAATGTAAGAACTCAGGGGTCAATGGTTAGGCCCTTATGGATTTTACGATCCAAATTTCTTACGTTAACCCCCACATGCCTACCTGGTGTTGAGGATTCGGTTTAGCCCGTTGCACAGGCATTAAAGTAGTTCATGCTTCTCTCTTCAACGTGATTCATTTTGCCTCATCGACCCTGATTCTCGCCCATCGGGTTTTTGTGCTTGTGTTCCAGATTGAGTCCCCCTGAAGCTCCTCTGGGGGCTTGCTGCAGATGGTTCCCTGCAGTTGAACAGCTCTGCTGCCCCGGGGGGAGAGGGCAGGGTCCCACCACCGCTGAGGGACAGACGGCCATGGAGGGCAGGGGGGACAGCCAGGCAGTCCTCGCAGCAGAGACCCCCAGGATTTGTCCAGTGCCTGCACGGAACTGGTGGGACTGGGATGGTCTGGGATGGTCTGGGGAGGGGAGGCAAACCATGAACCAACCATGAACAAACAACAAAGGTCCCTGGTGTGGTAAAACTGAGAACCAACTGCCAAACCCAGCAGAAGGACCTCACAGAGCCAGCAGCTGAACAACAGAGCAGATCAACCCCACGCAAGTGAATGCCCTCCCAGGCTCTGGGCTGGCTCCTGCCCAGGGGTGGCCAGCAGTCCTGCGACCCCACTGCAGCCACGCTCAGCAGGTCCCCCACAGAACAGTGGGGAAAAGCCACACCAGAAGTGGAAAAGGAATGGACAAGGAAGAACAGTTCAAGGCCTGGAGTGGCATCAGTGTGAGGCTCAACTGCACGGACAGAACTCTTCAGCCTGGGAAAGAGAAGACTGAGAAGGAATGTGACAAAACCAGAAGTGTCACAGGAAAGACAAGCAGGTACTATCTCCTTGGGAACTGCTGCAAACACCACAAGACAAGGTGACAGATAGGACATCTTCATTAGACACCCTGGCACTGATGTCTTTCACAGCACACTGCCAGGCTCCGGCACTCGACTCCAAATGGGTCTCCCCGGTCCCTTCTCTGGCATAGTCACAACCCCAAATCACCGGCCGTCCAGCGGAGCCCACGCGGAGCCCCCTGCCCAGATCCAGCCCTGATTGCAGCAACACCTCGGCCTTAGGGGCTACCACCACCCCGTCTGCAAAGCTGCAGCTTCTCCCATCTTACCTCAACCCACACCCCCTCTGCCTCCAGGTCTCAACAACCACTCTCATTTCGTGCCTGGATCCTTTTCCTTCCTACTTAAGACTCCAAGATTTTGCACGTACACCTTGTTTGTTACAACTGCATCGCTTCTGTTAAATTGCACTAACTCCTACCCACCAGCAAAAAAGCCTCTTTCACAACAAAACTCGGGAGGGTACTAAATGGAAGCAGCAGAGTCAAAGCAGGTCAGAGGGTTGGTATTTCCTCGCTACCTGGCCCGTGTTTGCCATGGAGCTCCACCAGCACACCACCGGCTCCGGGCAGGGGAAGGGTCAGGAGAAAGCTCAGGACAGGCAGCTCCTCGGGGCTGTGGTGGGCAAACACTGAGTGTCTCCAAGGGCAGAGACCCCAGGGCATCTCGGGGCCCCAGTCGGTGTCAATGAAGACCCCAAACGGTACCAGCCCCTGTGTCCTCCCTGAGGAATGGGCTCACACACAGCCACCAGCTGGACCCCAGCCCATCCCCACCCTTCGAGCCCCATGGCCCAGCCAGCTTTGCACCCACCTTGCCACCCTCCTGCCCAGACCATCCCTGTCCCCTCTGGCCACTGGGATGCTGTGAGAGACCACACTGAGCACCTCCCCACGACTGGGGCTGACAACCTTCCCTGTGCTCCCCTCATTCACAGCCAGCCGTCCCATGGGAGAAAACAATTAGGTTGGTTGGGTACAATTTTACTTCGATAGATCCATGCTGACTGTTCCAAATCACCTTCTGTCCCTCGTGTGCCTGGCCAGGGCTTCCATGGGGATTTGCTCCATCACCTTCCCATGGCCCCAGGTGAGGCTGGGAGGCCACTAGTTCCCTGCAGCTCCCTTTTTCCCCACCCTTGGCACAAGCACAAAGAGCTGATACACATTCAAAATATAATAACTACAGTTTCGTGGAAAAGACATCAGTTGGGGATTATCAGGTAACCCACCTGCAGCCTGGGGACCCCCTGAGCCAACTGCTGGTATAGGCTGGAGGGGTTCCTGGGCAGGCGTCACCGTGTGCGTGTCCCTTGTCTCACCCCTCCAGGGCTTGTCCTCATCCCTCCAGGGGCACCAGCTCTGCCCGTCGCTCCCGACAGGACCCTGCTGGACCCCCCAGTCTATCTGACCCATGTCGCTGCACTCACATCGTCCTGCTCACCGTGCTCCTCTTGACATCATTAATACTCTGATCAGAGTGTGGGACTCCGAGGTGTTTTCTGTCCTGGTCTCAGCACCCCGTCACTCTCCTGCATCAGGAATCCCTCACTGGCTCACACTTCCCAGGGCGATCTCTTGCCCTGGCACTCTGTGCGCTGCAGCTCTCCTGCTCCCCTACCTTCTGCAGCCCTTTCAGAAGCATTTCCATGAAGATGTTTTGAAGTTTTGATAAATCCCATAGAATCATTCAGGTTGGAAAAGACCCTTGGGACCATCGAGTCCAACCATCAGACCTACCCTACAAAGTTCTCCCCTACACCATATTCCCCAACACCACATGTAAAAACCACCAGTTTTTACACCACCATCAGTCAGCTCCCTCGTATCCATTCTCTGTTATTAAAGAATTAAAACAGATTAGGGACACACAGTCTTCTGAAAATGCAATGGTTAAATCTCACCAGAAATTATTTCCCAGCTGATAAATTTTCCTGTTCTCCATTATGGGTACAACCACTATGGCACACACAAGTCCACTGGTCGTTAGCTCTCCACATTGACGCTAAGGCTTTTCCTGAACGTGGCTTCAACAGCTTCTTCTTGCTAATCTCTTTTCCCTGATATAATAACTGTTTTGAGTGAAAAGAAGATGCACGTTATTACTACCTACTCATCCGCTCCGTACGTAAAAATCCTTCAGTAATTACCTACTGTTTTGTTTTTTCAAATCAGCTTGCTTCAGCACTCACCTGCTGGTCCATTCTTTCGTGAAACTTCCCCAAGGCTGTAGGCCATTCACTGGGTTTCTCCATCTCTCCCGCTGCCTCCTGCCCGGCTCTGCCCCGAGCCCCGGCTGCCCCACAGGGACCGCGCTGCCGTGGCCGAGGTGCTGCGGGCACAGGGGGTGGTGGCCGGTGGCCGGTGGCTGGGGGTCCCGACGGCTCTGCCCTGGCACGAGCTCTTTGGCTGAGCTGCCCCTTTGGCCTTCCCCCCCCCCGCCACGGAGCCCCCCGGGAGCCTGGAGAGCAGGGATGCTGGCAGCGGTGCCAGCTGGAGAGCCAAGAGGGATGCTGGAAGAGGCATGCTCCTCCACTCAGTGGTTTTTAATTAAAAATAAATAATGACAGCGTTGATAAATTTATTAACCACTCCTCCGGTGATCAATTCGGCCAGCACTTGTCCCACGTGTGCAGCCCTGGCAGCCTCCCAGCGGCAGCCCCCGCGCTGGGCTGTTCCCGGCTCCCGCGGCTCCCGGCTCCCACAGGACAACCGTGTTTGCCATAAAAAATCTGCCCTACAAAGGAATTTCAAGTGGTCAAATAAACTAAAGTTAATAGTAAGTGAAATAGGATTAGGAGGGCCAATATCGACTGCCTTACTTCCATATTTTACCCAGTTTAAAAAAAATTAGCATTTTTTCTTCTATTAGCAACTGCGGAGTGCGCAGGCTGCTGCATTTAAATGCTGCAGAGCCCCTTGGGTCTATCTGGAAATTTATATCACGGTTCCCACAGAAAACAAAGACCCCGAGGCAGGATTCAATTACTTTGGTCACAGCAGCACACAAAGTGGGAAAAACTCTAAACCAGCCCAGTGAAGAAAAAGACAACAATTGAATGTGTCAATGCAATAAACGTCTGGGGAAACACAGTGGACTAAAAATTATCTAAAAGCCATATAAAAATTTTAACTTCTTTATGTTAAGACATGCTTCTCAGCAAGAAAACAAATGGTCACTAACCATGAAAAACGTTATCTGTACATTGGCTTTGGTCTAATGGAAGCTGAAACAAAGATATCAGTTAATGAACACTGTGGAAACTCTAAGGAGAGGATTCAGAGCTTTCATCCACATCGCTAAGAAGCAGGAGGACTTGAGCAGAGGAAGTATAAACATTAACAAATACAGAGAAAGAAAATATTTAAAGTATGTGTTACCTGATTTCTAAGACTTTTTGTTCTGAAACTCGAGGCCAGGCTGGAGGGGGCTTTGAGTGACCTGACCTATTGGAAGATGCCCGAGGGCAGGGGGCGGGTCTGGGTGATCTATGAGGGCTCCTTCCAACCCAAACCCTCCTGTCATTCTATGATTCCAAATAAAACATTTGACAAATCATTTTACAGTGCTCTACAGACATCCATAACTTACAATGACAAGTCCATCCTGAGGCACGTGCCATAATTCCAGCTACCAAGTGTATAGTGTGTATATATATACAGCTAGTATAGAACCATATATATGTATCTGTATCTACTAAATATCAGTATTTTGCTCAAAGTACCAGCAGGTGAGCTAGCCCCAAAGGTAACAATTTGGTGAAAACCCTGCAGAACGGGTGGCAGCAGAGGAACGGGCGCTCTCCAAAAGGAGGTGATCCGAGCTTCAGCTCACCATCCGAGTCTGCTCCAGAGACCCCCGACCACGCTGGGGAGACCCCGCCAAGCACCCCCCCCGACACCGCCCGGGACAGCTTGGGGCACAACCTTCGCTCGGCACTCCCTCCTCATTACGTGGAAAATTAATTTCTCAGGGGAGAGAATCAAAACCCCTTTGCTGAAGTGACACAGACCCTGATGCTCCAACAACTGCCCGTTGCCCATCGGGGCTGTGGCCTCTTCCCACCCCTCAGAGGGTGCTGCCCTGCTCCCCGTCCGCACCCGCACCCGTCCTGCCCCGAGCCCCTCCACTGCTGCTGGACCCTCCCAAACATGCATGGACCCATCCCGCACACGCATGGCTCCATCCCACACACACATGGCTCCATCCCACACACACATGGCTCCCCACCCCGCACACGCATGGCCCCATCCCACACACACATGGCTACCCATCCCGCACACACACGGCTCCCCGTCCCGCACACACATGGCCCCATCCCGCACACACACGGCTCCCCATCTCACACACACACACAGCTCCCCGTCCCGCACACGCGTGGCACACGTCACACACTGCTGCCCGGCCCGTTCTGCCCCCGGGCACTTGCTGCCCCCCCCGTCACCGCCCGAGGCTTCCTCCGCTCTGATTTCTCGCCACTCGTTACAGAAGTCAATTTTGTAAAACGATGGGTATAAAAAAACCCTCTGAATTTCCATCGATTAACCAGGGTGAACAAAAGAGCCAATCAGAAGCAGGGAATAGAATTTTGTTAGGCGAGCTGGCTGTTTAATTAATCAACCAAGTCTTTAACGATGCCAATGACCTGTGAATGTCAGGACACATTTAGTGAATCAGAGTCTACAGCAAAACTGAGCTCCAAGCCTACAGCGGTTTCGGGCCATTTCCTTAAAACTGGCGTCGTTGGGAAAAGCCTGACTTTGAAGAGACTGACCCAAGGTTTCTTTGTATTGAGACCTGTGAAACTGCTGGGCCCTGGAAAGGGACTGGGTGCCACGTGTTAGAGTCGCTGTTTAACACTGATTCACCACATCTTGTTTGCATGATTTTAATTAATCAAAATTGCCATGTGTATGCCACCATCAGAGCAGCTGAGGCTGAAGAGACGTACAGTAGCAACAGTAAAGAATGGCAAAGCCTTGAGTGGAGGTTGGACGGCATCTGGGGTCAATCAAACAGCAAAGTTATTAAAAGGAAATAAGATGACACCAGTAAATTTTGCATCCTAATCCTAAATCGCCCAGAGAAGCTGTGGCTGCCCCATCCCTGGAGGGGTTCAAGGCCAGGCTGGATGGGGCTTTGAGAAACCTCCTCTGGTGGGAGGTGTCCCTGCCCAGGGCAGGGGGTTGGAACTGGATGATTTTTAAGATTTCTTCCAACTCTAACATTCTATGATTCTGTAATTGTAAATAAGTGGGACATTATACCACCGAGTGTATACCATCAGGAGTTACACCACAAAATGCAGCATGTTTCTAGACAGTAAGATGAGATTCAGCAAAAATTAATCCTGTTTTTTAAAACTTCCCACACAGATATGCTCAGCAGAGGAGAGAAACCGTGTGTTGCAATCCCTGATAATGACCTGCACGTAAGACAGCAAATCAGAAATACATCCACCAGCAACGTGGAGAAATACTCCCTCTGAGAAGAGGGAAGGGACAGGACCCCCACCCAGCCCCAGCCCAGCTTCACGCAGAGCACGACCCCCCGGGTTGATCTGTGCCCCGACAAACGAGCACGAGCATCGGGAAGAAGCACCCGTCAGATCCCGCACAAACCCACCGAGCGCTCGGGGAACACCCCGCGACACCCCCACCGGGTGGGCACGGCCAGCGCCGGGACAAAGGGCTTGGGGACAAAGCCGCGTCTCACCACCCTCACTGTAAAGAACTTCTTTCTAGTATCTGATCTAAATCTCCCCTCTCCCAATTTAATACTGTTGCCCCTTGTCCTGTCACTACCCTTCCTGACAAAGAGTCCCTCCCCAGCTCTCCTGTAGGCTCCCTCCCCTCAGACATTGGGAGGCTGCTCTAACGTGACCCCGGAGCCTTCTCTTCTCCAGGCTGAACAGCCCCAGCTCTCTCAGCCTGTCCTCACAGCAGAGGTGCTCCATCCCTCTGAGCATCATCAAACCCCCGGGACTGTGGGGTCACAAGACCCCTTACACCCAAGGTACCCATCCCCACCCCAAAGCACTGGGATTTCGGATCCCGTCTGACTCTTCACTGAGGGCAAACATGAGGCGGCAGCAGGGTCTAAAAATCACACATCATTGATATTGACCCCACTCATGAGGGCTGTGGTGAACAGTCCTGTTCCCTCCCCAACAGGACTCCTCCAGCGCTGCCCCGGGTGTGACCGGAGCCGTGAGCCCCATCCCTGCCCATGGCCAACCCACCACAGGCTGGCAGCCCAGGTGTGACCAGAGCCATGAGCCCCATCCCTGCCCATGGCCAACCCACCACAGGCTGGCAGCCCAGGTGTGACCAGAGCCGTGAGCCCCATCCCTGCCCATGGCCAACCCACCACAGGCTGGCAGCCCACCGACCAGTCCCACCTCCTCCTCCAGGCCACCATCACGGGATTGCTGCAGACCTCATTTCTCATCCTACAGCAAACCAACTGACCAAACCCGGTGAAATGAAAGATACAATTTCAGTTTGTGGAAGGCTGAGAAAGGAGTGCAGCTCTGAGGAAAAGCCATGGTGTGCACTGTCCCTCAGGACCCACACCACATCATGTCATGCCAAATCTTCATGAACAGCCACTAAACCGAAAGCCAAACTGAAAACCACGCTATGGACTTTTTACTACTTAGTTTGCAAAACATGAGTTTACGGAAGTAATTCCATTTGCTTTTCAAAAGAAGCAATGAACAGGCTGGAGAGGCAGGCGGAGAATCTCTGGTATCAGAGAGATGCTTTTTCTCAAACATGCTTATACGTTCTGCCTGGGCTTCTCTTCAAAGAAACAAGCGATTAAACCCATGGTCACAACACAGAGCGGTCCCGTCATCAGTAGAGAACAGGGATAGGCGGCGTGACAGGCTTTGAGATTTTGTGTATGTATAAGCTAATTTGGAAATAAAGAGCATAAACTGGAGATCAAGATTTCTGCATCAGAAAGCGCTCCAGATGAGTAAATCGGATGCTGAACACTGGCAGGCAGAAAATTCAGCTTCCTGCAGCTGAAAGAATAAAAATGTAAATGCAAGATATATTCTAAAACTGTGCTCCGTTACCTCTTTTGTAACTGCACTGCTGACTTTGTAATCTGGGATTTAACATTTTCCTTCCCTCGCATAAAGCCCACGTTCTCACTCGGAGCCTCCTCGGGGAGGGGACTGGGGGAACCAGGACCAGGCCACTCTCTCACGGGTCACGACTCCCCGTCTGGAGAACAGACCCTCAGGGGCCTCTGCGGGTGTAGGAGCCCAGGAAGGGGGGTGCTTGCTGTCAAGACACAGAGCTCACCCCAGCTGGCCCGTGGCCTCGGGGGCACAGAAGGCGTCATGGGAGACCTGGGACCACCGAGGAGCGGGCAGCCGCCGTGTCCCAGGTGTGCACGGGCACCATCCCGACACCCGACTGCACCACGGCCACCACTGATGGACACATGGCCTTCTCACACCTGGAGCTCTCACAGCGTGGTCCCCGCAGCTCTTGCCACGTCCCGGCCAGGCGCCACAGGCCGAGGTGAGGAAACATCTCCCAAGGGTTTGCTACCCCCCACTCTTCTGGCTCTGCCATCTGCGGCTGCACGGCAGCCCGGGTGTGAGGCCAGAGGTGCTGCCTGCTGTCAACTGCCAATGGAAGGTGGACGGGTCCCAGGGCCACCAGCCATTCCTCGGGCTGGGACAGCTTTGCCTCCTTTTTCCAGGTAGATTAGAAACATAGAATGGTTCGAGTTGGATGTGACCTTAAAGATCATTGAGTTCCAACCCCCTGCCATGGGCAGGGACAAGATTAGTACATCCAGGGGGGTTGGAACTCGGTGATCTTTAAGGTCCCTTCCAACTCAAACGACTCTATGGTTCTATGGTTCTATCTAACGAAGGACAGTGCTGCTCCACAACCCTCTCCTGTCTCCGACAATAAGCAGACAGCAGACAAGTGGCCCAGAGTTCTAGAAAAAAGCCCACATTGCCACAAAAATATCTGTGACAATACAGAATGACAGATGGGCAAAAAGGAGGGAATCCACCACAGAACCAGCTTCTATGGGACCTTTGTTGAGTCCAAGTTTGAACATCTTGAGATTCTCCATTACTTACACCCTCCTGCCAAACTCTCCCTTTCGACACCACCTCGCCCACTGCCGCAAGGAGGACCTTCACAGGTTGGCTTACCGGCCCCATCCCGCCACACACCCATCCACAACATCCCAAGTTTTTAAAAATATACTAACTCAATGCAGAAAAGCTGCTGGCCCAGCCAGAGGCAGGCAGAGAGCTCGCCTCCGGAGCCGTGCACAGCTCCCGTCCCCCCCTTACAGCCTTCCTCCTTTCACTTCTTGGACTGCCCGCGGTCCCTGCAGGGCACTCAGAAAGAAATACTTTCAATTATGTTTCTTCATATGTTTAGATATCCCTATTTAAGGTATACGATTCAAAAGCTCTAACCACAGGCTGAGAAATGCTGGGGACAGAAAATCCCCGATTCCCAGCCAGAGGCGATGCTGCAGAGCGCGGCGGGGCGCAGACCACGGGTCCCAGCCTCCCCCAAAAGCCCGGGAGGGAACACCGTGAGTCACCTCGCCCGGGATGGGTAAAACCCCAGCCTGAAAGGGAACAGCACGCCCCATGCACCACCCCGAGCCCCTGCGAAATGTGGGCAACAAAGACACCCAACAGCGTGTGCTTTGTGAAAGGTTACCTCGGAAATCTATCACTACGCCTCAAAGAACCGCGGGAGGGAGGGAGGGAGGGATGAAGGGCACCGAGGGAGCCAAGGCTGAGCGGTGGGGTGGGCTGAACCCAGCGCAGGAGGAGCCATCCCCCTCTCCCTCCCCCGAGAGCAGCGCTCGCAGAGGATGAGTGGGATCAAGGAACGGGTCCAACGGCAGCGAACCCCAGAGTCCCGTCACTCCAGACATACCCTCAGAAGTGATAGATTAGCAGATCAGATCCAGAGTCACCAACGGCCCGTGCCAGGCCACCAGCAGAGAAGAACTCCACGTGTGAAAGCACATCGGAAAAATTTCCAGACATAATTTAAAAATTCAGGGACACTCCTGAGGTCCCTGCAGGCACCATGTCGTGGGTGCTGAGGAGCCCCGGCCACACCGCAGCACATCTCAGCCACACAAGGCAAGGGCAGGACCAGAGCCACAGCCCCTGGCCCCAGCATGTGACCAGGAGCACCTTGTCCCCAGGAGCTGCTGGGTGGTGGCACCTCAAAGGTACGAGTGCAATTGGTGGTTCCTCCTGAGAGCCACCAGAAAGACACCATGGAGGCTTCAAGGACGGTGCTGGCACCCTGATGGAGTGTGAGTCTCCACCCTGGCCAGGCACGGGCAAGGACCGTCAGCAGATCTCTTAGTCAGCAGACTCTTCCAGGCGGTGGGGACCAACAGAGACCCTGCCCATCTCACCTCTGGCAGCCTGTGGTGGGACCCAGGTGTCCTTCAGGGTGTCCCTCTCCTTGCAGCACACCGGCACCGGCCCTGCACGGCTGTACCTGCAGCACCCAGCATTCCCGCAGCACGGGGGATGCTCTGCCACAGCCAGCGCTGTCAGGCAGGGGACTGCCACAGCTTCAGCCCCCACTTGTGTGTCCCTCACTCCCGTTTCACTCAAAGAGCACCTCTTAGACCAAGGCATCATTGGGGGGGCACAGGCAGCCCTCCCCAGTGCCAACACTGGCCCCATGGATACATTCACCTTCATTGCCAGGTCTGCCGGGGGGCACACATCTCAGCACGAGTCCACCCCTCCAAGGAGCACGTGGTCCTGCTGCCCACGGGCACTGGCCCAGCGGCAGCTCCTCGTCACCCTGTGCCCACACCAGCTGGGACAGAGCCAGGGTGCAGGTGGAAGGAGCTGGGCTCAGCCCTGGGCTCGCTGGCCGGGCTGCCGTGGGATGGAGGAGACGTGGCACCTGGGGAGGGTCTGACATGTGCGTGTCCCACGGACACGGGATGCTGCCGGCAAGGAGGGCACCGCGGCGTCACAGCAAATCCCCGCGGGCAGAGATGGCCCCGCTCTCTGCTCCCACCTCCAGCTCTGCCATCGCACGCTTTGCTTGTGCACAGAGTCAGCAGAAGTTTTATCAAGAAGTGGGTCTGCAGCACTGCTCATTTCTACTGTAAATGTCCAATAATTTATGTGGGGTTTTCACCTAAGATTTCACATCCGGCTTTTTTTGGAAGTGTTGATAAATAACTTGGGACGTTAGTTTCGATCTGGGCACCTTCAGCACACGGGGTGTTGTGTCGCAGCGCTGCCGGGCACGGGAACGCGGGCAGCTCGGCAGCTGAGACAGCAGGAACCCTCTTTTTGGGGCTGATCCACGGAGAACCATACATTAAAAATGAAGCTAATCTCAGAATTTTCCACCAACCCCGATTTTAATAAAAATAATCTCCCCTGGAGATAGCTGTAATATAAAGCTCCAATACTGCTTCTCATACTGTGGCCTGTGCTTTCTTTCCAGTAACTGTGAATTATGGCTCAATTATGTTCCCTTTGCCCTCTAAGCACAGGCAGGGGAAGAGAGGAAGGGCTGCCCTCATGTCTTCTTGCCAAAAAACCCCTCAAGTGCCCAGCACAAGCCTGTGGGTGCTCCTCGCCCCTCACCACAGGTCTGCCACTGCTTAGGGGACGGAGCTCAGAAAGACGAGAGAAACACCCATTTTGACAATTTAGCCCAAGGAAAATGTGTCCACCCTATCCTTTGTGCCTTGTTGAAGCTTTCCTCCATCCATTCCACTGGCAGTTATGTACTCCCCACGCCCCAGAGAGCCACCGGTCTCCCAGCCCCATCACCACCAGCATCACCACCTCCCTCCCAGCAGGTCCATCTCCTGGGGCTGGGGTGGCACCTTCTGCCTCCTCCACCTTCTGCCCCAAAGGCAGGCTCCTGGCACGGGGAGCCAGCAAAGCAGCAACCGTCGGACAGGCTGACGGCAGAGACTTCGCAAGAAAAAAGGTTTTCTCTTTTTAAGTAGAAAAAGTGATTTAAGTCAAAGTGGATTAAGATAAAAGCTGGCGTTAAAATGTGTTCCTTTAGCATGTTAAAATATTTCTTCGTACAGACACAGAAGTGCCGCAGGAAGAAGCTCCCAGAGGGACTGGAGGTCCCTCACACAGGCCATGTCCAGCCCTACCAAAAAGCTGGCTCTGGCATCACACAGGGATGGACAGAAGCACCAGCAAATTATCCAAGGATGCTGGAGGCCCTGGAGCAAACCTGACAGGGAAGAATGAAATGCAGCTCCCATTTGTATGTTAAATACATTTATGAGTGTGTCCAGCTGGAAGTCGGGGAAGCAAAAGCATAACCCAAGTTAACGAGAGAAAAATTCTAGCTCAGATGTGTAGTCATCACGGGTGAAACCTCTTAAACCTCTTCCCATTTCTCTCTCCATCACTTATCCCCTCCACCATCGTCTGGTGTCTCTGAGCCTCCAAGTCGGCTTTAAATCAAGCCTGAACAGCTTTATGCAAATAAATTGCACTTATTCAAAACAACTCATTAAAAAATGCACCCCCATTGTCCCAAAGGACGCTGCACGAGGCTCGGCAGCCAAAGTCCCCAGCCCCGGGTCCGGCGCGGTGACCCCAGCTCTCCTGCTTCGGGCAAGAGCCTCCCTCCGCGCACATAATAAAGCAAAGTGGATTGATTTCAGTCAAAGTGATCACCAATTTTAACCATGATAAATCAGCTGGCAGAAAATCTGGATGTAAATAATCGAGTCTGATGGTGCTTTGCATTGGTAGTCCTCAGCTGTTTTCCTAAAGAAAGGCTGAGTCGGATCAATTCCCAACCATTACATTAGATTAATTTGTAATTTAATATAGACTTTACAACCAAAAAATGCTTCTTCCTAAGCAGATACTCTGTAACTGTATGCATCTATTTAAGCAATTATAACATAAAATATAAATTCAATTTTTTAATTTTACCCTAATACTTTAGAAATAGCATATTTCTTACTTAATAGAGGATGAGTAGGTTTTGACTTGTGATTTAAGTCAAAGTGGACCAAGACAAAAACCAGCATGAAAATATGTTCATTTAGCACCTTCAAGTATTTCTGAGCACTAACAAATTCAATACAACAGCTCTGAACTCATACGGAGTGCTGGATTCATACCAAGTGTGTAAGGCACCGAAATACCCCTTGCACCCCAGGCAACAGCCATAAAGAGGGACTTCTGTCAGTAGTTCCTGAAATTGTTTCTTTGCGGCCACCGAGGTCTCGGAGCCGGTGGGTCTCGCCCTGTGGGTTTCCCCTCACAAGGGAAATGCACTGATTTATGGTGACGAGGTGAGTCAGTCCCTGAACCGGTTTCACACCAGGAACTGTCCCGGACGGGTGTCACGCTGCCACCGGCCCCGACCCCCCCAGGGGGTGGGAGGGAGGGGGGGTGAAGCGCGGTGGTCTCTTACGGGGGGGATCGGGGTCCGTGCCTCCGCAGCCCCCACCGCCTGGGTGCTGACAGGGCGCTCAAACCCCCGCCTGGGGAAAACAGACGCAGAAAACCAGCTCGAAAGGGAGTTGAGAGGCGTGAGGGCTGGTGCCGCAGTCAGCAGCGCGGTAACGAGGCGCGGGGCTGCACAGTGAATAAGGAAGAGAAGAAAAGCGGAACAGCTGCCTCATTCATCGAGCACCATTAATCTGATCTGAAAGAGCCCGGGTTCCTATGGAAAAACAATGTGCAGCTTGTAATCAAAACGCATCTCAAAGCATGTGCATAAGTGGTTTGATTCTCCCCTAAAAGGGGTGAAAAATCCAATGCAGCTATTGACGGCTAGAGATTTCTGCAGCCGCACAAAGCCCATGCTTTGGCCAAGGATCAAAGTTTCCAGCGCAGGTTTAGGCCACGCCGTGGGTCAGTTCCCGACCTCCGGATCTCCCCTTTGCAGCAATAAAGTTCTCCTGATTTCCTTTTTTCTCACCGCTCGCTTAGCTGAGACAGAACAGAGCACGGAAAAAGGAATTTTAGGATGTACCTGGGATCGGGAAACCAGCGAGAGGTGAAGCCCAGGGCAGAGGAGAGGAGGCTGCACCGGCTGGTGCCCTCCTCCTCCTCCTCCTCCTCCTGAAGGAGCGAGTGGCTCAGGGACCAGGGCCATGTCCTCCTCAGCCACTCTGGCGAAGGGAGGCCCTTCCATGCCCCGAGTTAAAAATCACCTCGGAGAAGATGAGATGCAAGAGCGTGATTCTGAGCCTCTTACTCCTGCTTTGTGCCAGCAGACAGGGACCCCAGCACAGCGGGGTGTGGGTGGGTGTATATTCAAATCGTGGGCTCCATCCGCGCCGGCGGGAGCTCAGAACTCATCCCCGAGTCACACATTCAGTGTAAACAGCTGGAATAAAACACCTGGAGTAAAACCCCGGGTCCACCCCGGGGCGGCACAAGTGCTGGCTCCATGGGGGCAGGGATGTCAGGCACCATCTCTGCCAGTGCCCGTGGGCTCTGTTTGGCACCAGATCCGGCTGCACACAGCCCAGACGAGGAGAAAGGGGCTCGTTCCCCACCACGGAGGCAGGTCACGGACACATCGGGATGCTGCCACCACCAAAGGGGCCCATCTCCTCCCCGGCTCCACCGGTACACGCCGACCCGGCTGCGGGTTACAGCTAATGGGGAAAAATGTGATCCTAACCCGCGGCAGCTCCTCCATCTGGCTCTAACACGATTTAAAAGGGAAAAGAAAGAGTTGTCAGCACACAATGGAGAAGAAAGGCCACTGGAAATCTCCGGGAGGGAGTCTGTCCATCGCTGTTCCTCCAGATCTTTCCGAGCCATTTCAACAAGCTCCGGCTCTCCCAGAGTTAGCAGCTTCCCGAGCACCACCCCTCCTCTGCAGGAGGCTCTCAGCTCCCTACGTGCACATGTTTTATGCGGTGTGCTGAGCCGTGGTTCCCTGGAACAAGTTTTCCCTGCTTCCAGTGACAAAGTAAATAGGAAGCCTGTGCCTCACCACTCTGCCATCACAAGCCTGGTGGCAACTGGCCCTGTGGAGGGTGGCCACCGCCGCCCACCGCCCGCTGCAGAAGGCCTTTTCCCAGGGGATGTGCCCCGCGTTTGGCCAGACACCTTGCAGGATCTCCACACCAGCACACGCTGCAGACAGTGAGGGCTCTGATGGCAGCTGGAGGCACCTCTGTGCTCTCCTGGGATTCTCTCCCTCTATTCCCACCTTTTCCTACCCCCGGGCCCCAAGCAAGGCTGTGACTCGCTTCCAAAGCGCTCCCACCGCAAGACATTGGGAATTGGTTTTCAAAACGTGTTTTAATGATACAGACCCACGATTCATAACTATTTCAGAGACACAAACCTTAGCTTGGGCATGTTTCTGGCTCCTTAAAAAACTGAGTATAATCTCATAAATCTTGTGGGTGTTTTGGATAATTTTATCCCGGGTCTCCACCACCCTCTCCCACAGAGCAATGCTCAGCCAAAAACTGAGCTGAAATGGCTCTTCCCGGGGGATAAGCTGCCGCGGAGCAAAGGCAGGAGCAGGCAGGCGAGACAGAGAACCTCCATCAGCGTTAGAAAGGACCCTCACATCATCTCCTCCTTCCTCTGCACAGGTCACGCTCCCTCCTTGTGCAAGGGCCATCACCAGAATGCACCAGCAGCTCACGGGGACTGGGGTTAAAGGAGGAGGGGAGGTTCCCAGGCTATCAAACTCCAAATAAATCGCTATCTTGGGAGACCCTACAGAGCCCGGGCCACCAAAACAAATCAATTCCCTGCCCTACAGCCACAGCACGGATGAGCCCATGGAGAGAAACGCCAGCACCGCACTGACAGGGGGCACGTGGAGCTCCAACCGGACACTGGCACCGCCAGCAACGAGCCCCCCGGCACGGCTGAGCAGGGCACGGGACGGTGGCCACAGGCGGGCACTGGGACCAGTGGAAGGCTCGGACCCTGTTCTGCAGCCCCGCTCTCCCACAGGGTCTGCCCAGCCCTGCCCGTCCCCTCCGTTTTGCACGGCCCATCGGGCAGGGTTACACCCCAAATCCAGCCCCGCAGCACGGACACACAGGGGGCACCGGGAGCACCCAGGGGTCTCCCCGCGAGTGCTGGATCCTGTGGGAGTTGGTCCCTGGTGCCAGGGGACAGCAGCACTGGCCGGCCAGGCTGTCGGCGGGCATGGGGCTGCTGAGCGAGGGCCACGCTGGCCCTGACCCCCCGCCAGCTCAGCTCCTCGCCAGCCTGAATTACCGCATCACACGCCGCTGCTCACAGCCTGCGCTGCCAACCAGGAGATTCTTCCTCCTCCCTTGGCACAGCAGCAGCCTCTCGCACTCTCCTGCGCGGCAGCAGCTGATGTTGAGGAGGGACTGACTCGGTGCCACCGAGTGCTCCCCTGTGTCGGTCCACACCACAGCGTATAGAGGACAGAGCTACCCAAAGGCTGCACGGCGGCTGCACCAGCCCTGGTGGCAGGGGGTGCTGCGGGGAGCCGGGACACCCCCGAGCGTGGTGCTGACCCAGGCCCCTGCCACCACCACCCCAGGAAGCCTCTCCTGCTCTGCCAGCACCTGAAGCCACTCCGGGAGCAGCTTGGATGTGGGACAGCAGTTTACAGAAACCATAGACATCGGCAGATTTCCTCTGTGATTTTTACTATTGGATTTTTAACCCACAGCAAACGTTAAGAACAGTTTCATTCATCCTTTTCTTATCAATCGCTATGATGAGCTCAGCAGTTCTGCCTGCTGAGGTGCCCACATCCAGCACGGGGTCACCCAGCCATGCAGAACGGAACTCCCTGTAGCTGCAGGAAAGCAGGCAGTGCGAGGGATGCACCTTGCCCAGGAAGCCAGAGCGGGCCACGAGCAGGTCTGCGGCCATGCCTGCTGGCGCGGTGCTGCAGCCACCCTCCCGGTGCTTCACGGGAGCTGCCGAGCATCCACCAGCACCGTCTCACCTGCCACTCACAGCCCTGTCCCTCCTGCACGGTGGGCCATCACCAGGGGACACAGCACACCCCTTGCAGCGCAGCAAGGGGCTCTGGCGCTCCCTGGCTCAGAGGAGACGTGTCCCCTGGCATCTCCTACCTCCCTCAGCCCTTTATCTGCTTTTCCTTTGGGGGGAGGAAACAGAGCAGCAGGTACCAGCAGGAGGGACTGCGGCCGTGCTCACCGGCCTGTGAATTCACATCGAATCCCAAGGCTGTCTCCGAGCAGCCCGCTTCCCCTCCACCAGTCCCGGCAAAGCAGAAGTTCGGGAAAACTTTGCATATCTCTCTTTTATAATAGGAAAATTTATTTCTTCGTTTCCCTTGGCTTGACAAAGGAATCAACGCTTTGTGTGCTGCTTTTCAGGCTCTTCTTTCATTTGCATTAAGGAGATAACAAGCCAGAAAATATTAACCTGGAGTATCAGGTGACTGAGAAGCAGGATGAGGGGAGAGCCCTTGCTGCAGCCTCAGATGGAGACGAGCAGCTCTATCCCACCAGGAAGAGAGGCCCTGGCCTCAGCCGGGACCTCAAACAGCCTGACAGCGGGGGCTGCTCCCGCGCCCCTGCGGGCCTGTGGCTGTGGGACATTTCCTCGCTGGTCCCTCACACATCCCCAGAGCCCTGTGAGGGGGGGGAGCCCTCCCGCGGGACAGATGCCGGCACAGGAAGGGTATGTCAGACCCTCTGCCGGGACACCGCCGGACAGACATCCTTCCGCAGGATGCAGACCCTTCGGCACGGCCCGGCCACGACACCGCCAAGGGGCTGTGCTGCAGATGAGACCACTCTGCAGGAGGAGGACTCATGGGCTGCCTGGGGAGGTGGGGGAGTCTCCTTCTCTGGAGACATTCAAACCCACCTGGACACGTCCTGTGCAGCCTGCTCTGGGTGGCCCTGCTCTGGCAGGGGTTGGACTGGATGATCTCCAGAGGTCCCTTCCCACCCCACACAATGCTGCGATCAAATTCTGCCCAGGGCTGCAAATCTGCCTTTCACCTTACTGTGACCCTGCCAGGTCGGGGACCAGTGGCCTGGCCTGAGGCCACCAAGGCTGCCACCACAGGGCTGCGCCCACACAGACGCCGGGAGAAGGGCTGCTCCCTCTTGGCGGTGCCGGTGCCGAGGGGCAGAGCAGCGGAGGTCACACAGCTCCCGTGGAAGGACGGTCCCCCCAGCCGGTGTCCCCGCACACCCACCTTCCCCGCACTGCCCACACCCAGCCAGGACCCTCCCGAGTGCCACCACCGCCAGGAGCCCCTCCACGGCTCCATGCCCCTCCAACACACACAGCTTTCTCCCTCTCCTCCCAAATCAGCACCTGCCTCTCCATGTCACTCTTCCCCTCCACTACAGCACAAATTGTCCTTCCTTCCTCCTCCTGCCCGGCCACCGCCATGACCTGCCCCGACCTCCGTCCTCCTTGGGGCTCCCCACAGACCAGCTGCCCCGCTTGCACCCACTGTCCCCTAAAACCTCCTTGCAGGAGCACATCGCCCACAGTCCAGGTGGGAGCAGCAGGAGCCAGTGTCCCAGCACAGTGGACCCCACGGCGGAGCCGGGTACCTCCCAAAGAGCTCAACCCCCAAACACAGAGGACACTGTCACTCAGAGGCAGTAACTCCTTCAGGAACCACCCATGGGAAAGGAGAGGAGGCAAGGACCCAAAACTGAAGCAACAAGATGTTGTGGCACCTTTCTTTCCCCAGACACTTGCCTCAGGTGCCACACAGAGAGCCCACAGAGGGCAACAGGGGAGAGCAAATTTTAGGCCCCATGAAAGACACCCAGCCAGCAGTGTGGAGCCCACCAGGGGCCATGCGGGACAGAGGACGCTTTGGGCTGCAGGGCATCATGTGGCTCCTGACCATGGTCCCAGGCAGCACCCAGCAGAGACGCATCATGTGCCAGCACGTGCCAAGCACTGCTCATTCCCACAGCCCCAGCCCCTGCCCAGGACAGTCCAAGGCCCCCTTTACTGCAAGGCTGCCCATAGGCTTTGGGAACCCTGCAGCTCCCTTGGGCAGCTCTGCCTGCCAGAAAGGACGGCCGTTTGCAAACCCCGTGGGTCAGCACGCCAAGGGGGTTATAGCCTGTCCCTGTCCCCAGCAGAGATCTTCACTTTCACAGGGGGGAGTGCCACCAGCTACTTCTGCACTGCGAGGAAGGGACTCTCCTTCTGGTGGTTCTGGTGTGCTCCCTTCCCCCCCAAGCACACCCCTGGCTTCTGCACCACGACGGGCTCATCCTCTGCCCATCCCCACCTGCCTCTCTGCATCTCCCGTGTCTGTGGGAGCAGGGACAAGTCCTGTTCCTCCCGTGCTCCAGGTGCCATTTCTCAAGCTGCTGTACAGGTGTTGGGCAACTGAACCCCTCTTCCCCGAGCTCCGAGGTGGAGCAGGTCGCTCAGACTGGGTAAGCTGGAAATGCTGGCCCATCATCAGGATGTAAACAGGGCTGTGCCTGAAGAGACTGCCTTTTCAGAGACAAGGTCACAGCCTGGGGTAGAGATTTGCTCCGAACAATGGAAACCACTAACAGTGAATTCAAAGGCTTTCAGCTGAATAAAGACAGTGATGAAGAGTTGCAAAGGAACCTAAAAGGGGCTTGGAGACAACTCCAAGAGAGCTGGGAAACTTGATTTGAAAAGTCAGCTGCTTGACAGCCTAAAACCTACATGGAGGATCCAAGTCTGAGAAGACATGAACTTGAATAAACTGAACTTTGCCCAGCTGAAGTCCTGATCTCTGAAACACTGGCAGCTAATGGAGTCTGACTCCTGACTGAAACGCTGCCTGTCCACCCCGTGCCTGGAGATCCCAAAAGAGACAATCCCCATCTGCAAGCAGCGCTTGCTGCAGCAAGAGGGGAGAGGTCTAGGATGCTCCCTGCTCTCAGCTGGGTGAGGCCAAGGAGAGGGGAGGAGGCAGGGAACACACACAGTTCTAAAGCATCTGTCCATTGAGCTTCTCCAAAACCCAACAGATACCCTCCGACACATCCCAGAGGTCCGCAGGGAGAAGAGAGAGCAGCAGCAGCAGCAGCAGCAAGCCCAGCAGCGGCAGATGGAACAGGCTCAACTGATGGTTTTCTCCTCATCCCCTTTCGCACCTGCTTGGATGCCACCCTGCAGACAGGGACCAAGCCCGCCTGCTCCAGTTGTGAGGAAGGAGCACTGCCAGTGCCCGGGTCAGGGAGCTGATGTGTGGGGATGATGGGCAGGAGCCTGGGGAAGTTCAGGGGCACTCACAGGACACGATGCAGCTCTTCGGGATGCATACCGTTAACCCAACTGGGCTTTTCCTGCCTCCCTTTAGTTAAGTGACGGCTCCTCAGAGAGCACAGGAGCCTGCAAAACAAGCCAGCCCCCACTGGAGCCATAACTGCAACAGCCCTCTGCAGGGACTGCCTTGGTCTGAGGGAGAGCCCTGAGCACGGCCACGGGCCGGTGACAGCACGGGAACTCGGTGCAGGGACAGCCCGGGGGGCCCGCTCCCCTCGCCCAGCAGCAGAGGGTCTGACAGAGCATCCCTCACCCCGTCCTGCCTCCCACAGCTCCCCGGGCAGACTGCGCTGCAGGACGCGGGGGGGCAGGTACCACGGCACAGCCTCCCGCCTGCATCCCAGGAAATCCAGTGCAGGATGCCCCACGGGGCGGCAGCCCGGGGACAGGCAGCAGGGACAGGCAGCAGGGACAGGGTCTGTGAGCTCCTGCTCGCGCTGCAGAGCCAGAGCCCCAGCTGCGGCTGCAGCCAGCGCCTCTGCGCTCCAAGCCGGCTTGCAGTGCGCAGGCTGCACTTGCAGGGATGCGAGCGCTGTGGTGCTCTGATCCTCACCCGCCTCCCCCACGCTCCCCACTGCCCCTCTGCTGCCTGCCCCCTTCCCTCGGCCTCCGGGGGGAGCGGGGCCACCAGCCCCAGGCAGCCCACAGGTCCCCCCCACCCCGGGACTCCCTCTCTGCTGGCTCCCACCCCCAGCCCCCGGAGGTTGCACCAGAAACATCTCCACTCCTCAGCTCTCGGATTTGCATCTGCCCCTGGGGAAGGAAGACCTGGGAGGGAAATTCCTACTTTATACATGCAGAGACGCTCTGCTTTGCGTGAAGCCCCCACTCCCCCCTCAGGTGATCTTCAGGCTGGCTCACTCTAAGTCAGGACTGTCCCCTGGTCTCAGAGGAGGATTTGCAGGGAGGAAAGGGGTGGGGGGATCACAACACACCATCACACTGACTCATCGCAGCATCCCTGCTTCCCCCGGTGCCCACATACAGTCCCCAAACAAGGACAGGGCAGGGCGGTGCGGAGCAGAGCTCAAGGGACAGCGAAGCAGAACGGTGGGGACCGAGCAGAGCATGTGCCCTCACTGAGAGCCCTTAGACTCTGCCCCGTGCTGCCGGGCCGAGGGCTGGAGCAGGATGAGACCCAGCTCCGTGCGCCAGGGATGGCAGAGGAGGAGCTGATGTGCTGGGGCGGAGGGAGAGGGCAGGCCCCGTGTCCCTGGGAGCCTGGCTCACAGCCCCAGCTGGGGCAGGGGCAAAGCGAGCGGGTGTGAGGCCCCTCCTGCAGCACCAGGTCAGCCCTCACGAGAGCGGAGCGTCCGTCCGATTCTTCGACAGCAAAGGCAGCGCTGCCTCCCCTGCCCGTGCTGCTCCCCAGCGCCTGGCAGCTGAGCCTGCAGAGCCGTGCCACCGAGTGTGCCAGTGCCACCGAGTGTGCCAGTGCCACCGTCCTCCAGACAGCTCTCTGGCCCCAGCCGCTCGTCACCGAGCAGGAGCCCCCCGGCCAGTCTCCAAAAGGGAAATCTCTCCCCACTGAAGAGGGGAACTCTCCCTTCCCTTAGTCCCCTCCGGCCCCACTAACTCTCTGCTCACCCCAAGTCTCCCTCTCTTCATCTCTTCCCACCCCTCATCCCCAAGGGACACCCCCTCTCCTGTCCGCAGTGCCTCGTCCTGGAGAAGCAGAGCTCCCTGTGCCTCACAGCCCACCCAGCCCCAGCTCCCAGCTCTCCGCCACTAACGAGCCCTCCTCGTTAGGGCCACAGTCAGGGCAGCCCCTCAGTGGAGCTCTTCCCTGCGCTGCCCTGGTCTGAACAGCCCCCCCCACCCTCCGCGGTTTGCTGTGCCCTGCAGACCCCCCCTGTGCCACCCTCTGCCCCCGCCACAGCCACCCTGGCCAACGCACCGCGGCTCCCGTGCTCTCCCGTGTCCCACCCCGGTTCCTGGGGGGTCACACCTGCCCGACCCGCCTGTGGCACCGGGATGCGGTGCCTCACGCATCACCCCGCACCGCCGTCCGGCGCGGCGCCCAGCACGCACCGCACCCTGCTGGGCCCCACCTGGGCCCGGCACCCGCTGCGGTCACACCGGCCCCCGCACCGCCCCCGCACACCTGCACCGGGCTGGGATCAGCCTGCGGCCCGCACACCCTGCCAGCAAGCGGCTGCGGCTCCGGACTCCCGCAGCCCGGACGCGCCGGTACCGGTGCCGGGGCGGTGCTGGACCCTCCGAGCTGTGCCCGCTCCCCGCCTCCAGCCCCGCTTCCCCCGCGCCCGCGGCAGGCGGCGGAGCGCAGCCCGGTACCCGTGCGGGGCCCCGGCGGCGGGAGCGGCCCCTCCCGGCGGTGCCGAGCACCCGGGCAGACAGCGCTGCACCCGCGGCTCCCGGCCCGCTCCGCCGGGCTCTGCGGGGAGAGGGGAGCGGGGCACCGCCGGGGAGCGGGACGCCGGGGAGGAGGGAAACGGGGAGCGGGGCACCACCGGGGAGCGGGGCATGGGAAGGGGGGGCACCACCGGCGAGGGGGCAATGGGGAGCGGGGCACTACCGGGGAGCGGGGCATGGGAAGCGGGGAGCCGTCCTGCCGGACCGGGGGCCGGCCGACCCCTGCCCGCGGGGGAGCGAAGTTTGCCGGGGGGTGCCGGGGCGGCTGCTGGGGCGGGTCGGAGCCGGGGCCAGGGCCGGTCGGGGTGCGGGTGGGGGCGCGGGTCGGGGCCGGGCCGGTCGGGGTGCGGGTCGAGGTCGGGGCCGGTCGGGATGCGGGTCGGGGCTGGGCCGGTCGGGGCGCGGGTCGGGGCCGGGTCGCGCACTCACCGTCTGCTGGAGGTCGGGGATGCCGATGCGGACGACGATGGCGCCGGGCGCGGGCTCCTCCATGCGCGCCGGGGCCGCCAGCTTGGGGGAGCGGGGCCCGCCGGGGCCCCGGGCCGGGTCGAGCCGCGTCTCCTCCCGCAGGCCGGCGCCCGGCTCCCCGGCGGCGCGGGGCTGTCGCTCCGGCGGCGGCTCTGGCGGCGGCGACTCCGGGCTCTCATGTTTGCTGCCGGCGGGGCTCAGAGGCATGCTCCGTGCGGCGCGGCGGGGCGGCCGGCACCGGCACCGGGGGCCGCGCTCACAGCCCGCCCGGGGGCCCTGCGGGAGAGGAGGGGCGGTCAGCGCCACCCGCCGAGGCAGCCGGTGCGGGACCCCCACCGCCGCGGTGGGTGGAGGACCCCCACCCTGCACGTGGGCACCCCCGCGGGGGGACCCCGCCAGAGGACCCTCGCCCTTGCACAGGGGGACCTGGCGGGGACCCCCACGCTCCACCCCCACCACCCCCGCAGGGACCTCAGCCAGGACCCCTGACTGTTCCCCACAGAGATCCCCCCCCGGAACCCCCAACCAACTGTGCGGGAATCCCACGGGGGGACCCCCACGGCAGGGACCTGCAGGGGCACACACACACCAGGGGTCCTCACGTTGAGGACCTTGCCGAGGACCACCCCCCACCCTACATGGGAATCCCCACGTCAGGGACCTCACTGAGAAGCCCCACACCGTGCAGGGACCCCCACACGTGCCCCTCGTACCCCAGCAAGGGCCAACTGCCACTGCTGGCCCTCCCTGGCCCCCGCATTGTGCACAGCCCCCATTGCAATGACTCCCAGAGCCCAGAAGGGACCCTTCCTCACTGGTGCAGCAAAGCATGGACCTGCCCCAGGCTGACCCCATCGCTGCAACACCCAGAGCCTCTGCTCCCCCGGGGAGGGCTCAGCACGCAGGGCACACAGAGCCCCCCCAGAGGGGCTGGGCACAGCACCCTGGGGCAGAGGACAGGCTGCCCTGGGTTCTGGGGCCTGCTCTGCTCCTTTGATCATCTGCCAACTCTCCACATCATCACCAGTGCCTACAGTTCGTCCCCGCGGCCCTGTCCCATCTGTAACCATGATCCTCCATCTACACCAGCGTATGAGGGCCTCCTTGGCTTCTTCCCCGTCTGCCAGGGTGGACTTACGAAGGAGGCTGGACATCAGCAGGACAAGCAGGCGTGACTCAGGGGAGCTCAGCCCCCGGCCTGGCTCTGGGTTTTACAGAAAAGGTCTGGTTCTGGCCCTGTTCATCCTGCAGTCGCTGGAGTGCTGGCCGCTGTGAGGTCCCTGACACCCCCACTCGGAGGCGGCCCCCACCAGACGTGTGCCTGTGCCCGCCCCGGGCTGGTCGCTGGGCTGCAGGGTGCAGCAGCGTCTCCGCAGCACATCAGGTGACGGGCTGGGGCTGCCTGCCAGGGGCTTCCCGGGCTGGCTCCAACCTGGACAACAGGATGTGGCGGTGCCCGTGTGCCAAGGTTTGGGGAGCGGGAGGGGGGCTGACCCGCGTTTCCACCCCAGGGACCCGTCTCAGCCAGAGCCACACGGGCACACACCGAGCGGTGGCAGGCACCGCTGCTGTTAGTGCCAGCACGGAGCAGAGACACAGCAGCAGCCACCACGGGCTGCTATTCCTGACAGCCCCCCGCTAGTGAGGGCCAATTAAGGCCAGGAGGACCCTGCCTGCCCAGCGGGCCAAGCCCATGCCCCCAGGCAGGACCAGGCCGGTGACCGCCCTGCCGAGAGCAGATGGGACGCTGGGCTGAGCCCTGCAGGACTGGGCACGGGACCGTGTCCGGTCCATCGCTGGCTGGGATTCAAGGCTTTAATCTACGTGACAATCCTCAAACAGAAATAGCCCCCAAACCACTGAGAGCTGGACAGATTTACAGTATGGCCTGGATCTGTCCAGGAAATGACTAATGGCTCTTCCTTTGGCCCTCCCACCCCGAGGCTGAGGGACTGCACAAGGCAGGCATCAGCCAGAGCCCCGCTCTGCCAGGGCACCCGGCCCCCAGCTGCTCTCCCAGCTGGAGGAGCACCTCCTGCAAACGCCCTGCACCGGCCGCTCTGACCGGCGGGGAAGGATGCACCCACACACCTGGAGTCCAGGGTCCCCGAGGGAGTCTAACGAGCCCTGGAGCACGAGCACTGCAAGCCCGAGGCAGTGGCCCCAAGGCAGAAATCACAGCTCAATCATTACCAACCACAAGATCATCCCAGGAGCCCCCGGCCAGTCCCTGGGCTCCTCCTTTCCTTCGGCCCACCTGCAGCGCTGCGCTGGAGAGCCACAGGGCCTGGCCGGCTGCTTCTGCTTCACAGGGGCAAGGAGCAGGGAGTCTCCAGCTTCCCCTGCACCCTGGACCCCCGTTGCCCCTGGTCCCGCAGTGTCATCCTGGCAAGGGTCAAGCCTGTGCCCAGACAGGAGGAGACAGTGCTGACAGTTTCAGCCATCCCCAACCAGTCCCTTTTTAAGGTACAACAGAACATCCTTGCCCAGCAGCAAAGCCAGCCAAAAAGCACGCCTTTCTGGGGTGCCTGTCCCGCAGCAGCTCTGCTGGTCTCCCTGGGGTCTGAGAACGGCTCTCTAGCAGGGCACGGGGGCAAGAGGAGAGAACCCTGGGGGTGTCAGAAAGCCTCCTGCTCCTCAGAGCACACAGCCATCCCCAGCCTGTGTCCGTCCCAGCCCCAGGCAGGGGCACGTGAAACCTGCAGCTCCCCAGAGCTCGCTGGGGCCGAGCATCTCTGGGGTGCCAGGAGAAGGGATGCGGGCTCTGCAGCAGAACAGCCACCGGGCAAAAGCAGGGAACAGGCTGGGCTCTGTGGCTTTGAGTCAGGGGCACCAGGGACCAGGAGGGGCTGGCCAGGGGAACAAGTGGATGAAACGGCCATGAGTCACCCACAGCCAAGGACCTGAGGTCTCTCACATAACAAAAGACAAAGGAGTAAGAGTGGGCAGGAAGGGAGACGGCTGTTGTGGTTTCACCCCAGCCAGCACCAAGGACCACGCAGGCACCCACTCACTGACCCCCTACAGAAGGGTGGGCAGAAAAGGGAGGAAAAGGGGAAAAAGGAAAGGGAGAGGAGGGAACCTTGTGGACTGAGATAAAGATAGTTTAATACAACAATAATGGAAGAGAAAAATAATAATGATAGTAATGTTAAAAGAATATAATGGTAAAAGAATATACAAAATAAAGTGATGCAACATGATTTGCTGTTACCACCTAACCTTAAAAATCAAGTTCCAACCCCCCTGCCCTGGGCAGGGCCACCTCCCACCACACCAGCTTGCTCCAAGCCCCCTCCAACCTGCCCTTCAACCCCTCCAGGGATGGGGCAGCCACAGCTTCTCTGCCCAACCTGGGCCAGGCTCTCACCACCCTCCCACCAAACAACTTCTGCCCCACAGCTCAGCTCCATCTCCCCTCTTCCAGGCTCAAACCCTTCCCCCTCCTCCTAGGGCTCCCCTCCCTCACCCAGAGTCCCTCCCCACATTTCCTGGAGCCCCCCAGTTGAGGGACTGGAAGGGGCTCCAAGGTCTCCCCGGAGCCTTCTCTTCTCCGGGCTGAACCCCCCAACTCTCTCAGCCTGTCCCCACACCAGAGGGGCTCCAGCCTTCCCAGCGTCTCCGTGGCCTCCTCTGGCCCCGTGGTTCTGTCCTCCCTGGGACAAAGCATCTTGTGTGCTGCTCTCGAGGGCACAGCCCGTTCTAAGAGCATGGCACTGATAATGTGAGCCCTGGGGGGAAGATGGGGTGGGCACTGCCTGCTGCTGTGGCTGCAGCACCCCCAGACCCTTGGCGGGGCAGGTTTTCCTCCTGCGGAGCCGCTCCAAGCTGCAGAGTGAGGCAGGTGCTTCTCTTGCAGACGCTGCTGGACCTGGGTGCCTCCCCAGACTACAAGGACAGCCGGGGGCTGACACCCCTCTACCACAGTGCCATGGTGGGGGGGGATCCCTACTGCTGCGAGCTCCTGCTGCATGACTATGCCCGGCTCGGCTGCGTGGACGAGAACGGCTGGCAGGAGATCCACCAGGTGGGATGGGCGGTGGGATGGGATGGGGCTGGGCTGACCGCTGTCCTGCAGCCGGTGGAGGGGCTCATCCCGTCCCCTGGGGTGCTGCGAGCAGTGGAGCCCTGCTCTGCAGGGGTGGCTGGCACAGGGGCCAGGCTCTGGTGGGCAGGACTCACACGTGGTCTAAGAGCAGCTCTGGCTCCATCCCAGGCCAACGCTCAGGCTGTTCTGCTCTGTCAGTGCTGCCTGGGATCCTCCCTAGGTCTCAGTTAGCTTGTAGGATAGTGCTTTGGGATCTCAGGCCAATGCCCAAACCACAGTTGTACATGTCCCTGTTTCACACACTGAGTGGATTTGGTGTGGGGAAGACGTGGCCCGGGGTTAGGGGAAGTGAGCTGCTTCAAGACTGAGAAACCCTAGGAGATGAGAGGGTGCTCTGGCTCTGCCCGGAGTCCCCTTGTCTTGGGCCATCGGGGGGACAGGTTGTCTTTGGGCGTGTGACCTCCTGAAACAACCCAGTCCTCGGTGCCCTGCAAGGTGAACGAGTACTGGCACAGCCACGGATGAGTAGGTGAGAACGAAAAAACAAGACATGTGTGTCTGTCATCTCGATTCAGTGAATATGACTGGTCCCCTTTCCCCTTCCTACCTTCCCTTGGCAGGACTTTGGTGGCTGCTGGTCCCAGGATGGACCAAACGCAGAGGAAAATACCACAGCAGTTGACTAGGGATGTGGATCCATTGCCCTCCTCTTTGCCTGCTCATGCTTCAGGGCTTCTTTTCAGCAAATTATTACCCTGAGAGAGCAAACACTCTGGAGGAGGCCCTGGTACCACTAATATGCTGATCCCAAATTTGCAGCTGATGTAGAGGTATTTTCTCCAATAAGTATCGGGTTGTATATTGCTCTGAGGAGCAGCAGAGTGTGTGCGTGCACGTTAATGGGATTTTTCAGTTACAGGTCCAGCCTGATTCAACTTTTCTAGCATGAGGATGTTAAGAGATTTATCATCTTCCTGCTGCTCCTTGATTTTCTATTTCATTTTTCCGATTTGGTTTTCGAGCAGGCATGTCGCTATGGCCACGTTCAGCACCTGGAGCACCTTCTCTTCTATGGAGCTGATATGACTGCACAGAACGCCTCAGGAAACACCGCTCTTCACATCTGTGCTCTCTACAACCAGGTACATCCATGTGGTTTGGGGCATGAGAACAAGGTGTAGGTGGGCCACCAGCCTACCTGAGACAGAGCACGGCATTGGGCTGGGACAGCTTCTCATGGCTACGACCATTCCCAGACCCAGAAAGGTTCTTCTGAAGCGTATCCACACTCTGGCCTGGGATGAGGCTGATCCTGTTTGTAGCACCAGCCTGGTTTTGGATTTCCCAAGAAGCAGGACCAGAGAAGAGTCCATGGTTTAATCTGTTCCCCTTCCCAAGAGGATTTTGCTGATTTACTGCCTGAAGTGCTGTAATTTCTCCTCTGGTTCCCCTTCCTCACAGAATCACCTAGCTTGGAAGGGACCTTTTAAGATCATCTAGTCCAACCTCCTTCACAGCTGGGAGGGAGCACTTTGCCTGGGTGGAGAGTTGCTAATTGGGCCCAGGTGATCACAGTTAATTTAAGGCAGCACCTGGGGTGTGTGCCATGTGGGGACACATCCTGGGGCTTTCACTCTGCTCTGGGGAAGGTGTGGGCACTGGGGTGCAGTCCTTCTCACAAATGGCCCTGAATTCTTCCTGCTGATCTCTGAATTTTGGAGAAGACTGTCCAGGCAACACAGGGCACTCTTTCTGCTTTATCTGCTGTGTGGCCACTAACCTCAGTTCAGGAGGAACGGAGGGGGGTGGAAGAGCCCTCTCTGATCTTGCACCCCCCCCGTTCTCTTTCTGAGAAGCGCAGGTCAGTATCTAAGGATTTCTCATGTAGGTTTTGCTCCTTCCTGGAGTTTTTTATGTATTGTATTATGTGGCTTTTGATTATAAAGGGAATTTTCAGTTTGAGGTGTCCACGCATTAAAAATTGAACCCTGTGATGTTTTTCCACGGACAGGGGTACACGGAGGGTGATGTGTGGTCTCTTGGGTTCTCACGGGTGCGTTCTGCACATGAGGGACTCCTGTACCCAGGGTCTGTCCCCTGGGGCGATGGGCAGAGCGGCAGGAAAGAGCCCAGGGGCTCAGAAACACGCTGAATCGACATCGTTCAGAAGCCTGGAGCATCAAAACAAAACTGATGAAGGGCTTTAGGAAACAGCAATTCTGGGGAACAGTGGCTGGAGGGGCTGAGCATCCTTCCTCACTGCGTCTTGCCGAAGGAGGCTTTCTGAGAGCGATCAAACCGCGTGATTTGTTTCTTCATGGTCACGTCTGTGGCGCTAACTGGCCTCTTCCCTGTCCCCCTCGCTTGCCTTCACAGGAGAGCTGTGCCCGGGTTCTCCTCTTCCGCGGGGCGAGCAAAGACATTCGCAACTACAACAGCCAGACGGCGTTCCAGGTGAGGCAGCGAGCACCGGGCCCCGTCCCCCCGCAGACCCCTCGTGGCCCCCGGCGAGGGCAGCCCCTGCGACGAGTCGTGGGTGTGTGGCGGGTACAGCTCACAGCACCAAACCCTTCGGGTCAGGGTGTCTGACCTGGCACCGGCTTAATTGCAGGAGCCGGAGGGAGGGAAGAGAATGCCTGGTGCACATGGAAGGGGCTGGGAAGGTGATGTCTTATGGTGGGAGACTGCAGGAGCTTGGCTTGTTGGATCATGCGAAACGGAGGTGGGAAGGAGAGGTTATTGCTGTCTGTAGATGTTGCAGTAAATGTTAGAGAAGGAGCAGAGCCCTTAGAAATCAAGGGCAGTGATGCCACAGAAATCAATGCACCTAAACTTGTTAATCAACTTAAACTGGAAGTTAGAAGACCTCCAGCTAGAAGAGGAGTGAGACCCTGGAGCAGCTTTCCAGTAAAGCTGGGGATAAGGCTGGTGGAGAAGGGAAACTCGGTCATTTTGCAGTGAATCCTTCCGTGAGTTGGGCAGCGACTGCGGGCGCAGCCTGCGGGCTGTGCTGGGGATGCACCAGGGCTCTTCCCACCCAACCTCTGCTTTGCTCCTCTTTACAGCTTTTGAGCTGGGAACAGCCGTTCTGTTCTGTTCCGTGCAGTCGTTTGCCTGAGGAGCTTTCAGAAATGTTGTGACTCGGTGACCAGCTGATGCTGCTCCTCAGGTGTCCCTCGAGAGCAGAGAGCGTCTGTCGGCGTCTTGCTCACGTGCCAGCTCGGGTGGCTGCAGATGAGCTCACTAATTGTTATATGCCTCTTCTTGGTGGTGTTCCTAGTGGCTTTAGGTGAGACAGCCCCAGTGGCCATCCCGCGTGGCCCCTGTGAGAGAGAGAAGCTCTGTTACGGATGCGGTCGGTGCCGTTGGAGCGGCAGTGTGTCCAGGGGGATGCGGGCAGGGAATGGCGGGGCAGGGAATGGGCCACACTGGGCTGTGCAGCGCCAGCCTGCCTCTGTGCAGGGGCAGTGGGCACAGCCAGTGACCCCCCTGTGTCCCCAGGGACCAGCTCCGCTGAAAAAGCACCAGATCCCTGGGTGGCCCGTGACAGCAGCGTGCGGGAAAGCTGGAGAGCCTCTGACCTGACCTGGCTGCTTGCCGGCCGTCGTCTCCCCAAACCCCCTGCTGCAGCGGCGCTCTGTTCTGCGTGAGGGTGTTTCATTCAAGTGCCAAGTAGGTTTTAATTCAGATTGAGTGTATCGTCCTAAAAAGAGTGCAGGGAACTCGTGTGTGTGCTCACCATGGTGGTACAGAGGGATCAGTGTGCAGACAATCACTTGTGAATCACCTGTGTGCACGGCGTGAGGAACTGAAAACACTCGGGCAGTTTTGGGAAATGAGTTTGTAGCATAGTCTTGTTTAAAAGTACTTTCTTTATTAAGGCTGAGATGATGTTGCTTTCCAGCTGTGCTTTGTTCTGGCTTGGAGGCTGAGGGGAAAAATGGGCCTTGAAGGTCAAACTGAGCATCCTTAAAGGTGGTCTGGTGTTTTGTCACATACAAGGGCTTTGTGCACTGGCAAATCTAAACAGAATTTGATGTTGGTGATGTCCTGCCTTCAGTTCCCAGCTTTCAAAGAGGAACTCTCCGACTCCCAGCTTGGGTCTCTTTCTCAAGACTTCAGCGAGTCATTAAGTTGGTGTCCCTTGGGAAGTCTGGTGCTTTCTCCCATGTCTCCTCCTCCCGGCCGTGGTGATGGGGTGCTGCCTTCCCGCGGCAGAGTCCCACCCGGCAGAGGGAGCGGAGCCAGGACGAGGGGTGACACCCCAGCCCTTCTGTGACCAATGACACCTCCTGTATCAATACCTCTGCTGCTGCACGGCTCTTTAGTCAGGTTACTGCACATTCCTCCTGTTAATTTGATTGCTGCAGTTAATCAGATAGCTTGGTGCCAGTGGCCTGAGATGACTCGAGATAGCAGGGAGTAATTTAGTGGGTTGAGATGCTGTAATCTGCTTGGTTATCTTCCCTGAGGCAGCTCAGTGTGCCTGGGGTGATGTTCTACCTCCTGCTGTGTGGAGCTCCTCCTGCTGCACAGGGGCCTCTTCCAGGTGGTGGGGCAGGAGTGCCTGGAGCAGCATCACCTCTTTGTGGCTGTGAACAGGCTGCAGGGGGGAGAGGAAGAGCAGGGTGGGTTTAGAGGGAGAGTTTTCCCAGAGTATCTTCCCAGCTTCTGGCAATCTGATCTCTGTTTTCCCAAGACAACTTTGTACCTACATCTGTCTTCAATTGCTCTTAGTTGGCTTTTCATCCATAAATTGTCTAAGAGAGTCCCCTGTGCAGATGCAGTCCTTCCCAAAGCTCCCCTGCCTCATCCAAGTATGTTCTCACAGAAGGATGGAGACATCATTTGTCAGGTTGTGTATTGCATACTCAAAATTTACTGGACAAAAAGAAAGTTATTTTTTTTTCCTTTCTTTTTTTCCCCCTTCCAGCTGCTTTAGCAGTATCCTTGAGCAGAAACAAAGTGCTGCCAAAGCACTCATCATCTCTCAAACCTTCCATGTGCCTTGAGGTGGTCACTGATGGGACTTGAGGCGTTGGCCACTAGAGTGGGTGGTGGGTTGTGAGCCTGTGATGGGAAGGACAGGGACTCAAGCCAGGACCATGAACACCAGCACAGGACTTTGCATTTGTCCTTCTTCAGTTTCATGGGGGTCCTGCTGGCCCGTTCCTTCAGTCTGTCCAGGTCCCTCTGGCTTCCATGCACTTTGAATCTCTGGGTCATTTTTTCACCTTTCTTAAGAAATAAAAGTAGCTTTTCCAGTTGCCTTTACCCCTGTGGAAAAAGTAGGAAAGGTCCAGGTCCTTATGGTCATGTCACAGCTTGTCTTGCACTGTGTTTCCAGTGGCCTGTTAGAGGTGCAGGCAGTTTCCTTCTAACAAGCATTATATTATTCACCATGTGAACTTCCCTGTGTTCTTTCCCAAAGCTCACATCTCTAACATGGAGCCTGAGCTTTGTGTTCTCAACGTCAAGATGGATCTTCTTCATCTGGAAGGTTTTGGAGGTTCCTTACGCTGCCCTGGTATGTTCCTGGAAGATCTGTGGGTCAACCATGGCAGCCATATGACGGCCCTTGCTGTAATCGGTGGTTCAAAGGGAACCAAATGGGTATTGGGGTGTTTCTAGTTCACAGTTGTGTTTACAGGGGCTTAAGTCATCTTCATTCTGCATGTGCTCTTGCAGTCCTCCTTTCCCAGCAGTAATTGAAGGTGGTTCCATTGGAACCACCCAAATGGAAGATAGCACCTTTGATGTGCCTTTTCTGGATGGAGGCTTCTCCCCTGTGTCTTCTACAGATCTCATTGCTTGGCTAAAGTCAAAGATGATTTTTCCCTTGTCTCCTCAGCGATGTTCCTGATGTCCAGACTGTGGCCATCAGGGCTGATGGTGCCCAAGTGCTGCTCATAGTACCAAACGCCGCCATGTAAGAAAGACTAACACAGCTTGGTTGTATTGGAAACCATTTGGCTCTATTTAATTTCCACTCTGCTTTGCCCCATTTACTTACCCAAAGTATACACTGAAAAATTATTATAAATGTGTGAGCTTTTAGAGCCAGTAAGGGTGGCTATGAGGACCTATCAAAACATGAACTCAGCACTGGAAATTTTAATTGTCAAGAGGTAATCATCCAGTGTTATTTATTTGGAAAAAAAATCATAATTTTCTAAAGGTTTGCTTGTGTACGTGAGCAGGTGACTGGTATTGAGCTGAAATTAAACATAGAAAGTGATTTCTTTCCCGTCAGCCTTGTGTGCCAGTGGAGCTATGGGATCACTCGTGTTGGCTCATCCCAAACACCTCTGATGTAGGCTTCAGAAGTGCAGACAAGTTTCTTAATGATCAGTAAATGTCAAATCTGTAGAAATTTCTTTGTCCTAGTTATACTCATGGTTGAACTTTTCCATTTATACAGGATTATCATATGCAGAATATAAAAACAGTATGCAAGGAGTTGTTTCCAATTTCTTCTAATTCCACTGAACTTTAACAATCAAAGCTGCTGCTTTTCTGTCAAAAAGTTATTTGTCCGGTTGATTTCCGTATTTTTGTGTGGTGGTATTTTTATCCTCCCCTCTCCCCAGATTAAATTCTTTTGAACACATCTTTGTGATGATGGGGTGTGTTGGTGGTTTTCTTTTGTACATAATCATGCTATATGGGAACCAAGTTTCTTGCGGTGACTTGTAGAGGCTTTGTAGATGTAGAGCTGCTCTGACTGTGGTGCACCCAGCCACTCATGCTGGTGTCTCTAACTGGCAATACTGGCTTTGGTCATGAACCTCAAGCACGTACCAGAATTTTTAGCCATAGGATCATAAAATGGTTTGGCTTGAAAAGGACCTTTAAAGGCCATTCAGTCCAGTGCCCTGCCATGAGCAGGAACGCTTCCTACCAGACCAGGTTGCTCAAAGCCCCATCCAGCCTGGCCTTGGACCCTGCCAGGGATGGGGCAACCACAGCTTCTCTGGGCAACCTGGGCCAGGCTCTCACCACCTTCATTGTAAAAAGAAAAAAAAATATAAATAAATAATCTGTTCCTTAGTTCTAATCTAAATCTAGTCATCCTTTAAGTTGACTATGAACACTTGGGACAGATGTTTAGCCTGATGTAAGGAATTCATTGTCTGAGCTGGGGGTACTTGTAGGGTGATCACCTCCCTGCAGAGCCCAGGGGATGCTCAGGGTTGGTGCTGGCTGATGATGGTCAGACGCAGGGCAGGGGGTGTGCTGGCTGGAGCTGGGTCTGAGAGGCCCTGGGACCTCCTGTGCCGTTCCAGGGAAGCTCTTTGCCCCATCCTGCTGCAGCCCACGGGCAGGACCTGGCCCTGGTCCCGGCTGAGCCCCACCAGTCCCCATTGGTCCCTTTCTTCATTGTAGGGAGGTCCTGTGGGTGAGCAGCCCTGCTCTCGGCTGCTGCCCGGGTTGGTGACAGGGATCTCCTTCCATTGTCCCAGCAGTCAATGAAGACCCCAAAGGGTACCGGCCCCTGTGTCCTCCCTGAGGAATGGGCTCACACACAGCCACCAGCTGGACCCCAGCCCATCCCCACCCTTCGAGCCCCGTGGCCCAGCCACCTTTGCACCCACCTTGCCACCCTCCTGCCCAGACCATCCCTGTCCCCTTTGGCCACTGGGATGCTGTGGGAGACCACACTGAGCACCTCCCCACGACTGGGGCTGACAACCTTCCCTGTGCTCCGCGGGAGAAGGCAGTCCAAAGCGAGGAGCGCAAAGGGACCCGAGAGGATCTTTTGGGCTCTCCTGCCCCTGCCCCAGGATCGGCTCCGTCTGACAGTTCTATGGCTGGCATTTGCAAAAGCTGCTGGAGACCCCCCCCTGTGCTGCTGCAGCCCCCCAGGGTGCCTGCTCCTGCCCCCCAAGCTGCCTGCACTCTCGGAGAGCCTTTTCTGACACCCAACCTGAATCTTTCTTATTGAATTTTAAGCCCATTACTTTTCCACGGTTATTGAGAACAGATTATTTTTGTCCTGGCTGCAGCTGCCTCCTTTCTGTTTTTACAGTCAGATCCCCCCTCCCCACCCCATCTTCTGTTCTCTGGGCGAATACCCCAGGGCCCACAGGCCTCCCCGCAGGGACCTTGAAAGCATAATCTGATCATTACTATTGATTTACTCTGGATTCCCTCCGTATCTTTCATTTAACTCTGTTCCTAAAAGTAGCCTTCTCCAGCTGAAACCCAACCTGTTCTGCGCCAAGCAGAGGGTTTACATCACACGTGGTAGAGGTGAGGCTGCTAATTGTAAATCCTGGTATGTTTTCCCTTTTTTGCCACAGCGTGACTTTGTTGACTCATTTTCAGCTTGTGATCCTGCAGCCCTCACATCTCCGGGGGGGTGCTGCCTGCTGTCGCCGAGACGGCGTTGTGCCTGGTGCCGCTGGCTCCCAGCCAGCCGGGCTGGGGACACCGGGGTGTCTCTGCTCCTGCCCCGTCCCTCCTGCTCCCATGGGACAGTCCCAGGGATGCGGAGGGTGCTCGGGTCCTTCCTGGTCGGGCTCATCAAGTTCCCCCCGGCCTGGAAGGCTCCCACCTTGGGCTCGTTCCCGCACTCAGCCCTTCTCCTGCTGAGGAGCCTCTTCCTTGTGCCCAGAGGGACCTTCCCCACTGACTCCTGCTCTGAGCACTCCTCACAGGAGGGGCTGGCTCCAGCGTCTGTGATCCCTCTAAATCTTCCTGCCACCCCCTTCTCCTCCCCTCCCCCCCCCCCCCAGCCCATTTCTTGAGTTTCCAACAACCATTTCGATTCTAATCCTCTAATGAGTTTGCACCTCCTTCCAGCCTGGTCTCATCTAGGAATTTAATATTCTGCACTCCATCATCCGGGCTGCTAATGAAAAAATTGAATACTACTGAACCTGGGGTAGGGTCCTCTGAAATCCATTTAGCATACATTTTTAGTCTGACAGTTAGTCATGAATTAGTTTTCTGATCAGTTTTTCATCACTTGGCAGGAGTTTCAGCTAGATTTAATTTCTGTTGTTTCTGAGAATGTCATACAAGGCTGTCAATTTTTTTGCAGAAGACAGCTATGTGATATCTTCAGTTTCTCTGCTGGTCCCCGATCCTGGCTGCTGCCCTCTCCTAGAAGGACCTCGGAGCCCTTCAGTTCGGTTTGCTCTTTACAAAGTGCTGTTGTTGGTTATCTCTGCTTTGCCTGGCGTTTTTCTAGTTAATTCTGATAGAATTAAGTTGCCTGATCAATAGGGTGATGTTCCTCTCCTCACCCCACACCATTGAAGCTGGTTGGAACTTCTCTTTGTTTCCAGGCATTTGAGAACTGTCGCGGATGATCCCAGCTTCTGACTGAATGATGGGGGTTTGAATCACAGAATGATATGGGGTTGGAAGAGACCTCTGGAGATCTAGTCCAACCCCCTGCCACAGCAGGTCCACCTAGAGCAGGTTGCACAAGAATGTATCCAGGCAGGTTTTGAATGTCTCCAGAGAAGGAGACTCCCCCACCTCTCTGGGCAGCCTCTGCCAGGGCTCTGCCACCCTCCCACCAAACAA
>JAOQGL010000001.1:161407-172245 GCA_027564165.1 Gallinago nigripennis | reverse complement strand
TCTCCAGGCTGAACCCCCCCAACTCTCCCAGCCCCCCCTCCCAGCAGAGGGGCTCCAGCCCTCCCAGCATCTCCATGACCTCCTCTGGCCCCGCTCCAACAGCTCCATGTCCTTCCTGTGCTGAGGACTCCAAAGCTGGACACGGGACTCCAGGTGGGATCTCCCCAGAGCAGAGCAGAGGGGCAGAATGTCCCCCCACCCCCCACCTCACCCTGTTGCCCACACTTCTTTTGATGCAGCCCAGGATGCCAGGGCTCTCTGGGCTGCCAGCACACACTGCCAGCTCTTGTTGAGCTTCTCATCCACCAACAGCTCGCGAGGATCTACCCCTGAAAGCAGTCCTGCAGCCAGGGTGTCCCAGCAGGCAGAGGTGGCTCTGGCTCGTGGCCTTTTGGGGACAAATCTCCCTCTGCCAGCCTGGCAGTGGCACCCATCAGAGCCTGTGCCCACGGTCTGCCGCCCTCACTTCTGTTCCAACAGTACCATTCATTGATTTTTTTCTTTCTTTCCTTCCTTCCTTCTTTTCTTTCTTTTTTTTTTTCCCCTCTTGTTATTTCACTAGGGGGAAAAATTAAATGCTCCAGAGAGTAATTGTCAGGATTATTCCTGCTTTTTCCCCCAATCTTCTAGTACCTCATTAGTTCCCAATGATGTTCAAGACACAACTGTGAATGGTTGGAAAAATGCACCGGCCACCCCCAAACTCCATTACCGACTTGCAGAGTCATTCACATTCATTTTCTCTTATTAAATCAACTTCTCCACTAAGGAAAAAAATCACTTATCTTGAAAAAAAGATACAAGTTGAGTATCTTAGAAATTGTAATCCAATGAGTCTTATTCTAACACCAGAAAGAAACGGATGAAAAACTGTCAAAGCGGGTTATAAAATCTTTCAAGAAGATTTTATAGAGACAGGAACAAATCAGTAATGCTTCCACCAAAGAAAGTCACGCCTCGCTACTCTAGTGGAGCTCCCTGCACATGCCACCAGGAGCATCGATACGTGAAACCCAGCGTAGAGCAGGTTATTTGGATTTCCAGACACTCTGCCACAGCCCTCACAAGAGGCTGGGAAGTCCAGCGACCTTTACTTCTTACGCTGTGAGAAACAGGTTTCCCAGACGCCGTGCCCCGCTCTCTCCATTCCTGGTGTTACAGAGCCTAAGCCACCTTCCCTGCCAGCCCTCACAAGCCCCTCCAAGAGGGGCAGCCGTGCCGTGGGATCATCCCGCACCACAGGGCTGGTCCCTGCTCTGGCATCGTCAGGTCTCCCTGGGGCTCCAGGTCCCCCTGGGTTAGAGGTTCTGTAGAACCATGGCCGTCACCCAGCGTGTCACTGAATTACTTCTCCTCTGGAGGGAGGGGATCTGGCTGGGGGGATCCCGGGAAATGCGCAGTGCTCACACCATGGTGCTGGGACCTGGAAAGGTGTGAGAGGTGAGATCCGAGGAAGACGAGCATCCCCGGGGCATGGTAAGGGCAGGGAGAAGAAACCAAGGCAGCAGGGCTGCCAGCTGGAACTGCTCCTGCAGCACGGCAAGCTGGCACCCTCCAAGGAGCGAGGAAGGTGCCGCAGCCAAGGGGAGCCTGGAGAGGGGTGGAAAGGCCTGTGGTCAGTGCTGGGAGGAGAGCCCAGGGCTGTGCAGGGCCAGCGCCGGCTGCGGGACTGCTGTCCTTCCATCCCCAGGGACAGGGCTGTGGCACCCCCGGTGCCACCTCCCAAATCCCCTTAAACTCCTGCCTCCGGGTCTCCTCTTGCTCGCTCTCCTCTTCCTGGAAAGCTGCTTCAGACCCTTCTTTGCTGTGATGGTTAGAAATGGCCTAATTTCTAGCCCACACATTCACGGGTAGTTTACCCTGCTCTTGCGTCAGCATTGTCTGCCAGCCGGCACGGCTCTTCTCCCTCCCTTCGTTATGGAAGTATTGACAGACATAGCACAGGCAGCGATCAGATCCGCGCCCAGACTCCACTCTGCCGGGTAAATAAGTGCCACCGACACGGTCTCTTCTTGCAGGACAGACCCCTCTCCCCAGGAACACGCTTGGAGGGACGGACGGACTCAGGAGGGGCCTCAGTCACAGGGACCGAGGTTGGATTCACAGGGACACAAAAGAATATGCTTCCAAAGGGCTCCTCTGCGTGGCTCCTGCCTCTCCAGGCTGCAAAACCCACCACCCAGTGTGTGCATCAGGGGCAGGTCTCAGCTCCCACCCCAGCCGCAGTCCCACGGACGCTGGCAGTCTGCTAGGGAGCACTGGAAGGGAACAGGGATAACACAGCCGACGCCAAAACACCAACAGCGACGATCCTTCCAGAACTAAGGGAGATCTTACAAGTCTCAGCAAAGCCGAGTCACACGCCTTCTGTGTCCTCCTCCACGGGGGCTGCTGGCCACCCAGCCATGGTGGCCACGAGCACCCGAGGGGGTCAACCTGCACCCAGCCACACTCTCTTGCAGAGACCTCTGAGCACCAGACTACCAGAGCCAGCGAGCAGCCCGCTCGGGACTGGCAGTCTTCCCTGCCTGCTCCAGGGTTAAATTCCCTCCCCTTTCCAGCCCTGCTCTCCTGCTGTGCCCTGCCTCTGGCTTCACCTCTCCGCTCACTTGCCCAGTGACTCCCTGACCCCAGAAAGGCCTGGCCCTTTGAGGAACAGGCTCTTTGGGTGCACACAAGCATGGGAGCATCACGCTCACCACATCCCCAGGTGTGCCTGCCCAGCAAGGGCGCTTCAGGCTGGGTACCGGCGCCTGCAGGAGCTGTTCCAGCAGGAGCCCTCTCTCCCGGGAGAGACGCCGGGAGCGACAGCTTGTGCAGCACCATCTCGGCGGGGAGCGGGCACCTGGGTCATGCTGAGGTGTGGGAGAAGCACACACACACACACACACACCCCCTCCAGCTCTCCCCACGGCCGGCAGGGAACCACTGCAGCAGGGACCCGTGCTCCGGGGCTCCTCGTGCCACACTGAGGCTGTGGGTGGACACACCAGCCCCACAAGTGGGGGGCAAGGGGAGATCTGGCTCCTCCTGGGGTGTCGCTGCCAGGGTGGGTGCAGAGAGCAGCACACGGGGCTGTCACCACTGGGATCAGTGGCAACGGCACCGGGTACCGGGGCTGCCGCGGTGGTGGCAGGAAGAGCTGCTGGGGTACAGCCGCCGCTTGTGAAAGGACCATCGGGGACAGACTTCACCTGTCTTGCTCCAGGTCAGCACCCACCCAGGCAGCTGCACCGGGGACAGGGCAGCACATCCACCCACCTGCACCGACAGACCCCCCGACACGGCCACGGAGCCCGGGTTGTGCCTGCCCCTCCAGAGAGCTGACCCCACGCCTGCTCCAGCAGTTCCCACCGCATCCCCGGCTCCACTCCTGGACGGCACCGAGCCTGGCCCCGGCTCTGCCCCCAGGTGCTGTGCAAGGTCCTGGTCACCCCTGAGTCCTCTCAGGACTGGGGAGCCCTGGGTCACGTCTAACAGCCCTGCCCGAGCCCCCGGCCCTCCCACACGGCTGCAGGGAGTCGAGCCCTCACCTGGAAGGAGCGGGGAGCCTCCGCTTTGGTGTGGCTGGCAATGCCCATGGCGCAGGCAGAGCCGTCCTCTCCCGGGGGCCAGACGTTACTGATTTACCAGGGGCGGCTGAGGCGGCCGCTGGGACGCACGTTGGGTCGATGGTTGCAGGCGCTGTGGAAGGCACGGCGGCCTCCGCGGGGGGGACGGGGAGCGGGAGGGACTGTGCCGGGTGCCCGCGTGGGGTGTCCGCAGCCTGGGGCTCCCGCGGGCCGCCTTCCCCCCGACCCGGGGCTGGTCCTTGGTGCCCCGCCAGCGCCGTGCCCAGAGCCAGGGCCCCGCCATGCCAGAGCCCTCCTCACCGCCCCTCTGGGCAGGAGCAGGTCAGTGGGCCCTGCTGTTTGCCGTGGCTCCGTCCCAGCCCCACGTGACAGGAGCACAAAGCGGTCTGTACCGGCCCAACCTCGTCCTTTGCCACCACGGCCCATGTCCTCCAGAGCCGACCTGTGCGGGCAGGGGCAGGGGCAGGGGCAGGGACAGGGACAGGGACAGGGACAGGGACAGGGACAGGGGCAGGGAGGGACAGGGCTGTCCTTCCTGCAGCCCCAGCCCATGCCCAGAGCTAACGAGCAGCGGGAGAGGGAGCAGAGCTCATTGATCAGCCTGCCCGTGGCCGCAGCGTCCCACGGTGCCTGACGGGTAATTCTGCTGCCAATTGATTTTCCCTCTCCCCCCTGGCCAGGGTTAGTGGGACACTGGGGACATGAGGATGATTAATGGACAAGCCCTGCGACGCGCGGCTCTCGGGAGCAGACCCAGCCAGCGCCGGGCTCTCCCGGGGTGACAGCAGAGCGGTGCCAACCCTGGTGCGGGGCAACGGGATAAGGAGCAGCATCCATCGCCCACCCAGGGCGGTCCCAGGGACACTGGGTCCCATCAGTGTCTCTGAGCACCCAGCAGAGTGACGGGGACACCCCTGAGGTCCCCACACACACGTGTGGAGGCAGCCACAGCGCATGGCTAGTGGCGATTTGTAGGGAATCCTGTCTGCAGAGTTTGGGGGACAATAGCCTTTGGCACAGGGGTTCCTGAGAGCTGTCCTTAGCTGTCCTGCAGCCCCCCACCATCCACCTACATCCACTGCTCACCACTGCTGGAGACGGCTCTTCAGGTCATCAGGACAGACGGTGGCAATCCCTGCCCCAACACAGACACGTTTCCTGGGGGTCACAGCCCTGCACGGACCCCCAGCTGCCCACCTCCCTCACGGTCCAGCTCCAGAACACGGCCAGGCTGCCTGCCTCGTCCCTGCCCCATCACCCGTGGGGAACGCAGGACTGCCCCCCTTGCAGGAAGGAGCCAGGGCCCTCGGAGGTGGCCTGATGGGCAGCTGAGCTCCCTGCCAGCCTGCGCAGGGCAGAGCAGGAGCGACAGCCCCAGCCGGCCCCCCCGGCTGCCATGGTGGAGGAGCAGCACCCACGGTCGCCTCCAGGCAGGAGCACAGGCCAGCGAACCCCCTCTCTGTCCCCGTGCTCCCCACACGGGACACGGTGCTGTCTGGTGCCGGGCACTGGCCACACAGCCCTGAGCGTGGCGTGGGGCAGCGCGGCCACTGCCAGGCTCAGCCCTGCCACCTGCCCCCTTCCCTTGGCAAGCTGGGCAGGCAGGACAGTGGCCTGGCGGGCAGGACAGCACGTGTGTGCTGAAGCTGCATGACAAGCATCCCGGCGGCAAAGAGGGAACACAGCAGTCTGGTCCTTGTCCCCATCCCTGTGCACTCACTCACACGGAGCTGGCAGAGCTGGCAGGGACCTCTAGAGCTCCTCCAGTCCCACTCCCCTGCCAAAGCAGGGCTGCCCGGAGCACAGCACCCTCCCTGGGCAGCCTGTCCCAGGGCTCTGTCACCCTCACCTTAAAGAAGTTTTTCCTCATATTTGAATGGAACTTCCCATGTTCCAGCTTGTGCCCGTTGCCCCTCATCCTGTCACTGGGAACCACTGAAAGGAGTCCAGCTCCATCCTCCCTCCACCCACCCTTTAGACTTGTAAACATAGATAGCATCGATACTCCCCCGGGCTGGACACGCAGCCCGCGCTGCCGGCTGGCCCAGAGAGCTGGCCCGGGTTAAAACAAGCCCATTTTGTGCCAATGGCTTTTAGCAGGAGCAGCTCACGGCTCTAGCTGCTCCTGTACAGCAGAAGTGGTGATCAACAATGGCACAAGAGCAGGGGCTGGGGTGGAAAGCCCGAAACGCAGCCCCATCAGACCCCACACACAGCCCTGGTCATATGTGTGGCCTCTTAAATCCCCGTTCCTGTCTGATGTCCACCTCCCCGGGGTCTGCTGCTTGCTCTCTGGCTGCTTCCCCTCCCTCTTTGAGCCAGCCAGCTCCTGGTCTGCACAGAAACAGCTAACTTTGGGTTTGTACCATCCCAGCCTCACTCCTTGGGCTCTGAGCATCCTTTGCTGCCCCCCGGGAGAACATCCCTGTGTGGGGCTCCAAGATCTCTCCGCAGCAGCAAGATGCCAGTGGCTGCCACCACCGGCAGCACCACGGGAACACTGCCCAGGTGAGAGCAGTCCCTCCTGGCTCCCAGCCTGGGCTCACTCCAGTGCAAATCCAGAGTGGAGAACCACTTCCCTGACATCCCCTTACCCTCCCTCTCTGACTGATCCGTGTCTCAGGTCCCTCCAGGCTCTTCTCCATCAGAATCAGGACAAGTCCCTGCTGCTTCCTGCCCTGCAGCCCCCTCCCATATCTGTCCTGGTTCCTGGCAAAGCACCAGCGACCACTGTCCTTCCTCCTGGGCTGCCCTCACCCCTCCCTGTGCAGCACAGGCCATGCAGCACCCCAGTCTGTCCCCGCAGCACCCCACCTTAAGGTGTACCCGGCCAAGGGGAGAATGGAGCCTGGGGAAAGACAGAGGTGGCTGAAGGATCTGAAGCTTGCAGGAACCGTGGATCCCAGCTGGCAGCAGTAGTGCAGGGCTCCAGGGATGCGGTGGCTGCTGCTCTGGTGTCCCCAGAGCCCCATCACCACACAGGGCCTGTCCCAGCAGGGCTGTCTGCAAATGCAGGTCCTTCCCTGCCGGGCACGGAGACCCGTACGGCTGGTCCAGCCCCAGGCCCTCGGCTCTGCAGAGCCCACCAAAGCCCAGCAGAGCCCATGCCCCGTGGGACAGATCTCCCACCCCGGGAAGGTGTCCCCAGCGTGGGAGCCAGGGGACGGTGCCAATGAGAACAGCCTCTCCGGGAGGCACCGGGAGTCCTGGGGGCTCCGCACGCTCCCTGGGCAGTAAGTGTGAGCAGGAGCGGTGTGTAGCCATAGGAACATCACTTAACACGGTCACCTTGGAAACCACAGCTACACGCTCTCACGGAGCACGTGCGAGGCCCTGTGCACCCCGTGGGGGTCCCCGATCCCGCACCCACGCTGCAGCCTGGTGCCTGCCCCGTCCGCAGGTCACGCTGCCGAGTGGGACCAGCAGGGACAGGACAGCCCTCTCCTCACCGATGGCACTGCACCACCACCCGCAGTACCACGGGAGCGGCTGGAAATCACCACCCAGACCAGAGCAGGGAGTCAGACCCTTCCAGAGTCCAGCCTGGCCATGGACACCTCTACCTACAAGTGTGACCAGATGGACGGGCATTTCCTCCTGTCCCACAAGCCACTGAACCCCCCTCAGCTCCTCACGGGGAGGCAGAGCATAAGGACCCCACACACTCCCAGCCCATCCATGCAGCAGAGGAGCGTGCCTGGGTCAGACACACATGAGGACAGAACCTGGAGAAGCCCCACCAAGGACAGGCTGGCAGAAAGCCCATCTGCTCCCTCCATCTCCCCACACCACCGCTGGGCACAACTGTAAGCCCAGCCCAGGAAGATGGCACAGCTCAAGAACCAACGAATCCGAGCACTGGGTTCCCACGCCTCCCACCCTCATCCCAGCAAGCACAGTGGGCAGCAGGCACAGCCCCACGGTGGCACAGCCCCTGGACGTGTGGGTGATGCCACAGCCCAGGCTGGCCCCGTGTGTCACCCTGCACACACTCCAGGACCACCCCATGCCTCCTGCCACCCCGCACGGCTCCTCCACCCCCCCGGCTCCAGCTCCGGAGGAGCACAACACAGCAGGAAGCAAGAAACCCCAGGACCTCCAGCAGTTACACAATCAGCAAAGCTGCTGCTGTCAGGACCTCCTGCCCCCTCGCCATCACCACCAGTGAGGTGCCATCACCACCAGTGAGGTGCCATCACCATCCTCTCCCTCAGCCCCAGCACCCCGGTTTTGCAGGCGCCCTGGCCCCCCCGCCAAAGCCCCAGGCCACGGCAGCAGGGCGCAGGGCTGACCCCCCGTCCGGCGTGTGTACCTGACCCGTTCCCGGGGACTCCCTGCTGCCCGGTGCAGCCGCTATCCAGAGCTGGCGCTGGGGAGGCTGCCCCCCCAGAAAAACATCCTGCCACCCCAGGAGCCCACTGAGCAGCCAGCCTGAACGCACCGCTCAGCCTCTCCCGCTTAGCCCGGAGGTAATAGGATAACGCTGCCTCCATCTGTTCGTCTGGGACTGAGACGCTAATCGCCTCCCCGGCATCCTCCCCTGCCTGCACCCCTGCCCGTTCCTGCCGCCCTGCCCGGCCGGGCAGCCACGGTGGGGACACAGCGGAGCAGGACCCAGCCAGGCTCCCGGATCGGCCACAGCCTCCCACGGACACCGAGAAGCCTCCCGGTGTCCCACAGGCCTGTAGCAGGGAAGGACGGTCCATCCCCATCCTGTCCTTCCCATCCCAGGAACAAAGCCCTGCCGCAGGGACTGCCTTCCCCAAGCCCAGCTCCACGGGGCCCCGCTCCCGCTGGGACCTGCTGTTCCGCAGCAGAAAGAAGAGGAGCGGGTCGGAGCGCTGCCTTCGGAGGAGCGACCTGCTGCGAGTGACCAGAACCAATGCTGCCACAGCAATCGGGTCTGGGCCCTGCAAGTCACGGCTGAGCCCCGGGACCGGGCAGGACTGGCTTCCCTGAACACACGAGCCAGCAGAAGAAAAGCTTGGATCACTGCCCACCGCTCAGCACAACCACCATTCATCCCCACCGCACACATCCCCGGGCTGCACCTGCCCTGCGTTGGCAGCCGGTGCCGAGACAGACGGTGCTGGGGCAACCGGCACAGCCGGGCAGGGAAGGACCCCTCGCCACAGCCCCCCAGCCCCAAACTGCCCAGCACGGCATGGCACGGCACGGCACGGCACGGCACGGCACGGCACAGCAACTCCCCTGCACGGAAACAGGCAGCGCAGCCCCCGCAGCACAGCCCCCGCAGCGCAGCCCCCGCGCGGAAACACGCAGCGCAGCCCCCGCGGCTCGGCCCCCGCAGCGCTGCCAGCCCTGTGCGGGCAGCTGGGGGTATGCGGGGAATCTCCAGGGGAATGGCACTGCGTCCCGGGGGTCCTGGAACGAGGCTCTGAAAGGAGCCTGCTGAAGCCAGGAAAAGCACCCCTATTCTGCGCTTTGGCATTCCGTGCTTCCTTTGCTTCCCCCGCTGGTTTCCGAGCCTTCCCCCTGACGCTTGACACGCACAACCTGCTGCACGCCGGGGGCACGGGGAGAAGGGGCTGGCACCGCCTGAGCCCCAGCCCCACAGAGGTGTCCGTGTGGGGTGATGGGTGTCCCTGCCCTGAGGTGGGACAGGGTCTGGCGGGCTGGCAGGGTGAAGCTGCTTCTCCACCAGCTGCGGGCAGTAGCTTCCCCGCTGCCCAGGTTCTCCCTCCTGCCTCCCTGTCCCCAGCACAGCTCTCGCTGCCCTTCTCTCCCTCGGTGCCAGGCTCTGTGACCACCGTCACAGCGAGCAGCTGCTGTCCCTCCCCTGCCCACATCCACCGGGTGCCCTGGAGGGAAGCATGTGCTGCCCCTGCCCTCGGCCTGGCACCATGGGGCAGGGGCACCCCCCATTGCTCTGATGCCCTTTGTGGGACATGAGCTCTGGCAGCTGCCAGCAATGGTGCTGGGGGTCCCCTGTGCACATCTGGGGCCAGCTGCCCTCACGAGGTGACACGGTCAGCAGCCACACCAGCGCTGGGGACAGGCAGCACCTGCAAAGGCTCCGTTGTCCTCCAGCAGGGCAGGAAATCCCCCATCGCATGAGGAATATCCCAGCAGCCAGGGCACCATAGCAGTGAGATGGCCAGGAACCCCAGGGACCAGCAGTACTTGTCCCAGACAGAGAGCCTGGACCCCAGCTGGATGGGTCTGGGGGGTCCATCAGAGGGGGCACCTTGGACCCAGCTGGATGGGTCTGGGGGGTCCATCTGAGGGGGCACCTTGGACCCAGCTGGCCAGGCCCAGGCAGACCTGGTTCACCAGCCTCCCTGAGACCTTTCCCCTTGACGACTCCTCAAAGCACATGGCGTAGCAATGACTCCTAACTGCTGCCACCTCGCCTGCAGCCCATCTCAACATGTCCTGTCCCCTCCAGCCTCAGCCCTGCCATCCTTTGCCAGCCCTCACAACCCCCGTTCCTGCCCTCAGCTCTCCACGAAGCTTCCCCTGAGCACCATAGCTGGGTCCCCATCCCCACAGTCCCAGACCTGGGGACAAGGCTGCAGGACCCTCACCAGCCTGAGCCCTCTCCCCAGCGCCTGCCCTCGGGAGACCCAGGGTGTTTCTGATGGCAGGAGGGGAAGGACAGAACAGCCCTTACCTGAAATGACTGTCACGGGCACGGGGTCACAGCACTCCTCCCTCTTCATCAACCTGTGGGGAACAGAGAGCAAGGAGAGCATCAGCGCAGCGCCCCACGGCCCCCAGGCACCTGGCACCCACGCAGGCAGCAGATCCAGCCTGGAGCAGAGCCCATGGAGCTGGGAACAACAGCATCCCCGGAGCAAACCTCCCACAGGACACTAGGAAAGAGGGAGGGTCACCTGCAGCTCGCACCAGCACTTGCCACCCCACTGCAGAGCATCCCTGTTCCCCTTGCACCCGAGCCCTCCTGCCTGCAAGGGGCCATGGCCATCCTCCTCCCATGGACTGGCACCTCTGCTGCCCCCCAAGGAGAGCCACAGGGGCTCTGCTCCTTGCCCAGGTGAGCTGGGGGACCAGCAGCCCCCTGCCTCCACTGGCCACACAGCATGGCTTGGAGAGGGCAATGCAGCTTCCCGAGGAAACAACCCTGGCCCAAGCGCCAGGAAAGGAGAATGCAGCCACCCTGGGTCAGGGGGGGATTCTCCTGCACCTCTCCTGCCCTGGGTCAGGGGGGGATTCTCCTGCACCTCTCCTGCCCTGGGTCAGGGGGGGATTCTCCTGCACCTCTCCTGCCCTGGGTCAGGGGGG
>JAOQGL010000001.1:146862-159179 GCA_027564165.1 Gallinago nigripennis | reverse complement strand
GCAGCGAGAGGGTCCCCGAGGGTGACTGAACTGCAGGGTGGCTCCCAGCACCAGCCTTGCTCAGTTTCCAGCAGGATGGATCTTCTTCCTGGCTCCCCACCATCTCCATCCCACCCTAACCTCCAGAGCAGATCTGGGCCAGCACAACCTCCTGAGCTGGGCCTCTAAAGGACCATCTTTTCTGTCCTCAGGTGAGGAGGACCCAGAGGAATGCTGACCATGGGAATATGCATCCAGCAACAAAGGCACCGATCTGCTCGGGAAGCAGCTCAGGAGATAAATTAAACGCTTATAACATGAGCGTCTTCTCCCAACCCTGATAACAGGCAAAGGAGATTTATGAGTTTATTATTGGACCTGATAAATTAAACTCTTCACAGAAGAATAAATTATGCAGATGATCTGCGATGTATTTAGCCTGCAGCTTGCACACCGCCAGGATCCCAGCCCCGGCAGTCCCTGAGGATCCTGCTGTCTGCGGAGCCAGAGGGGCCTTGTTCAGAGCGGCAGGGAGAGCTCCAGGGAGGCTGTTAGTCCTCCTGCTCGTGAATGGCAACTCTGCCTTTCCCTTTTTGCTTGCTAAGCCTGACTCTTTTATCACAAGTGTCCAGATTCCCTGCCTTTCATTCAGCTTTTTCCCTTTCCGGGATAAGAGGCGAGGACTGCAGACTCGCGGCAGCCACAGCAGCTGGTCCCCAGCAGCCTGACAAACGTGACATGATCAGAGATGACAAGTCACTGGAAGTAAAACTGTCCCCAAGACAGAACTGGGAGCTGGGAAGCATCTGGAGACTCCTATCTCAGGAGGGTTGTGGGAATGCCTCTCTGCACAGCGGGATGTCCACGGGGTTATGATACGGCAGATGGGACACACACAGATGCCCGTGATCAGGGTTCTTACCGGGGGACGTGCCCATTTCTGCCTCCTGAGGTCTCCCATGGCCCTTACCCTGCTTGGTCCCTCTCTCAAGCATCGTCAAGGAGTCCGTTCCAGCTGCTCCAGACAAGAAATGCCTTCCTGTCTCATCGAGCCTTCCCCAGCAATGAGGCAGCCACAAGCCCTGGCCAAGGCCTGTGGTGCCACGAGCAGACACCACTGCTCTGTACACTCTGGACACTCTGTACAAGTCCAAGCTCAGCCACTGGACTCACCACACCGCAGCCAAACAGCCAGGGCAGCGTGGCACTGCCTGGCACAGCCGGGCTCAGCACAGCTGCTCCGGGGGGCTGTGGGACTCGGGCAGGAGGTGAGCAGACAGTCAGGGCGAGCTGGAGCACGGCCATCGTGTCCCAGCCGGCTCCTGTGCCAGCCCCGGGGGTCTGTGACTCTGCAGAGGAGCAGGGGGACGGAGGACGGGGTTCAGTCCCCGCGCCGCAGCGATGTCCTGTATCCCCATGCACGCCGGGACCTGTAGTCCCTTCCTACCGAGGCCAGGAAACATTACATGGTGGTGTGAGGACGTGGCTGAGCCCCCATGGAGCCTCCCCCCGGTCAGGGGAAGGTCCCCGGGCAGCCCAGCCTGCGGCCGGCTTCCGCCAGCGCCGAACAATAGATCCAGGGCCCAGCGCCTGCGGGGCCACCACGTTTCCTGCCATTCTTTGCACTCCCCTGAGGATGTCTATAAAAAGCAGAAGAATCCAGACCTGGAAGTCTAAACCACTCCTTAAATAAGCCGGGAATGCCAGCCTCTCCCAGGGGAGGGAGCCCCGCGTCCCCCGGGGGAGCAGCTGTAGGGAGACGGGGCACAGCCCGGGACCCCGCGGCTCCATCCCGGAGAGACCCCCAGCCCTGAACCAAACAGCACCCTCGGGTTCCTCGGTGCCAACAGGGCCCAGCCAAACACCAAACCCACCCCTGCCCGCCCAGGTCTCTCCGCTCTTCCGGAGCTTGCAAAGTCATCCTCCTTGGCACGGAAGAGTGACTCAAAGGATCGGCTCCTTCCAAAGGAGCAGCCCCCGGGAGCAGGCGCTGGGCTGGCGCATCACCCGGCCCCCACGGGGGCTCTCGGCGAGGAGAGGCTGCTCGTGGGCACACACATCCTGGGGCTCGGCTCTGCTCGGGGGGGGCTGGTGGTCCCCCCTGCACCGTTCCCGGCTCTGCACAGCCCCTTCCCCCCCCCAGGTCACCCGTGCAGTCACAGCCGAGCGCACACGGCATCCAGAGTCACCAACTCACTGAGCTGCTGGCGCTGCCGCCAGAGATCCTTCAATATTTAATGACAGACGAGTCTCCGGATCGACCTGCTTCTTGGGTTTCCAGCGGCCTGTCCCTCCGCTCCTCCCGGCGGGAAGCGGCACAGACCCCCCGGCCCTGAACGTTCGGGCCGATCCCGGGGAGACCTTCCCAAAGCCCGTGCTGCCTCCCCTTCCCACGCTGCCAACGGGAGCCAAGGCTCTCATGAACCACAGCTTTTGCCTGTTGTCACAGTTACAGCAGCTCAGCTGCGTTTAGGAGTGGGATGGCAATTTACTCTTTGTACTCGTTTTAGCTGCACGGCCTCCCCCTGCTCCAGGCCTGCTGTGGCGGGGGGGATTCCTGCCCCACAGCACTGCCAGCCCCCCAAGGCGGCCGAGCCCCCGCTGCACCCTGCGGCTCCTGCCCCTGTGTCCCCGGTGCCAGGGGCAGAGCCAGACCACCAAATCCCACCACTGGGCTAGCAGTGGGCATGAGCTGGGGGAGGAGGCAGGCAGCCAGGGCCCCTTGCTGCCTGGGAGGGGACCCTTTCCCTGCCCCACAGCAGTGCTCCCAGCTTGTCCCAGCTGCCCCCACCGCCCCTCCCTACCCCCACGCAGAGGGAGAGCGGGACAGGAGCCAGGAGCGCTGCTGGCCCTCCCAACATGACCTCCCAGCTGTGGCCATCCCTGGAACATTCCTCATCCCGAGGGCAGCGCAGGGAGCATCATCCCCACCACATGTGTGCCCCTGCCCCTGCTCTCACGGAGCAGCTCAGCTCTACCCCAAACCCCACTGCCAGCCCCCACCCCAGCTCTGTGGACCCCCACCCCAGCTCTGTTCTGTGCTTCAGGGCAGGACCCGCTTTGACGTTGCCCCCCAGCTCTTGCCGTCCCTCTGCCAGAGACCCTCACCCCGCCGGGATGCCACAGCTTGACAAGGCGGGCAGGGGACCCCAGCCTGCTGCCCTGGCCCCCTCCCCATCCCACGGCCCCACGCTGGCTCCTCACCGCTTCCGCACGCCTGCCTCCCCCTTTGCCTGTGCACTTACGCACTGGGGTGCGGAGGCAGCAGCGATAATTTTTAGCTGGTGGAAATCTCAGCAGAATATTCTGTAGCGGGCTGCTCGTGTGTCTGTCGGTGTGCACCTCCAGAACACAATAGTGGTTTAAGTGAACAATGCAGTACAAAACACAAACAGTGCAGATATGCATTATTCATATCATAATACCGCCAATAGTAAGAATACTTAGGTGTTACATGAATATTCAGTTGTTACATGCTGTACAACAACAGCAAAAAAAGGTTATTATCTGAAAAAAGGACCTTGTAATACTCTCCTTTGTGCCCGTTTTTGCCCTCAGCCCCTGTTGCCACACACCTTGCAGATTTGGCAGAGTCAGCAAAATCTCCACCGAGGGCTACTGTGCAGGTGCAAAACGCACAAGAACTTTGCAATGCATTTAAGTGTTAGTACAACAAAGAAATTATAGAAACTTGGGATGTGTTGTCTCCATTGCCCGCAGGTCACTGCTGAGACTGGAGGACAAGGGAAGCTTTTAGCCCAGTCTATAAAGTTCCTGGGGGAAAGACCCCACCATGAGCCATCCCTGTCCCCTGGCAAGTCGAGCCCCGAGCCTCATCGTGGGCAGGCAGGCAATGCCTGCACCCCGAGCAGTCCCCAGTCCCGGGGGCTCCAGCTCCCCCTCTCAAAGCACAGGGGTCTTGTGCCGCCTCCCCACCTCTGGGGGCTGCAGGCAGCATCGCTCGGCCAGCCCTGACTGACCGAGAGCAGCTGCCATCCTGGGAAAGGGACTCACCGGGAGACCCGGAGCGAGAGCGGAGCAGAGCCCGGGCCCTCCGCTCCCCCCCCCCCCCGCGACCCAGGACTCCAGCACCAACCCACGGCGCTGGAAGAGCGCCCGGTACCGGCACAGCAAGGCACCTTCCCTAGGTACAGCCCCAACGCCCGCCTCGTGTGTGACTGTTCCTCACAGATGCCCAACAGACGTAACCCTTGCATCGCCGAAGGCTTTGAGCCCAGTCCATAGACCTCAGGGCAAGGAACAGCAGGTCCAGTTCCAGTTTAAATCCTGTTTGCTCCTGGGGGGTACCGGCATCCCGACACACACACACACCCGCAGGCACTGGGGGTACCTACACCCTGACTCACACACACCCCCACAGGCACTGGGGGTACCAACACCCCGACTCACACACACACCCGCAGGCACTGGGGGTACCAACACCCCTGTGGTCAAACCCTGCTCTGGGGTTCTCTGCTTCCTTGAGCCAGTTTTGGAGGAGTGGCAGACTCTCCCCATTCCAGCAGGTCCCCAGGACATCGGGGACAGACAGAACGCCAAGCTGGGCCCAGACGGGAGCACAGCCCCACAAAGCCCGGGCACAGGACGGTCCAGCAGACCCTGAGCCCGGAGAACAGCTCGCCGTGCGGGGTGCAGGTGCCGTTCCTCACAAACAGTGCTCGCACGCGGGCAGCAGAGCACGCAGCAAAATGGTTGCTGAGCACCGTGCACAGACCGGTGCGGAGCCCGGAGGGTAGATACCCCCAGCTGTGCCCAGGTACAGGAGGACCACAGGCAGGTAAGTCACGAGAGCAACGCCATGGCTGCAGCAGAAGTCCCCTGCCCGACCGATGCTCCTGGACGTACCGCGGGTGTCACGGTCCCCGTCCTCTGACGGGTGTCACTGAAGGCAGGGCTCCTGTCCCCGCACACCCCATCCACCTGTCGCTGCAAACCCCAACGCGTTGTTCACTGCAAATCTCAGCCCTTAGACCCAAAACAGACTCCCCCTACAACCACAGCCCCACAGCACATCACAGCCCTGACCGCCCCCCGCAGACACCCCAGTTCCCACCACGGCTCCTGTCCCGGAGCGCCGACATCCTGACGCAACCCACGGTCCCTGTCCCCCCGACTTCCCGCTGCAAACCACAGCCGCCCTCGCGTACGCCCCAACGGGAGGCACAGCCCGTTCCCCGCGGCACGCTCCCCCGGCTCCGCACGGCCCCCCGCTCCCAGGACGGGCACCCACTCACGCACCGCGGCCCAAATTCCCCGGCACAAACGCACGGGACCGTGCGCCACGGCCCGATGCCCAGCACAGCCCCCCCCCCGCAAAGCACGGCCCCCCCCGGGCGCACAGCGAGGAAACCCCGGCCCCACGGCCGCCGCCGCGGCGACCCCCGCCCGGCAGCGCACGGCCCCCGGCCCCGCCGCCGAGCCTGCCCCTGCCTGCGGGGCTGCCGCAGCCGCCGAGCGCGCCCGCCCGCCGCGACACCGGCACCGGAGCCCTCCCGCCTGCGCCCCGCCGAGCCGCCGGCCCCCCGCGCACCTGCGCGACCCGACCCGCACCCGCGACCGGGACCGTCGGCGGACGCCCGGGCGCGATCCCCGGGGCAGCGCAGCCGCCCGCCCCCCCGCGCAGGGCTGACCCCCGCCCCCGCCGCCCCCGCCGCTGCCCCGGGGCCGCCCGTTACCTGCGGGGCGGCGGGCGGCGGGGCCCGAGCCACCCTAGCGGCGGCGCGGCCGGGGGCAGCGGGGCCGCCGGCGGCGGGAGCGGCGCGGGGCGGGGCGGGGGCGGCGGGGCCGGGGCGGGGAGCGGCGCGCGCGGCGGATCCTCCGCGAACTCGGCCCCCGCCGCCGGCAGCGGGTGTTAGTTTAAGGAGTTGTCATGGCAACGGGGAGCCGGCGCGCGCGGGAAGGGGCGGGCGGAGGGAAACTTCAGAGGCGGCTGCTCCGGTCCCGCCGCCCGCACCGCCCGCCGCCGCACCCCGCGCTCCCCGCGGCCCCGCCGCTCCCCAGCACCCTCCGCCCGGACCGGACCGGACCGGACCGCGGGGGCGCGCTCGGCCCCGGCTCGGCCTTTCCCCGACGGCGGCTCCGGCCCCGACGGCCCCGGGGAGAGCGGGCGGGGGTGGGGGGAGCAGCGCCGGTCCCAGCCCTCTCCTGCCCGGGGCACCCCCCCAGGGGCCGGGCCGTGACAGCGGGGCGCCCCGCGAGCAGGGCGGGGACCCTCGCCCTGGGGTCCCGGCGTCGCCCTGACCCTGCCCCGACCCTGACCCTGCCCCACGGCACAGCCCTGACCCTGACCCTGCCCCACACACCTGCCCCACGGCACAGCCCTGACCCTGCCCCGACCCTCACCCTGCCCCACACACCTGCCCCACGGCTCAGCCCTGACCCTGCCCCGACCCTCACCCTGCCCCACACACCTGCCCCACGGCCCTGCCCCACGGTGTAGCCTGAACCATCCACAGCCGCAGCCCTGTGCTGCCAGCCCAGCCCCACTAACCCCACTGCAAAGCACCGGGGCAACCCCATCCCACCCCACAGGGAGAGGTACCGGAGCTGCCCCAGCCCTACTGGCCCCAACGGGGGGACCGGGCTGCCTTTCCCAGGGCTGTCCCAGCCCCACGGTCCCAGTAGGGAGCGGAACAGCCCCCAGCCCCACACACTGCTCGGGGGCTGCCGGGCCCCCCAGCCCAGCCCCACTGCCCTTACCTGGCACGGACCTGCGTGCCCCCGCACAGGCTGCTCTGGCTCCTGGCGCCTGCGGAGCTGGAGCCTACAGGAAACCCGCAGCCGCCAGCTCAGCCCCTTTCCTGCCAGGAAGGGGACACCCCTGTCCCAGCCAGGCTACCGCCCCCCTCTGCGCCCTACGTCCTGCCGCAGATGGCCCGAGGCAGCGGCCTTGGGACACACGGATGTCCTGGGCCTGGCCGTGGGGTCCTGCATGCACACACAGGGCTGCGTGTGTTTGGGGGGCGGCTGGAGACCCCCCCCAGTATCACAGGAGGTGTGTGTCGTGCACAGCTGCAGGGTCTGTGCACATCCGTGGGTGTCAGGATGTGCCTCCACATCCTATCTGGGCAGCCAGGAAACATCTTGCCCGAGCAGAGATTCTCCCTTCCTGTGGGACCACCGCCGGCCGGGAGGAAACCTCGCCGCGGGGCCGAGAGCGGGGCGCCGAAAGGCAGCCCTGCCCGCAGCGGTGCCGGGTGGACAGACAGACAGACAGTGCCCCGGCCCAGGGCACTCCCTGGAACACGCAGTCTGCCCTGGGCAGGGACAGGGCAGTGGGGCAGGGCTCAGGGTGCCAGCACATCACCTCGCAGCAGCACCCTTGGCACAGCTCCGGCTGGAGGAGGGACCCTGCCCACCCAGCAGGGACACCCCCTGCCACCCCATGCCCTCCCTGCTGTGTCCCCATGTCCCTGTCTGCCTGGCCTGGGGTGCCCCTGGCCCTGCTCCTCTCGGTGGTCTCCATGCCTGCCACAGCAGCCACAGTGCGCCACGGGACACGTGTCGGAGTGGTCTGGGCTGAAAGGAGGCCAGGTGTGCCCCCGATGGCCTGTGCTGCACAGAGCCCTGTGCCCGGCAGCGGCAGGGACCCAGGTGCCAGCTCTCCTGAATGCTGTGTCCCCTCCAGGAACAAGCCTCATCCCGGGCTCTGTCCCTGCCTGACCATAGTCCCTCCTTTGGGCAGTGGGAGTCACACCACACCAGTGACCCCCAGCTCGGGCCGGCCACAGGAGACACAGAGCCACCCATCCGGCCACAGGACCTCTCCAGGCTCTTCTCCCCACCCATGGAGCAGCTTTCCAGCGTCCCTGGGGATCTGCACTAGCCATCGCTCCTACTTGTCCCTCCCCCACCCTCCAAGGGGAGTTGCAGCCACCGAGGGATGTCCTCCTGCCACTTTCCAGGACAGTGTTGCCACCTCAGAGGCTGGGAAACAGCATCCAGGCTTTGTCTGTGCCTTTGGCCTGGGTTTGATCATGAGATGTTTAGCTGCAATTCTTTGGGTATTTTTTAGCTTGTGGAGGCAAACTTCCCGGATTTCCTTCACAGGCCTGGAGAGCTGAGAAGGCACTGTTGCTATAAAGCTGACACATTCCCCCAGCCCCACGACTCCGGGCGCTTTCTGGGTGCTGCAGCGCTCACAGCAGCAGTTCAGAGCTGTGACAGTCTCTGCAGCCCCATGGCGTCAGGAGCACAGGAGGGAAACAGGTCCTGGGGTCACAGGGGTGGGACAGAGCCCTAGGCACCAGGCACTGGGGTGGGTACACAGCCCTGGGAACCCCTTGTGGGCAAAATGACCTGTAAACGGGTCCTGGTGGAGGTCCAGCAAGCAGAGCCTGGCTGCATGGCACAGGGAGCAATTAAACCATGAGGGATGGGCCTCAGTGGGGTGATGTGGGGCAGAACCTCCTCCTTTTGGCCAGCGACCCCCCAGAAGGGCAGAGGTGGAGACCTTTTCCCAGGTCTGTCTGAGCTGTGGTGGGGCAGCCTGCTCCCGAGCTCCTTCTCACCGCAGCCCAGGCACGGGGTGGCTCGATACCAGCAGCTCCTGAGATATTGGATGTGGCAGCTCCCCTTGAGGGCAACCAAGTGTGAAATAGAGCTGGGTGAGGAGACATGGCTCAGGGGAGAACAGCCCACAGTGTGCCCAGCCTAGGGGATCTCTGCAGCAGTCACTATGTGTGCTGTGGACAGTGAGGAACCCCGTGCCCGGGTCTGTATGTGCAGCTGGATGGGGCCAGCAGCCCTGAGCCCAGGAGGAACGGGAAGACATCCCTCCCTCCCTCTGCCCCTTGGGGCAGTCCCAGCGAGTGCCAAGGAGGGGACCCATGTTTGTGTCCACGCATGGATGAGAAGCTTCTGTACACAACCCCGCATGGCCATGGGGCCGTGCCGGTCCTGGCAGAAGCCTCAGGCTCCAAAGAGGTGGACATGGTACCGTGTGTGTGAGCACGCAGGGCAGGTCACCCCGGGCGGTCCCCTCCAGGGGCTGGCATGGGGCAGGGATGGCAGACGAGTGCCGTGCCGTGGAGCACGGTGTGCAGAACAGAGCTCGCTGCCTGCACTGCCTTCTCCAAAGGTCAGGGAACAAGTGCGATGCAAATGCTGCCGAGTGGGAAGCAGCAGGAAGCCGTGTCTCCCAGACGGGAGCGCGGAGCCAGGCGGAGGCAGCGCCCATCTGGTCCCTGCAGTCTGGCAGCCGGGAGGAGAGCAGGGACCGAGCAGGGGACCAGGGGAGGCAGGGGAGGGAGCAGACACGGGGGACAGTCCGAGCTGCCCAGCTCTGGCAGAGTTTGCTCCCGGGCAGAGCCGGGCAGGGAAACCATACCCAGCAAAGGAGCCAAGGAGGCTCCACAGGCACTCGTCCTCTGGATACAGCCCACGGGGAAGGAGCTTGGATGATGACCATGGAAAGGCCAGAGGGTCAGGCAGACCCTGGGGACTCTTGGGGGGTGGGGGGTGTCCAGATGACTCTGCTTCCTGCCCACCATGGAGCAGACGTGGCTGCTGTGGCTCCAGGAGGGGACGCTGCGCAGTGCCCAAGGTGGGGGTCTCGGGGGTCTCACTGCAAGGAAGCAGAGGCAGGTGGTGTCTCTGGATCTCACTCTGGGCGCATGAGCTGGGCTCCATCTGGGGCAGGGAACTGCCATCCCCGTGCCCGGACTCTGTCAGGGCGCTTTGCTGAGATCTCGCAGGCGCTGACAGGGCAGCAGGGACATCAGCATCAGAGGGACAGCTCAGCTCCCCCTCCTCCTCTGGGCCCTCCCTGCTTCACGCTTGCTCTTTCCATCACTAAGTGGGCCACAGCACAGCATGGGATGGCGGGGAGGTGGGGGACTGGCTGAAGCCCCCTCGGATGCTGTCCTTCGGAGGGAAGGCCGTGGCGGTGGAGGCTGCTCCCGCGCTGCGGTGACAGAGATCTCTGCGGGGAAGCAGAGGGGCCGGGCTGGCAGCCGTCACGGGGCCGGCAGTGTGCCCAGCACTCCTGGCAGCTCAGAGGGGATCACGCCAGCTCCTTCAGCCTCCACACAAACCCAGTCTCCAGGAGGGCCAGGACACAGGCAGGGAACTTCTTGGGCAACTGCAGGAGAGGGTTTCACTCTGACGCTGGTTAGAGTGAGAACACAGCTGGGGATGCCCCAACCCCGGAGGGGTTCAAGGCCAGGCTGGACAGGGCTTCAAGTAACCTGGTCTGGTGGGAGGCGTTCCTGCCCAGGGCAGGGGGGTTGGACTAGGTGACCTTTAAGGATTCCTTCCAACCCAAACCTCTCTATGATCCTGCATGCCAGCAAAATGCCTCTCAGCATACAGTGACACCACTTCTCCTGAGGCACTCCAAGTGCTTAGGGACTGGCTCCAGGGAGAGGAGCAATCAGCTCCAGCTGAGGACAGGCAGGGACGGGGCTAACACCATGAGCAGAGCGTGGCCACACGCCTGTGCACTGGGCAGTCCTCCAGCCCAGGTCACTGCTGCTCTCTGCAGCCCTTGGTGAGGGTGATTACTGCCAGTGCCCAGAGCTTTGCTAGAGTCATGCTGCTAAGAGCTCAGGGTGGAGATGATGCATCATCCAAACCTTTGCAGTGTGGCTTCTCGAGCAAAGCCTCGCATCTCTGCTGAGCTCTGAGACCAACGAGCCAAGTTCAGGGTGTAGGTCCTGATCTGCAGGGCCCACCATGACCCCAACCAACAAGAGGAGCCCCGGGTGAAGGCCATGACCAACGGCGTTGCTCCTCGGGCACAGGACACTGTCCCCAGCTGTTCAGGGACAGCATGCTGTGAGGTTGCCAGGCTCCTCTCCCTGCCTCTGCCTCCTGCTTCAAGCACCAATGCTCCTCACTGGGCCACCTCTGTTACCGTGGGTGCAGAGCAGCCCAGACACTGACAGGTTGCGTACGGCCTCTGTCCCCACATTGCCCTTCCCAAGGCGAGCATCCAGCACCGGCACTTGCCCACCAGCACCACTGGTGTTGCATCTGGGGTCTGCTTGGATCCATCGTTCTGCATTCTGCCTCTGCACTGAGTCCCGCCTGGCTGCTCAGGGAATAAGCTGTTTATTTCCTGGGATTCCTTCTCTATGCCGAGTCCCATGTGCTTGGTCCCATGCTGTCCCCTTCACAGCCATTCCTGGGTGTTCGGTACAAAGCTGGTGGTCCAAGAAGAGCTCTAAAAGGTGGACAAATGCTGGATGAGGTCTTGTGTTTTCCAACTCTTGATGATAGCAGAAGGTGCAGCTGCCTCTTTTCCCCGAGCTCATGGTGTAGGAGCAGCTGCTGTGGGACTCTGAAATGTCAGATCTTCCTCGCTGACACAGATAAGCCTTGGGCTCTGCCAGCAGCCTCGCAGCACAGCGTTGAGGACACCCCATGCCCAGCCCTCTGCTTCCTGCCGCAGAGGCTTTGACGAGCACTTGTACCCGACCGCGCATCTCCCCGGCTCGGGCTGCGACCCGTGATTTGCCTGGGCAGAGGGGAGGGGTACGGCGGGGGGGTCCTGGGACACTGGCTGCAGTGTCCATGCCTTCCCCAAACACGATGTCATACAGCGTGACTGTGCTGGTGGTGCATATCAGGAATCTCGTATCTCACCGTGTTTCCTGCCCTCACCACTTGCACTGTGCTGGGAGACGAGCCCAGAACTTCACCACCTACAGCCTGTGCACAGCTTCCGGCAGCATGGTCCTGCTCCGGGAACCTCCCGTGCCAAGGTGTGGACACAGCCCCTGCAGTCCTGCTGCCGAAGGGCCTCTGGCTGGCACTTGTTACTGAAAATGCCCCTGCTGTACCAGTACCCTGTTACCAGCTCCTTCTCCAGCTCATCGTGCTGCATGGCAAACGCCGTCTCACCTGAGCACCCAGCTGGGTGGCAGTGGCTGCTCTCAGCACCCACCTGTGGAAGATGAAGCCTTGACATGTGCCTCAACACAAAACAGCTGAGAATGATTTTACTAGGATGCAACCACTGACAATTCCGTGCCTAGGATCAGGCAGGTCAGTGACATGAAAACTTACGGCTCCCTGTGCCATAGGGCAGAGTTATCTCTGTCCCTCTAACTACATCACACCTGTGATCATGGAGCAGATCCTCCTGGAAGATGTGTTGAAACATAGGGAAGACAGGGAGGGGATTAGAGACTGCCAACACAGCTTCACCAAGGGTGAATCATGCCTGAGTAAATTGGTGGCCTTTTCCAATGGAGTAACTGCATCAATTGACAAGAGGTCAGCTACGATGTCATCCACCCAGACTTCTATAGAACCTCTGGCATTGCTCCTTACAACATTCTTGCTGCTAAATTGGAGAGACATGGGTTTGACAG
>JAOQGL010000001.1:97205-121082 GCA_027564165.1 Gallinago nigripennis | reverse complement strand
GTCTTGAGAAGAGAATACTTAGGGGACATCTAATTAATGCTTACAAATACTTAAAGGGAGGGTGTCAGGAGGACGGGACTGGTCTTTTCTCAGTGGTGCCCAGGGACAGGACAGGAGGAAATGGGCACTAACTTGAGTATAAGAAGTTCCACCTAAACATGAGGAGGAACTTCTTTCGTGTGAGGGTGGTAGAGCACTGGAAGAGGCTGCCCAGAGAGGTGGTGGAGTCTCCTTCTCTGGAGACATTCAAAACCTTCCTGGACAATTTCCTGTGTAACGTGCTCTAGGTAGACCCACTTTGGCAGGGGGGTTGGACTAGATGATCTCCAGAGGTCCCTTCCAACCCTGTATGATTCTATGATTGCATCCAGGCAGGTCTTGAAGATCTCCAGAGAAGGGGACTCCACACCCTCCAGGGGCAGCCTGTTCCAGGGCTCTGTCACCCTCATGGAAAAGAATTTTTTCCTCATATTTGAATGGAATTTCCTTTGTTCCAGCCTGCGCCCATTGCCCCTTGTCCTGTCACTGGGAACCACTGAAAAGAGTCCGGCTCCATCCTCCTTCAACCCACCCTTGAGATACTTGTAAACATAGATAACGTCTCCCCTCAGCCTTCTCTTCTCCAGGGTAAAGAGTCCCAGCTCTCTCGGCCTTTCCTCATAAGGGAGATTTTCCAGTCCCTCAATCATCTTTGCTGCCCTACGCTGGACTCTCTTCTGCTCTGCTCTGCTTCTAATCTGTTTTGCTAAGCAGGGTCAGATGAGAGGCTTCTCCATTTTAACAATTAACAATGATGAGAAGCAGTGGAAAGTCAGAGCAACAGCACAAATCAAAGGACTGAAGTGGGTCAGGAGTCAGGAATCAAGACTGATTTGAGCTACTAAATGGGAAGCACAAAGTGTAGGAAAATAGAAAGAGGAGAAGACCAGAGAAGAATGTCTATGTGGTACCCCTGCAGAACATGTCAGAACAGTTGTGTGCTACGTAATCCTCCAACAGTCACACCACAGAACAAGGAATGCCCTCTCCCTCACATCACCTCTGACAGGACTGCCCCCAGATGAGCACATTCAGTTGTACGTACGTTTCCCTGCTGGAAACACAGTGTCAACAGTAAGGATATATAGAAGACAGCAAAGCCATGGAATATAGTAAGGGGGTTATCAGGAAAGACAGCAGAGAGCTAAACATACCCAACTACAGTGGTTTATCCTGGAGAGAGAAGAAAGAACGATATAGGAAAGTTTTTTAAACCACTGGAAGAGACAAGAAATAGAAGGCAGGGTAATCATAAAAAGTAACATACAGGCCAAGCGTCAGCCAGGATTGTCAGAACCCCAGCAGAACACAGCTGAGGCACCACCCTTACCATGATACAAGCATGAGCCTTATGGTAATAGGATGCATGCATGCTCTGGAACCTCTCCTGTCCAGCTGTGTCCCAAAAGTCTGCAAGACACAAAAAACAAGCTTATAATGACACAACTTCCCAAGTTCTGATTTCCTCACAACTTGAACCCAGAATGCAAAGCCCAGTCCATCTACTCAGGGTCACAAAATAGCTTTCACCTTGCTCATCTGAAACATTCCAGGGCAAAGAGATTATGCAAAAATGAGAACCTCTTCTTAGCTAGGCTTAGCTATGAGCTGTGCTGACACTGAACACTGCTGTCAATACCTTACCAAAACAGAAGTCATCCTGACACGACTTACACAGGACAGTAAGACAGAGCTAAAAGTCAAAAGTGCAAAGAGCAATAACAATGTATGGTACTTTGCTACTAGAGTTGACAACAGGAAACAAAACATAAACATCTTGAAACTTGGTTTCTGACAGAGCAATAAATAGCCAGGTGCCTGCCACAGGAAGCGCTCCATCACCTTTTGCTGCTCTTCCCAGGGGCACGATTCCTTCTAAAAGTACAACAGGTAAGTTACCCCGAGTCAGGCCCCAGTTCATGGTGTTGTGAAGGACACCTAAGCAGGTATCAACATTTTAATGCCTTTTTCTTTTTGTGTGTCTCAGGTAGAGATCTCCCCCGCCTCCTCTTACTGGATTTATTGGCTAATATTTGTGTCACCTTTGTTGTATAAACTTAGACAGTTTCTACGAAGAACCACCAGATGCAGTTACACCTCTGTGAGCCAGACTGAGTCATGCTGCTCCACCTAAAGACAAATAAGCCACTTTCCTTAGTGTTTACTTTGCACTGAAATTAGTTTCAGACTGGATACCCTATCAGACTTGCAGAATAGTGACTTCTCAAACTGCCCAAAATATAGACAAGTACTCATCAGAATGGTCTTTCTTGGAGCTGACAAACTGGCTCCGCCTAATGGAGTGGCCAAATCACACCCACTCTGCAATGGTGGTGAGAACACCTTTAAGAAGGGGTTAAAAAATGCTGTGCAGCAGCTGTAAAGAGGGCAGTGAGACATGTGAGAGAAACAACTCTGCAGACACCAAGGTCAGTGAAAAGGAGGAGGTGCCCCAGGCCCTGGAGCAGAGATTCCCCTGCAGCCGTGGGGAAGGCCATGGGGAGGCAGGTGGTTCTCCCGTGTCCAGGTGTCCTCCACCTGCAGGACAGTGGTGGAGCAGATGTCCACACTGGGGAGAGCCAGGAAGACTGTGAGGAGGAAGGAGCAGTAGAGGCAAAGTGTTCCGAATCCCCATTCCCCACTCCCCTGCACCGGTCAGGGGGAGGAGGAGGGAGCAGAAGATGTGGGAGTGAAGTTCAGCCTGGGAGAAAAGGGGGATGATAGAGGGAAGGTGGCTTCTCACTATTCCACTCTGTTACAATTAATTGTCAGTAAATTAATTTAATTTCCCCTTGTCAAGTCTGTTTTGCCCATGATGGAAACCAGTAACATCCCTGTCCTTACCTCAACCCACCAGCTTTTTCATCATATTTTCTCTATTTGCAAACAGGAAGGGAAAAAAACGTGTTCAGTGTCCAGGAAACACGGGAAATAACTGGTCTGCTTTGAATAAACACGTATCAAGAAGGACAGACTTTCTAGCAGCGAGCGCCCTGATACGTTGCAACAGAAGGGCTCAGCAGCCTTTGCCAGGGGAGTCTTTAAACACGTTGTACCCATCTAATCCCTGAGGAGTGCCGTTAGTAAAGAGTCCCTCCCGCGCAGAGCTGGGCCAGACCTCACAGTCCCTTCCCGAGCTGCAGCACGCTGAAACCCCAGGAACCGCAGCGCCCCGGGCAGCAGCGCAGTCTCAACCCAAAACGCGGAATAAAACAACGTTTTTCTTGAACCTCCACCCGCGACAGAGCGACCGGCGCCGGCGGGGCCGCCACACTCACCCACGAGGACCGCCTGCCCGTCCACCCGAGCGCGGTGCTTGTAGAGGGTCAGGGCGAAGGTAGAGAGCTGCTGGGGGCGGCTGCCGCCGCGTTAAGGAACCGCCAGAGCAAAACATCCCCCCCCCGCCGCCGCCCGGCACCCGCTCCCCGGCCGGGCCCCGCGCCGTTCCCCGGGCCGGGTGCCCCTCCGGCCGGGCCGGGTCGCCCCCCGCGGAGGGCGCGACACAAGGATACAAGCCGTCGAGCAGGAACCTCTCCAGCAGCCTGCGGACAGACAGCGCACACGCGTTAGGCCGCGGCACCGAGCCGCCCCCCCGCCGCTCCGCTCCGCTCCCCTCCCCGCGGGAACCGCCCGGGCGGTAACGCACTTGGACTTGCCCACGGCGCTATCGCCCAGGCAGATGATCTTCACCGTCTCCTCAGCGCCGGCCGCGGCCTCACCCTGGGCCTGTTCATCCGCTGCCGCATCCGCCATGACACCGCCGCCGCGTCCCCGCTGCTACGCGACACGGCGGGACCGGCCCGGGCCCCGCCTCCCTCGGCCCTCCCCCCTTAGGCCCCGCCTCGCCCAGGCCCCGCCTCCCTCCGTGCGTCATCGCGCGCTCTGTCCCGCCCTCTCCCTGTTAGAGCGTCATTCCCGCGACGTCGCGCCTCAGGTGACGTCACCTGCGCGACGCTGCCCGGCGCGGCGGGCGCTATGGCAGCGTTGGCGCGCGGCGGGCGGCCGCTGCAGCTGACGCTGGCGCTGCTGAAGCCGGACGCCGTGGCTCACCCGCTGGTGCTGGAGGTGAGGGCTGGTCGCGCTGCCGGCGCCGCCCGGCCCGGCCTAGTCTGGTCTGCTGGTCCGGTCCGGTCCGGGCCGGGCGTCCTGCGGGTGCGCGCCGCCCACCCAGCCGCTCCCCTCTGCCCGCAGGCCGTGCACGAAACCATCCTCAGCAACCGGTTCCTCATCGTGCGCGCCAAGGAGCTGCGCTGCGATCGGCAGGAGAGCCGCCGCTTCTACCGGGAGCACGCCGGTAGGCCAGCCGGGGCTCCGACTGGGCTCGGCCGGCGCGCTCGGCCGGCGGACAGGGCTGGTGCCGGCGGAGCCGGGCTGTGTGACTCGGACTCTTTCTCCCGCAGGGCGATTCTTCTATCAGCGGCTGGTGGAATTCATGGCCAGGTACCCACCGCGCAGCTGCGCAGGGCAGGGGGAGGAAGCTTTGCAAATGGAGCCTTGTCTGGCCTGAGTGATGCTTCTGCGTCTGGTGGGGTCCCCTCGGCAAGGGATGCGTCTCGCCGGGAACTGGTGCTTGTAGTGTACCGAGGGAGAAGGCTCTGGGCTCGAGGGTGGAGAAGTGTCAGGAACCAACTCTGCTGTGACAACAGTAGCACTTGGTGGGTGGCGTCCCCAAAGGTGGTGGGTACCATCACTAGGAGGAGGTCATTCGTGCAAATGTTTTGCTTCTGAGCCACAGTCTCAGTGTCTAGTGTCATGGTAGGTCTGTATCCCTTCCCAGAAAGCACTGCATGGTAGTTGCACTTCCTTGCTTCTTTGCACTTGTTGTATTTATAAGAATGAAAGAGCTATATCCTTATGTAACCTTATCTACTTCTGCTTTTCACTGGTCCTTTTCTCAGTGGCCCTATGTGGGCTTATATCTTGGCCCATGAGAATGCTGTTTCCCTCTGGAGATCCCTGATGGGACCCACCAAAGTATTCCGAGCCCGAAACAGCGTCCCAGAGTCCATCCGAGGAGCTTATGGCCTCACTGACACCAGGAATACCACTCATGGTTCAGGTAGACCTGTCCTTGGATAAGTGTTGGGCAAAGACTTAGAGCTCAGGGAGGCGTGAATGGTGGTATTTTGTCTGCCTCCGTTCTGGGAGTCGAAGTTCGTGATGTGCTCACTTCTGCAGGTTCCACTCACACCTCTCCTGGTGTGACTGAGCCTGGTGCTTTTCTTTATGGCTTTTGCCCTTCCCTTTGAACACAGCACATATTTGCGGTGCCAGACTGGCACCTCTCGTTTTCTTTTCCTCTGTTGTCTAACAGATTCACCAGCATCAGCCAGCAGAGAAATTGCATTTTTCTTCCCAGAGTTCAATGAGGAGCTCTGGTACCAGCAGGAAGAGCCACGTCTGCGCTGCGGGCAGGTGTATTACAACACAGAGGAGCGTGTCCACTGCATCGTTGGGGATGAAGGAAAAGAGCTGCCCTGACTGACCTCGGGGTACGGTTTACTGACTGTTGGGGTCAGCCCCATAGCAAGACATAGAGCCAGGGTGTGTTTTTAGGTGTGTGGGGGAGGGAAAGACCTCATGGACGTTATGTTAAGCTACCTGGGATCGTGTTATTCATGCATCATGAATCAGGTGCTGGGGCATTTTAGGAAAAGCTTCTCAAGGAGCAGTACTCTCACCTGATATGAAGGTCTGGCCTTACAGTTCGCTGGTCCCTCATGTTTCTTTGGGTGTGAGTGGTACAGGGGACTTTGTCAATGGGCTAGTGGAAAGGAGGTTGCTGGTTCCAGGTAGGCTATGATGGTTTTGCTGATAGTAGGCCTCAGATTCTTAATATTTGCTCTGTGCCCGCAGCCCCTTAAGGAGAAAAGAGGAGGGGGGAAGAATATGAGAAAATGCAGCAGTAAGTGGGGCAATATTAACTCTCCTGTGCTGCAGGGATTCTCACCTGCTGGCCGGACCCAGGCTCACCACTGATAGAGGAGTACACCAGGACACAGACTGAAAAAATGCAGCGAGCACAGAACTTGCAGATAATCCTACCATCAGTTTTTCACTGCAAAATATTTTCCAGACCTTCTTAGGCCTCCAGTCACAACTGGAGTTATGTCAGAGAGTCCCTCTGTAAGTTACAGTGTGGTATCACCGAGTGTCTGTTGTCTCTGCACCTGAAATGTCGCTTGTGGGGGCTCAGGTCCAGGGGTGAGTTGCCTTAACGGAGCCTGTTAGAAATGTATAAATGAGAATGTGTTTTCCTAGAGGCACGTGCTGGAACACAAATGAAGCATCCAGTGTGGAAAAATACCTAGTTGCCACCTTGCACCGTGATTAGTCTCTGTTTCTGATAGGAAGCCTCTTCTCTGAAAAAAAAATCCTGATGTCTAGGGATTTTTATCCTAGGCAAAGGGACCTGTTTTTCTTTGCAGTTAGAAGGGAATGAACAGATTCTGCTGCTTTTGTTCAAAATGAAGACAGCTGTTGTATTCCTCTCTTAGCTCTCTGATGGGAGTGATAATATTTGTGGGTCCACATATGGAAGGAGAACTGAATTCTGTGGGCTTTATTTCATGTTTATTTGACAGTTTTCATATGCCCTCGTGGGCTCCTGTTGTCCCACAAGATGTACTTCTACGTGAAGTGTTTTCAGTAAAGCACTTCTACTACACAATGTGTTTTCAGTTAAACAATTGGGAGTGGTCAAAAGGCAGCTGAACGTTAGGGATGATGAAAAAAGGGACTGAGAGCACACTGCAGAGACTCGTGTGTATTGTTACCCCAGCCTTCTGATACCTGGTATCACCACACTTCAGCACATAATAACTTGGTTTCTTGGCTGTTTCATCACTTTTCTGTTGTTTTACTGACAGGTTTGAAGAACGTGTAGACTAGGAAGGTGTCTGTTCCTGCACAGAAGACACATGGACATGTCCAGTCCGCAGCTTGGCAGTTTGGTGGTTGGTGCTGTAGAAAGGCTGACTGAGGATGTGGTTGTTACCACGTCCAAGACTGCAGTTTAATACTGTGGTACTTCCAGTACTAAGGTGGACTGAATCTTTGAGACACAGTCTTCCCTGCACAGTATTGCTTCTATTTTGCCTGAGATTTTATTTTGTGGCTTCTTTCTCAGGCATCTCTGTGTCTTTACTGTTGGAAACAACAGACCTGGTATAAGACCAACGCCATGAATTATTTATCGTCTTATGACTTCCTTCTATATAGCACTGTAAAATAAGATGCATCTTTATGAGATGCACTTAAATCAAAAAGACATATCTTGTCTTTATTATCATTAGCATTTTGCTTCTCCACAGTCTTGGGGAAACCAGCTACTGAAAAAGGGGTAGATGAAGTGCTGAAAGGGAGATACTAAATAGCAGCAGTGCCCCTGGGTAGGTGTGGTCTGAAGCCATGCTGGGAGGAAGGAGAGCACTGACCTGTCACTCTCGTACCCACCTGCTGCCCCGTGTGTCCTCTGCAGCTACACCCTGGAGTCCTCACCTGTGATGTACAGGCTCCACCACATGTGCCACATGTACCCGAGCCACACAAAGCTGGGTGCTGGAAAGGACCTCTAGAGAAGATTGCCTAGCCCAAAATCCCTGCCTCGAAGGAGCGTTCCCTCAAGCAGGTCACTCAGGACCTTGTTTTATCACCCTTACAGATAAAAAAAAGAAAATTGTGTTTAAGTGACATTTCTACTATTTCAGTATTTCAGTTTGTGCCTCTTTTCTCTTGTCTCTTCTCTGGATACCACTGGTTTTCTTCATTGCCTCACATCAGGAATTTATACACCTTGATAAACCCCTCTGAGCCTCCTCGATGCTGAACAGTCCCAGCTTTCAGTCTCTTCTCACATCTCAAATGCTTAAATATCTTCATCATATTCATGCTTCACTCCAGTTCTACTGTCTCTGACCTCCTCTGGCCCTGCTCCAACAGCTCCATGTCCTTCTGATGTTGGCGGCCCCAGAGCTGGAGGCGGCACTGAGCTGCTCCCCAGAGTGGAGCAGAGGGGCAGAATCCCCCCACCTTGTCCTGCTGGCTGTGCAGCTGGGGGATGCAGCCCAGGGGGCGGGGGGGCTTTCTGGGTTGCCAGTGCAGGTTTCCAACTCATGGCCTGCTTTTCCCCCCTTCCCAGTCCCTTAAGCCCTTCTAGGCAGGGCTGCTCCCCATCCCTCCTTCCCTAGCCTGGGCTGACACTAAACAAAACCTGTGTTTCCTTGCACCCACCCCACAGGTGGGTCAGGAAGCCGTAGCTCCCGGTAAGAGCCAGGGACATCAAGCTGCCCTTCGTGCCCACAGCAGGCTCTGCCTGTGGCTGCAGCACACATACCTGCTGTAGATCCACTGCCTCAGAGCAGAGAGTTTGGGCAAGAGGCACAATCGATGGCGCAGTCAATATCACAAATGACTGTGGAACATCAGCTTTGCTTTTCCTCTTTCAGTAAGTTACAGTTTCCATAAATTTTAGTGTTATTCAGGCATTTCATATTGACTACTGAAGTACTATTACTTACCTTTCTCTCCTTTTAATACTTCAGCATTTTTTTTGGTGTATTTTTTTCACCTGGAGTGTGAATATTTCAAAGATGGGAAGTCTACATAGAACAAAGATGTTCTTTCTCTGTCTCATTCGGCTTCTGCCCTGTGATGCAATTGATGACAGCAGCTGTAAACAGCTTCAAAGTTATTGCCCAGCGACTGCCTCAAACTTTTAATAGCCCACTTTGTGCCTTGTTTACGAGTCTCACAAGAGCGTGCTAGGGAGGGAGCGAGGCACTGGAGGCTTTTAGTCGCTGACACTGAAACCCTGGTGGCATCTTCTCAGTGGGGAGAAGCCTGTGGGGAACGGGCACCAAGCAGACAATGAAAACAAGAAAACTTCTCACTCGAACTTCAGCCTCCTCTTTAAAGCATCTCGTTTGAAGTGCACTGATTAGCCCCTGGGGCAGAGCTGATGGCTAAGGTCCAGGAGCACTGGCTCGGGGCTGCGGGAGGATGGGGCTGACGATGGGAGGGGGCAGAGATGGAGATGGAGCCACAGGTCCCGTACTGTCCAGGAGGCACCAGGGAGCCATCACTAGACAGAAGCACTGCTTGGTGGAGACAGAAAAGACCTTCCTCATTGCTTTCTGAGTACGTGTTGGTTGGGAAGAAAATGCGACCCTGGGTCTGGTGCCAAGGACCCCACTTTCCATTTTCTAGGACTCACTGTAGGTGTCAGACCTGTCCCCAAACCCTGCAGTGCAGGGATGGGTGAAGCCACCAGGTAAGAAGTCACTTCGGGTTGTGCGATCGTGATGTTGGAGTTTGTGCACGCTCGTAGCCCGTGACAAACACAAGTGAATCTGGTCAGCTCTGGCCAGTTTCATGGTTGGGTTGTATAGGTGTGACCCTCATTGCCTTTTTTTTTTTTCTAAAATATGAACGTAAGTGGTCAGTTAAGCTGGGTAAAAACTTTGAGACAATACAATTTTCTTCAGCCAAAAAAATCTCCTTATCAAAGGTTAGGAAAAAAAAAAGGTCAGACAACAATCCATTACCCTTCTCACTGGCTTTTGTCCCGTCTTGGGTGAGCCAAACTGGAAATGCCAAATCCTGCTTATTCTTTTTTCTTGCCTGGCAGGTAACAGGCAACTACAGCAACCTATTTAAAAAAAAAAAAAATTACTAAAATAAAATTAAATCCCAAAGGAAACTTCTTCCCTGAGAAAATCAATGGGAAAAAAAAACTGAAATATTGTTCTTACAAAAGTGGATGAGATTTTAATTCCAGAAATCAGACTTGTGCTGGTGGAAAGGAAGCCCTGGTCCCAGCCCTGCCCAGAGCAGGACCCATTAGCACAGGCTGCTCGGGGCTGTGGCCAGGTGAGTGTCTCCAAGGACAGAGAGTCCATGGCCTCTCAGGACTGATCTGGTGCCTGGTGGAGTTTCCCTGATGTCCAGTGAGGATGTCTCCTCAGCTTGTGCCAGTCACATTTTCCTGTCACCATGAAACTGTGAGAAAAGTCCATTCCCACCATCTCTCCCTGCTCCCATCAGGCAGCTCCAGACGCCAGGAAGGTCTCCCTTTTGCCTTCTCCTTTCTGGGCTGAACATACCATTTGTATGAAATCTGCCTGAACTACTGTTTGGGTGACATCTGCAGTGGAGAGTGGTTTTAGCACCATCCAAACTGCATCAATGATAGTCAAAATCACTGAGGGAAAAACCAGCACAAACCCATTGCAGCAGGGAGAAAGGTTGCTGTTAACAAACCACCCAGCTCCTGAGCCAGACCTGGCCACAGAAAGCCAGGGCAAATGAGGTTCCCAGCTGGCAGAAGTGTGTGCAGGAAATGGAGGATGAAAGGTGCCTGCTTACCTGTATCCAAAGAACAGCCCCATCAGTGAAAGCAGTGGTGTATCACCAGGCTTAGGGTGCGGCGGTGAACAGGTCATGCCCTGTCTGGAGGCCAGTGACAAGTAGAGCATCACAGCTACCTTTCCTGGGTCCCCTCCTGTTTGGCACCTTCATAAGCGACATGAAAGAGATGACAGAGTGCACTTTTGTCCAATTTGCAGGTAACACATCGAGGGGACGCTCAGGGACACGCTCAACACACTCAGGGTCAGGGCTGCCATCCAGATCTGGACAGACTGGAAGGATGAGCCACAAGGAACCCCCTGAAATTCAACAAGGACAAATGTCAAGTCCTGCACTGGGGAAGGAAGAGCCCCTGGCAACAAGACAGTCTGGGGATGCCTGTCCAGGCAGCAGCTCTGCAGAAAACCCCCAAAGGAGACTTGGTGGGCAGCAAGCCAGATATGCCATGTGCCCTCACAGCAAAGGTGGCCACCAGCATCCTGAGCTGTGTGAACAGAAAGGAAGTAGAATGGGAGAAGTCGTTATGGGCTTCTACTTGGTACTTTCGAGATCCTATCTGGGTACTGCACTCAGTGCTGGGTTCCCTGAAACAAGAAATACACCAACAAACTCAGAAGAGTTCTGTGAGAAGCCACCAAGATGGTCAGGGCTGGAGCGTTTGCAGTGTGAGCAGAGGCTGAGGGAGCTGGGCTTGTTCAGCTGCAGAAGGAATGGCCTCGGGGAGGGACCAAAGAGCAGCCTCCCAGTGCCTGTGGGGAGGTTATGGTGAAAACGCCAGGCTCATCACAACACAGCGTGGAGGGCGGATGAGAGGCAGCAGGGAAAGCCCAGACACCAGGTTTCAAGTTCCTAAAAATCAGAGAATATTCTCAGTTGGAAGGCACCCTCAAGGATCACTGAGTCCAACTCTTGACTCCACACAGGATAACCTAAAAGTTAAGCCATATATATATAAGCATCATCCAAACACTTCTTGAACACTGACAGGCTTAGGGTCATGATCATTTCCCTGGGGAGCTTGTTCAAGTTTGACCATCCTCTCAGTGAAGAACTTTTCCCTAAGATCCAATCTGAACTTCCCCCAGCACAGCTTTAAGCCATTCCCTCGTGTTTTATCACCAGACACCAGAGATAAATCAGCATCTCCCACTCCACTCCCCCTCAAGATGAGTTGTAAACAGACATGAGGTCACCTCAGTCTCCTCCAAGCTCAACAAACCTAGTATCCTCACCTGCTCCTCATAAGTCATGCCCTCTAGTCCTTTCACCATCTTTGTTGCGTTCCTGTGGACACAATCTAGTATTTCGTTGTTCTTCTTACATTGTGGAGCCCAAAATTGCACACAGTACTTAAGGCAGAGTTAAATATAGTGGGACAATCACTTCTTTTGACCAGCTAGCTGTATCCCAGGATACAGCCAGCCCTTTTGGCCACCAGGACATGTTGTTGACCCACATTAACTTACCATCAACCAAAACTCCCAGAGGTTTCAGACCTGGAAGTTCAAGTTCTTCCACCTGGATGTAAGGAACAACAGTCACTCTGAGGATTATCAGTAAGTAGTGGAGCAGGGTCTCAGAGGGATCTCTGGCCTTAGACAGATATAACCCAGAGAAGATTTATGTGACCATGGAGCTGGCTGTGCTCTGCACTGGATCCAGCAAGCAGATTCCTGAACACCATGAATTGCACTGTTTTCCTTGTCTCTTGTGTCCAAAGGAGGAATTTGTGCACGTGTGGAGACCATTAATGGTGAGCTGGCGGTGTTGCTGTAGTGAGCAGTGGTACAAGTGATGCTGGTTTTGGCTTGAGAGAAAATCCTTGAGCTGGAAGAATGCATCTCTCCAAACAAGTAGGGAAACGTGAGTTGGAGAAGTTCCCGGTTTTGCAACAGCACACTTACTTTTTGGGAAGTGCAACACTTGGAGCAGGTAAGGGCGCTGCACCCAGTTAAGAAGGATTTCTAGAAGTGATGAGCACTTACAGGAACTGGGCCCAATTCCTGTGGTTACACCCCCAAATTTAGGCATTTGGTTTAAAAATCAACTCCCTTAACAAATTCATGGAGATTTTATTTCCTCACTGGCCCCAAAGGCTGTATTTGATATGACTCAGTAGACCCAAGGAGGATACAAACATTGATATTTCTTGTCATAAAGACTGCCCTGAAGACATTACTACAGAAAATAGACATGGATTACTAGAACTGAACACCAAGTTTCTGGCATCTGGCAAGACTTCAGCATCTTTTAATATTTGTGCCAAATGTTAATGGTCTCAGCAAAGCCCTATTTCAATTATCATTGCAGAAGGGGGTTTCTACAAGTGCTGACAGTGTGTGCATTGGTCTAAAGGGCTAAAGCCCTGAGAGAGCAGCCAGGTTATAACGGAATGCCACACTGCTGAGTTCCTGCAAGAAAGAAGGAAATGTTCATCACTGCCAGAAGAGAAAGTTGTAATTTTGTAAACTCGAAGCAAATGGCTGTGTCACAAAGTCCTGTTATCATCGTCCTTCTACCCCATCAACCCAGCTTCCCTAAAAACACACCCTTAGACATTCAGGGCTCTTAATTACCTCTAATTCAGTTTTTACAACATCAGACATCCTCTCCAACATGAATTTTCCCCTCCTTGAGGCAGCTCTGGTGTCTGTGCTGACCAGAGCTGGGGGTGTTCTTTCCCCTGCAGGGCTGTTGTCAATGCTTTCCCTGCTTTCCAAATGATGACAGAACCATAGCATCTCAGAGCTCCAGGTTGTCAGAGACCTCAGGGATTGTCTGGTCTAACCTTTCTTGGCAAAACCACGGTCTAGACAAGGTGTCCCAGCTCCCTGTCTTGCTGAACCTTAAGTATCCAATGTCAGCTCCTCAACTCCTGAAGTCTCAGCTACAGAGATTATTACAGGATCAGCTCCTGTTCATCAGGAAACAGAGGTTGCAAAAGACTTCAATACAGCAATTCTCTATTCCTGCTGCAGAAACAATCATGTCTCAATCTTTACCTCTAGACTCACTTCCTGTTGCAGTTGTCACGTTTCCTGGGTTCCCCACTTCACATTTCCGTGGCATGAAGTGGTGACCTCCAGCCAAACCCACTGTTTCTGTCAGGAACAGCTCCAGGCTCAGAGCAGGCAGTGCTCACCCTGTGTAACTCCACGTCATCCTGCTGCCCAGCTTTTCAAGAACTCACAGGACCCTACTTGGTGCCTTAACTAAGTCCAGTCAGAGCTGCTGCCAGATCACAGTCCCACCATGGCCATGTCCTTTCCTAGTCCCCTGGACCACACTCTCCACTCCAGAGAGCCCTGCGCAGCCCAGGCAGGGTGGCCATGGCTGTTGTAACTGGTGGAAGGGCAGACACAGCCCAGATGCCCCACAGTCACCTTATGGCTGCATTGCCCATAGGTTTGTTGCTGTAAGCATGGCCCCTGGGCAGCGGTCCTCACAGCTGGCATGGGCCAGTATAGGCACCTCACAGCCCTAAACTGGATAAATCAGGGTAATGAAGAATGACTTAGAGCACGGGGACTGCAGCTCTCAGCCAGCCACCCCCCTGTGGTCCAGAGCCCAGCATGGTTGGGTGTGCTGAAGCCCAGGCTCCCCAGAAGCTGCCATGGGGCTGGAGCAGGAAGTCAGGGCTGGAGACCTCTGCTTGGTCTGCACTGGGCAGAGCCTGGAGCAGAACAGCAGATCGAGGTGGGTCCTGTACCAGGTCTTTGTTCTGTGGGCTTGGATCCCACTTGTGCAGGCTGACTGGGGGAATGCTCCTCCGCTCATTGCTCCTGCCACTGAACAGGAGCTACCTCTGGAAGCCTCTCCCCAAGGGCCCTTGCTGGGTTAAAAGCCTCTCCCCCACTGCAAGCCTGGAGGACACACAGGCTCTTCCTCACACAGGTAAGACAAACCTGACAGACAAACCTGTGGCCCTTGCTAGTTCTTCCCTCTTACTAAGTACTGGATGCTGTCTACTGTATGCCCTTGGACCAGGAGGTAAAGGAGGGCAGGACCCTCCAGTGGTGGAGCAGGGTCTCATTGATGGTGGTACCCTCACAGGCGTCCCCATTAGCACTCTGCCTGGGGGAAAACCCAGTACTGGTGCCCAGGGTTCCATGTGAGCAGGCTGTGGCTGGTAGTGATGTCTCAAACAAGACAATCCAGTCCTTTCCAGGATAAATAATCCTGTGTTATTGCCAGCTCCCTCAGTTCAGCCATCACCTCAAACTGGGACTGGATCATACCTCCCATGGCTCTGTGCTCCCTGGTCTGCTCACCTGAGTGCAGATGGGATGTGGTGGCTTGGCTAAAAAAGCCACATCCTCCTGCAGGAGCAGCGCTGGCTTCCCTGGGTGGGCACATCTGACCTCCTGAAGGAGGAAGTGGGACATAACGCACCCCAAAACGCTGGTGCTGTCCCGGCGTGCACAGTGGCAATGGAAGGGACCCTGCTTCGGGGACTGCAGCAGGGCTGAGCCGGGTCTCGGGCCAGTGCATCAGCATCAAAGGGGCACCTTCCTCCTCCCAGGGGAGTTGCCTCCCTAGTGCTGGTGGCATTAGTGTTCCCTCTCTGCCCCTGTCCAGCCTTTCTTGACTGGTCAGAGGTGGGAAAAGGTGTAGCTGCACCGGGAAATACTTGGTTATTAGTTAAACATTAGTTACCGAGTGAAATCAGTGTGAGAGAGAGGAAAGGAGCTGAGGCAAGGTGGAGACTCTTTCAAGGCTCATTCCTGTGAAGTCCAAGGGAGAAGGAAAGATTTTCCTACCTTGTCTTCCTGTTTCATTGTGTACGGCGTGTCTGAGGACAAAGGGCTTAAATCTGGCATTTCTTGCCATGTGGCAGTGTCCATTGACATTGTCCCAGACCATGGTTCAAAATTACGGTCATTCCTCTGCTCGACTCCTGTGCTGGAACTGCAGCCCTGCAGCTTTGTGCCCAATCCAGCCTGAAGTTGTCAGCAAGGGGAGATCATCATCTGCACCTCTCGGGCACTCACTGTCCCTCCTGCAGTGGAAATAATGTCCCCGCTGCTGCTGCTGAAAATACATTGATTTACATGTCATCGCTGTGCACCCACGTCAAACCAAGGGCTTGTTGGTCGGATGTGTTGGGCTCACACACCTCGTGCTCACCTGCTCTTATTTCCACGTGTTGAACCCCAGTTTGGAGCCTAAACAGGTGACTAATCCTTACATGTGCAACCTCCTTCTACTACTAAATTTATTCTTATCTCTATCAGTGTTTCCTGAGGTCCCCTGTTCATCCTGTGTAACAGGCAGGTCCCCACCTGCACTGGTGCTGGCTTCACCGTAACTTGTCAGGAGACTCCTGCCTCCGGCTAAAAGGTCAGTATTAAAAGCCTCCAACAAGGCCCTGGAAAGACCCTTCCTCTCACCCCTACACCAGAGAGGCACTTGTGCCCTCACAAAATCACAGCTGCCCTAGTGCTGTGGAAGGTCCTGCATACATAGCTTTGAGCATACAGGCACTGGCTGTGCAGCTCTGCAGGCAGTGGCAGCCTGAGGCAGGAGCTGATTCCAGGGAACGCTGCTCCGATGGTTCCCGGCTCCTGCCCTTCTCATGGGCTCCTGGCTGCAGCGCTGGGTCGGACAGGCCGGGCTGTTCTCACATCAAAACGTATGGGGCTGCCTGAAGGAAGAGCGATGGCCTGAGATTTCCAGAATATTGGATGGTGTAGTCCTTATGTACCTGTCCAATGCATGCAAAATCACTGATTAAAAAACCCCAAACTATTAAAGAATATGTTGATCTGGGAGATTGCTGGAGACCTTCACCAGTCAGTGGACAAGTTCTCAATATTAAAATTTTAAAAAAAAAGTTCAAAAATTGGAGAGCAAAAGAGAAATTAACTGGAACTTAGCTCTTCTTCTACTTAGCAAACACTGATATTCATCACCGTGCGCAAGTAGAAGCAAAGAGAAAATACTGTTACAACTGAGGGTCCTTATCTGGAAGGGAAAGACCTAAAAATTATGGACGAGACAGAGCTGACATCCGAGCAGTTTTAACAGGAGAGAAAGAACACCCCTTCACACACTAGCAGTGCTGTGACAGTTTCTTGTGGTGAGTAGCTATAAGAAAAAAACTCCCAACAGAAATATTGAATTCTCTGTTGCTCAATGCTTTAAAATCATGACAGGTGTGTAGATACATTGGACAGAGAAATTAACAACAGATTAATGAGTCTAAAGCAAGAGTACTGACATGAAATTTAACTGTGTTGTCTAATCCTGTGAAGAGACATGACAATTAACCTCAGTTGCTAAAAATGCACCTAAATAGAGGAAAGGAATGTTTTCTCTTTTTTTGCTCATATTCCCCTCTGTCTTATATAATGGCGATGGGCCCCTACGTAGTCATCAGGTGACATTTTTGACATTTAGTAAGGGAGAGTGACACGAGCCGATGGCACGCCTGGGACACTGCTGAACCCTGAGTGCAGGAGGTTTGCACAGTTACCTGTGAGGGAAAGCGGCTCAAGCTGCCGGCACTGGGGCAGGCCTTGTTCCAAAGCGTACGATTTCCAAGCCAGAATAGCAGGGAACTAAATCCTTGAGTCCGGCGACGTGCGATCCTCCCCTGCTCCCCAGCCGCACCCCAGGGCTGTCGCTGAGAACCTGCCCAGAAGCCAGCGCTGGTCCCACCACAGCTCCTGGCAAACCCTGGCTCAGCGAGGGCTGGTACAGCAGCTCTGGCTCAGGGGTAGCTCAGTGCTGACTTCTACTGCAGCAACCAAATGGAGCCAAAGGAAAAGCTGCAGAGGGAGAACAGGATTCTATTATGCATAGCCCCAGGACCACCCCATGGTTCCCCAAGGTGTCCTGTATTGCCACAGCCAGCCTGCCCCGATGCTTTCCAGCCGTTTGTCCCCTTATTGTCATATAGAATCATAGAATTGTTTGAGTTGAAAAGGACCTTAAAGATCATCAAGTTCAAATTCCCCCTGCCATGGGCAGGGACACCTCCCACCAGAGCAGGTTGCTCCAAGCCCCATCCAGCCTGGCCTTGAACCCCTCCAGGGATGGGGCAGCCACAGCCTTTCTGGGCAGCCTGTTCCAATGCCTCACCACCCTCACTGGAAAGAATTTCTTTCTGGTGTCTAATCTAAATCTCCCCTCCTCCAATTTAAAACCATTGTCCCTTGTCCTGTCGCTGCACTTCCTCGTATGGTTCCTGTCTGGCTCTTCTGTGAGCTTAAGTCTCCCTGGCTCCTTCTACTCACCCAGCCGACAGCAGCCCCTGGTTTCGGGCTGGCTGAGTGCTGACAGGGACAAACCTGCACTCCAAAGCAAGGTGATTGCAGGTGGTTTTCATCCCTCTCTCAGCCCAATTTCTTCAGCAGCCTCAGCACCAGGTGGTGTTTGTTTGCACTCAGCAAGCACCACCTGCAACAGCCCTTGGCCGAGGCTTATGAGCAGTAACTGCTTCCCTGTGCCTCGTCCACCATGTGGACATGGTCATCAGAGCTTCACACACCAGTAAAACCCTTGTGTCCGGTGAAAATTGAAATAGGACGATGGAAGAAAGGTCAGGAAGCCCAGGCCACTGGAGATCCCCAGTGGCTTAAATTCACCTGTGGCTCAACAAACAGCATGTAGTGAGTCATCCTCAGCTGGAACCTGTGCTTTTTTAAGTGCTGGCTATTGCAGAACTAAGCACTCAAAAAATGTCAGAGCAAGAGACAGGATAAACACAAAACCCATTATTTTAACTGGTGTAGGGTGATGTCATATCCCCAAGCCGGCAGCTGGGGAAGAACAAGCTTAGTGGCTGTGGCATCTAAGAAATGATGCGACCATGTCCAGAGGGCAGGGAAGCACATGGTCACCATAAGTGCAACCAGGAGGAAAAGAGGGATAAGCTTGGTATATCGATCAAGACAGGGGTTGGGCTGGCAGGAGAACCCAGGAGGAGAGGGTTAGTCCAGATGTACACTGTTCCTGGTTCCTTCTGTGTGATTCTCTCACAGTCAGCTATCCAACATTGTATGGCAGCTCTCTGGACTCCAAAATCCTAGTGTGTGTGAAATCTCAACATGGGAAGATTTCAACCACTATAGAGACAGGACCAAAGCCATCCTAACAGTGAAACTCTTGCCTCGTGGATGTGCTCTGGTCCCCTGACCCACAATCACCGCAATATTCAGTTCCTCACAGTGCTCCTTTCCGCCCACAGAACAACCCAGCTGGCCCCATGGCAGGTGAGAACCAGACTCACGTGACAGAGTTCACGCTCCTGGGCTTTTCCCATGGCCAACCCTTCCTCTTTGTTCTTTTCCTGGCCATTTACCTGGCCACGCTGCTGGGGAACTCTGCAATACTCACCCTCGTGTTCCTGGATCGCCAGCTCCACAGCCCCATGTACTTCCTCCTAAGTCACTTGTCCTTCTTGGACATCTGCTACTCGTCTGTGACGGTGCCCAAGATCCTCGCAAACGCCTTGCGCCCGCGGGCGACCATCTCCTTTGGTGGGTGCCTGGCCCAGATGTTTTTCCTGATGGGGTGTGCGGGGGCTGAGTGCGCGCTCCTGGCTGTCATGGCCTTCGACCGCTACATGGCCATATGCCAGCCCCTGCGCTACGCCCACGCCATGAGCTGGGGGGTCTGCGCGGAGGCGGCCGCTGGCTGCTGGCTGTGGGGGATGCTGGACTCGGCCGTGCACACCCTCCTGGCTTCCAGGCTCTCCTTCTGCGGGGCCGCCCGGCTCCAGCACATCTTCTGCGATGTCCCCCCGCTGCTGAGCGCCGCCTGCAGCAACACCCGCCCCAGTGAAGTGGCACTCCATGCTGCCAGCGTCTTCGTGGGCCTCAGCCCCTTCCTGCTTGTCGTCGTCTCCTACCTCCGCATCCTGGCCACCATCCTTGGAATGCCCGTGGCCACCAACCGGCGCAAAGCCTTCTCCACATGCTCGGCCCACCTGCTCGTGGTCGCCCTGTACTTCGTGACGGCCAACTTGAACTACAACCAGCCCAGCTCCGGCCGCTCGCCGGCAGCTGACACACTGGTCTCTGCGCTTTATTGCATCGTCACCCCCATGCTGAACCCCCTCATCTACAGCCTGCGCAACCAGGAGGTGCGGGGGGCCCTGCGGAAGGCTGTGTGGGGACACGGCAGGCCGGGCTCCCCGAGCAGCAACGCGTTAGCAATGGCGGGACTCCGGCCGCGGGCCACATCCCCTGCCTGCGGGAAGCCTTTGGTGGCAGCAGCAGGCTCAGGGGTCCTGGCCCAGGCAGTGGCTGCTGGTGGCACACAGCCATCACCTCTCTGACCCTCTGCACACCGCCGGTGGCAGAATGGCAACATCAACCTGGGATCAAGGATGCTGTCATGGCATTATGTCTCTGTTTTGCAAGTATCACATGCTGAGCTCAGCATGGGGCTTGTTGCAGCTACACTGCCACCAGGGAACACGGTAAATGGTGATTTTTCTCAGTACCAAACACTGAGCAGGGCTGCTGTAGTACCCGAGGTAGGACAGTCTTGTTCAAGTGGGTCATGAACCCACCCGTGAGCCACAGCAAACCCTAAAGGTGTCACAGAGGGACCCCCCGTGCCCTGGCTATTGGCAGCAGCACCGCACTGGGGTGTGCTCGTGAGTCCTCGTGTCCCTGATTCATTCCTATTGCGATGGCAAGTGCACACCACAAAGGAACCACAACCAATTCCTACAGCGGCATGTTGAGCATCTAGCCTGGGATATGCTGGTTCAAGGCAGGGCTTCTGTTTGCACTGGCTTGTTACTGAAAAATTTACATTAATTTTTTAACTGAAAAATTGACATTCATTTACATTAAAAGTAAAAAAAAAATATTAAAATTCCCTCTTGTCCTACTCCCCACATGCTCAGCCTTTTCCCATCTGTGACGAAGGAGGGCTTTCCCTGTGCGAGGAACCGTGCCTACAACAGACACAGGGGCCCTGGGCTGTCACGGAATAACCAGGAGGCGGTTTTAGGCCAGAACAGAAGCAGTTTATTACTGTAGCTCTTGAGGGAGAGCACAGCCCAGCAGTGACAGACACTTATGATCCAAACTCTGCCCAAATGGGGCAGTTACAGTGTTTATACACCTTAGGTCATGCAACTCATTCTTCATCAAACTGTCAGGTAAGCAGGATGTTATAAATGAGGGTAGCTTTCTTCAGATAAGGAGGATCTAGCCAGCACAAGGTTAACAAATAATTCACTCCTTTGTTAATTAAACCGGTGAGACCATCACCTGCAAATATTTCTTAACTTGTGAGTCCTGCAAAGGCCTGCGAGGTGTTAACTATTTCACTGCCATGCTTGAAACCCCTGGTTTCACCAGAGGGACTCAAACCCAACATCAGAGAGCAGGCTGAGCCAAACACAAGGATGGAGAACCTGCCTTTGCCCCCGACTGCAAAGCAGAACAGAGCCCTCTCCCCAGAGACAAGCCGGGGGACTGTTCTTCCCCCCACCTGCATGTGCCTGCTTATTTATACTGTCAAAGCAGTTTACAGAAAAAATGGAACGCTCTTACAAACATTCTACTGCCTGTATCAAGCAGCACTTGTTCTGATTGATTTGCTGGATTGAAAGGATTTCCCAAGCAGAACATTCCTCTGACGGGCTGCCTGGATGAAGATCAAGACAGTGATTAACATACTCTTTGCTAAGTGAAGCTTTTTAGTATTTTCTCTTGCTCCAAGACAGATTTTCCAGGATAATTTTTCTCAGAAAACAATGTAATTTCTACACTTCCTTTTCCACAGTTTACCCCAGAAATTACACATCCCAACGCTGCTCTTGACCTGTAGGGGAGAACCAAGCGAGTAATCTCCTACCTTACCAAGTTCATCCTACAGTTGCATTGCACCAGCACACACTTCTCTAGTTGAGTGGAGCAGCTTATCACAGCCCAGCTTGTGCCTGTGCACAGGACAAGTCAGCAGCGTTCACTGTGATGGACAATGTTCACTGGCCCCAGCCCTGGAACCTGCCCAGACAGACCAGGTTCGTGTTCTTTGCCCCACGCTGCAAATGGGGTTCATCCTGTGAGTGGAAACCCTTCTGGGGAACAGAAGCCAGTTTGGCCTTCACTGTGATCTTCTCACTGACCCCTGAGAAGAATGAGATTCAGGGCCACAACAACTTAAAAAGGTCCCACAGCTCATGTCCCTTCTGCCTGGACTGGATTAGAGTTTGTGTTTCTTTTCTGTGAAATGCTCTGTTTGGAACAGGAATGGACACACTTCTCCTGAAAGCTTGCTGGTTGACATGTGTGCCTAGGTAGAATAGACATCTTATATCGCACTCATATGCTCTTAAACCATCCCACTTTTCCCATCTGTTCCCTCAGACACTGCCAGTTTGCTCCTTGGCATTTCTTGCATGCAGACTCACCAGGCCAAGCCAAATTAAGCTAATAAAATAAAAGGCTGAAGCAGAGACAGGCAAAAGTTTGGAAGGAAGCATCTTGGACAATGCTGGTTCACTACAGAAGCTTCACGTAATTTGCTGGAAAGAGGCCAACTTTGCCCCGGCACTGCCCCCGCCACCAGCCTTCATCCACCATCTCAATGTTTGTGATTGTGTCATCAGGATCAAAAGAAATCTCATCATCTCCATCTGCAAAAATTGTTCACAAGAGATAGTCACAATGCAAAGATAACCCCAGAGATAGGTGTTTTTTCACCCCTGCTCCCACCCCAGGGGGAGAATACAGAAGATTCTGATAACCCTCAGAGTCCATCTCATCCAACCCCCATCAAACAGCACAGCGAAAGCAGAGGAGGAGCAAGATAAAGCTTCTGTGTTCCCAAGTCAGGTCTCATTCTGCCTTGCAAGAGGAAGAAATTTAAACTACCAACTGAGGGTGTAAGCCACCCTCCTCCCTGTCACACCGCCCCAGCCAGCTCCCAGCGCCTTTCCCCACCGCCTGGATGGCAGACCCACCTCCTTGGTAATCGTAGAGAGCCACCGCACAGGTTCCAGTGTACTCCACCTCATAAACATTGGCCGTTTCCCCTGCAGAAGACAGGACAGGCAGATGACAAGGAGGCTGAAAGCAGCCATATGGATCTGGTCAGTGCCATGCTCCACCCAGCTGCCAGCCCTGGGGTGATCCATATCCAAATCCTACCAACAGGGAGAGCTGTGCCACGGCTCAGAGCAAGGTATTACTTATCTCCCCTTCTGCAAGGAGAAAGGCAAGGTCCTGGCACTTCATTTTCCTCTCCAAAGAAAAAGGCTGCACTTAACTCCAGCTTCTCCACTTACCATCTCCAGTATCAGCGAAGCTGTGGCAGAAATAGCCACAGCAGCCCATGCAGTTCACTTATGTGCTTGGAGGAAGACTACCCTGCACTGCTCACATCCAGGAGACACCACCAGGGCAGGTCTCAGGAGCACCAGCCATTTGAGTGACAGGCTGAATTAAGAGGGCACCCCCAGGCCTCAGTGCAGCACTGGCAGCTGCTTGCCAAGACAGAGTGCTCCAAGAGCATCTGTTCCGCTCCAGCGTCTCCAGAGCCCAAGGCAGCTCTCTGGGCTCTCTGGTCCTCCTGCCAGAGTCCTGCTCCAGCAGAGATATTTGCTGGTGGCCCAGCATCCCAAGCAGCTGATCTCACACCTTGGAGCCAGGCAAGGCAGTGGAGACAACCAAGTCTCCATCATCAGGCCAGGTAGTCAGGCCACAGCAGGCTTCAGGATACAAATTCCCCCTAGAGTCTGTCCTATACATCCAGAGGTGAGTGGACAGACACAAACTCCCCAAGACACAGACTCACCCAGGTGGGATTGGCTCTGGCTGGGCTCCTCTGGAAGGATGTTCTCATAGTCGTCATCTCCATCTTCACCATGGTCAGAGATGGCATCTGGTTTTCCCAAGGATGCTGGCAGTTCCTCATAGTCAGCACCTCCACTGGTACCATCACAGTAGTCAGAGGGCTCTGGCAGCTCCTCATAGTCTCCACCGACATCCACACTTTCACTGTAGATGGGCTGATCCTGGCTGGGGATCTCGCGCAGCTCTTCGCCCAGCTCTGCTGGCCTTGGTGGCAAAGTGGGTGGTATTTCCTCATCCTCCATTTTTGCCTCCTGCTGTGAAGGGAAGAAGTGGAAGGAAAGTCACCGGGGAAAGCTGCAGGCAGCTCTCCCACGACCACACAGCACTAACCCAAGGGATCCTGCTCCACTGCAGGTGCCTTTTCTGTTACCACGACACAATCGGAGCACCAAGGGGGAAACAGCTCAGTCATGAGGTCTGTGCTGAACTGGAGTCTGGGACTGCTGTGAAAATCCTTGTGAAGACATAGAATCATCTGGGCTGGAAGGGACCTTCAAAGGTCATCTAGTCCAACCCCCCCCCAGTCACAGGGACACCCTCAACTAGATCAAGTTGTCCAGGGCCTCGTGGAGCCTCCCCTTGAATGTCTCCAGGGAAGGGGCCTCAACCACCTCCCTGGGCAACCTCTTCCAGTGCTCCACCACCC
>JAOQGL010000001.1:83894-97105 GCA_027564165.1 Gallinago nigripennis | reverse complement strand
GCCTGTCCTCGGAGCAGAGGGGCTCCAACCCCCTGAGCATTTTTGTGGCCCTCCTCTGGACCTGCTCCATCAGGTCCCTGTCCTTCTTATATTGAGGGCTCCAGACCTGCACACAGTAGCTGCACGTGGCCATGGCTCATGTATTTGAACCTTTGTCACATGCTTAGCTCCATCTCACTGCACTAACCCACCCCAAGAGCCCATCTTGTGGCGTAAGGTGCTGTGTAGCCATGCCCCATCACCATCCCAACATTTACCCCCTCACTCCTTCCAATGCCTCTCCCACGCTGTGGCTGCACCCCATTTATCCCTGCAGCTCTGCCTGCAAAGCACAGGCCACTCTTGGGTGCAATCCCCTCTGCCTGCACCCCTTCCTGGCTGTTCCCAGCCCACCGTGGTACCTGTACTCCTTGTGACACAGCCCGCTCTCGGTCAGTGTCCCCAGGCACCCTGGCCGGCAGGGCTGCAGAGGTTGCCTCTGTCTGGTCTTTCTCCCTCTGTGGGATTTCCTGCCAGAGAAAAGTCATTAAATCTCCTCAATCCTCTTGAATGATGTCCAGAGCAACACCCACTCCCAATGCAGCAACTCAGAAAAATTTCCTCCAGTTGAGATCTGTTCCAGCTCATAGAGCAACTCTGTTTTCCTCCAGCTGGGATCAGCTCCCATAAACCTGTCCCTGCCCTAGGGACGGGACACCAGCAGGCCTCTAACAACCATGGGGTCTGCAGAAAGTAGCCTCAAGGAGGGTGTGTATCAGGGAGTGCTTTGTTGGTGAAACCTTATCTGCATGTTGAATGCAGAAATAGCACAATGTAGGAGGAGTAAACATGAAAGTAATACAGAAAGATCTTGGAATGCATTGATGATAACTTTCTTCTTGAAATAATCGAGGAGCCAATGAGGCAAGGAACTGTGCTGGACCTTGTCGTTACTAACAAGGAGGGGATGGTGGGAAATGTCAAGTTCAAGGGTAGTCTGGGCTGCAGTGATCATGAAATGGTGGAGTTCAAGATTCATAGGGCAGAGTGAAGGGTGTGCAGCAAGCTCACCACACTGGACTTCAGAAGAGCAGACTTTGGTCTCTTGAGAGATCTGACTGGGAGGATAGCATGGGAAAAAGAACTAGAGGGAAGAGGGGCCCAAGAGGGATGGTTGGTATTCAAGGATTGCCTCCTCCAAACTCAGGAGAGGTGCATCCCAAAAAAGAAGAAGTCAGGCATAATAGCCAGCAGGAATGCGTGAATCAATAAGAAACTGCTGGAGAAGCTCAGGACCAAGAAGGAGGCCTATAGAGGGTGGAAGCAGGGACAGGTAGAATGGGCAGAATACAGAGAAATGGTCCAAGTGGTCAGGAATGAGATCAGGCAAGCAAAAGCCCAGGCAGAACCAAATCCAGCCAAGAACATCAAAGACAATAAGAAAAACTTCTACAGATATGTCAGGGACAAAGGCAAGACTAGGGAAGTTGTGGGCCCTCTCCGGAAGGAAACGGGAGACCTGGCCACCCAGGATGTGAATAAGGCTGAGCTACTGAACCACTTCTTTGCCTCAGTCTTCACCTGAAAGGGCTCAAACCACACTGCCCAAGTCACAGAATGGGGGCTTTGCAAATGAAGAACTGCCCACAGTACAAGAAGATCAGGTTTGAGACTTCTTAAGGAACCTGAAGGTGCTTTAAGTCCATGGGACCTGATGAAATCCATCCACAGGTCCTGAGGGAGCTGGCAGATGAAGTTGTTAAGCCACTTTCATATTTGAGAAATCGTGGCAGTCTGGCAAAGTTCCCGCAGACTGGAAAAAGGAAAACATAATCCTGATATTCAAAAAAGGGAAAAAAGAAGACCCAGGGGACTATGGGCCAGTCAGTCTGGACTTGTGCAAAGTGTTCAACACTGTCCTGCACAACATCCTGGTCTCAAAATTGGAAACTAATGGATTCAATGGATGGATGATTTGGTGGATAAGAAACTGGCTGGCTGGCCACGCTCAAAGGGTTCTGGTCAATGGCTCAATGTCCAATTGGTGGCCAGTGATGAGTGGTGTTCCTCAGAGGTCCATACTGGGACCAGTGCTGTCCAACATCTTTGTTGGAGACACGGAACAGTGGGATAAAGCGCACCCTCAGCAAGTTTGCCGATGACACCAAACTCGGTGGTGCGGTCGACATGCTGGAGGGAAGAGGGACCTGGACAGGCTTGAGAGTTGGGCTCATGCAAATCGCAGGGAGTTTAACCAAGCCAAGTGCAGGGTCCTGCACCTGGGACGTGGCAGTCCCAGGCACAAATACAGGTTAGGCAGAGAATGGTTAGAAAGCAGCCCTAACCATTCTATAATTCTATTCTATGAGGGTTTGGGTGCAATCTCCAGTTGGAAAAACCCAAACATAGTCTGCTGGGATGGTGACACCTGATAGGTGGGATGGCACTGTGTTGGCCAGGCACTAGAGGCAAGAAGGAGCCCAGGGGAAAGCACAGGGGATCATGGCTGGCTGTGGGCACCTCCTGGTTTGTGAGCCAAAAGGGAAAATCCAGTGACAGCCGCGAAGTTCAATGGCAGCCCCAGCAGCTGCAGGGAAGCAGTTTAGGCAAGAGATTACTGTAAAGAGATCAGGTAGACGGACAGAGCTGCATGACCCTGAGGAGAAGCCTGCTTTGCAAGCCTCGTAGGGTATGGCAAGATGGCCGTGGCTCACCTTCCGCCGTGCCGCCTGGCACTCCCGGGCCTGCCGCCTCACCCGCTCCTCCTCAGCCTGCCTTCTGCTCTCCTCCTCCGCTGACTTCGCCATGTTCTCAAATCGTGACCGCAGGCTGCTGGTGCCACTGGAAGCTCCTGTGGAGAAGACAGATGACCAAGCTTGCCCAATGGCTCCCTTCCATCACCTCAGGCATCCAGGAGAGACCCAGACCTCTCCCTCTCCCAGAGAAACTTGCAGTTCAGCCACTTTTCCTGCCCCTCAATGCAGGTGAGATCCACATCCCACCACAGGACTTGCCGCCCACGTGCTGCCACAGTGGGACCACGAGGCCCACAGCTTCCCACCCAGCCCAGGGCTGGTATCCCCTTGTCTCACCTGCCTCCACTGGCCTCGTTTTTTCATAGGAGGGAGTGGGAGCTGCCATCTCACTGAAGCCAGCAGCACTCTGCAAGAGGAAGGGAATGAGGTGTCCAGCTCGTCAGGTAAGGCCAGTGCCGGGATCCCCTGCTGGGTTTGGCCACCAGTGACTTGCAAGCTTTGTTCCCAACTGTGTCTGTCTGTCCTCACCTGTACCACCGCCCAAGGCCTGCGGAGGCTGCTGGCTGTGGCCATGCTCTCCTGACACCTCTCTGCACTGTGGCAGTGCCCACCATCCTCCAGCCAAAGGCCAGGGCTGCTCCTGTCAGCCCTAGCTCGGAGGGCCAAAAAGGCTGCATGAAGCCAAGAAGAGGAGGCTGCAGAGCAGCAAGACAACTGCTACATGGGACAGCAAGGCTGGACACTCAAGGCAGAAGCATTCGCTGGTAACATGGCAAAGAGCTGGGTGGATGCCTGGCACCAACCCTTCCTGAGGGACCCAACGCATCCTTCCCCTGCACTCCTGATGGGGTGAGGCATGGAAGCACTTCCCTGTTGGAAGCAGAGCTGCAGCTGCCTAACCGAGAAAAAAGGTGTCCCTTCAGCAGGTTGCTGCCTGTGGTACATGTATGTAGTAACACAGGCTGGAGAACACCAAAGTGAAAACATCTGAACATCTGAGAATCGCTAGCTTCATGAGGTGTGAAGAGATGCCTAAAGTGGTAACAGCATCGATGGGGCATTTGCAGCAAAAAGAAGGTGAGATAGAGAGGGTTAATCTACTTTCATGAGAAAACTATTTCACACAAAAAGGAAACTGCAGGTAGGACCCAGCTTTGAGACCAACACAGGAAGATTTAGGGTTCTACCCACAGGTGTCACCAACGGGCTGGGTGGCCAAGTTCCTACATAGTGGAGCTCAGAGAGCAGCTCTGCTCTCCCTAAAAAAACCACCTGAGCAGGCAAACAGCACCACAGGCTCAGAACTGGGTCCACACAGACCACAGCAGAAACTTGGACATGTTTATATTGCAAAACTTAAATTTAGGAGTCTTAGTGTGAGAGCTGATCTCTTCCGTGAGCAGGACACCATTCACACCCTACACATGCCGCCTGGAAAGGAACATGCTCTGTTGTTACGTGTTCATGTCCTTTCTTGGCTCAGGGCCCTGCAGAAAGGTACTCATCTGCCTCCTCCTGCTCCTGAGTACGGCAACGTCAGTGCTGTACCAGGCACAGCAGTACCATGCCCAACAACTGAAAAAATGTGGTTTGGGGAAGGTACCCTCCCTTCCTCTTCGAAATGCCCCAAAGTCCTCCCCAGGTGCAGCACCTTACACTTGTCCTTGTTAAATTTCATTCGGTTTCTCTCGGCCCATCTCTCCAGCCTTTCCAGGTCTCTCTGGATGGCAGCACAGCCTTCTGGGGTGTCAGCCACCCCTTCTAGTTTTGTGTCATCCGCAAATGTGTTTTTAAGGTTTGCAGGCAGATGATTAGGCCCTGCGATTTACCTAACCGACCAGACCACAAGAAACTCCTGGACAGGACAGAAAAACCTGCAGAAGGTAAGAAATAACTGAGAAGCTGATGGGTTACAGACAGTGCCATGAGGAATGGCCAGATTCCACCATAGTTAAAGGAAAGACACCAGGAGTTAAGGACCAGTCACTCATCTGGGGACGTCTGCAGGATGGCTACCTGAGGGACCAAAGGTTCAAGCCACTTTTGGGAAGCCTTGTTTATGTGTGGGTATGAGAGCTCTAACAAACCTCACGCCTTGAGGAACAGCAGCTGCAGCAATACCACCTTCACGCTGGAGGTAGCAAAGGAAGAAACACTCTGTATGTCTACTGTTCTCTGCATGACCATCACCCACCAGCCAGTGCAGGGCACGTGACACCAGATGGGCCTTCAGTCTGATCCAGCACCTCTCCTGTGTGAGAGACAGTTCCTGCACAGTGCAACCACCCCTGGACTCTCAGACTTCTCCTGAGGCTGCACTCACAAAATTTCATCTCCAAGGAGCCATCACTGCGTTGGTACACATGAGGTCTGCAGGAGTTGTGGCAACCAGCCAGACAGGACACTCCCAGTACCTCAGTGGTACTAGATAACCAGGAGGGCACAGTCTGATGCCCTTAGAAAGTTCTTCCCTGGCTCTGCTATTAAATCCCACCCCGAGAGAAAGCAGGAGTATGACTGTTCAGTCTGAAAGTAGAATGATTCAAAAGCAGCTATGAATGGAACAACCTTTTTCTTCCTCAGGTTGTGGTCTCCCCTGGCTGCGTTTCTCCGCACCCTCCAGTATTCACACCCACCCTCACAATAGCTCTGCACGGAGCTGCGGGACCTCGTCTCCACCGGGGACGTCTCCTCTCTTGCAGCAGTGCAGAGAGCAGTGGTGAGCAGGAGGCAGTTGCAGCAGCATGCTGTCTTACCTTGTCTACTCTGTCCTTCTGGACCCCGTAACGGCCTCCAAATCCCTTGGCATAGTCTGTATGGAAAAAATTAGGCTGTTTTATATTTTATATTCTGTGTGTACCTCTGACTGCAGCATGCTGTGCCCAGAAAAATGAGTTAGCTTTGTCTGCATCTTATCACATATGGAACTAGACAGAGATAGCATACGGAAAATGCTCTGGACAGGAGCTTTTAAGATTAATCCTTCATTCCTTTCAGAGAAGCACACAGGGGTTCGGTGCTATGTCCTGGAAAATCTGCTTCTGAGGCACTGGGGTGAGAAGCCAGTCATGCCATTTGAGTGCAAAGTGGCCTGTTTGCTGAAGTTAAACATTCAGCAGTTGAGCCACTGCTGGAACCTGCTTTGCTTCATTCCCACGTGTTCACCTCTCGAATTATGGGGAACGTAGCCCACAGAGAAAGCACAGCAGAGCCTGGGAAGCCTGAATGAGGGACTTCCATTCAACATCCCCCACAGATCCAAGCATGCACCTACTCTGGCAGAGTTTACCCTCGTGCTTTGGGGGTTCACAGTGTTCCAGCTGCCTCACATCACGATGTACACATTTGGTCTTCAGCAGCTGGATGAACCACCAGCTCTAGGTCTGTGTGTACCCCAAAGAAACTGTGCTGCCACCTCTCTGGCAGCATTGTCCTACCTGTCTGAGATGCATGGGGCTGCACATCCTCCTGATGGTCCCAGCCAAGGGCACTCTTGTCCTGACGATCCCTCTGGACACCAAACTTCCCACCAAAGCCCACAGAATAGTCTTCAGCCATAGCACAGAAAAGAACAGACAAGAGAGGGAAAAAGCAAAGTGGCAGCACTGTGAGCTCAGACTGTTCTCATAGGGACAATAGTTTTCTCTGCCCAGGAGGCAGGTTGCTAAACCCAAGCATGGTGCTCCCCATTCCCTGGGGACATAGTCCCAAGCTGCAGTCCCGACGCTTCCCACTGTGCTGGTCTCCCCGAGCTCACCTTTCTGAGAGTCGTGCTTCTCCGCCTGGCTCTTGTAGTCAAATCCCACTGCTGCTTTGTCCACCTTGTCCCTCTCCACGCCATAACGGCCACCAAAGCCCTTGGAGTAATCTGAGGAGGTAACATGGAGTGAAATGCTGCCCCCGGCATGGGGCTGCTGAGGGGAGGGGGTAAAGATAGGGAGCAGTCCCAGGGGGAGCATCAGGGGAGGAGGGAGAGCAGTAGGGATGATGGAAAACACTAGAAAGCACAAGGGATTTGGAGGGGACAGAATGGACAGCAGGGACCAGCACGAGGGCCACTGAGAATGAAGATGGGGTGCACAGGGCAAGCATGGGTCATGACAACAAGAGGGTCTGAGGGCCATGGCAGCAGGAGAGGGCAAGGAAGAAAGGTAATGTGTCAAGGGCAGGCAGGGAGGCAGTGGGAGCTCAGCACCTGCAGGCACAAAGCCAAGACCCGGGCACTGAGGGCCTGGGCATCCACCCAGTCACAGCTCCCCAGGGTCAGGATTTCAACCCTTGCTCTGCCAGCCCCTGGAAATGGCTGTGAATGGGTGAATGGGTCTGTGAATGCCCTTGAAAGTGCAGCAGTTTGGCAAACTCTTGTTGTAGAGCTTGAGTTCTCTGTAATGGAATCTCAGAGTCTACAAGGAAACAACTGACTCTGGAGGTTGCAGAAAGGCTGAACCCCACATTTCTGGAGCCAGGATCCAGCTCAGCCCCCAGACTGTCACCTGACCGTTATGTGGCAGAGGCACAGCACCTCTCCCTTACACCTCCCCTTCTCCCATCGTCTAAACTGGTAACAACTACCAGCTCCATTTCCAAATCCTGCCATTCAGTGGGAGTAAATCACAGTCAGGTCTGTTCCCTGACCCTATTCTTACAGGTCTACATTTCACAGGAATGAGCTGGGGCTTCCCCAGCAAATTCAGCCTTATCAGCCCATGAAGACTGAGATTGAGAGAAATACGCATGAAACTTTTTGTATTCAAGAATGGCTGTGTGTCACAGAAGCTCAGTCAATTAAGGATGAATCATTAAGTCCCAAAATTTTCTTAAACTTACAATGATTAAATCATTATTTACCCATTAGGCCATTATGAAACAGACCTTGTAGGATGCTGTTTTCAGCAAATATAGATTTTATGACTGTTGCCCTGATGCTGGAGTTTCCATCAAGCACCATCCAACAGGGAACACCATCCATCAGGAGCACCATCCATCAGGGGTGCATGTCGGGTGTCCTCTCTGCTCAGCCATGATGTGGTTTCCATCAAAGCGAAACGCAGAGACAAGTGGGACACACAGAAGAAGGGTGGTGACAGGACAGCAGAGAACCAGGGCCACAAAAGTGTCTGACCGGGAACAGAAATCAGAAACAAGTGACAGGAGGGGGGATAGCCAAGGGGACTGTGCCAGAGCAGACAGCATGGGACACTGGGAGCAGAGGAGAAGCTGGTTAATGTGTCAAGGGGCCACAGGTGCCCATGGACTTGCCTTTCTGGGACGAGTGTTTCTCCACCTCACCCTTGTACTCAAAGCCCAGTGCTGACTGGAACAAGAAGGGGAGGAATGTTAGTCATCCTGAGGACCAAGCCGGACCTCACCCACCCTCCTCCAGGGCTGAGACCCTGCTCCCCATCTTGTGCTGAACACCAGGCACTAGGCCACTCCTCAGCTGGCATGGGCCACCCCTGCTTGCCACGGCTCTCACAGGAGCCCCTACATTCCAGGCAAGAGGGCCACCATCCTGATCACACACCCTGTCAGCAAGAGAGGTGGCACAGCTTGGGGGCTTGGAGATGCAAAACATCATGGCCCCCAAGATAAACAGGGTGCTTTCTGGATAGGAGGGTGCAAGCATGTTAATGCACACCAGAGGGTTAATCTTCACAAGTGCCCTGCAACTTGTCACCAGCCGTTTTCCTGCACAAAGGAGGCGAGGTCCTGCTTCAATGGAGACCTGGTGGCTGGCACGTCTAACCCTGTACTTGGAGAACGGCAAGCACAACCCTCAGCATAGCCCAGCGCTTTAAGGGCAGCACTGAGCCTGCCCCACACACCTTGTCAGCACGGTCCCGCTGGACTCCGTACTTGCCCCCGAAGCCCTGGGCAGCATCTGTCTGCGAAGAGTGCTTCCCAACCTCAGCGACGTACTCGTGGCCCACCGCACACTGAGGAGAGAGACAGCGTGACATGAGCACCCACTGTCAGGCCGGCAGGGTGGACATACACAGCCACCACACCATGGTTCTGCCCGCCGCCGAGGCGCTGGTGGCCACCAGGTGACAGGGCCAAGCTGACCACGCTGGTGGTGGTGATGGCTTCTGCACAGCTTTTGCCATACTGGCCCCTCCCTGGGACCTGTGACACAGCTCCACAGACAACCATCCCACAAAGCCAGCCCCACTGCCAGCTCGTCACACAAACCATGGGACGCTCAGTACCTGCTGCTCCCAAACACCAGTGGAGTGGGGGATGATCATGTGGGGAAACTGAGGAGAAAAGTGCATTTGGGCAAGCACAACTGGAACCCCACGGCAGCAGGTCTGGCACCCTCTCCTTGTTCTCTGTGTCAGAGGGAGGGTCAGCAGATTTGGCTGATGTCACCCCTTACGGCCATTATGGGCTGGGGCAGGGTCCTGTCACTCCCTGCAGAGGTGGCGTGGCCAGGAACTGCTCCTTCTCCTTGGGAGAAGGGCAAGAGGATGGATGCACCCTGGTGAGACTGAAAGAAGCCCAAGGAGCCAGACAACAAAAGCACCCTCGCTCTGCTCCGGCAGAAGGCTCTGAGCATGGCTGTTCCATCTCGGCCTCCTGGAAATGCCTGTTGTCCACCCAGCCTTGCTGGCACCATGCACACCCACAGTGACCCACAGATTGAACACTCCTGCAACCTCATAATCTCACTTCTGAAAAAAAAAAGCAATATTAAATGCTGAAAGGTACAGGAAGAAGCTTGATGGTGATTATCAGAAAACATAAAACAGATTTGACATAAGAACAGAGAATATGAACTAGGGCTTCATCCCAGGAAGATCTGTCAGAACATCTGTACTGCGGACTGTGAGGAGGGAATTACTATTCATTAGTTCTCCAAGGACAGTAGGGAGGCCCCTAATTTAATTTTTATGCAGCAGGTTTGAAACAATCCACAGAAAGGCCTTCTTCACAGCTAAGGGGAGTGCTGCAAGGAAGTTGTAGAGACAAATTATGCAAATGGGTTCAAACAGATCCTGGAGATAGGATGTAGCTGAACACGTTTAATCTGCACAGCCTTGCCAGCTCTCCATTCTCTGCCTTCAGGGCCAGGCCAGGAAACAGGGATACTCTTCTCATTAGGAGGAAGAGCATTTTCCCCTGGGTCCCAAGGAAGCCCTCCACAGCCGTTACCTTATCCATTCGGTCCCGCTCTGTTCCAAATTTCCCTCCATAGCCGTAGGAGGCTTTGGGGCCAGTCTCCAGCTCCTTCTTCTTAATGACCTCGTGCTCCTCTGACACCTTGCTCCTCAGCTGGTGGATGCTGGTGAGACAGAGTCAGGGAGGTCACCGGCCGTGCCGTCCCTGTGCCGCCCGGAGCCCAGCACAGAGCCGGGCTGTGCCCACAGCAGGCCCCGCTGCCACACACACCCGTGGCCACCACACCGTGACCAGGAGATGCCAGCCTGGGGGCCGGCAAAGAGCCCAGATCCACGGGCAGCCATGTGCATGCAGCCCCCACCCTGCAGCCCCCCCGTCCTGCAGCAGGAGCCACGCAGGGCTCCCCGCTCCCCGCGCTGCCCCAGCCAGGCTGCCGGGCAGGGACGGCTCCGGGCAGGGCAACCGGGCCGCCCGCAGGGACGGCCACCGGCCGGCGGCACCCGGGAGCCCACCCACGGCCGCACCACGGCGCATGGCGCCCCCGCTGCGAGGGCGAGGCCTCAGGCACGGCGCCCGGTGGCAGCCGGCGGGGCCCGGGGGCGACCCCAGGCAATCCCGGCCGGGCGGGAGCTCCGCTCCCCCGCCACCCCGCGGGTGCGCTCGGGGCAGGACCCCGCGCCGCCGGGAGCGCTCCCCCCGGCCCGCCCCCGCCGCGCACAACCCCTTATTTGCCCGGTTTCGGCCGGTGCTGCCCTTTCCCCCCCGCGGGACATGGCACCGGCGACGGCCCGGCTGCGCCCCGGACACCCGCACCCCGGCTCTTCCCGCACCCCCGACACCCGCACCCCCGCTCTTCCCTCACCGCCCCGGTCCGGGCCCTGCCCGCACCCCCGGCCCGCAGACCTCGCCGGCCCCACTCACTCGATGTGCTCGGCGCGGCCGGAGCCCGCGATGCTCTTGGCTCCCCAGCGCTGCTCCTTCTCGGAGATGTCGTTCTGCGGGGCGAACCGCGGCCCTTCAGCCGCCGCCGGGCCCGGTCCCCCGCCCGCAGCACCGCCGGGCTGGCCCCGGCGACCGGGCCCGGACGGGAAGGGAGGGGCGGCCCCGGGCCCCGCACCCCCGTCGGCAGGGCCGGGAGCCGGGGCCGGCGGGGCTGGGGCTGCGGGGAGCCCCGACCTCCTGCCTCGGGCAGGAGCCAGCACTCAACAATGGCGTGGAAAGGGATCGTTTAGGAAAATCCCGGGAGAACACCGGGCGTCGGCTTTGGCATTACAGCACGTGCTGCCTTTTCGGAAGGCCTGAACGTGTGTTTGATTAATTGAAGCACCAATAAACTCATAAGGTAAAGATAAAAATACGTACACCCAAAACATAATAAAAACATTAATACAAAGTCTTGTTGTCCTCAGACTTAATTTAAATTCTTCTGCAAAAAAGACATTAAGTAAAAAGAAATAATTTTGACAGTGCAGGTAATTTTTTTATTATTATTATTATAATTTGGAGCTTGGAGGAGGAGACCTGCTTTTCTGTCCTGAACTAGAATTCCTTACGGGAAATGACTGTGCAAGACTGAACCGCAAAAACATAGGACTCTTGTGTAACAGAAGAGACCATCCATCAAGAAACTCTTGGAAAGGAAAGGAAAGCAAAATCTCAGCAATCTCAGAGAGATCTGAGGTATAAATCATGGCTGGAGCTCCTCAGCACCAGGAGGAGCAGGGCTTCTGCTGTGCTATGTGCTCTGAAGAGGTTTAGAAAAAGGGGATGAAGAAAAAGATGTCAATGTCTTGAGATAGTAAAGAACCGTTCAGATTAACCAAATACAGGAGACAAAGCAGTGCAGAAAAATCTGGTGATGCCAAATCAGTGGGTGATAAAATTGTAAAGGTTAGTGTTAATAAGTACAAAAGTAAAGCGTATGGAAAAAAAAAAGTCCTAATGTCAAAAATATCACAGAATCACAGAATCACCAGGGTTGGAAGGGACCTTTTAAGATCATCTAGTCCAACCAATGCAAAAAAAAAACTAACCAAAAAACAAACAGAAAAAACAACCCAAAAAACCACCACACATCACACCCAAAACACCACCAACCCAACACTAATCCATATCCCTGAGCACCATGTCAACTCGTCTCTTGAACACCTCCAGGGGTGGTGCCTCAACCACCTCCCTGGGCAGCCCATTCCAAGGCCTGACAACCCTTTCAGTAAAGAAATCCTGAAAAGTCCTAAAAAAAAGTCCTGAAAAAAGTCCTATCATCTGTGATGTGATTCCATATTTACCATTCCAGAAGGAATACAAAATATGGAATCACATGCACTTATGTAGAAGAGTAGCAAATACAGAGTTGGCCAAAGCGTGAGGGACATAGCAGGAAAGGAACGGAGAATCAAACAGAAAATGCAAATCGTGATGCTGTATGGATGCGTGGGGTTCCCACAGGCTGAGCCATTCCATTCTCTCATCATCTCACCCAGAAACTTGACTGGAGAGACAACAAGGGTATTTAGAGGCACGGAGCTGCCTCTGCACAAGGGGACTGTAAATAGAGTAGGATCTTCCATTTAGAAAAAAGACAAATTGAGTGCAATGCTGGAGTCCCAAACAATTACAGTGGGAAAGAGAAATTGTAAATCTTTGCTATTTCTTGTAATCCCCTTATAATTTGTGGGGAGGGCTCGGTGAGGTTACCAGGGAGCAGGTTTAAAAGAAACTGAATATTCTATACTAAGTGCTGTAACTTGTAGTCACGTGTGGGATAGACTGATGCAGGAAGTTCTGGAGACCAAACACAGAGGTGGGTTAGAGATGTGACCTGATGGGCTGGTGGGACTTGGCTGATCCTGCACTGACGGTGGTGCCGAACCCCAGCCCCGGGGCCAGTGAGCCCTTCACACCCCCATGGATAACGTCATGGATAATGACAACAGACACTCACCACAAAATCAGGGTCCGTGTCCCAATCGTCTCCCTGAGCCTCAACCTTCACCGACACATCGTGTCCCACCACAGCTTTCCACATCTGCACAAGGAGGACACGGCATCACCCAGAGCCCAGCACAAGGTCTCTGCTGGACCCCGCCATGGCGCGTCAGGCCAGAGTGGGCACGGGAGGGGACCCTGTCAGGCCACCTCCCTGCTCAGCTCTCTGCCCCTCCAAATTGGCACCCCAAAATAGCTGTTCTTGAGCCCAGCACCTCTTTCAGCAATGCGCACAGTTGTTCTCAGTGTAGATCCCAGTCTTCATGCACATTGACTCCACAGTGAAAATGCCACCAGAGCCCATCCCTGAGGTGTTACCAGAAACTGGTGCCGAAAGGCCTCGTGTGGATTCTCACCAACAGCCAG
>JAOQGL010000001.1:73229-83577 GCA_027564165.1 Gallinago nigripennis | reverse complement strand
CCCTGAGCGTGCATGGGAGCTGGAACTTGATGGTGTAATCGTATGTAAATTACTGACCAATCAAATAGAGGTGGGAGATTCTAATATCATATAATCGTATGTAAATTACTGACCAATCAAACAGAGGTGGGAGGTTCTACTATCATAATGATGTTGTAAAATGTGTGTAAAACTCACGTGGGGAGTTCCGATGGGTGGACACGTTGGGTGGAGAGATCCCCCACGTCCCCGACACCGATTAAAGCAATGCCTGCTCTTTAATACAGATCAAGTGTTCAGGGGTTTTATTTCGGTGACAAAAACGCACACCCTTATTTTCATGCAAATTAGTGCTCGCACCCGACTTCCAGATTCTGCTTTTCCAATAATTTTCTGTGCTGTGGGAGACTGTTGGCCGGTTTAACCTCCATTCCTGTGTCACAGTCACGGCGCAGCACCGGAGCCCCCGGGGAGAGACGCTCACTGACCCCGGGGGGGACTCCCTGTCTCCTGTCCCCCACCCGCTGCCGGTGCCCGGGAGAGGCGGCGTGCTGCTCTGGCCGTGCTGGTGCAGGGAGACCCGTCGTCTCTGTGTCTGTCCCACGGGAACATCGGGAAATGGGGCTAAAATGGCGCAGTGTACAGGGCTGAACAGGCAGAGGCTGCAGCGCAGCTCCGACGGGCCCGAGGAAGTGACAGCCCCAGGAAGGGGAAGTTAAAGAAAAGTAATGTGAAACCTAAAACTCCCACATTTCATTTTCAGGGTGACTGTGAAAAAAAGATGATGAAAAAAGCCCCTCCCAAGCAACACCGTTGCTGGAAAAGGAGAGTCAGAAGGAAGATGGCACGGTTTGCCAGCCCTACGCCCCAGAGCCATCACCCAGCAGCATCTCCTTCCCACCACCTATTGCTTCCCGTGGGGGCAAGGGCTCCCAAATTGTTCTTACTGTCATCAAAGCAGCTTTTTGGGGGAAAAAGGGGCAGAAAAACTGAACTGAACGTGCTGCAAAGACTGGGCTGCTGAATTCCATTTCACATCACTTAAACATCACAAAATCCTGGGGACAGACCAGCAGGAGGGATGGGAACTGCTCTGTGATGGATCCTTGTTTAACACCACGCCGTGTCCTTCCCAAGAGCATCAACCCCTCTGTCCCACAACCACACGGTGACCCACAAACCGGCCCCAGCACGCAGGATGGCTGCTTTCTGTGCAAGCAGTGTTCATGCTGAACAAGTAATTAATTGTACAACACAGAAAGATGCTGCGTGAGTAACCTTCCAGTTCAGTACAGGGCACCCATGGGTTCAGTTTCAAGCTGAGCTTACCAATTAGCTAGAGACTCATGCCTGTAAAGACAACAGAAACTAAAAGAGCACAGCAGGGATGAGATTTTCTGCTGTTCAACAAAAGCCAGATCATTAGCCAAGGAGAGGATGTGGCCTGAGGCAGTTCCACTGTGAAGATCTGGCTTTAGGCCTTCTCCTGGTTGCCTCAGGGAAGGGGAAAAAAAGCTTAATAATTACTGTTGTCATACTCCAGAACACAGTGCACAGCAGGTCTGTGACCCCCCCCGCTGTGCTTGTGTGCACTGACAGTCATCTTAACAAAACCTGAACATAGCTAATTGCAAATAGAAGCTGGGGAAGCAGGAAGGCTCACGGGGACAACGTGGCGCAACTGAACAATATCTTTCATCTCTGTATCCCCTCCCTCATTTATTAGCAGCCAAAGAAGTTTAAATTTTGTGGCTCATTTTTGTTAACGATGAAACAACAGCAATAACCAGTTAGCACAGGGCTGTTCGACAGGGAGCTGATCTGAAGCTGGCTCCAATGCAGGTGGCACAGGGCTTTAAATCCTGCTGCAAATGGCTCTCGACCCCCTGCTTTCCAAAGCCACCCACCACCCATCGTGGGAACCACGACAAACCACAGGCTGCAATGACACCACAGGGCTCCAGACACCCTTTGCAGCGAGGAATGCTGGTCAGAAGAGCAGCTCAGCCCTTTAGTCTGTCCCATTTTCCCCTTGAAAGCACCTGCTACGGCACAAATACGGGGCCGCTACAGGCAGCGCAGTCACCCCGGCCGATCTGGGAACCTGGTCCCTCCGAGCCTCAGGCACAAGAGCAACAGCAAAGGGGCTCCTGGGGAAGGGACTGCTGAGCGCCATCAACCCGCACACGGCGGGTCAGGAAGAGTCCTCTCCGCTCACCAAACCCCTACGTTTTGTTGCTGTTTCTCACTTTCCACTCTCAAAGCCCACTCAGGTTTCTTACCTTAACAGCCCCCCTGGCTCCTGCTGGGAAACCTTGCTGCTTTAGGCTCAGGCACCTGATGCTGGTGACGGCTTTTGGACGCTGTGGGCTCCGAGTTCCTGTTTCAGCCTCAGCGATCTCCGCTTCCTGCGCCCCAGCCCCCACGGCCTGGGCTGCGAGCACCAGCACCCGAGCACCCACGGCTCTTGTTCCCCTGCACACCCCGGCCCCTCGCACGCCGCCTGGGCCCTGGGGCGACGACAGAGGGGCACATCCAGGGCACGAGCTGCTGACTCCATGAGTAGTGCTTGACAGGGCACAATTACATTTCTTAGTGTGCAAACGAGATCGTGATCTCCATTCCCGTCTCTTCTGAAAAAAAAAAAAAAAATCATTCTGCCATACAAGTACAAAAAAAAAAATCAAAAGGCTGAAGCCCCTGGAGTTGACAATTCAATGAGATCCGAAGGAAGCTACTGCTTACAAAACTTATGAAATTTGGCTCGGTACTTTACAGCACAATTAAAAATACATACAAACACACACAGTTCTACACACATACACGAAAGCTCTTCCAGGACCAAAAAAAACCCCCAACAACCAAGTAAACAGCTTGAACTAGGAAGATGAAAGCATATAGTTAAAGAGCCCGAAGCACTTACAAATCATACTCTTTGGTACATCGCTTACTGGTGGAAAGTGCACAACATTGGAATTAGTAACATGAATCGCAATAGTTTGACACTAGATAGACATCTCAAACCAAAATAACTTCCTTTCTGAATAAGTCAAGTGAAGCAGGAAAGCTCCGAGAGTGGCCGTTTCTATTTGACACAACAGCAAGATGCACAGGGCTCCTGCTGAGCTCTACCCACCCCCAGGTCCTCTCCCCGCAGGGCTGCTCTCCAGCTGCTCCTCTCCCACTTCATACTCCTGCCTGGTGTCACTGCCCCCCAGGTATTTGGACTCCTTAAACTTTATGCCACTGATGAGTGCCCAACGCACTCCACTCTCTCCCATAGTGATAAAAACCAAAGTTCTGGTGGAAGAACCAGTCCTGGAGCAGGTATCGATGTCCTGGGCACACGTTTCTTCCAGTGGCTCTTCCCAGTGGTGGGAGGATTGAGGAAAACACTGCCTGTGCTTCCGAGTCTTCTCATTCTTCCCACAGCCCCGAGATCTCTTTTGAGATCTTGGACCAACCTTGGACTTCTTGCTGCAACATCATTAGTATCCGTGTGTAAGAGCCGGAGTGGGAAACAGCCCAAAGGCTGCACTGAGCTCATCAGTCACCGCACACTCAGGCCCTGGGGAGGCAGCAAATTTCTGTGAAAAGAGGGTCTGGTCTGCAAACAGGTGCCTCCATCCTGCTCAGGAAGACGTGAGCTATGGCCACAACTCACTGTTGTTTCTTCTCAGCACTAGTCTTCATGCAGCTCTTGCTGCCTTGAGTCGGTTGATTTGACCTTGGTGAGAGTAGCTGCAAAGGTTCCTCTTCTGTCTCATCACACGCTGTGTCAGCCATACCCAGAGCCGAGAGGGCAAGGAGGGGCAGTAACTGCTTCCACTGCCCCCTGCCCCTCCTGATACCCCCCTCCTGGCACAAACAGGCCCTGGGTCCCAGCAGTGGCCGAGCTGGATCAGCACAGCACAGCTCCATCCGTCAGTCTCCCCAGACTCTGCTGCAGACAGATCACAAACCCAGGCAGGGCAGGGCCGTCACATAGAGAAGAGACAAAAAGTGAAATGTTTGAAAGAGGGAACATCAGCTAAAATGCTACATCTTTCATTAGGTCAAACCACAAAGCTGGCACCCAAATAACAGGAAGAAACAGCTTCTGCAGTCAACATACAAGGAAGCAAAGGAGACCTATCTGCGATACAGCAGCACCAAGATCTCCGACATTAACACGACATTACACAAATTTCATCGGAAAAATAATCTTTATTATATATACAGGAGCACATCCCCCGGGAAGCTATAGGCAAAGTATTTGGTCACTGCATTTTACGTAGTTGAGGAGGTCCACGCAGATTATCAGGGCAGTGCACAAAGGGATGTAGAGTGCCAATGTTCTGGACCTGCCAGAGATTCAGTTATTTTAGCTACTGCGATAAAATCCATCCATCCTCAAATGGGCTTTGGTCTCTGACAGGGAACTCCACTGGACCCATCTTCCTTCGCTCAGCATTCTCCCTTTGGAAGACGACAGTCTCAACACCAGGACACACTCGGGAGGTCTTTAGAAGCAAACACAGCTTTCCACATGTCCTAGGAGACCGAGTCCATTTGTATTGGTTTCCTTTAGATTCAAACAAGTCCAATGACCAGCACTAACATTCTACAACAGGGTTTTCCTAAAGCAGAGAAGCAGCTTTCAGGACTCTATTCCCTTCCTTGGCATAGGGGGGACAGTGTATTTCTGGAGCTCCTGCCTTTGATTTGGGCCCACATACCACATCCTGAAGCTCCATACAGCCTGTACAGGTGTGCTCTTGCCAGCAGGGCTCAGTGGACGAGAACGCAGGAGCGCGGCTGCTCTCATTAAGAGGTACTCAAGCACCGTCCACCGTGAGAGGTGCATGAATGCTGTAAGCAGCAAAGGTTATTAACTAAGAGCTCAAGTTTCTTGTTTCCTATTCCTTTTTAATAGCTAATTTACTGACATTATTTTACAGCATATGTCAGGGCAGACATATGACTGGTTTTAAATGGAACGCTCAGCAGGTCCAGACATGCTAATTTTGGCCTTTCTTCAACAGGAGATGCAAATGAGCAGGAAACACGATTCTGATATTCAATTCATGTTCCTTAAAGTGTCTACAACTTCCTTAACATAAGCATTTCAAACACCGCTGAGCCACAGAGCAAGTCTGAGAGATGGAAGAAAGGGAAAAAGCTTCTCTTTCCTGTGTCTAGCTACAAGATTTCCCCAGCCCCACTCAGTGATGCGGTTTAAGAGGGGTAAGATCCTGCAGATCCTAGAGGCGATGAAGTACTGCAGGAACTCAAGAATGTTTTTCTTATTCCCACCACATCACAATACTATGTAAAATAAGTGGTGTTTCCTTCAGGGACAGGAACAGACACTGTCCTTGAGGCCTGTAGCATGAAGATGCTGGCCCAGAAAAATGTAGCTCATTTAAAAACACTGAAAGGATGGCAGATGTCTGGGAAGCAGATCCCAGGCTGCTGCATACCTCAACAGCAAGAGAGCTGGGTACAGCTGTTCCGTAAGGGCTGATTTGGGAAAAGAAGGCAGCTGGGTGAATTGCTACCCTGTCAGTAGGGAAGGCAGGCCCAGGGATTACAGAGAGGGCTGTGGCTCGAGAAAAGGCTGTTAGTCCCGTTCACAGGTGGCCTGTGAAGCACAGGAAGAGGAGGACATGGAGAACAAGCAGGTACACGGCCACTAGCAGAGGCAAGTGGGTCCGGGAACGGAAGAGAGAGCGTAACAGGCGTCGCAGTCCAAGGACATTCCGAGTCTGGAAAAGTAAAAGAGACACCAGTCAGTACCAGGAATGGGTATGTCCCCAGGTGCCTGAGCCCAGAACTCTCCTGACCATGAAGTTAAGTTTAAGCTAATGGGCATCAACACCCCCAAACCCATTCCACTGTCAGATTCAACCTCTAGAGCTCATCCTCAGCAAAATATTCTCCTTCCCCTGCTCTCTGCAGGTTTTATGAACCAGCTCTCTTCAATTCTGCTTAAGAAAGGGCAACAGAATGCACAACATCTCCCTCCAACATTTGGTCTCTACAAATTTCCAGTGAAATATAAATAAATGGATCAATGGTAATTTTCTGCTGGAGCCTTGAGAATCCTGGGAATCCTTATTCACTCTCTGGCCTAGAGGAAGAAAATCATTATCTATTTGTTGCATTCTTTCACCCTTACAGCCAACAGGACTTCTGAAGCCGTTGAACAAGCTGCTGTAGAGTGACCATACTCTACAGGGACTCTTTCAGGAGCCCTCAGACAATGAAATGTCTACTAGACAAGTTCCAATAGAAAGACAAAACTGTCTATTCTAGTAACAATTCCTGCCATGAGCACAGAGTAGCACCCAGTTATGGTTCTTGCTGTAATTCTGCTGATGCTGCTCTTGAGAGCACCACCCCCAAGTCCTGAAGAGACCAGAGGGCAAACCCTTCAGCAGGGCTTCACAGTCAGAAAACAGGACAGGTGACTGCCAGGCTGCAGCAGGGCCACCACCAGAACAACATGTGGCTTCTGGCATTGAAAACAGATGAGACCAGAGCAGAAACCTGCACAAACCCAAACAGATTTAAAAGTGACTACAGAAGTGACTACAGAAGGCTTGAGCTGCTACAGGTTCACAGTTTTCATTTCACAATTCCTGCATCAGCCAGGGCTCACATCAGTGACAGCTGTGAATGTAAATTCTTACTTTGCTGAAACTATTATCCGTGGAGTCAATCAGTAAGGAATGCTCAGGACCTGGAGTCATATCAATGCTGGCATTTAAGGAAGACGTCCACTCACTTGACTGCAACCTGTCACCAAAACCAAGAAATTAAATTCAGTTCCTTATGATGCCCCAAACCCAACAATGTAGACAAGCTTAAGAAAGGACGTATTTCTGCAAAAAGTAACGAGCCATTGCAAACAAGCCACCAGCTCCCTTGACGAGAACTGGATTCATTTGTACAACAGCAGTGCCTCCCGAGCTCAAGCTGAGCAGGGGGACTGGGTGATCCAGCGAGCAGTGGTCCTCTTTCCTCCACCAGGAGGCTGGCAAAACCCTGTCTAGAGAGCACTATGTGCCTTCTCTGTCCAGTTACACTTGCCCAGTGCAGCCACCTCCTGCGCCCACAGCGAATAGTAAAGCTTCCCTACTGCCTGACCTGCGGACCACCATCCCTCTCCAGCATAGGGAACAATTCAGCTGCTGGCACTGGAGTCCTTCCTTACCCAACTTGTATCCCTTCACTTCAAAACTCATGATTTTTTTGGTGCTGTTTTTTTTCCTTTTATCTTTCAGGAATTTACAGCTCTAACTTAACCGAGGTCTCTGTGTTAATGGGGGCTTTCATATTTCATAGTGAATAACTTGAAAGAAGCCAGGGCAGATGATTTAACTGTGTATTTTAGATTCTATTAAGTTATTCTGGAAGTCAGCTCTGGTCACAATAGTGCTGGTTCTTCCTAAGTACTCTCTAGTGGCAGATATTCCAGAGTGGTAAAATACTGTTAGAGGATGAAATGCAGAAGCAGTGCTGTCAGACCTCTGGGTCTTCACTGTGAGTGAAGTGGAATCCCTTGTAGGAGGCTTCCATAGACTTTAATGCTACAGAAGGGGCTGCAGTTGTCTGAGTTGTGTAGCATTTTCCAGGGGAGTTCATCCAGAATCCTTCCACACAGACCAGTATTTTTTGGCTGAACCAGCACATGTGTCAGAAGAAAGCCATTGTTTTCATGTAAGAGACTCCAATATTGAGGTTTATTTTAACTACCAGAAAACACACAGCACAAGTGCTTGCAGTCAAGTGATGTGATAAAACCCGCTTTTATAGTCACTGAGAAACAGGCATTTCTAACACACAACTTGCTGCATCCTAATCCTAACATCTAGTCTAGGTTAGCCTCCTTTTCTCTGCTGACTATCAGGGCATCTGTCAAGTAACCTGAGAGACATTGGTATTGGGTATAAATGGCAAGGTTTTGGTAACAGGGAATTGCAAGGGAGAGCCACGAAGTGCCCTGTTCCAGTCCCAATTGGCTCCAGCTGCCAGGCAATGGGTGATGCCTCACTGTCTGCCAAACTGCACTCAGAGCAGCACGTGGTGCCCCTACTCAAACGTATTTAACAGCAGGTGTAGCTGCTAGGGGAGGAAGAAATGAATAAGAAACAAGAAACAGAGAGGAACCACTGCATACTGACCCCAGCTGCCTCCACAGCCCTTTGTCCCACCAAAGGGACTGAGCATGGTGCAAATAATTGGACTGATGCTGGCAACAGGGGAGGCATCTGGACTGAAGGTGGGCCTGGGAAAGGCAGCAGGAAGTGTTTGCCCCTAGTGTTTAATTGTTTCTCAATACCCAAACGAGGTAAAAGTTAATGTTAATTGGCAATACATTAAAATCGAGTGACATTCTTCAAGTCAAGACTATTTTGCCCATGACTGACAGATGCTTATTGAGGAGACAATCTCCTGGAAGTATGGAAAATTCCTCTTCCGCCTTCACCCAACTCCCAATCTACAAATTATATTTTCCAGTAGTCAATTTAACGCATTGAAAAAACTGGCATCTCATTTCTAGACAGAATTTGTCTTGATGTCTAGTCAGTTGTCTCATTCTATCTTTGTCTACAACTGAAGGACAGATAGCCTGAACATCAGGAAACTCTTTTACTGTGAGGGTGACTTGAGCACTGGCACAGGCTGCCCAGAGAAGTTGTGAAGTCTTCAGCCTCAGAGATACTGAAAAGCCAACTGGACATGGTCCTGGGCAACTGGCTCTATGTACTCCTGATTGAGCAGAAGCGTTGAACCAGAGGACCTCCAGAGGTCCCTTCCAACCTCAACTGTTTTGTGACAGACACGGTATAGTAATTTCTATGTCACTGATAGACAGACATGGTCTATAGTCATTTCAGTGACATTCGACAGAAGGACACAATGAAGTGCAGATGAACACGGAGTGAGGATCACCCCACTTTTATGCTGATACTGCTCATTTGCTCAAGCTCCCTCACCTCCTGATCTGATCCTGTGCCGCAGACAGCGCCTCCTCTACAGCAAGACGACGGTCACGTTCTTCCTCCAGCTGCTCCTCCAAATACCTCAGATCCTGCTTTGTGTTGCTATGTAAGTGTTCTGTTTCAGACAACCTGTCAGAAAATAACCAAGCATATACCAAAAAATGGCTAATTCATGGACTGCTCCATTTCTGTTGTATTCACTGATACAGTACATGAACAGACTCCAATTCCCTTCCACTTTACACAGAAGACTTAGTCATCTTTTATTAATATATTTAAATTATTTGAAAAGCAAGAGAGAAGATAAATCCCTTGAAGCTTCTATGTCACATCAGGAAGGACTTCCTTGGCTCTGCCATCCACGGCCCCAGCTTCCAAAAATTATTTTGAGAGGGTATGAGGAATAATGTACTAGATCTTAGTTCCAGAAGGTTACAAGGTAATTGTGTGCTAGGTCTCAATTCCAGACACACGGAGGCTAACAGCCTTGGGATCAGGACACTATGGACCCAACCCATCAGATCAAAGATGCTAGCTTGACTGGTGATGGCCAACTGCAATTGCTGCTGCATGTTGTTTCTTCCTTTTTTGAAGTTCTATGCAAAGAGATAACTAGTGGCAGCTGTTAAGTGCATTTATCAGTTCCTCTACTTCTGCCACATGGTAGTGTAAACTGAGTTTTTCCAACACTCTTGACAAGTAACAGAAATAGGCTCATCACTAGCCTAAAGACCTCCATCAGGACTAACATCTCCAATCCTGTTTTCTCAGGCTTTCTTTACCTCAGCTGCAACTCCTGCAGTTCTGGTGTGTAACTGCCTCTCTGAGGCTCATTCTTTTCCTGGGGTGCTCCTGGAGCAGCATCTGTTGCAAACAGCTCCTGAAAGAAAGCACAAATGTATGGCAGATTGGCACACTGCTCATTGGTGGAGCCACCTGCAACAGACTTTTCCCTCCCTGGCACTACGATGACCACCCTTACCATGCCCTTGTCGACTGACTGCAGTTCCTGGAGCTGCCTCTCAAGCACCATGCAGCGGTTCAAAACCTCATTGTAGTGCTGGTGGCTCTCACAGATGTTCCGACTGCTACCGCGCAGCTGGAGGGAGAGGGCATTCTTCTCCTCAAAGACCTGAGAGAGCTGAGAAGAGAATACAACTTGTATTTTTGTGAAAGCAAAATTGTTCTTTATGTAACGAAGGGTTAGATTACTACTGAGAAGCTGCCTAGTGGAAAAGGACCTGGAGGTGTTGGTCGACTGCTGGTTGAGTATGAGCCAGCAGCATGCCTAGGTGGCCAAGGAGGTCAACAGCCTCCTGGCCCGTATCAGGAAGAGTGTGGCCAGCAGGACTGGGGCAGTGACCATCCCCCTGTACTTG
>JAOQGL010000001.1:50702-64686 GCA_027564165.1 Gallinago nigripennis | reverse complement strand
TAGGTAGACCTGCTCTGGTGGGGGGGTTGGACTAGATGATCTCCAGAGGTCCCTTCCAACCCCATATGATTCTATGAAGAGAGAACAAGGACTTACTACTCTGTCTCTGTCATTCTGTAAGGACGACAGTGCCTTCTTAAGACTCTGCACCTCTCCAGAGGTGGCGGAAGCGCTCCCTTCTGCTTGTTGCTTCAGTTCTTCAATCTTATGTGCTTTGCCCAATTCATTCAGCAATCGGTCTCGCTCATTCTGCAGGCTTGCCATGGCCTTTGAGAAAGATTTGACTTGGTTGGAAGAGCCTTCCAGTTCCGAAGACAAATGGAGAAGCTCATCATCTTTGGCTCTGAGCTTCTGATTAAGTGCCTCAATCTGGGCCAAGAGACCTCTTTCATCAGAGGCTTTCTGCAGTTCTGCCAGCTCAGATCTCACTGTGTCTCGGTCCCTGGCAGTGGAATGTTGCTCCTCTTGTAGCTGAGCCATCTGTTTCTGAAGATTCTGCACTAGATCCTTTTGTTCCCCTAAGTCTGTAGAGTATTTCTGTTTCAGAACATGAAGCTCTTCGTTGGCCTGGTCCCAGCTGTTCTGAAGAGAGCTCATGGACTTCCCAAAAGACTGAATTTGAGCTTTGAGATCTTTGTTTTCATCTGTGACTGCAAGAAATTTCTGTTCCATTTCCATCAAGTCCCGTGCCAACTCCGCTACTCTCTCTTCTGCTGTTTCTGTTTCGTTCCTCATTATCCCTGCATCATGATGTAGATGTTTCAGTTCCTTTCGAAGCCTGTCCTCAGCCTCTCCCACTCTCTTGGCTGCATCCCTTTGGACACATACCAGCTCCCCCTCAAGCTCAGTTATCCTTTTCTGCGAGAGGGAAAGCTTATGACTCAATTCCTGTGCCTCTTCCTCTTGGGCCTTCAGTTGTGCTTGACACTCCATGACAGGACCCCCCTCAAGTAATGCTGTCATCTCACTCTGTACCCGCGACAGAGAGGACGTGAGGGTTTCAATCTCTTGAGACATAGTGACTTTGTCCTCTCTCAAGGCTTCCATGCACTTTCTGAGATCATCCTGAGCATGCTCGGACTCTTTCAGCTGTGTTTCCATGACTGCCTTGTCCTTTTCCAGAGTTTGGATCCGCTGAAGTTGTGTTTTGAGAAGTTGTTTCTGTTGGGAGTCCTTTATTGAAATCACTTGGTTCAGGTCTTCTCTATAGCGCACCAACTCTGCATTCAGCTTGGCATTCTCAGAGTTGAGGTCATCCATCCGGCTGTGAAAACTTCTGATTTCTTCCTTGAGCTTATTGTTTTCAGCAGCAGCCTCTTGAATTAGCTGGTCTTTTTCCAAGATAACAACAAGATGACGTTCCTCAAGTTGCTTGTAGTCTCTCAGTATCCGGTCTCTGTCATCTTGCAAAGACGACATGGACTTGGTGAAGGAGTCCAGTTGTGCCTTCTGCTGCTTACTTTCTTCTCTGCTTATCTTCATCTTTTCAGTGAGATGATCAAGTTTGTCACGAAATGTGTTCTTCTCATTTTCCAAGGCTTTTTTATCTTCTTCCTCCTTCCTTAGCCTATGGTCCTGCTCCTTCATCTCTTCTGCATGTTGCTGCTGTAATTCAGACAGAGCAGCCATAACTGCTTCCTCCTTGGCGGACAGTAAACTAATGATCTTTTGATCCTTGGCACTAGTTTCTTCATGCAGCTTATTTGTTAGGTCCCTGGAAGCTTTCAGATCGGCCTCAAGCTGTTCACAGCTAAATTTGAAATTCTGGATACTGGTCTCTTGTTGCTTGACCAAACTCCTCAGCTCTTCCCTGACCAACTCACATTTGGTGAAGGAATTCTGTAGGTCAGTAAGCTGGTCTCTCAGGCTGCTGATTTCCAACTCCAGTTTCTGCTGCTCATTCTGAGACTGGCTGTACAGTTTCTGAGACTCTTCAAGCTGAGTCAAAAGCTCTTTTTTTTCCTCCCGCAACATTTCACATGTCCTTTGATGATGCTCAATCTCCTTCCTGGATTCAGACTCCCAGTCTTTCTTGTTGCGTTCCAGCCTGAAAACAGAGAATAGAAAACAGACAAAATTAGTTTTACTTTAAGAAAGCAGGCTGGACATATCCAGATGGGTAGTTTTTCCTCAATTTAAAATTCAAGGCAGTTTTTAAAATTCTGACAGAACTATACTGTCTGAATGGGGTGGTGTTGTAGGAATATTTTTTAAAAGTTGTCCAGTGAGATAAAGATTTATGTCAATATTGAAAAAACAGAGGAGGTTAAACACTGAATGTTATCATTCCCTTTTCATTAAAATATTTTTTTTTTCCTCATCCATTGTAGCTAACAAGAAAGAAAAATCAACAAAATTGCTGTTCTCATATGCTTCATGTTCATTTCATGGAATCATTTGGGTTGGAAGGGACCTTTAAGATCATTGAGTCCAACCAACCTCACACTGCCAAATACTACCACTGACCCATGTCCCTCAGCACCACATTGGCCCGGCTTTTAAATACCTCAAGGATGGTGACTCCACCACTGCCCTTTTGGTGAAGAAATTGTTCCCAATATCCATCCTAAACCTCCCCTGGTGCAACTTGAAGCTATTTTCCAGGCAGCTCCAGCCACTCTTCCTCCAGCCTGTAGTGTTCATGGGGTTGGTGTGACTCATGGGCAGGACCTCTGTACTCAGCACTGGTGAGGCCTCACCTTGAATACTGTGTTCAGTTCTGGGCCCCTCACTACGAGGAGTACATTGAAGTGCTAGAGCATGTCCAGAGGAGAGCCACCAAGCTGGTGAGGGCTCTAGAGAACAAGTCATACGAGGAGAGGCTGTAGGAACTGGGCATGTTTAGTTTGGAGAAGAGGAGGCTGAGGGGAGACCTCATTGCCCTCTACAACTACCTGAAAGAAGTTGGACGGAGGTGGGTATTGGCCTCTTCTCCCAAGTGAATAATGACAGGATCAGAGGAAGCAGTATGAAGTTGCAGCAGAGGAGATTTAGATTAGATATTAGGAAGAATTACTTTATTGAGAGGGTGGTCAGGCACTTGACAGCCTGCCCAGGGAGGTGGTGGAGTCACCAACCCAGGGGGTATTTAAGAAACATGTAGACATGGCACTTCAGGGCATGCTCTAGTGCCCGAGATTGTTGGGTTTGGTGTTTTGTTTTGTGTTTGCTGTTCTGTGGTGTGGTAGGGTTTTTTGGTTTGGTTTGGATTTTTTTGTGGGTTGTTTTTTTTTTTTTTTTCTGTGTACAGTTGGATTTGATGATCTTAAAGGTCCTTTCAGACCATGAAGATTCTGTGATTCTGTGACCTGGCACGTGGCCTTGTTCAACCTCACACCACTGACCGCAGCCCATTGATCCAACCCATCCAGATTCCTCTGTAGAGCCTTCTGACCCTCCAGCAGATCCACACTCCCACCCAACCTGGTGTCCTCTGCAAGCTGACTGAGGGTGCACTTTGTCCCCTCCTCCAGATCGTTGATAAAGACATTAGACAGAACTGTCCCCGACACCAAGCCCTGTGAACACCACTGTGTCTGGCCACCAACTGGGTTGAACTCCATCCACCGCCACCCTCCAGGCCTGGCCTTCCAGCCAGTTTTTTACCCAGCAGAGAGTACGCCCATCCAAGCACTGTTCCAGCATACTAAGGTCATGTCCTAGCATGCAAACATATAGCATATTCATCACAAACTTTATAGAAAAAATTTATATATATAAGAACAGTTTGATTTTGAATTTTGGAAATTCCCAGGGGTACATTTCCGTAGCGCCATCTTTCCCTCAAAATCTGTTTTGGGATTAAACTGGAGTTATGAATCCCAAGCAAGTTTAATCTCTACACAAAAGAATCTATTTCAAATTTCAGATTAATAAAGACTCTGGATAGTACTCGGATGGCTAATGCTTGTCCCAGAGAATAGATTTAACATGGGTACCCTAATGATGAGAAGGAATATTTTAATGTTAATCTCTCTGTATCCTTGTGCAGACAACATCCCGACAACATTAACTCCAAACCCCTTTTCTATCCAAACGCAACTGATTCAGGAGATAAGCCCTATGTTTATGACTATATTAGGAAGACTAATTCTGCTCTCCAGGCACTCAGTTTTGCTAATCATGTCACAATTAGCATACTTACGTAGTCAAAATTCTTTCTTTCTGGTATACTGCAAAAGCAAAGGGGAATCCTACCTCATCTCTGGCTTCTGCCTTTTCAGAAGGAAATAAAAGAATAGCAGCTGAGTCATTATGACCTTTGTTACCTGGATATATGATCCTGAAGTTCTTCCACACGTATGGTCATCTGCTTCATCTGGTCCTTTATTGCAAGACAGGTTTCCTCTTTTGAACGTATTTCTTCCTCTTTCTTTTGAATAGTTTCAGTGAATTTCTTCTCCCATGTTTTTGATTCATCTATCACTCTGTCCCTGTCATCCTGAAGGGAAGACATGCTCCTGGTGAAGGCTGCAAGCTGGGCTAGCGTTTTGTTTAGGCTGCCTTCCAATTGCTTGGTTTCTTCATCCTTTGTCTTCAATGAGTCTTGAAGATCACCAATAGTTATTTCCATATAGTCTTTCTCCCTCTGCAGAGCTACCAGCTTTTCTTCCATATTTCTAATTTCCTTTGAGTGCTTGTCTTTTTCCTGTTCCAGCCTTCTCTCAAAGTCCTCATCTTTTTTCTTCAATTGAATTTTAACATTCTCTTTGTTTGCCTGCAACTCTTCCTTCACTTTGACACTCTCTGCTAGAACCCTCGCTGCCTCACTCTGGGTGTCATCCAAGACTACTCTGCAGAGAGCAAGTTCTGTTTGGGCTTTCTTGGTGTCTTCAACTGCTTTAGCTAAAGTCTCTTTGGCTGCTTCTACCTCTTTCTGAGACTCCCTCTGCACAAATTCCAGAGCTTTAACAGTTCTTTCTAAACTACTGTTTTTTTCCTGGCCTTTAATACAGTCCTTCTGCAGCTGCTTAATCTCCTGCTGTTTCTGTTTCAGCAGTTCTTGAAGTTCCTTTACATGTGAGCTGCTGTCTCCCCTCCAACTGTATTTTAGCTTTTCTACAAATTCCTTTTGCTTTTCTGAACTTGCTTTACTTTTCTCCTTTGCCATCTGACATTTCTCCTCCTCCAGCTCATGCATCATTCTCTGCAAACTCTGAAGCTCTTGTTTCAGTTGCTCATTTTTGATCTGGAAGTCTGTTGCATCTTGCTGATAGTTTCCAATACTCCCATTAAGTTCTGCCAGCTGATTCATGAGCCTTTCTTCCAAATCATCCTTCTCAGCCTCCAGCGCATCCTTCAGTTCTGTCATCCTGACAAGGTCGTCTTTGGTTTTTTGGACCGTTTGTTCCATCTTTGCTACTGTGTCCTGAAGAGAATTCAATTCTTGGACTTTCTCTTCCATTTGGGTCTCTAAAGCTCTCTTCTCACCTGCTAAAGTCTCAACACGTATGCGGATGTCACCCAGCTCTTGCTCTGAAGCCCTCCTGTTATCTTCCAGTTCCGCGATTCGCTCTGTGAGTTCAGCTATCTGCTGTATGTAGGTGCTGAGATCTTCACAAGGGCTACCACCTTCAAATGCTTTTTGTTCCAGCTCTGCATTCGGAGACTCTGGCCCAGAACTTATGTCCACTTGATTTTCAGCCTTCTCCATTGGTTGTGGTGTAGCGACTGCCTGATCTGTTTCTTCCCCTGTTGTTTTCTGAGCAACATACTTGTCTAGCAGTTCTCTGCTTTCCTTCAGCTTAGATTCTGTTAACTGCAAATGACACTTTAAGTCTGCGATCTCTTGACTGAGAGACTCCTTTTCAGCCATTACTGTATTAAGCTGAGCAGAAAGGGACTGGTAATCCCTCCTAGAGCTCTCCAGATCTTCTTTCAGACTAGTATTTGTAAAGACACCTCCAGTACCGTGCAGCTCTCCATCTGTAAAACGCACCTCTGCTCTAAGCTTCTCATTTTCCTCCTCTAGTTCCAAGATCTTTTGTTGCTTTGATTTCGCAAATTTCCTCATTTTCTCCTTCATTCCATCAATTTCCTGTCCAGCCTCCTGTAGCTGCTTGTCTGTTTCCTCTTGTTTTGCTTCAACACTTTTCAGCTTAATGAAAATCTCCTGCTTTTCCTGTCTAACAGTTTCCAAAACACGCTGGATCCGCTCAGCCTCATTACTTACATTCTCATAGGACTGCAGGAGAGTTTCATATTCTTTCTGAAGCTCCCTGTATTTCTCATGCCACTCAAAACTCTCTGCAGCTTGAAGGCATTTCAAGGATTCCATCTCCTTCTCCAGCTTCTCCTTCTCTAGAATGACTCTATCTAGAGTAGATGTCAGGTTTTTACAGCATCCATCAAGATTTTGATTTTCTGTAAGTGCTTTATCAACTTCTGCAATAAGTTTTTCACGCTCTTGAGTGAGGCCTGCTAACTTTTCTGTTAAAGTATCTGTTTCTTTAGCATGGCCACATACTTGGCTTTCCATATTTGTCAACTTCACACAAAGATTTTCAATAGTACTTTTAGCATTAGCCAGCTCCTCTTTTAGAGATTTGCTCTCCTTTAGCGCCTCTTTTCTAGAGATAAGTGCAGCTTGCAACTTTCTCTGCATTTGATTCTTCTGTTTAGCTGCTTCTGCATCATTGTCTTGCTTCTCCTGAATTTCAAGCAACTCCATTTGCAGTCGCTTGCTTTGTTCCTCATGTACCTGAGCTTGAATTTCCAGCTGACTACGTAGTCTCCTGACTGAATCCTCTTTTTCCAGCAACTGTGCCTGCATGTTATCAAGAGCTTCACTTTTCTCCCTTAACTGCAAGTTCAGGAATTCCATTTCTTCACCCTTTTGGTGCATAAGTGTTTTCAGATCTTCCAGACTGTCCTCTCTAGAAATTTTTGCCTGACTCTCTTCCAATTCTGCCTGAAGATTTGCTGCCTTTGCTTCAGCTTGGTCAGAGGCTCTCTTCAACGCTTCTATCTCCAGAGACAACTGTGCTACCTGCTCTTGCAAATTAAAGACTAATTCTGATTTGCAAGCAACTTCACTTTGCATATGGCTAACATTATATTCCAATTCCTCTTTTTCCACCTGCAATTTTTCAAGTTTTTCATTTAACTCTTCCCCAGAAACATCTGCAACTTGTACAGGCTTGTTATTTGTTATATTTTCTGCTTCCGCATATGAAGAATCCAACCCATCTTCATTCCAAAGAGCACTCTCTGTTGATCCTTTCTGTTCTTGGAGTTGCCTGAGCTGAGCTTGGATGCTCTCCTTCTCTTTGCTTTGTTTAGCAAATTGTTCTTGTAAGATGTTGTATTCATCTTTCTGCTGTTTCAGCTGTTCTCTGTGATGCCTGTCTTTTTCTTGAGCCTTTTTTATAGTGTCTTTGCGAGATACCAGGGCTTCCTGAAGTTTTTTTTGAAGTTGTTCTTTTTCTTGTTCAAGAGTTGAAATCCTCTCTTTCAGAGCAGACTTTTGGTTTTCGTCAAGATTTGTAGCTGCTGAACTACTTTTTTCGTTTTCTTCATTATTTGCTAGGCTTTTATTGGTTCCAGTTACTTCGTCAGCAATTGTCTGACTCTCTAAGACTTCATTTTTAACTGAAACTATGTTTGTTGTACCCTGCAAGCTTCTCCTCATCTCCTCAATCACTGCCTGCAATTGTGCTTCAGTAGTTTCTTTATCCAGCAGGTCCTTCCGGATGCTCTGCAACTCTGATTCCTTTTCAGAAAGCAGCTGAATCAGATACTCCTCACGGGGCTGGCTTTCCAGATTCACGTCTCTGCTTATCACACTCGTCACGTTTTCTTCTCCTCCAGCTTCTTGAGCCACTGAGGTTTCTGTTTCATGTTCTTTTCTCAGCTGTACTAGTTCATTCTCCAATTTGCTAACCTTCTTCAGAAGCTCCTTCCTGTTAACAAGTGCTGCTTGCAGCTTCCGCTTTACTTGCTCATTTTCTTTTTTCAGAAGTTCAAGTTTATTTCCTAATACCTCATCTTTACATGCTGCCTCTGTCTCACACTGCTGCTCGGATGCCCCACACTTCAGATACATATCTTTTGCTTCTATGCTTTGGTCTTTTTCTTCCTGGGCTTTTAATGATAGACTCGTTTGCTCCTTAAGGCTCTTCAGCTCATTTTCTAGAGAAAATTTCTCTTCATTTAGCAGCACTATTTTCTCAGACATGCTGACACTGATCTCTGTCATCTGCTGGTCTTTCTCCCGCAAGGTTTGTTGCAGACTGTCTATAGACCTGGTGTGCTCAGCAACACGCTGTTCTAGACTGGCTGCTTCGTGCCCCTTTGAGGCTAAGTGTTGGGAAAGCTCTTCTATCTCAGCTGTGTTCTTCCTCAAAAGTTGTTCTAGATCAAGTACTTCACATTCCTTCTTCTTGATCTGGCTTCTCAGGTCTTTTAGTTGCACATCCTGGTCAGAAAGCTGAAGCTGTGCTTCATCCAAGTCTTTTTGCAAAGCTTCAATTTTTATCTCCTTGGATTTAAATTCATTTTTAAGGCTCTGGATTTGTTCTCTCAGAAGAATGTTTTGACTGTCTGAAAGAGCTAGGTTTTCCTCAAGCTGCTTCATTTGCTCTTTCAGTTCTGTTATGGTAGAAAGTTCCTTCATCTGACACAGGAGCTGGTCTCGTTCTTCAGACAAAACAGAAAACGCACTGTCAGAATCCTCAATTTTTTTCCTGTATTCTTCAGCCAACTGGTTTAGCCTATTTATCTCTGCATCTTTGTCTCCTAGATTTTTCTCATAGAATTCTTCTGATTTCTGAAGAGTTACTTGCAGTTCTGTAATTTGGCTCTGTAACTTTATCAGTTCCTGAGATGGAGAGGTGCCCAGCTCTGGACCTGCTGCAGAGACTTCTTGCATTGCCTCCACCTCTGCTCTGCCGGGGACGGTGCTCCCCTGTAGCACTTCTTGAAGACTGATTCTGTTTTCCTGAAGCATTTCTGTTTCTCTCAGGAATGAGCTACTATCCAACTCATTTTGTGCATCCAAAGCCTTTTGCTCTTCCCTCTCAATAAACTGTACCTGGGAATTATCTTCCAGCTGGTTAGCTGCTGCTTCTCCTGTTTGGTTACTTGCAGAACTTTGGTCATTTGGGCCCTTGAGCTGCCTTTTCAGAAAAGTTATTTCTTCTTGGGCTTCTTTCAGTTCCAGCAGCAAAATGGACAGGTCCTTCTGTTTCTCTGCAGTGAGATACTCCAGAATTCCAGGCGAACAGCTTTCCACAGTAAACTGCTCACTTCCATTAGGACAGCCATCTGTTCTTGCCTAAAATAAAATAATAGGTTTCAATTTTCCTTTTAATCCTATGAAAGGGTCACTATTAGAAGAATCTGCTTTCCACGCTTTGCAGTTTAGGGATACCCTTTCTTGAGCTGGCCACTGCAATAAGCAGTAGCCTCACTCATAACAAGAGGACTCCTCAGGTCATTTCTGTTCACTTCAGTTTCTGAAATTGCAGAATGAAAGATTCTGGCTTTAGGATTAGAACATAAACATAACTTCCTATTCCCTTATTTCCTTTTCTCTCTTGATTACAGGATAGTATGATTCTGAAGTGTTTCAATTCTCCTGTGATTCTCACAAGCCCTCCAGTGTTCTTATCCAGTCACATTTTCCTGGCATCCTCTCTGTAGGCTCTGAATGAGAAGGTTTTGTTCCCTGTTCTATCTGCCCACTTGACATGGCAAAGAAACAGCGAGGAGACCCATATTCCAGTCTGTGTCCATCTCCACAGTGAGACCACCAGGCAAAGCATCTGGACCAAAGTACTTGGATTTTTCCAAATAACTATCTTAAGGATTCCTCCCATCCCCAAAAACAGATTACAAAAGAAAAACAATCACAAATCCTTCCCAGAAAGCAAGGATCAGCAGCCCACCAGTAAGTGAGCACCTTGTGCTGGAAAAGCTGTCCGTTCACCGGTTTGGAGGGCAGAAAATATTTATGGAGAGCCATCAAAGGAGAGCTCTCTCTTAAAGCCTTTCGCAGTGTTGCAACAGCCACTTTAAATTACGGCATGTTAAAAAACTAACTCTTCGGGGCTTTTAAACTACATTAAGGTTTTCATATCCACAGACACATGCAATACTGAGAGGAAAACAGTTCCAGACTAAATTTGTACCTCAGGGAGCACCAAAGTGTCATCAAAAGGCTTTTGCACTTCAAAATTCACCATCTCTCCTGACACACCTAGTGATAAAAGGTACACTTGTCACCATCAGCATAACAAGTTGGATGTAAAGTCAGTAGGCAAGTGGAGAAACAATAGATGGGACTGGAGCGTCTCTAGTTTCCAGGGTGAGAAAGACAAAAAAAAAAAAAAAGAAAAAGTTTGAGCCCATGCATTGCACCCAGACATCACCAGTACCTGTGCACATCAAAACCTCCTGCATCTGCTGCATCATCTAAATCTACACTACATCTAACCTCTACAGAAGAGTGAAAAGGCAAAGGGAGAAGTGAACTAGGGAAAAGTTTGTTTCTTTTTAATTATTTGTAGGCAGGGGTGGTGGTAATTCCAAACACAGAAAGAAGTTGAAGAATCCAGTTCTTCACCTTATCTTAATTCTCTTCTGCGTCTCACACATCAGCCTTTTCATCTATGAACACTCTCTTCCTTCAAACCCTTCTACCTTTCTCATCTTGGGAACTACTTCTGTCTTTTTCTTTTTGACAGATTCCATCCAACCCACATTAGAATATTCTTTTCTACCTTGCATCTTCCTTCCCTATCTCCTGTACATCTTTAGATTTTGACCTCAAAGCTCCTCTTTACAAATCACCTTAGATTTGTCCCTGAAACTTCTCAAATTTTCACAATTTTCTTGTTATATGCTTTATTCTGTGTCCTCACCTGTAGGAGTAGAAGAAGAGTTTATATAAGAAGCTGGAGCTTCCACAGTCTGCAAGTCTTGCAATTTCACCTCAGGTCCAACATTCTTATTCTATTGAAGAAAAAAATACTGAGTTTTGGCCATGATCTTTGCATTAGAAGACAGCTATCTTAGCTGCCTGCTGCTCTATCAAGCTTTAAGTGAAAAATACCAGTCCCAACTTTAGAGGCAACTCTGATGCCTAATGAAAATAAATTTTAAAAAAAGGCAGATTGGTTTTGATGTCAAGCAAGAGACAAGACATATCTCAGCAATTAATGAGGTCTCCCCTCGTACTACTTCTGTGGGAAAAGGTTTGAACTACAGTACAGGGAAGCTACTAGCCACAACTAAGTAAAGTGTCTCTAAAAAAAAGACACTTCCTCCCATCCCCCAAGAAAAGAAAGTAAAACACACCCCCAACCCAACCATGAAAAGACTGAAAATGAAGTGTTCAGTATTAACATCTGCTGTAACTATCTGGAACATAAGTACAGGGCACTAAGAGGTCACAAAATCATAAGAAATTATTTCCACACCCATGTTCTGGAGCACGTTGCCTCTCAAGCTCCAAGCACTGAAATGGAATTTATTGCTTGCGTCTACGTAACTTGCTATGTAACCCCTGAACTGGGTTTGGATCCACACATATCTTGGCCTGAAGTCATAGATGTGACGCACAAATGGCAGGATATTGCTGGCCAAGTGTAAATACTTACATGCAAGGTATTTAACTAGATTTTCTATATAATTAAGACATTGAAATGGACAATTCCAGGTCTGGATTCATTGACCCCTTTAGAACATCCACCTTAGTCCAGGTGTAATCATATGCTAAAGAACCTGTTATCTCTGCTGTCCACAAAGGGGCTCTAGAAAATAGCTCAAAGGCTTATATATGCCCTTGAAGGGACCGTGTGTGTGCATCTATTGATCCAAGCTTACACCCCAATGACAGGCAGTTGGAATGGAAGGGTCTGAAGTCAAGCAGGATGAGCTGACTCAAAGTGCATTCTCCAGTTCCAACATGAGCCCCAAATGTCAACTTTTGCCCTAATAGTCACAGTAATGTATGTACTATAAACTCTCTCTGATGGAGAGGAATATATTAGATAAAACATGGCATCTTCTTCTCCCTGCTGGCAGGTTGGAACAGAGTGGAGCTGTCTCTGAAGAGCCCAAATGTTGCTCAAGCTAACAACCAATTCTACAACAAATTCTTCGTATGGGTACACAGAGACAGTCACCTCCACCACCTCGCTGACAGAGTATACAGCAAAAAGCAGGCACCTAATCCTCCACTCTTCTCAGCAACAGGCTGACTGCAGCTGGACTAGCAGTTGTCACGGTGGAAGAGAACAAGGACAGAGGCTACGTGTCTCCCACTCAAAGAGAACATGGCTTCCCTGAGTCAGCCTGCCAGATCCCACGAGTGCAGTGGGGATGGAAAGGGCTGGTTTGAAAGTCATCCCACAATGACAGCTGAGCCCTGGGAACTGCATTTCCTGGGGCCGGCCTTTGTTTAGTCTATGGTTTTGCCAAAGAACTAACTCCCAAGAGGCAGAAAATAGAACGAATGTGGATTGGGAGGATGAAGGACACAAGAATTCCACACAGCCAGCAAAGGGAAACACGGTCTGATAAGAACACAGTACAAGCAGTATTTAGAAGCTATTTATGTCTTTCCTCATTAATCCAGTTAATAATAACCTTCCAAAGAGGATTGCTAAAAAAGGCTATAACAGCTTAGCTGTTTTAAGGCCAGTCCTTAACCTGTTTCAGCTTATTTCAGTTGCTTAATCATTACCTGCTTCACATGTTCTGCAACCATCACAGCTTCCTGCTGAGGCCCCTGGAGAACAAGTTGCAAGTGTGGCATTTCTGAAACATTCAAACACAAACAATTCCTTTGAAAAGGAAAACTCTTAGAGAGTGAGATGGTATTCTTGCAGAAGCTTTAGAGAACAGGGTACATGGCTATTAGTAACACTTCTGCAGTGGATATATTTATAACATTGTCACTGGATAGTGTGGTTTGGGTTTTTTTTAAGAGGCAAACTGCCAAAACAACATGCTGTTTTAGGCACCTTTTCTAAAAAGAACAATTGTTGTTATATAGACTAAAATTAAAGGACAGCTAATAGAGTTTCAAGTTTTAAGAAACATTTTTCTTAAAGGAGGGGAAAAGAACTATTGTAGTAAACCATTTCAAATTTCATTTAGATAAAAATGAAATGAGAAATTCATAGAATCACAGAATCATTTGAGTTGGAAGGGACCTTAAAGAACATCGAGTTCCAACCCCCCTGCCATGGGCAGGGACACCTCCCCACTAGGGCAAGTTGCTCAAAGCCCCATCCAGCCTGGCCTTGAAATTGTTACAATTACAGAAGACTAAAACACTCAAAGGCCATGGTCCAAGTCATGATTGGTACAAGAACTTAGTTGCTGTTTGACTCAGAATATTTTTACACTTGTATTTCTGTAAACTGGCATATAAACACCATTTATGATAGGTATACGATAAAATGACTGGCTTGGTAGGTGGGAGGAGAGCAGTGGATACCATCAAGGCTTTCAGTAAGGTTTTTGGCATTGCAAAGTCTCCCTCCTTGGAGACATTTAAAAATTATCTGGATATGCTCCTTGCAAACTGGTTCTGGGTCCCTTCTAACCTCATCCATTCTATCATACTCGATGCAGATACCCAAAGCAGAAGATGGGAAAAAATTTCATTCCTACAGAACGAAAACTTCCATTTACATTTGATACCAACAGACACCATCTCAGTCTTCTCACTACCTGGGAAGACAGAGAACGTGTTCATTTGCACGCTGGCTACCTGCCAGTAAATATTTGTCTTTAAACAATTTGGGAAAGTCTCTGTGTCACAGATCCGGAATCTTTTGATGGACTATAGACTCCCTGACATCTACTGAAAGGGTAATACATCAAAAGAGGAATAAATTGCAGAGGCACGGGTTTGATGGATGGACTGGTAGATGGATAAGGACAGGTGGCCAAGAAGGTCAACAGCCTCCTGGCCCGTATCAGGAAGAGTGTGGCCAGCAGGACTGGGGCAGTGACCATCCCCCTGTACTTG
>JAOQGL010000001.1:39312-50602 GCA_027564165.1 Gallinago nigripennis | reverse complement strand
GAGGAGCGGCTGAGGGAGCTGGGGGTGTTCAGCCTGGAGAAAAGGAGGCTGAGGGGAGACCTTCTTGCTCTCTCCAAATCCCTGAAAGGAGGGGGTAGCTGGGAGGGTTTGGTCTCTTCTCCCAAGGAACAGGCCATGGGACAAGAGGAAACGGCCTCAAGTTGCACCAGGGGAGGTTTAAGATGGATACTGGGAACAATTTATTCCCCAAAAGGGTCGTGAAGCCTTGGCAGAGGCTGCCCAGGGCAGTGGTAGAGTCACGATCCCTGGAGGGATTTCAAAGCTGGACAGATGTGGTGCTGAGGGACGTGGGTCAGTAGTAGGTTTGGGCAGTATTAGGTTGATGGTTGGACTCGATCCAAAAAAAAAAAAAAAAAAGGGCTCTGAAAGGTCCCTTCCAACCAAAGTAATTCCATGATTCTATGGATACAAAATTTATTTCAGCATCCTTCAGCAAAATTGACATTAATGGAACAAAAAAGCCAATAAACCAAAACCATTCATCAAAATTAATATGCCCTATCACGATGAAGCTAACAATGGTGCCCTTTTCTGGAAAAGCCTGCAATCACATATTATCACCCTTGCCTTCATCCTAGCTTTTCCACATCTTCCCTGTGTTCTTTTCACCCGTCACCATAGATCATACATGCATGAACATGAAGCACGAGAACCACACAGGTAACAAGTTCTGCTCACTCTGTCTCATGGCCAGAACACCAACCACTGCTTTGTATTATAAGAGGACACCATGCAGGCAGGGGCTATGAGACACAACCCAGTCTTTTCAGTAATTCCAGATGGTTTACAGTATGTATTTCTATCAGTCTGTTCACTGTCCGAGATTCAAACAGTTTCTTTTCTCCTTCGTAACTAAATTCTAATTTTACCACTGGAAAGAACTAGGTAGTATTTTTTAAGATCTTGGTGTCAAAAGCATAATGAACCATCATGGACACACTTATTATTTAAGAATTATTCTTGCCTTTTTTTAGATATTTAAGAATGTTCAAATAAGTAAGGTAATCATACCACCTTCAGTCTTCTGTCTTTCCAAGTTTTCTGTGGGTAGGAGTGAAGTCCTGCTTTGATCTTCCTGATTTATTATTTTTTCCTGTGGAGTTGTTTCATCCTGTTTAAACATAGGACAGAGGGGAGAAAGATAAATTTCAGTATGTTTATACATATACGTTAGTCTTTAATCTTTCAGTCAAGCTTTTAACAAATCAATTGGCAACTTTTAAATTACCCAAATTGATTCCTATTTCTTTCCAGGCTTCCATAGTCATAACACAGACCCACATCAGCTGATGGGCAGATTTCTCATGCAATACATCATAAAAATGGAATTCCAAACAATTAATTCTGTTTCAATTTGTCAACATATGGGAGAATTTCAGGAGACTTGCATGAAAAGACCATACCTGTTTCTTCAACAGCTCATTCTGACAGCAGAGAAATTCTTCAGATTTCTGTACAAGTTCATCTAAGGGAAGGGATAAAAGGGAGTTGAGGTGTGCTCTTGCCTTTTTTCCTAAAATATATCCAGTTTACACATCGGCACAACACTATATGTGCTAAGTCCCTTGTGTCTCAGTCACTGCTTCTGTTTTGGGCCATAAAGTAGCTGAAATAAAATCAATTTGAAATAATAGCTTGATCCAAGATCAACATTATTAGCTCTAATACAGGACTACAGAGAAAATGGGACTGTTTGCTTTCCTTAGTTGTTTTATTTACAATTTCAGTAGAAACTCAGACTCAGGAGAACGTGGCACATCTAGAAAGCACTTACAGAAGTTGATGGAAAAAAATCCAACAAGTTATTAAAATTAATTAAAAAATACGCCTGGGTGAAAAAAATCCATAATCCTCAGAAGACTATAGGCTGGGATAGTACACAAGGAAAGCACCATATATGCTGCCCTACTGGTATGCTCCCCTTGACTTTGGTCACTGCCAAAGACAGAAAGGTGGGATCGCACTAGAGAGACCTTTAGTTTGATACAGTGCAACCACCCCATACAATTAGCAACTGTTATAACAAAGAGTTTCTTATAAGCTATTATCAAATCAAAGCCAAACAGAAGGCAGCCCAGTGATCCTTAGGCTCTCAAGAACCTGCTTCACCAAACTGCTGTTCTTGCTCACCCTGCAGCTTCTGTACCATAGCGCTGTTCTCAGCGGACACCACCAACAGCCTGTCAACCTCACGTTTCAGCTGATCATTTTCGGCTACAAGGGCAGCATGGCTGGAGCGCAGCTCTTGCTCAGCTGCCTTGAGACAACTCATCTGCAGGTTTTTCTCTTCCGTCTCCAGCCTTTGGTCCTGCTCCAGGTCTTTATATTTCACCTCTAATTCAGCATGTGCTCTTCTTGCGTCTTCCAGCTGTTCCGAGAGACACCGCACCTCCTCCTGCAAGCGATGGGAGGAGAGCTTCCTCTCAGCCAGTTCCAGCTCCATCTTTTCTCTGAGATCTCGAGACTCTCGTCTCTCTGCATCTAGAACATCTCTCAGAGAGCTTAGATCTGCTTCCATCTTCTGGCACTGATCTAGGAGTGTCTGTAGAAGGGAGATTTAAATTCATTTTCATACAAGTAGATCAATACCTTGCCAAAACAAAGTACCTGAATTATATTTTAAAACTGCCATTAAAGCCTTTTGAAATATCTAAGTAGCACAGAGGAGGAAATAAATGTGGCAGAAATCTCAATTTGTTAGAATGAAACTGCCCTCCTATTTGCAAATTGCAAGAAAGCAATACTGGGAGAAACAAGAACTCTCAATTTTGGTGAAGAAAAGATAGGTCTTAATTATCGCAGAGGAAAGAAACCATGGAACAGTCACTGTGAGTTGTCTTTTAGAGGAAAGAAAGCTTCCCAAAAAAGGGGAGGAAGGACTACAACAAAAGAGGGGGAACTCGGCAATTATAGAGCACAATTAAAAACCAGAACAAAAGTGTGTATGTGAAAAGGGGGTCAAAAATGCTGACACAGAAACTGAATGTACCAGAGTGCTTCACACGGTGCCCACTGCTTCAAGAAAGATCCCAGAAAGGTGGTCGACACTGACCAGAGATTTAAGACCCAAGGAACAGAAACAGACCCAACATTTGCCAAAATTCCTTTTGTCAAACTTCCTCCTCCTGCAGGTGGGGATGGCCAGCACAGCCAGTTTCAGGAGGAGGGCAATGAGGAGTTCCCTTTACGGGTAGGAGGAGAAACTTCAGCCACATGGCGTCAAGATTATATGTCTCTATGATCTCCCTCTGACCATATAACGTGCATGAGGGGAATCAAAGCCACAGAGGAGTCGTCAGGGGACCCCAACAACCATGCCATGAAGATATTCATAGCTTCTGGGCTACTGAAAAAGGTCCCACCCACCCATTCCCTCCTGACACATGAGCAGGGCAATAAGCAAAGCATGAAAAGATACCTGGTTTTGTTGTTCAGCAGCATGCAATTCATGCTGCAGCAGTTCTACCACCTGAGTTCGTCCCAGCAGAGCTGCTTCCTGCTCTTCCAGCTTTCTCTGGAGCATACGCAGGTTCTGCAAGAGCGAGAGAGGGCTACACCAGGACCTGGGGGCTAACATAAGTGGCCTAGATTTCCTGGTTTCATCCACACACCTAGTTTTCACAACACGGTTACTTCAATAGCCTGGACAACTTCATTTTTGTTGACTCTTATTCCAGAGCCCTGATGAAGTAGGAAGAACTCCCATTGTTTTACAAAGAGCAAACTGGAGCACAATAAATACTTCTTTTTAACTGTTCTTGGAGCACAATAATTTAATACTTCTTTTTAACTGTTCTTTCTTTTTAACTTCTTGCTGATAGCAAATCAGCAGACTGAAGCCAGGACTCAAAGTTCAAAGTAGCATCCCAAAACCAACCCAAACCAATCAAACCATATCTCTTCTCATCCCTTCTGAGCTACTTTGATGCTCTCTTAGCATGTATTCAGACTGGTAAAATATCTTTTCTTTCTCCTCCCATAATAATATTATTATATCAAATATACCTGCTGCATCTCTGCTTCCAGATCTGACTGGGCCACTATTGTGAGCAATTCAGCTTGGTGCTGGTGAACCTGCTCTTCTAGGAGAGCCTCCTTCTCCTGAATCACTTCCTGCAGGGAGCTCAGCTGAAAAAATAAGCCACAAAATAAATGAAAAACCCCAAAAGGTTACGAGCTCGACAGACACACAGGCTTACTTTCAACACGCACCACCACATTACATGCATGATGAGGTCTTCAGCTTGATAATCCTATATGTCACCTTGGTCAAATAGTATCGTTACCCTACTAATACCTATGTATTAACTGATAATATTTCAGATCCTAGAAAGCAAAACACGTAAAATTTAATCTAAAAATATGCAGAATGATAAAAGATACGATTACAAGTTCATAAAACTTCTGGGTTTTTGTTTATATAGGATGCATCCCAATTCACTGATCATAAGCTAAACCTGCAATTCAGAGTGTTAATAAAAACCTTTGCATACAATGGCTGGCAGAGAAGAGCCCAAATTCTGACTTGGAGGAAGGGACACCCTGTCCAGGCTCTCCTCAGAGAGCCGTCAGTCCCACTGCCCACGCGTGAAACCATGAAGATAACTTAACGGTGAGCATCACCAAGGGTGGTTACTGCCTTGGGGCACAGGATGTCTTATAGGACACGGATGAAGAACATTTTGGGATTGCAAAAGATTTATGTTTGGAGGAGTTAGGAATGTTTAGAGGAAAAACGAAGGGCAGGGAAATGGATGTGATTTGGGGAAGAACAAAAAATGAAAAAAATATATGGTTAGAGAACTTAAAAAGGTCAGTTGTATGAACAGTGGCTGCTCCATGTGCTTGTCTGGCCATGCCCTGCCCCAATCAACAGCTGTCCTCCTTCTTACCAAACACCATTTCTAACTGTCATTGATGGATCTGCACCAGCAACTGGAGGGGAACTGTGAGCCTGGGGCTTTGCATGTCCACATGCTGGCAAGTGGGAACACTTGAATACAGGGGCCAATTACTGGGCAAACTGAGTGTCTAAGCATGGCTGATGGTGAGGTCCACAATGTACATTGCATAGATTCTCTCTGTTCTCTCATCTGAGCTGCCGTAGAGGGGAACCAGGTGAGGCTGCTGGCACTGCCTCTGCGTACATGACTGCTGGGTGCCTCTGTTCATGTTATTCAGCTGGTCGATGCCCCAAGACTGTCAGTGTTTAAGAGGGATTCAGACAATGCCCTTATTAGGATGATTTAACTTTTGGTCAGACCTGAATTGGTCAGGCAGTTGGACAGGATGATCGTTGTAGGTCCCTTCCAGCTGAACTGCTCTATTCTATCATGCTGGTGTAAGTGGTGGGATGGGAAACACAGACACACAGACTAATGAATAGAAAAAAAAATTCTGTACCTGGGTTGTGTACTTGATTTCAGCATCTTTCCGATACACTTCTGCCAGAGCCAGCTGTTCCTTCAGATCCTGAACAGTCTCCTCTCGCTCCCTGAGCTGCTCTCTTAGTACTTCAGCTTCCTCTCTGTGCCCTTCACTTGTAGTTTGGTTATTCTGACATTGCAAGAGGAAAGAAGTGGGAAGAAAATAAACAAGAGAAAGTGACTACTATTACTGGTCAATTAAAAAAATAATAATAGAATGCTACTGCACTCTTGATTCCTAAGCAGATACTTATTTCCACTACATCTCTTAATTTCTTAACTTTACATTTTCTTTGTTTCTTTAATTGAAGTTGTCCTACATTAAGTAACTATTGTACAGGTATTGGATCAAAGATCACCAATAACAAATGAAGTCTAGAGAGTATTTATGCCTGAAATTTTAAAACCATCTGAAAAATTTATGAAGGCTTTTAGAAGGACCTATACATCAGTGTAATAAGAATAAGTAAGAAGCTACTGTTCCTCAAAAGATGTGTCACCTACACAGAAGGTCTTTGGAAGCAGGTAAAATAGACCTTTAATTGCTATTCATCTTAGAAGTAGAACAGGGGATGAAAAAGAAACAGCATACGTGCAAGAAGCTTTAAGAAGCTGGGAATATATATAATTTACAAGGGTGAGGCAAACCAGTTGCTAGGGGGGAAAGATGAATTAGTCTGTTTACTTGGGATTAGATTTTAGGATTGATATTTAGTGTCAGATTTGGAAAAGCTTTTGATAAAGTGCTTGCACACTGGTCACTAGAGGGAGAACCCCAAATAAGGATAGTAGCACAGCTACAAAGTTCCCAAGCTCAAGCTTTCAAATATCTTGTTTTCCAAACTGTATAAACTCATATATGAACATAAACTTCAAAAGTGGGTAAACACAAATTAAGAGGAGCCTCAACTTTCTGTATACAAATACCAACTACTTAATAGAAAGATATAAACTGATATTTCACCCACTGTGCTGGAGGCGAGACCCTGGCCCAGGTTGGCCAGAGAAAGATTCTTGAGAAAGATTCTCAAGATTGTACTGTAAAGTGAATTACAGTATTATTTAGAATTACAGTATTATATTACAGTATAATTCTATGATTTTATGATGACATCAATCAACAATAGTAAGCAGAAGTCATGAAACCAATCTCTACGCCATTAGTAGTCACTTCTGACCTGACAGCTCTCACCCACAATTTAATGCTTGCTATAATCTTTTAATCTTTTTTCTTCAGTGTTTCAAATAACCCTTATCTTCTCTGGTTTAATGAGCATCATCTGATGTCCTTCAATCTGTTCGGACTGCTATCACATTTCCCTTGTTTAATATTAATAACTTTTTAAAGAAAACTATGTGGTCAGCAGAACAATTAAGTTTTTAAAAATTACGAGCTCCAATGGGAGTTTCTATCTGGTAGCTAATAGCTGCTTTAATGTCTTGGAACTGCACACTTTCCCTAGGTTTTTTACCTAGCTTTACACAATTATGGCTTGTTAACCATAAAACATTGTGGTAGCCCAGGAAGCTATACGGCTGGGTTTTAAATTTTTTTTAAAAACACCTTTAAATTACTGCCTTTCAATTTTAATGACCCCTTTGCCTCGTTGATCTTGTATTTCAGCCAACCTTCCCTCTCCTTTGCTGTACTCACATGACTGATAACATTTTGAATCTTATGGCACAGGCAGATGTGTGTTTTCCACAGGAAAGAACTTGGCTGCAACAGATCACTGAAGGTACGCAAAGTGAAACCAGCCCATACCCACTATGAGATCAAGGTCGTCACCCCAGGGGCAGCTGTGGTACAAGGAAGCTGGACAGACCAGCTTCCTCCAGCACAGACATCCTTGCTGGAACTATGAACCTCCTGCTAACAAGAGGTGGGACCTGTTAGCTCACTGAGACCTGAAACATAGGGTCACACCAGACTATCAGCAGAGGCTAACATCTCTTAAGTAGCCCTGTTCTGCCCACCTTGGGATCGACTTGCTCTTCTGACGAGGTCTGCGCAGGCAACAGTGATCCTTTCTCCGTCAGCTCCTCAATGCGTTTGTTCAGAGTGGCCAGCTTGGCTTTGGCCTGAAGTTTAAGCTTCATCAGTTTAGTGTCTGCAGCCTCTCGCTCTTCCTGTAAACAAAGGACACAAGCTGAGTGCACTTAAAATTCTAGCGCTATCACCCGGAAAGCACTGCTTGGAAAACTCACACAATTTGTCGGTCTGCTGTTCTTTATCTAAACCTGCCTCCCCAGTAACAGTGCTAATTTAAACACATCCAGGAAACAAATTTGCTCGGAAACATTACACACAGCAAATTGTTCACTTCTGCTCTAGTACTGTCTCTTCAAGGGACAGATTGCTCAAGGGACTTCTCCTAGCAGTCAGCACAAACTCAGTTTGACTTCCTCTGCTGTATGCAGCCCCTCAACAGCGTCCCAGGTAACTGCACTTTCTCTCATGTCATGCCTCAGGGTAAGCAGTATGTATCTTTGGTTACGTGCCATAAAACCACTGGAATGCTGTGTGACTGCAGTACAGCCTACTTTGTCTCAAACACTCTGAAGTAGGGAAAGAAAATCTCATACAAAAGATAGTAGCGTTTATCACAGCCACCAGGAATCTGCACAAGCCTTGAAGAATCATGGAATCATGAGGAGGAGCTTGAGGAGCTCCAAGACAAAATGCTACATAACTTGGATGTAGCTCCAGAAGGAATTACCCCTAAGCAAAACAAACAGAAGCTATCCTACATCTCCTGGGTTAGGGTCCGTTCTTTGGATTCCAGTAGCTCTCTGGAATTGATGCATTTGGTAGTGCAGGTGTCTCAAATGTTCAAAAGAAACCAGACGCTGTTCTGCACAGAAAGCTGAAACAGCGTTCTACTCTTGCTCCCAGGTCCCCAGTAAGAAAACCCCATACCTTGAGTGCAGTTTCTTTTTGCTGGAGCAGGGCATCCTTCTCTCGGATCAAATCCTTCAGCTGAACAACAAGTTTTTCTGTTTGGGCTAGGCGCTCCAACAGGTCTTCAGGCGCCTCCTCCATCCTTTCTGCTTTTGGCTCTAGAGCTTGTACCTGAAACAGTGAAACGAGTACTATGGAGGAAAAAAGTCTAAGCAGACTGCAGCACGGCATCCAAATGATATATTCAGCTCTACTCCTAAATGCTGCACTCTGATCCTTGCAAGCATTTAATGTAGTCTGTAGAACTATACACAATTAGCCAAAAAACAGAAGTAAAGCTCAGGATACACATGAGCCAATACACAAAAAACCAGCTCCTTTGCCGAATACTACACCAGCAAATCTGAAATAAGTGGCACTGGAGAGACTCCACCACTCAAACACTATCTGCTGTCACAAGTACCAAAGACAACACACAGATCCAGCCTTCCACTGCCACTCAATCACACAGAGCTCCCCTGTCTGCTACATGGGATCATTAGTACTCTTAAGAAAAGTCTTTCTTCACCCCAATTCTAGTTTGTTTTCTAGGATCATCTTGAGATGTAGGAACTTCGGAAATTATGGCCTGTTCCACAAAAGCACTTACTGAAGAGGTCAGGAACATAGGAGCAGAGTGGAACAACAGCTCAGTCTGGTGCTCAGCAATGAAGAAGCAGGAAACAGTTCTCACTGCAGCCAAATGATTCACACTCCCCAAACTAACTCTCAATAAGATCTGAAAGTCTTTAGATCTAAAAACTGTAAAACTGTACTTACAGCAACAGAGGATTCAGTAACTGCATCTCCATCATCACCTGACAGCTCTTGCAAAACAGTATTCGCTAAACCTGACAAACGGCTCAGCATCTTCAGTCTAAAACAAAACAGTCAGAAAGTCAGAATGCAGCTACAGAGTCAAAACTGCTAAGAAGAATAAGCGTCCCTTCATGCTTATCTCTAACTTTATAGAGGAGACCAGGCTTACAGGGAATACTTCTCCTCTGACGAGAGAGAAAAGCCAAAGTAAAACCTCAGGAATAAAGAAACGATCATGTTAACAACAGCATCCAGGCTCTCTGAACACAATAGCAGAGGATGATTCTTAAATGAAGTCACTTACAGGCCAAACATGGCCTGTAAATACATACAAAAGCTTTTTGTTAATAAGTAGTGGGAACAGTCAACTCAGCCCTGATGCTTGCTGAGTAGATGTGAGTGGGTCACCTTAGAGAGATGATGAGACCTCTGCACGTCACATATGTGACATGACAGGACCTTGGCATAAGGGAATAGTCTGGAGAGGGAATTTTGCTCTGGCTGCTGCTTAGCATAGCTGCTTTCCTTTCCTTGAAATTCAGGAGCTGAAGTGATCCAGGAAGTGGAGGTGAAGAAGAAAAATGCAGCCGTACCAGCCAGAAATGTATGATTTGCCATTTTGAGAAGAATAGCAGATTAAGTTCTCCATTATTAACCCAGACAATGGGATACAATCCACCTCAGTAAGTTCACCAAATTCTAATGAGCAGTGGATAAGCCAAAGTATTTAGCTGCCACCCAGAGGGATCTCAACAGGCTAGGGAAACAGATGGACAGAAAAATCATGACGTTCAAAAAAGGCAGAGCCCTACACCTGGGATGGAACAAACACAGGCAGTAGTACAGGCTGGGGACTGACTGGCTGTGAAACTGCATTGCAGAAGACAACCCAGTAATGCTGGTGGACAAGCTCAACATGAGAGCAATGTGCTCTCACAGCAGAGGTCAACTATATATGAACTGCACTGGTAAGACCACAGCCAGCAGGCTGAGGGAAGCAATTATTCTTTTATTTAGCACTTGTAAGACTATGTTTGAAGAACAGTGTCCACTTTCAGCTCCCTGATACACAAAAATGACAGGGACAAACTGAAGCAAGCACAGCAGAAAGCCCCCAAGTCATACAGAGAGGCTAAGAGTGCTTAGCTTGTTCCGCCTTGAGAACAATGGGTGGAGAGGGGGACAGAATTGCTGACTTCCCTATAATTGCCTATTAGGTAGCTAAAGACAGAGCCAGACATTTCTTATGAGATGCACAGCAGATGGATGTGAGGCAGTGGACACAAGTTGCAGCAAAAGAATTTCAATCAGAAAAAAAAAATACATGCAGGGAAAAATATAAAAAAAAATAATTCTGGAATAGGCTCAGAGCAGCCAGATCTAACTTCGAAGTCAGCCATGCTAAGAGCAGAGGGTCTGACCAAATGAACTCCCAAGGTCCCTTAAGACCTAAATCATTCTACTATTCTATGAAGAAAGGTCACACGTGACACTTGACATCTCTTAACAGAGAAGCTGTAGATCTGTCCCAACTGTAAGTCCACGCCTGAAATTGGCAAAATAATTTGTACAGATATAAAAGAAGCTCCAGTAGTGCAAACTGAAACTAGGCAAACTCACGTTAGTTATTGTAATGTAAACTACCTCCATCAAATGGAATCTTTTAACATGACAAACTGGCTCTGTTTAGCTAGAAGCAGGCTTCTAAATCTGGCTACAATGACCCACTCATTCCTGAACTCCTTTATCCTAGTAAGGAAATAAGGAAATTTTTCCTCATAGATTGCCACATGCTTTATTTTTCTGCAGCAATCATACCTCCTAAACATCTGATTTTGCAGAAATGTCACAATCCATATTAGACTATCGACAGCAGAAAAGGGCATGTGAATACCAACCTCTTTTATGTACCCCGTCGTTCATAGCTCTGCTTATTCAGTAGTAGAGAAGTTTCCAAGACAGATCAGTCATACACAGGTGCTTCATGCCATTCTTTTCTATCTCTTGGGTACTGACAGGATGCATGAACCAAGACTCTTTGAGGAAAAAAAAAAAAAAAAAAAAAAAAAAAAAAAAAAAATAG